>CAEFZP010000077.1:0-629430 GCA_903064625.1 Mallotus villosus
GTGTGTGTGTGCAGCTTCTCATCCCTTCAGATGAAATCTCCGTTTTTTTCCCTCTCGTTTTTTCTTTGATGTAACACAGTCTCTGGACACATCTGGAAGAAAAGCAGGTCACTCTACTTCGCCAGCGTAAATAATAGCTCTCTCTTTGATTCTATAGCCTTTATTTGTGTCTGTAATTAACATGAGATCAGAGGGAAGCATTTTGTCTCCTGTGTTGTTTGGGTAGTCTTGTGGTTTGGTTGTAAGTGATCAGTAGGCATTTCCGTATCGTGTTATTTTGGTTTTGAAAGCTTGCTCCATCGCTTTCATTCTCTGATCAAATGAGTAAGAACAAGAGGTTTCAGCTGAGAGACTTTCTCCTGTTCTCTGAGGGCTTTGTCTTTAAGTCGGATTTCCTCGTTGGAAACCATCCGGGTCTTCCTCCGCTCAAAGCCAGTGGGGATTTGGGAGTCTGTAATAACGGAAAATAAGAAAAGAGTGAATTTGCCTGCTTGCTTTTACCATTCATTCCTCGATTAAAAGGCTTTGACTGGAGTCAACATTCCAAAGCATGTTTTCCTTTCATCTCCCATTCTTAACACTTTTCCAAAAGAAACACACACTATTTTTCCAAGGCCTTATTTGAATTGTCTTGCTCTTGCTTATTCTAGGGTGTTCCGAACAACGAGATATTTCCTCGATGCTGACAGCCTGGCTGATCTGTGCGGTGAAACCTTGTTAACAGAGAACAGTATGTGAGTAAAGGGTGAGAGAACAGAGAGGGGGGATAGAGGGAAGGACTAGTGCTTTGACTGCCAATCTATCCTGTCCTCAAGACTGTTTCACCCACAAGATAACCTTTTTTTTTACCAGGCAGGGCGTAAAAAGGTCTGGCTGAAGCAATACACTGAACTCACTTCACAATCTGCCCCTTGATGCTGCAAGCTGTAGATGGAGCTTATGGGATCACCCTGGGCTTCTAATGAATGCTGGGTCTTTCCTGAGCACTCAGAGTGTCACAGGATGCCATCGCTCACATTGTCTTTTCAAATTGATGATGTAAACACAGTTGTCTCGTCCACACACGCGCTTCCTAAATGAGGCCGGGGGCTTTGGTCCTGGAGGTGTGTGTTCTCGTTCTCTTTGTGGTCTGTGACTCATCAGCATTTTGGTCCAGTCCTGACATGGTTAACCCTCTGTGTGCCGGGGCTGCTGTAATTGGCCCTGGCTTTTTGTGTTCTCTACAGAGAAGGAGAGCGTGTGAGGGTACGTGTTTATGGCGAGTGTGTGAGATAAAGGGAGTGCGAATGAGAGGGAGAGTGTGTGTGTGGTTTGTGTAGAGTATGTTGTGTTCACACACGTGTGTGTGTACGTACATGTGTGTGTGTGTGCCTGTGTGTGTGTGTGCCTGTGTGTGCGTGCACGTGTGTGTGTGTGTGCACGTGTGTCCTTGGGGGCCCTCTCCTTCCCTCTCACATCGTGCTGTCTGGAAGCGGGAGCTGTTACCATGGTTACACAGAGAGCAAGTTAATGCCGACAGACACACACACACACACACACATACACACACAAACCCTCCCAAACACACATACATACATAAAATAAATGTGTATTATCTTTTGTGAAAATTCTGCTTCAAAATGCTAACTGAAATCATCAACTCCAAAATGGCCGAGACCGCTTTCCAGTGTTCTGAGGAGAGAGAAGAGGGGGAGAGAGAAGAGGGGGAGAGAGAAGAGGGGGAGAGAGAAGCAGGACCCCAGAACATGACTAGCACTGCTTTCACAGGAGTGGAGAGATATTGTTTCTTCATTTCTCTTCTCCCTTGTGGAAGAAGAGGCGGGTTGGTCTTTTGCTGACCCCAGGGCTGGAAGATTGTTGTCATGTGCCTAGTTCTGCCTAGGCAGAAGAAGCAGCGCTTTAGAAAGAGTTGGTCCATTTTACAAGAATCCTTTTGTGTAGTTGCAGAAATGTGGAAAGAAAACCTTATCTTACATTTTTATATCTATGTTTAGGTTTGTGTTTTTTGACTTTACTAGTGACATAAAATCTGATTAAACCCAGAACCGTCCATTAAAAAACTCCTTCCTTTCTCCAGGTCTACCAGTCACTACATTTCCCATAATACATTAGCCATGACATATAAATGATTTATTGAGACAATCTGTCAAAACGTAATTGTTGCGACATTAATAAAAATGGGTGTCATAATATTTACTAATACATTCGTTTTATGATGCCTCGTACAAAATTAGCATTCTTAATCAAGCCATTTGCTGTGGATATTAGGAACACATGCCTGGATTAAGCCTCAAACTGATTTTTTTCTCGCTAATATAATGTCATTTGGTATGGCTGTATGCCATGGTTAGAGAATGAGAGGGTTACAAAAGCTGTCCACTCAGTGTGTGTGTGGTGTGTGTGTGGTGTGTGTGTGGTGTGTTGTGTGGTGTGTGTGATCCTTCCCTGGTGGTGCGTAATGCTTGATCTGGGTTGTGTCTTGCAAATACATTTGTACAAATGTATATGCACACACTGACACAAAGCTTCAAAACCACACCAAAACACAGTATGGTTCCACAAACAGACTGATCCAGCAGACACACAAACACTCAAACACACAAACACACAAACACACAAACACACGCACTGGCCTGACTCTTCTGTGCCTTATTTATCAGAGTCTTTGCAGAGAACGGGGGAGGGTCTCGCCCATAACTCCAATCTCCCTTTTGTCTTCTCCCCTCTGCTTGATAAAGTAGCTGTCTGTTGTTTTTCTTTGTTATCAGGGATCGCCGTGTGTGCGTGCACGCGTGTGGTTAAGATTCTGCTCTTCTCCAGTCCCACCCCATTGTACAGGCTGCAATGACACAAGCACTGTAATGACACAAGCACTGTAATGACACAAGCACTACAATGACACAAGCACTGTAATGACACGAGCACTTCTTGAAGCCTGCTGTCTTCTGATGACCTGACGGTCCTCAATGTGTGTGTGTATGCGTACCTGCGTTTTACCTTTCCGTGTGCGCATGCGCTTAAAACGAAAGAGAAGGAACGTACAAAGGGGAAAGAGCAAGTTGGGGAGAGAGGGGAAGGGATGGATGTAGCGGGTGGTTGTTTTGAAAGAAGAACTTCTATATGATAGCAGTGTTTACTCCCTGTGGAGGAGAACCCGTTTGAGACACCGGTATTCCCCTTCTAAAAAGCCCACCCATATAACAACACACATTAACAGATGCTAACCTATTGCTAACACCTACTGTTTACAAGCTTATGGACAAACAAACCAGATTGTTTGATTAGAAAATTAGTCTTTTCTTCTCACCGCAGTGTCATTCACTTGTTAGTGTGATTGTAATTACTGAGCATGGATGACAATGAATACGTGTTGTGATGCTAAACAACTATTCAGAAGATTATTGTTCTATAATGAGAGCACTTTTATACCCATTTTTGTAGTGACATTTCTGAAGACTTTGAAGACTCCAATGAGATGCACTCTCTCTGTCTCTATAGAGCCAAATTGATGATCAAGAAATAACTCTGTTTCTATTGCATTTTGATGACTTTTTATCACAGACTGTTACTGTGCAAGACAAACGACCTCTCCTGGGCAATTACAAGTCCATTTAATTCCAGTCTGTTCTATTGTATTACTCAACTACTATTTGTTGTCTTATTATTTTACAACCATGTTCTATTCTACTCTAATCTACTCTAATCTACTCTATTCTACTCTACTATATTCTACTATATTCTACTCTATTCTACTATAGTCTATTCTACTCTACTATATACTATATTCTACTATATTCTACTCTATTCTACTATAGTCTATTCTACTCTACTATATACTATATTCTACTATATTCTACTCTATTCTACTCTATTCTACTTTATTCTACTCTACTTTCTACTATTCTACTCTATTCTATTCTACTATATTCTATTCTACTCTATTATATTGTACTCTATTCAATCGTGCCAGGACAGGAAGCAGTCCTTCCTAAGCAGGAAGAGCATCAGTGTTGAGGTGACTGATAGACAGTGTTACACTGTAATGATCTCTGAGTGATATTGTGTTTCCGAGGCTGTGTGGTTGGCATGTGTTCCATTCAGCACTCTGGGGTTGCTTCCCTCTGCCAACACCAGACAAGAGTCCAAAGTATCCCTGTATGAGCAAGGGTTTGTTAGCTTGGCCCTAGCGATGGGTTCCATCGCACACACACACACGCACCACACACGCACACACACACACACACACACACACCCTCTCTGCTCCGTGTGTGGACTATTAAACAATTCTCATACACACTCATGTTTGCTGACCCACAGCCCTCTACCGATGCTACCGAGCCAGTTGAGTATTCTGGGTAATGGCCGCCATGAGAGCAAGGAAGCTGGGTGAATCCTCCAAAATGAGGCATAGCCACTGTCAAGTGTATACAGGAGAGAGAAAGACAGTGTGAAAGAGAGTGTGAGGGTGAAGAAAGTGGGGAGAGAAAGAGAGAGTGAAAGAGAGAGTGAAAGAGAGAGTGGAAGAGAGAGTGGAAGACAGTGAGAGGGTGAAGAAAGTGGGAGAGAGACAGAGAGAGTGAAGAGAGTGAGAGGGTGAAGAAAGTGGGAGAGTGAAAGAGAGAGTGAAAGAGAGTGAGAGGGTGAGGAAAGCGGGAGTGAAGGAAAACAAAAGGAACAGGAGAGGGAGCGCTGGCAGCCAACGAGGCGTGTTGCTAATAATGCAATAAAACAATCCAGTTGAGCCGCGTGTTTGAGAGGAATGGCGGATAGCTGTTTTTATTCGCAGAGGCTGAGGGTTAATGAATTGGACAACAGTCAAGAACAGCAGTAGGAGGCAGTGGGAAAAAACATCAGAGTTGTTATTTACACTGCTTGTGTTCTTTTCTTTCAAACACAGTCACCCCCCCTCCCCGCTAACTAGTAACTAATCATCTGTAGAGATACTCGAATGAATCTACCTGCAGAAGACCGTATTATAATGCAATATCTGGCAGTTATTTCCACATTTAACTATCATCATTTCAGACGGTGGAAGGTTTAAGTTGTAATCAACTGTGGGTGATGAAGCCACACACCTTGGCCATACCCTCTCCCTGATCCACGGACACATAATGAAATGGAAGAGAACAGATGAGTTTTACTTCTATGTTTGTCAAGACTTTGGCAGAGGAGGGAAAAGACTTGTGTCAGCTCTGTAAATGGAGCCGCACACTGGAAAGCCCTTCCTAAGGAACTCCTGATTAATGAGGACTGCTACATTTCAGTTGGACCTGTTTGAAGTTAAACATGTCACAATAGTCTCCTGTGTAAAGATTTCACTGTGTACAGACCCTTTCTCTGGCAGGCCGTGGGCTTTGAGGAGATCTCTTCATCTGTCTCAGTGGTTGTGCTGTAACTCCAGGGTTCTCAGGCATCCTCTCCAAGATCTTAATTATGAGCTTATTCCTTATTATTTAGAGATCATGGAATGATTGAGAAACCTAATTGTTCACTAATCTTGGAATCCTAGACACGATCCTCCTGTTCTGAATCCATCTTTTCATACGTTATACAGTTGTTAAATCTTCCTTTTGATTAAGGGCTGTGTATATAATACATATTTAATATCATCATCTTACATTATCTTATTATCATAATATTATAACTGACATTTAATCTGATGTAATTCTTATTATTATAAAGAAATAGTGCTATAAACTATCGCCTATCAGAAATACACTTGAAATCCATTCACAAGGACATGATATAAACATTGTGTATATAAAATATCTGTCAGTGTTAATCCACTTCATGGTGTTAGGCCAGGATCAAGCTCCTTGTTGCCTGCAGATGGGATGCCAAACCCCAGTCAGAAAGCTGATGAATTTGTAGTTTAAGGAATGTCTTCCCAGATATAATGGACCTTTGTATCGCCAGCCCACATGGTATCAATTGGAGCGAGCATTTTTTAAAGGCCTTCTGCTGAGCCAGTCGAACAGAGGGAAGGAGGGATGGATGGAAGGAGGGATGGAAGGAAGGAGGGATGGAAGGAAGGAAGGAGGGAGGGATGCAGGGAGAAGGGGAAGCTTGGCCGAGGCAGGTGGAAAAGGATTGCTGTCGGGGAGATCGAGAGGGAGAAACGGAGGCAGAGGGAGTGAAAGAGAGAGAGAGGGAGAACCACGAGCTTTCAAGATGTGATCCCGCAACATCAAACCCCGACCGAGCGAGGCCTAACCCACGACAGTGTGTGTGGGGCGGGTCACAACCTCAACACCCTCACTGTTCCTACTCTCTCCTCAGTTCGCCCGTTCAAACGGAACCCCTTTTTCTTCTCCTTTGGATACGCTCGACGGCGACGGCACTCTGTTGACCCGCGCGGCGAGGCGGGTGTAGAGAGTAGCGACTGCGTGAGTCTGCTCTTGGCAGCTTGGACTGTATCACAGGAGAGGCCAGAGAGAGAGAGCTTAACTGCCAATGTGTACCTCTGGCAGTCCTTGTAGCCATGCGTAGTGCAGCCTATAAAAGTCTTAATGCGAGCTGACAGCCTCTGGGTCCTCCGGTTCACCGACGGGCCTATCCAGTTGAAACAGGCCTCGGCCTTTTCCAAACGCACGCATTTTGAAGTTTATAATTGCCTCTTGTTTTGTGATTTTATTGCCGTGGTAAAACTGGAACAGTGCGTGCGTGCGTACATACGCGCTTTCTAAAGGACGTCTATGTTTGCGTCTACGGCCGCATAGTCTCATGTGTGTTTGTGTGTGTGGGTGTGTTTGTGTGTATAAACGGGCATGTGTGTATGCTTTTCACCAGATAGGGAAAGATCCATGATTCATCACTCCCAGAGCAACTCGATTTCACACAGGAGAAATGGGGGGGAAACCTCGGCATGAAAATATAGCCTTTCTATAAACAAACGTTCTGACCGAGACTTGCTCAGAGCGCTCGCTAGCGAGCCGGTCTCCACCAGTCTCCAGGGCTCCCTGGAGGTGGCCAGTGTGTTGGACCTGGAGCTGGTTCAGCAGGGCCGTCAGCCTGAAAAAATGCCCGGTATTCGAGGCTCCTCCGTGGAGGTCTGTCCAGTGTCTGTCTCTCTCTCTCTGCCCCGCTCCCTCCCTTCCTTCCTTTCCCTCTCCCTCTCTTCCTTTCCCCCCTCTCTCTCCCTCCCTCTCTTTCCTTTCTCCTCTCTTCTTCCCTCTGCCCCTCTCCTCCCCCCCTCTCTCTCTTTTTTCAACATCCCTCCCTCCCTCCAACCCTCTCTCTCTCTCACCTACTCTCCGAGGGTCTGTTATAACAACCCCTGGCTGGATTAATGACTGTGACATTGAGCTAACTCCCATCACATTCATTAGAGAGGCTTGTTAGGGGCTAAGGAGAGTCTGGAGGGGGCGAGCAGAGGGAGCAGAGAGGAGGCTGGGGCTGAGACAAGGGCCACTGGGGGAGGCTGGGGGGGGCTGGGGCTGAGACTGAGACAAGGGCCACTGGGGGAGGCTGGAGGGGGGGCTGGGGCTGGGGCTGAGACAAGGGCCACTGGGGGAGGCTGGGGGGGGGGCTGGGGCTGAGACTGAGACAACGGCCACTGGGGGAGGCTGGAGGGGGGGCTGGGGCTGAGACAAGGGCCACTGGGGGAGGCTGGGGGGGGGCTGGGGGCTGAGACTGAGACAAGGGCCACTGGGGGAGGCTGGAGGGGGGGCTGGGGCTGAGACAAGGGGGGTGCTCTAGGGGAGATGGGATGGATTAGAAGAATGATATGAAGACCATTGGGAATCATCATGATTGCATATGTGTGTGTGCATTGTGGTCCCATCCCATCCCAGACACACTTAGCAGATACAGAGGGATTTAGGTCACCTCTCCACTGGCTGTTAGCTCTGCCCACTAGGTGTCTGGAATGTGTTTGCATATTAGGATGAGACACAGTACTTATTCCTTGGAAGACAAACACACGCACACATCGGCACAAATGCTCTTAGTCTCTCTCTCTCTCTCTCTCTCTCTCTCTCCTCTCTCTCTCTCTCTCTCTCTCTCTCGTCTCTCTCTCTCTCTCTCTCTCACTCTTACACTCCCAGTCAGTCACTCTTTCTATATCTCTCTCTCCCCCCTCTTTATCTCTCTCTCACACATACACACACACATGAACACATACACACAAACAAACACATACACACATCCATCAATGCCTTCCTCTTAGCCTGAGAGGGTTTTAGCCTGCCAACCTACAGGTGTGCGAGTATGTTTGTGCCTGTGTGTGTGTGTGTGTGTGTCTCTCTCTTTTTTGTCGGTGGACACAGATCAACACAAACCCTCTCCCGCTCAAACACCACTTCATAATTATTCCTGTGGAGAGTCGTTAGCAGTTTAACTGGAGAGAGGAGAGGAGAGCAGGTGTCCTCTTTACGTGCTTGTCTATCGTTTGGCGGCAAAGTTATGGGAAGTGACTCTGCATCAAGTGTGGCACTGTGTGCGACTGTGCGGGGGGGGGGATGTTTGTGTGTACATGAGCGTGAGAGTGTTGGCAGGGAGATAGATATAAAAGACAGCAGATGATCTGAATATGGGGCGGGGGGGGGAGGGCAGCGTGGGCTAAGGACGTGAGGATACTCCCACCTCCCCTCCATGTTCTCCCCATGCTCTCTCCACCTCCCCTCCATGTTCTCCCCATGCTCTCTCCACCTCCCCTCCATGCTCTCCCCATGCTCTCTCCACCTCCCCTCCATGCTCTCCCCATGCTCTCTCTCCCACCTCCCCTCCATGTTCTCCCCCCATGCTCTCTCCACCTCCCCTCCATGTTCTCCCCATGCTCTCTCCACCTCCCCTCCATGCTCTCCCATCTCTCCCCATGCTCTCTCCACCTCCCTTCCATGCTCTCTCCACCTCCCCTCCATGCTCTCCTCCACCTCCCCTCCATGCTCTCTCCACCTCCCCTCCATGTTCTCCCCATGCTCTCTCCACCTCCCCTCCATGTTCTCCCCATGCTCTCTCCACCTCCCCTCCATGTTCTCCCCATGCTCTCTCCACCTTGTCCTCTCGTCCCCGCCCATCCCTCCCCAGTGAACACCCCCTATCCCCCTCAGTAGTTCAACTTCTTCTAGTCCACTCTAGTACCCTCCCCAGCATATAACCCTCTTCTCTGGCAGCCCTCGGTCTTCCTAGCCCATAATAGCTCTTCCCAGGGACGTCCCTCCCTCCCCAACACACCCTCACCTCAGCCTCCGATCCTCTCCAGCACACTCCCTGACTTCCCCCCCCGGTCCCCCAGCCCTCCTCGTCCTGTCCTCACCCTCTCTTAAGCCTCCTGATTACTCTGCTCCTCCATAATGCAGGAACATTCAGCCATGGACAGCCAGGAGCCCCTATGATATATTATACACAGGGACGGAGAGTCGAGTGTGTAATGTGTGACTGGGTGTGTGTGAGGAGGAGAGGAAGGGAGGTAGAGATGATATGAGGGCTGACTGGGGGCCTGATTGATGAGAGTGCATCAACGTCTCCTTGGCTGTAAGGTCACACACACACACACACACACACACACACACACACAAGGGTCAACGTTGCACGTCTCCTGGTTCCTGCATATCTCCGAAGCGGTTGTTTGACACAAGCCTTTTTCTGTTCACAGCACATTGTTTGAATCGCCACCCTAAGCTTCCTCTTAGGGTTCTTGATCTGCTTTGTAGATACAAAAAAACATGTTTTCTCTCCACACACGCGCACGTAGCCTCTCTGTCGAACACAAACACACAGTCCAGTGAGCGATCCCTTTGGAGCTGCTTAGTTGTGTTCTCTGAATGGGCTCTGTGTGGGCTCAGGAACATGACAAAGTCTGCGTTCCGCTCTCTCACACCTCCCATCGTTCACTTGAACAGGACCGTCCGTATCGAATAAGCTGGAAGTAGTCTGGCTTTGCGTGACTCTTCCCACGCGGACGTCTGTGTTCTGATGGCGAGCTGACGGACAGTCGAGGCCAAGCCGTCTCCGTGCCTCCGTGTGTGGTACAAATGTCATTCATAGATATTCCAGTTCTTGGCTATTACATTCTATGCTCCGAAATAAAAGGAGGAAAACGTCAGCTGTTATCAAATAATTGAATGAGATAGTATATTTTGAATCAATTACAGTTGTCTGTAATTGCCACGTAGTAAAACACAACAAAAATGTGCTGGTGAAAGGAAATTATAACGGCATTAGCGCTTATGCAGCAAAAAAAAGAAATCCAACATTTTTCGTTAATTGGAGTGTGTGTTCTATTTTACGTGCGTGTGTGTGTGAGAGAGACAGAGAGAGAGAGAGAGAGAGAGAGAGAGAGAGAGAGAGAGAGAGAAAGAGAGAGCATTGGGTACCATAGAACCATAGGGTATATTCGGTTCAATTATCTCTTGTCTGTGTGTGACCGAAGATCAAAGACAGCTACCTCCCTCCAGCTCTACTGGTGTGTGTGTGTCCCAACACTGGTTCAGCAGTGTGTGTGTGTGTGTGTCCCAACACTGGTTCAGCAGTGTGCGTGTCATACTCCCCTCCCCTCCATCTATTTCTCATATTCTCCCAACTTATGTCAAGATATTTTTCCCATTTCTAAATTCAACTGGACCATATCTGTGTGTGCATGGGTCTGTGGAGTGTGTGTGTGTGTGTGTCTGTGCGTGTTTGTAAAGTGTGCGTAGGGGTTGAGGATGGTGGTTGATGAAGTCACCAGGAGTGTCTAGACAGGAGTGGATATTCTTAGTTGTCTGTTTATTTGCGTAGGAGGATAGAGTGCTAGGCGTGTGTGTACACCTACATGTGTAATGTGCATACAGCATTAGTGTGTGGGTGTATGTGTGTATGTTTACGGCAATAAAAACTAAACAGCATACTGACTTGAACACTTCCGCCTACAAAGAGACACTTGAGCAAACTACTGTATCAGTGTGTATCAGTATGTATCAGTGTGTATCAGTGTGTATCAGTGTGTATCAGTGTGTGTATCAGTGTGTGTGTGTGTGTGTGGATTTGCTGCCAATGAAAACACACTCTGAGAGACACACACACACTCTCAAGGTAGATCCAACTGTCTGCATTGTGTGGACTAGCAGCAGCACCCCTACATCAATAGCAAGTAAACCCAGCAGCTGTTCAGATGACTTTAATGAGTGTGGCTCCTCAGACGGTGTCGCTGGAGAGATTACATTTGGTCACATCTACCAAGCTGTCACATGACATTCATACCAGTCGCTTTCACACACGGGAAACCCACACTTATGATATGGACTAATGGGCACGCTCATTGGACCTAAAGAAGTACGCACATACCTCAGGTGCGCACACACTCGTCTCTCTCAGGTGGTGGATCGTAAGTCTGCTTTCGAATTTCTGCTACCAATCAAATACAAGCAATACACGGCACGGACACAACATTGGATGTATGAACATGAGCAGGAAGAAAATAGAATAGCAGAGAAGGATATTCCAAATGAGGTTTTATTTGAAACTATGAAATTCAAATTTAGGAATACATTTCTCACACAAAAAAGGGACAATTTGTGTCCCGGGAAAGAATATTAGTGTTCTGGGACAGCCGCTCAATAAAGAGAACCATCCATGGACAAACGGCATCCCTACTAACCCTTATCACTTTTTCACCAGGGACTTCATGATTGGACTGGTGAAATCGTTACATTTACAGATTTGCACTGGTATTAGAAAAGAAGCTTATAAACGCGTGTCTAATTAAATCCAAAATGTTATAATACTTATTTTGAACAAGATACATTTTCAATCCTGGGTAGGAAAGGTCTTGTGTGATGGAGGAAGGCATACACTATAAAAATGCACTTGTAGTTCTTCTTTATCGAATGGTTTGCGGAAGAGTTTTGTTGGAACATGCATTGTGCAGTGGAGAGTGAAGGTGCAGTTGCATGTTTTTTTTTGCTATAGTAGGCTAAACCTCTAACCCTAACCACTCAAGTGGAATGACTAAGCGTAATGGTCACCAAATTGGGTGGGCTTGCATGTCATGATCATGACCATGATTTCAATTTCATTAACCAGTATGTGTACATTTATATAAAATGTATTATATAAATATATATTACTGAATTTCCCTCACGCGATAAATAAAGTATCTATCTATCTATCTATCTATCTAAAAGGCATATAACGTTTCCACTGAACGGACATCTTAATGTTGAGTAATCACGGCAAGACCAAAACATGGAGCTGGAAGCTCAGGTCAGACAGGGAGTGTGTGGGTTCTGGACAGGGAGATGATGATGTGCTGGAGCACGCTTAGGTCTGTTTGGCTAAATTGGGTCAAACTCGGATATCGGGGCCCTTCGCTCTTCTTCAAATATGCATAATGTGACATTTCAGATGTAGAGCAGCCCCAGACAGACAATCTAATTGGCCCTGGCATTTAATCACGCGCTCACGTATTGTCAGCGAACAGAGAAGGAGAGACAGAGGGAGAGAGAGGGAGAGAGAGACAGAGAGAAAAATGTATATAGCTAGAAGGAGCTAATAATGGATAAAAGAAGAAATGCTGAAAAGAAATCAAGATGGAAAGAGAAAGAAAAGAAAAGTGAAGCTTTAGATATAGAGTAGCAGGTTTTGACTGTTTGATCTTGGCAGTGTTAGCTGTGGCCTCTTTGTGCTATCAAGGAAAGAGAGAGAGAGAGAGAGAGAGAGATGAGAGAGAGAGATAGAGAGAGAGAGAGAGAGAGAGAGAGAGCGATAGTGTGTGTGTGAGAGTGAGGGAGAGAGAAACAGAGTTCCAGCTGACACAACAGCCTCCTTGTAGTCCTGAACCCCCCCATCCACCCCCTCAGAAGGAGGAGGTGTCAGTGAAGAGGGTGATAACCTGGTGCTGCCCACACACACACACGCTCTTCATCCTCTCTTCCTTTCTGTTTCTCGAGATCTCGTTGTCTGAAAGGACTTGAACTGAGCAGAACTGAGTTCTTTTTTTCCTTTTAAGAAGCAGACACTTTTTGCCGAAAGAATGAGCAATTTTGTTCTCCGCTCTTCGATTCTTTCTTTCATTCTATTGGATCCCGTTCTATTGAATCACTGTAGCACATGGGTGCGTGTGTGTGTATGCGGGCACGGGTGAGTGTGTGTGTGTGTGTGTGTGTCAGCCGTGGAACTGCGAGTCCAGATGCCTGCACATGGCGCCCAAACGGAGGAGAACGGTGATCTGGCACAGGGGCCGAGTGGCACAGCTGGTTGTGTGTGTGTGTTGACGCTGGCAACGAGATGGGCCTGGCATGGGTTGGCCTGGCATGGGTTGTACTGGTACAGCTAGCGTGGCGCCACCGGCTTGGCACACAGCTGCTCCGCTGCACTGACACGATTTAGTCCTGCGTCACACATCGCCGTGACGATAACAGAGCTGTGAATACTCCCTGCTTGTCGATACAGTTTCATCGCCACTAACTCACCCTCACAGCAGTGTTTTGGTGTCTTTATTGAACCGTCACGTATTTGTCATAAAATTGCTTTGTTTGATTTTATCTTTAACCAAAATCCAGCATAACATTTTTGTGAAATGTTTCGTTTCATAACCAGGAACCCACACAAAATCAACATGTATTTTATCGAATCATCTTAAACATACAGTACATTTGGAATCTGTCTGCCGTGATAAGATCAAGAAGCGCAAACAGTCGATGTGTTTCTGAGTGAGACAGAGAGATGTGAGAGCTAGACTTCTCTTTATATAGTCCTGTCTCTGACATTATATACTGGTGATTCCCAACCTGTGGGCCACAGACGACTATCCGTTAGGATAATGCAGGTGGGCCGCCAAACCAATGACAAATGTTATATGAAAAATACATATAAAAATATGTATATATACGGTTGGTAAATTATTATAAGAATTAATACTAATTTGAAAATGATATTTGGCCTTTAATTCATCATGCCCGAAATGTTCACCGGAAGATCTAGACCTGGCCTATTTTTTTCACGGAAATAATTATCACTGTCGTGTGCATAGCCAATATAGCAGTTTTCTAATTAATGTTATGTTATATGAAACGATAGGCATGGTTGTAGTTAAGCCGGTTACCTCTCTCTACAATGTGTGCTTACTGTGGCGCTGATGGACACTTTGATCGCTCAAATAAATGTTTGCCGTGAAAGAGTACTGTACGGCTCCCGTGGTGTCGTTAAACGTGTGTGATAAGCAGGAAGTAAACGGATGCCTTGTTGGGGGGGGCAGCGGAAATATTTGAGCTATGCGAGTGGGCTGCAAAGTGGAAAAGGTTGCGAATGGTAAACACATCCAACAGGGCAATTACTGTGTGTGGTGAGTCTGCTGGGGAGGGGAGAGAGCGTTTCATGCTTGTCACGCGTGGAAGAGAGAAGCATGTCACAGGCCTAAACATGTTTGAAGTATGTTGTTGTGTCTATAGACAGGCGCACACTAGAACCTAGCTACAGTGCCAGCTTTGACAACTAACTGTGTTGTGTAACGGTGGATGTATTTGATTGGAGATGGACATACGAGGTATCTTCATCTGGTTTTGTTGCATGCTGTCTGGAATGGCAGGGTTTTGACTTCACAAATGCTGTTTGTTTTTTAGTAGTATCATTTTTTTTCTTTCTCAGATGTCTTGAATTGTCATTGAGCGATAATCATATCATAAAATGAGGCGTGTAGGATTGTGGATCTCCCCTGTGCCAGGGCTGGCACTTCAAACAAAGCTTTGTGTGTGCCGCCTGTCAGCTCTTCTCCCTCCCATCCCCCTCTTCCTTCTTATCCTCATCCCCCACCACCCCTCTCTCCCATCCACCCTCCCACCCTCCCTCCTCTCCTCTCGCTACCACCCCCCCTCCCTCCTCCTCTATCCACCTCCTCTCCTCCCCCCCTCGCTCTCCTCCCGTACTACCCCTCACCTCCCCCATCCTCTTCCTTATCCACCCCTCTCCTCCTCCCATCCTCCATCTCTCTCCAGTCTCCGGGGTGAGTCTCGATAGCCTCAAGTGGCGCCCTTTTATTGTCCTTCCTCCCCTCATCTCCTCCTATTCAGAACCTCAGGCTGCCGAGGAAGGCAACATTTGGAATGACGCCCACCTGGAAATTTCACGCAGCCGTCGTTTTTTTTTCTCGATTCAAAGAAACAAACAAGCACTCGGGCGACAGTACATTCTCCCAGTACCTTTGTCACGTCGTGCAGTAAAGCATAAAGAGCCCACGTGCCGTCGGCAAACCTCTGTCGAAGGTGCGGTGGAAACGAGACAAAGGGAAGAGGAGACGTCGACAGCCTATCGAGATGCTGCCTTTGTCTCTCCCCCAGATCTGGTGACCTCCGGAGGCTTCCTCCACTTAACATCCAGCCCGGTCCCTCCTTCCTCATCATCGCCCTCTCTCCATGGAAGACCACATCTCCACCTTCCCCGGCCCGGCGCTAATAGTGCAGATAAGCCGGTCCGTCTAATTACAAACCAGTGGAATGATTTGTAACAAGAGGCTAAACGGTTTGCTGTAGTTTTAATTAGTTGGCGCTTGAAATAAATAATTGCCGCTTTAATCGGAAAATCGGGGCGAGCGGTGTTCTTTTTTTGGGGGCTGCACAAGCAGGACGGAGTCATGTGACCGGGTGTCACTTGGAGCGGGGGGGGTATTGGGGGTTTACGGGTGGGTGTGTGTGTGAGAGGGTGTGTGTGTGTGTGAGAGGGAGAGTGAGCAAGGGAAGGAGTGTTCATGTGTGTGTCTGTCTGTTTGTCTCTCTGGGGGGTGCTTGTGTGTGTGTGTGTGTGTGTGTGTGTGTGCAGGTCTATACATTATCTGTGTGTGCGTGGACGCATGCGGGACGGAGGCCGTGTGCGCGGAGGGAGAGCGGGTGTAGGAGGGGTGGTGGGTTGCAGGGAGAAAACCTGGGTGTATTTGGTTATCTTCCAAGTGCAGCGTAGCTCAGCCCAGATTAAATTCACAGGCTTTACCCTGGATATCAGTATATTAGCTTTTCTATGTTGTGTTGGGGGGGGGGAGGGGAGAGCGGGGGTGGGACCCAAACCGCCTGGGGAGGACAAGTGGGAAAAAAATAATAATAAAGAGAGAGAGAGAGGAGAAGAGAAAATACTGCCAATGTCACATTTTTACCCTGAACATCATCATCAACATTCCCCATCACCGCCATCATCATCATCATCGCTGTAAACCCCCTCTTGCTTTCTCTGCTGTTATGACCATGGGCTGAATAAGCAGCAAAAGTAATTTCAGGAAGAAATCTCATCCTATATCCCATAGGAGTGAAAAATAACTATCCCGATGGACGGCCGTGTGCCGCGTAATATATGTTACTATTGGAGCCACTGCTTGTAGGGAATTTATTAAAAAGTACACACACACACACATACGCGCCCATACTTCCACACAAAACACACACACATTCGCACCCCCACACATAAAGTACATACACACACGCGTGCCTCTCTAGTCTGATAGCTCTGTGTTAATGACCTGCTCTGTCCCCACACTGCATCTCCATCTCCTCCAGAGCTGCAGAGCCAGGGGCTGCTATGACACACGCGCTCGCTCCTCTGACTCACACACACACACCACACACACACACACACACACACACACACACACAACACACACTCACAGGCGCCATAGTGACAGCTGTAAATTTGATCTATCGGAGTGTCGGGGCTCACTGGCAGGTGTGTTGGCGGCGGCAGTGTAAAGATAACTGACATCTTGCTGTCATTACCGACAGCCCCTCTCCCGTCAATCTCTCCTCTCCTCCTTTTCTCCACTCCCCCACTCCCCTTTTTGCTGTTCTTCTTACCATTAGGAGAACCCAGGCCTCGTCTCCCTCTCCCTCCCCCAGGTCTCCCTATCCAGATGTATTTGCTGATGGATTAAATGTTTTGGACAAGGAGTGCCAGGCATGGAAGGGGTGGTGGGGGGGTGCGAAAGAGAGGGCAGGCTGGAGACAAACTGGTTCTTTCTTCTCTTAGTCCTCTCCCCATCTATAACTGCCACTGCTGCCTATCCTCGCACGAGCTCCAGGCCATCCTGGACGGATCCTACCAGGACTCTGTTCTGTTGTGAATCTTCTTAGCAGTTTTGCCGTGGCAGTTTGTGTGCCGGTTTTCCTTGTGTTGTGTGTTTTGTGTGGATTCCGTTTGTGTACTAATGCACATAGGGTTTGACGGGGAACATGTCATAGATTGATCACATCTTCATCAAGCTAGAGTAGACCTGTCTATGACTGAAGTGTAGACGATAGAAGTGTCTATTTGAATCGGGGGAAAATACTGCTTGCGGGATAAACATTCCTTGGCTGGCTGTGTTAGACCAGCAATCAGCCTGATGGTGTGTCATATATTCATACGTAGGTGACAGTTCCCCTTTTCTCTCAAAGTGTGTGTGTGTGTGTGTGTGTGTTACATGTGAAGGCGTCGTCTGCTTAGTGTCAGCTCAGGCCCATTAGACACATTTGGGCTTTTTGCTCATTCTTACAGGGGAGAGAGAACGCTTTGACTGTCTCCTGGGTGCCGGCTGGAATCATTCTGTCACTCTGTCAACCTCTGGATGGTTCTCTCTGTCTCTCTGTCTCTCTGTCTCTCTGTCTCTCTGTCTCTCTGTCTCTCTGTCTTTCTCTCTCTCTGTCTCTCTGTCTCTCTGTCTCTCTGTCTCTCTGTCCCCTCACCTAGTTTTGCCTTAGAAGTTCACTTGAAAGTGACTGTATTCTTGCATAAATAGTACTAACTTTGTCCTCTGTGTGTTCAGAAATGTAAACACACATTCACGTGGAAAAAGCCGAGATTGCGTGGACATGACAACACAGGGACAGGGAACCCCAGAGCTCCCTCCTCTGCCCTCTCCCTGTCTCCTGTCTGCCGTCGGAATCCCGTCATGTTTTGAAAAAGGCGCTAACTTGACATGTCCTCTTCTCTTCTTCCCCGTGTTCCTGCATCTGCAGTCACTTTGAGCCGGACCGCAGCGCTCTGAAGAAGAGAGAGTGGGAGAGGAGGACCCAGGAAGTGCAGCAGGACGAGGACCCTCTTCTCCACCGGCTTCAACCTGTTTGGAGAGCCTTACAAGGTGTGCTATGACGTGTGTGCTGTCTGTGTGTGTGTGTGTGAAAGAGAGGGAGGTGTGTGTGTGTGTTTGTGGGCTGGGAGGGCGTTCTGGTGAGGCTGGGGGTGGAGACGGGCTGAGGGGAGGGGGGGGTGGGGTTGTGTGGTTTTTAAAACATTTGAGGGGAGGGTACATGTAATCATATGTGATGAAGCTGTTACACCAAGTCACCCCCTTCTGCCAGCTGAATCTGTTGATGTGTGAGGTATCACACACACGCACACACACACACACACACACACACGCACGCACACATACACACACACACACACACACACGCACGCGCGCACACAGATGGCTTACCGGTACTGTGTGTATAGAAACAATATTCCATATAAAGACTACCAGCAGATTGGTCTATGCTTGGTCCATATGGACTGTTACAGCTTGTCAAATCCACTGAAGATATCTGACTACACGTCATATGCGTTGTCTTAAATACCAGATTGTGTTCATTCAACCCTTAGTTATCTGGAGTGATATCATGTTAATAAACTTTAATATATTTTTTTATATGTTTTTGTATTGTTCCTCCAAGACAGTACCATGATATTATAAAGCGTGTAATTGGAGTTTGATGAAGACGGATTGGTGAATGGTAGCCTCGTGCCTGAGTGTGCGTGAGTGTGTGTGAGCGTGTTTGTGTATCCTATATAAGTGCTGAGATCTTGCCCTGGGCTCTAGGGTGAGTACAGTACAGATATGCACGTGACTGACAAAAAGCTGTGTGGACGATATTCTCTCTCCTTCTCCTTCTCTCTCTCTCTCTCTCTCTCTCCTCTCTCTCTCTCTCCCTCTCCCTCTCCCTCTCTCCCTCTCTCTCTCTCTCTCTCTGTGTGAGTCACAGACGTGCTAGTGAGTCTGGTCCCCCGTCTTCTCCTACACCACAGAGTACCATGTGACACATGTTTGATACTGGCTGTGGTCACGTGACACATGTTTGATACTGGCTGTGGTCATGTGACACATGTATTTGATACTGGCTGTGGTCTGGTGACACATGGTTCCAGAGGAGGGGGTGAGAAGTGTGCACATGTGTGTTTGTTTTCTTTCTGCACGGCCTTTCAGGGACAGAACATCTGAGTAGCGCGTAGAAAAGAATACAAATGACTAGAACGTTCTCTGGGAGTTGATCACAATCACCACCAGTTCCCTTAATTGAGATACAAATGCTACATCATGGACATATTGTGTGTAAAATTACATACATTACCCCAATCTGTCCACCACATGTTTTCGAGTGTGTGTGTGTGTGTGTCCGCATGTGTGCGTGTGATGAATTTGTCTTGTTCTGCTGTGTTCCTGGTTTATTTTCTCTGTCCTCAACCTTGATTGGTCATTTAGAAGAGATTAAAATGGACACGGCTAATTCCTCATCACATGTGATTGGTTAAAGCCATTATTGTGGCGGAAAGCTCCACTCAACAGCCTTGATATCCTTGTGACTAGCTTTCAAACAGGCCGTAAATGGTGTGTGCGTGTGTGTGTGTGTGTGTGTGCAATGTGCGTGCGTTTTAAGGAGGGAAGGTTGGGAACCTGTCCATCTCCTCTCTCTGAAGCAGCAGGGAGGGATAGTGACAGTGCTCTTTGAAGGCTAATTAGCCCTGTCACACACAAGTCACTTCACCAAGATGCCAGTTTGGGGGGGGAAAACACATGCACTTTTCCTTCAGACAGCATCTCTTCCTCCTCTCTCCTCCTCTCTCCTCCTCTCCTCCTCTCTCCTCCTCTCCTCTCCTCCTCTCAGCTCCTCTCCTCTCCTCCTCTCAGCTCCTCTCCTCTTCTCCTCTCTCCTCCTCTCCTCTCCTCTCTCCTCCTCTCTCCTCTCATCTGCTCTCCTCTCCTCCTCTCTCTCCTCTCTCCTCTCTCCTCCTCTCCTCCTCCTCGTCTCTCTCCTCATCCTCCTCTCCTCCTCTCTCCTCCTCTCTCCTCTCATCTGCTCTCCTCTCCTCCTCTCCTCTCTCCTCTCCTCCTCTCTCCTCCTCTCCTCCTCTCTCTTCTCCTCTACGTCCCCTTCCCTCTCTTCCATGTTTCTCCTGTGCGGTGTTTAACTAGTGTTTGTAGTTTCCTCCACATCTCAAGTCTCCATGAGTTAATCCCCCAGTCTAATCCTGTCTAATGGAGCTATGCTGTTAACAGCTATTTGGGAGCGATTTACTTTAGCTCTCCTCCCCACCGCTTCATTCAGGCATCTAGAGAGACACCCCAGCACTGCAAGGCCTCCCTGGACCCCTAGCCCTCAGCTCAAACACAGAGTACACACACACAGAGACGAACAATTTCACACACACCTACGCTCTCTGAAACAAATATATGCACCCTGACTTGGAAGCAGGCATGCTCACATACAAAGAGCACACACCCACAGCGCTGCTACACACGGGGCTGCTACACACAGCGCCGCTACACACAGCGCCGCTACACACAGCGCCGCTACACACAGCGCTCTGTCACCAGTGGCTGTGCAGTAGCGTACCCTTAGGACCTCCAGCTCCAGGTGGACAGGTCTCCGGGAGAGCCACGCTGTTTAAAAGCCTCAAAATCCCCTGCCAAGGTCAGGGAGTTGGTCCGCAGCCAACCTGCTTCTCTCCTTCTCCCTTCCCTGCCCCCTCTCTTCTCCTCTTCTCTCTTCCCCCTTTCCTCCCCTCTTCTCTTCTCTCCTCCCCTTTCCTCCCCTCCTCTCCCCTCTCCTCCATTCATTTCCTTTCCTGTCCTCTCCTCTCTCCCTTTCAATGCTCTTCTCCTCTCCGAGGCCTTCCACCCCTCTAGGCAAACATTATCTCTATCGGCCTCCTCAGCCGTTCTTTCCCATCCATCCTTCATCCTCCTCTCCCCTCCTCCTGCCCCCCCCCCTACCCTTCTCTTTCTATGCTGAGTCAAGACCTTACAATGTCAACGGGGAAACCGTGGCCAAGTTCTACACTCCACTCCTTTCCCCCCTCCGCGTGTCTTCTCTCCCCCTTCTCCTTCCCCCTCCCTTCTTTCCTTCCTCCACATGGTTTTTCCACAAATGTGTTTTGTGTTCCTCTTCAGCTGTCGTATGTTTAATTCATGAGGGAGAGGCAGATTCGAGGAGATAGAGAAGGGGAGATTAATTTATTCAAATGTTAACTTTCCCTCGCTCTTTTTCTAGCTCTCTCTCTCTCTGGTGGAGGAGGACAGGAGAGACAATGGGATTGAGGATCTGTCTTCTTTATAGTATCTCTTTCTTTCCTGTCTCTCCTCTCTCTTCATTTCCGCTAAATGTTATCAGGGTATGGGTGGGGGTATATGCTTGCATATATGTATGTGTGTGTGTGTGCGCACGTGTGTGTGTGTGCACGCACTTGTCTGTGTGTGAGTGTGTACACACATGTGCTTGCCGGAGTTCCTGTGAACATCCATGGATGTTTGTGTGTGTTTGAGTGTGTGTGTTTGAGTGTGCGTGCGTGCTTTTTCACGTATGTGTGTGTGCAGTCAAAACCAAACACGGTTGTCTATAGCAACCTCACGCGCAGCACATCTAGCAACATCTCCAAACCTCACGTGCGCTCGTATTCTCGCTTTACTCTGCTCTCATTAGCGCTCTATTGATTTCAAATGATGCAGTGCTGTGGGTTTACTCATGTGAATCCAGATGGAGGCTCCTCACTGCAAACAGTCATGGTAACGCTAACGACCGCTTGTTGTTGTTGTTGCCGGGGCTGGGAGAACAGGGATTTTATGATTCGGGGATTGGAATGATTTGGTCAACAGTATAGCGAAAGCTCGTTGAAATGGACACACGACGCTTTGATTAGACGAGTGTGTTTGATCTGTGTTTGACTCTGCAGAGCTTATCCAAAACGCTCCTGGAGAGGGACCCTACTGTGGGTTTTCAGATTCAGATTTGAGTTTCTGAAGCAGTTAATGATTAGAATGGGGCGTGTTGGATACGTGTTTGAACAGAAAGCCTCGGCTCTGGAGGGTCTCCGTTCCGGAGCAAGGGGTGGAGCCCTTCAGTGTGGACCCTCTTCAGGGGTGGGCTCGTAGGAACACAGGAGAGAGTCATGAGTTTTGGGGGGGGAAAGTTTGACTGAGAGATGAGGTGTGGATGTTTTTCATCAAATGGGACATTTCCATCTGAGTCGTGGACTAGTCTTATCTCGTGTCTGGAAGCACTGCTTATTATGCACTGTACTATTTCCCATTGCTATGTGATTCACTGTCCTTGTGTAGTCTTCCACCATTGCCATCAGCTCTATTAGCAATTCCTACACTGATTTGTCTTAGTAAAACGCTTTAAGGTGATAGATCTTCTCACAACTATCCGCTAGCTATTATGGCTTTATAGGCTACATTACTGAGGTGTTCCCTGGGGTCAGAGGTGAGGACGTGAGGGCTAGCAGGTAGCAGAATTGTGTACATGCTCGTGGTATTTGGAGGTCAAGAGTGTAACCACCCAGCAGATGATCCCTGTCTGTGAAGCAGTGGAGCCTGACAATTCACACACACACACACACACAGACACATTCTAGCACTCACTAAAACACGGACACACACACACACTCCACGGGCCATTGACCATTGATCGTTTATCGACTGTGATGCAGTTAATGTTGATGAGGATAAACACACACTGTTGTCCGACACAGTGGGGGACAGCTGAGCTCGAAGATCCAGCACCTTTACTGCCCATTAACACGGACATCCAGTGTGTCAGCAGCGCAGTGATGCCGACAGGCAACACCAGCCCAAACTCAAGAACAGATACCTCCACAAATATGGCATTTTGACAGGGTTATACAGGTTGTAACAAAGGTCATTTAGAACAAGCCACTTGCGAGGGGATACCCCTGTCTGTGTGTTTGTATGTATTTCATCACACACCAATGTCCTTGTCTAATGGGAAGCATAAACTCTGCTCTACATATTTATCTCACTTTCCTCTGTTGCCTTTGAGTAACCTAATTACAACCGTGTACCAAGTGCACACACGCGCATACACACGCTCGCGCACACACACACACACAGACATGCACAACCCGGCGGTCGCATTGTATCGCGCGAGCGGAATTAATCTTCATTTGCCGTCTCTCCAAATAGACAGCGATGCGTTTCACATCTAATTCCTGTTTACATAGCGACGCATATTAGCATAATGCATCTTTTAGCGCAATTGTACTAGCTTCTTAGAGCCGCGCTCAACACATCAAAGATTGGGCTAAATGCAGTTTAGAAACGGAAAATATATGTGTGTGTGTTGTGACAGAATGCAGGCTGGATGTAAGGAGTTTATGGGTGGTTACGTTTCGTGAGAGTTTTGAAGTGAGTTTGCGATGTATGAGCAGAAAGAAAACGATTATTCAAAGGACTTTTGTTGTGTAAAAAAATGTTTGGGGGCTTTTTTAATTCAAATGTATCCCCTGTCTGCCTCTGACAGAGAATGAGAAGATGAATGCGGCGTAGAACATATAAAACTACACGGTGTGAATTGTGAGATTACAAGATCATTCTGTTGGGAGGTTCAAGGGAATAAGGAATATCTTTATCACTCACTCACCCCCCCTCCCCTCCTTCTCTCTCTCCGTCTCTCTAGACAAACAAAGGCGATGCCCTTGCCAATCGAGTGCAGAACACCTTGGGGAACTACGACGAGATGAAGGAGCTTCTGACCAGCCACTCCAACCAGAGCCACCTCGTTGGCATCCCCAAGAACTCCGTCCCCCAGACCCCCGGCCCGGAGAGGAACCCCACCGACCAGGCCGGCTTCTTCCAGCCCGAGGCCCAGAGAGGAGGGGGCAGAGCAGGCACAGCAAGCGGGAGCCTCCACAGCACCTCCACCAGCTCTGGATCCATGCCCCCTCCCCCATCCTCCTCCAGCTCCTCCTCCAGCTCCTCCTCTTCGTCTGGTGGCCTCATGCAAGGGCACCAGAGCTCCAAGAAGTCCCGGTCGTCCGAGGGGAGCAGGGGCGGTCACGGGTCCAGTGGGGCCCAGGGCCAGGGGCTAGGTCTGGGGGGTTGCAGGGGGAAACCCCAGGTCCAGGAAACCCAGAACCAGAGACACGAGGACCTGTTCAGCATCCAGGCCGACAGCCTGATTGGCACCAAGGCAGACTCCAGCCCCGCCTCTTCCTCCTCTAGCTCCTCCCTACCCAGGAGACATGCCCCGCCCACCAAGCCCAGCTCCTCCTCCTTGGTCCTGGAGAACCTTAAATCCTCCCCGTTTGAGCAGGAGGCGGGGTCTCACATCTCCTCGTCCCCATTGGCCTCCACTTCCCTCCTGGCCACGCCCAGCGGCCTGACCACGCCCACGGCAAGCGGGTTAACCACACCCACCTTCCCAGGGGACTCTGGCTGTGAAGTCCAGTGCTCCCTTACAGAAGCCCACCGCCTATGTCCGCCCCATGGACGGGCAGGACCAGGTGCCCAACGACTCACCTGAGCTCAAGCCCCCCCTAGAGGTGGGCGACGGGTACACAAACCCGGCCTACGGTTCAAGCACAGCCAGCTCCAAGAACAAGCTGCCGAAGCTGACCCTAACCCAGACAGGAGAGGTAAGTGGCTTTACTCCCCTGGTTTCTACAAAGACTGGCTTTGGTTTGGGCAAGCTAGGCATGTTCGTTGCGTGCTGGTTGATGTCGGGCTTGCAGTGCGTAACTGCGGTGGTTTGGTGAGCTACACCGGATTAAATGTGCTTCATTCTTCGTTTTTTTTGTTCTGTCGAGTATTGCAGTTGGCAACATAGAGTGTATAAAGTCCTGGCTTGTGTTAAAGTGCAGTGGACCATTTAGAATGTGTTCTCTTTGTTAGGTCATCTGGCACCAAGGCTGCATCAGATAAGAACTCTCTCGCTCGCTCTCTCCCTCTCTCTTGTTTAATCTCGATCTCTCACCCCATCTCTCTCTCTCTCTCTCTCCTCTCCTCTCTCTCTCTCTCTCTCTCTCTCTCTCTCTCTCTCTCTCTCCATCATTCCCCCTTGTTCAGTCCTTGTCTCTCTCTCAGGTCTGTTTCTCATTAAGTCCCTGGCTCTGTCTCACATTGACATCAATGAGACAGGAGAGACAGAGAGAGAGAGAGAGAGAGAGAGAGAGGGTTCATTAATTGTCAGATCCTGTATTTAACTCCCCTGCCTCGCCAGCGCAGACATCTGACATGTCCGTTGGTTTTGATCTCACCCGCGGTCCAAATATCAATCCCATCTATAGCAGAGAATAAATGCAGCCCCCCCAAAACGACCCCTCGCTCGTGTTGTGGAGGGAATGTTCCGGTGGAAACCATCCTGACGCCGTGTTTGCTTTGAAGGTGGTTTGGCGAGGTATCAGTCAAGCCGGTGATTAATGGGTTTCAACAGATCACAAGAACATGGCGTGTGTTTTGTTTATACTCCGTGTGAAAGCTGAGGGCTGAGATGTTAGGTAACCGTCAGTGGGGTCAGACAACCCCACAAGTTGAGTCACGGTGTTCTGAAAGGTTATCTCAGCTCTGTGTGTTCAAAAACACACAACAGCGGCCAGACAGAGAGACAGACAGGCAGATAGGCAAGCAAGCAGGCAGACAGAAAGTCAGACAGGCAGATAGGTAAGCAGGCAGACAGACAGACAGACAAGCAGACAGGCAGACAGAAAGTCAGACAGGCAGATAGGCAAGCAAGTAGGCAGACAGACAGACAGACAGGCAGATAGGCAAGAAGGCAGATAGACAGGCAGACAGGCAGGCAGACAGACAGGCAGATAGGCAAGTAGGCAGACAGACAGGCAGGCAGACAGACAGGCAGATAGGCAAGCAAGCAGGGAGACAGAAAGTCAGACAGAAAGTCAGACAGGCCATCGAAAGAGATGCCATTCCGTTCGACCACTGAACGAGCGCATGACCACATGAAGCAGACAGCTGTGAGAGACTCACCAGGTTACCACTCCGGAGACAATGTCCTGTCGCACTGCGTTACCATTATGGACAGCTTGTTCTGTTGTACCTGCTTACTCAAAGGAACTCCTTCTACCTTCTCCCTCATCATATTCCTCTGCTTCTCTTGATTTCATCATGCATTTCATCACACAGAGCATTTTCCTATGAATCAGAAGGGTCAATTAGGCCTAGGTCATAAATTGCTTATAGTGCTGATTCATTTGCAGTGGGAGTTAATGTTCTGTAGGGCCTCACTCCACCAATCAGGCCCCTTCCAGCCCCTACCAGTACTGCCTCTGCACATTGTCAGAGTGGCTGAAATCTCTGATTGTATCTCTGTAGAGACGTGGGTAGTCACAGAAAGATCTGTGTTTTATGGTATGGTGAAGTAACCATTTTTCAAGTTGCCATTTTTCAATAAGTGAATTTAGGAAATGATTTTGATCTTGACCTTTTGACTTGAAATGAAAAGCAATTGACTTTGGATGAATTCTCCACTCAAGTTCTCTTTCTGCTAGACTCTTGCTTTAGCCAAAGAATCGTTCTAACCCTGGACAAACACTCTGCAAAACAAACCCTTTGAGTTATCCAGTCCGCTGGCCAAGTTTGGAATCATCCCAGCCTACTAGTTACTTCCCAGTCTACATAACATAGGACTACGCCAGGCGAGCAACAATAAACAAGCCTGCCGTTTGATGGAGCAGGTTGACACGCAGGCAGCCATCCGTGGAGGGGCGGCCAGCTGCTCCTGCAGCTTTGATAAGCCAGCTCCAAGGCTATCGGCGCTCTAAATGAGCTCTATCTGGATCCTGGAGCATATGGCGTGGTTACAGCAACGGTGGTGGAGAGAGATAGAGGGGAAGAGAGAGAGAGAGAGAGAGGAAGAGAGAGAGAGAGAAAGAAAGAAAGTACACAACGCTGAGCTAGCTAGGCATGCGGCGGCACCGGGCGGCCGGGGGGGATTTGATGAGAGAGGGAGGGAACGAGGGAGAGACAGGGAAGAGAAAGCGAGAGAGAGAGAGAGAGAGAGAGAGAGAGAGAGAGAGTCGAGAGCGAGAGAGAGAGAGAGAGATAGAGTATCGAGAGAGCGAGAGTCGAGAGACTCTCGAGATGAGCGCGAGTAGAGAGGTCTCGAGAGATCGAGAGAGAGAAAACACTCTGGCATAATCTTTGTGCGGTACAAAGGAGACCTTGCCAAGAACATTTCCACAGTCATACAAGAGAAGTCACACATCTGGCTAAAACTGCATAAAAATATCAGCATAGAAAAAGACAAATCTTTGTGGAATTGACATCTTTCCTCCTGCAGAATATCCCGGTTATAATGAGGACAATTTTAGCCTCATCCTCAGAAATGAACCAGTTTGGTACCCAGGGATATGTACTGCTTTGTAAAAACTTGAATGCAAGGAGTAGATTTGAACCTGACCAATAATTAGAAACAACCATTAAGAATCTGGTATCACAGTGTACGAAACACAAATATAATTGGCTACCTTCCAAAATACGGCACCACTGACATTTACCCCGTACATATTGTAATCACCTGTTTTGTCTAATTACCTGTTAAGGCTTTCTAAAATTATATAATTAGATCTTTATGAAGGCAGCAAATGCAGCATTAAAATTGGGGACTTAAATATGTAGTTGTTCTCTTAAAGAGTGTGCCAGAGCTGCAACTTCAGTCCAACTCATCTTTATTAACAAACCAACTGATTCTCAATAGACGCTCAATGTGTCCTGTGTTCCTTTGAATAATGATTCAATTTCATTGATTTTTGATTGGCTTGATGTGTCAGCGTTCATTCGTCTTCTGGCACGCGTCTCTAGTTGTGTTATTGCACGTCTCGTACTTCCCCGGGGTGTACTTTGGCAACATTGTTTCAGGAAAACAAATGTGAAATGGACCAAGTGTGAGAGAAGAGGAAAAGGAGGGAGAACATGAGACGTGGAGGGAGATGGCAAGACGTGGAGGGAGAGAGAGAGTGCGTCAGGGAGAGAGAGTGCGTCAGGAGAGTGTGCGTCGCACACGCGTGCGAGTGAAATGTGGTCTGGATGCGGTCGGCTCAGATGAGAATGGAGATATGTGTTGTTATTGGAGCGGGACGCACCAGTGTGTAAGTGGTTTGGCAGAGGCTGGGGGGGGGGCTCTATCCCTGATTCTACCCCCTGTAGAGAGGGGGCCCAGCTGGGGAGAGGAGGAGGAGTCTCGTACACATCTCCGCTCTCTGACAGATGAGTCACTCGCTTCTCCAGACAGAAAGAGAGAGAGAGGGAGGGAGAGCGTGGAAAGTGAGAGAGATAGAGAGAGAGAGCGAGAGACTGAAAATCGGAGCAGAGTTAGTCAGACAGAGAGAAGCCCGACTGAAATAGCAATAGGGGAAGGGGGGGAAGGAGGAGGAGAGGGGTTGGAGGAAGAGAGCGGGGCGGTGGTATGGAGACCAAGGAAGAGAGAGAGAGACAAAGAGAGAGAGAGAGAGACAGAGAGAGGGAGAGAGAGAGAGAGAGAGAGAGAGAGAGAGCAGAGAGAGGGAGAGAGAGAGAGAGACGCGAGAGAGAGAGAGAGAGAGAGAGGGAGGGAGAGGGAGAGCAGGTGAGCAGGTTCCCTTCAACCATCAGCACTGTCTCCAGAGAGACAGAGAAAACATCTTCAAGGACATTGATTTGGTTTTGCTCCGCTTTGGTTTGTTAAAAACAGTCGGGTTCTAGCGTGGAGCCCGTGCCTCCCAGGAGACTCCTCCGTGGAAGCTTCTGGTCGGCCTGCTTGTTATTCCGCTAGTTGATCCTTTATGTATTTATCCAGGTTCTCCCAAGCCTAGGTATGGAATATCTAACTACCAAACACCGGGCTGAACGTTCTCCGAGGCTACGCACACCGTTTCCTGTTGTGATGCTCCAACTAGGGTACGGGACTTGTTTTAGCCGACGTGAAAATATGCAAAAGCGCTGTAATTACACACACAAGTACACACACACACACACACACACAAGTACACACACACACACACACACACATCCGTGCTTACGCGTGTGAAATGCTAAAGCTAAGTTGTTGTTTGAAAGTCCTAATGAGGTGAGTGTGTCCCGGAGCGCTGTGGCCTGATAGGTGCAGCCTTCTACTGTGACATCATCTCTCTGTGAGGCCTCCCAGATGTGTGCATCTGGGCAAGCAGTGTGTGTGCGTGTGTGTGTGTGTGGGGGCATGTTAGTGTGTGTGTGTGTGTGTGTGGGCATGTTAGTGCGTGTGTGTGTGGGCATGTTAGTGTGTGTGTGTGTGTGGTGTTTCTGTCACAGCCTCTCCAGTGTTTTGACAGGTGGGAGTGCTCCCCGTGAGCTGGATGCTTTATCTAAAGGGCCACGGACTCGTCCAGCTATCACTGAGGATATTGATCAGTCTGCACTATCTGCTTTCAAGTCTGAATGTGTGTGTGTGTGTGTGCGCGCATGTATCTGGTACTGGGTGTGTATGTGGGAACATTCGCATGTGCGCGCTTGCGTTTGTGTGTGTGTGTGTGTTTGTGTCAGGGAGTATGAACCATCGACAGCGAGATAACACTATTGATCCTCTTTCCAAAACAGTTATTGCACTCGGCCTTACCCGGGCTTAATGGCAGTAATAGTCTTATCACTGCCCTCTGCAGTCCTCCGTCCTAGCAGACAATGAGCGGTTTAGGGTATCGCTCACCAAGAGAGAGGGAGAGATACAGAAAAATCAACATATTGTGTACGGCGAGGATTTGTTTTTGCCCAGACTTGTGTCTCCTGAGAGGAAGGTGCCTGAAGCCTTGAAAACACACTTCTACACACTCAGCATACCTGAACAGACTGCAGGCTAGAGGGAAGCGTGTGAGTGTGTGTGTGTCAGTGCCTGTCTGCCTGCCTGTGTGTGGTGTGTGGTGTGTGTGTGAGATACCAAATCATTCTCTCCGGGAGGGGCAGGCTCTCTCTCCGGACTCACAGGAAGACTGTTCCTGGAACATTTGATTATGTAGCACTGTCAGGACTTAGAGAGGGAGGAAGGAATAGAGGAGGGGGGGGGTGGGGTAGTGAGGGTAAAAGGTATTGGGAAGAAAGAGAAGAAAAACAGTTGCGGAGAGAGAGAGAGAAGGTGAGGGAGAGAGAAGGAGAGAGAGAGAGGTAGAAGGAGAGAGAGAGAGAGGGGAGAGAGAGGACTTCTCCGGATCTCTAGTCTGAGTCACAGGAAATAACAGGGCGGCCGTCTGGGTTCTCCTGTTTGTCTGGGTTCTCCTGTTTGTCTGGGTTCTCCTGTTTGTCTGGGTTCTCCTGTTTGTCTGGGTTCTCCTGTTTGTCTGGGTTCTCCTGTTTGTCTGGGTTCGCCTGTTTGTCTGGGTTCTCCTGTTTGTCTGGGTTCGCCTGTTTGTCTGCTTCTCCACTTGACGCCTCCCCTGAGTCGCGACTCAGACGCTCGAAATGAGCGACGGATCAGACCATCGATCGAGCAGCGGATTGTTTCAAAACCCTGACAGGCGTTTATCTAGTGAAAACAAGCCCGAGCCACACGTCGCCACGCACCATCACAGATCTGTTCATGAAACGCAAACAAATGTCTCCCTCTTTGAAATGGGTCGAATTCGAGTCCTAACACTCTGCACTTAGTCATTTCCTGCAGAACGGTCAATTACATCGATCTTCGCGATGGAAACTTATCAGGACCAACAGTTGCTTCATTAAGGGGCGGTTCTAGACCTGTGTGTTCAAATGTCATCTCTACGGATCACCTCCATGTAATGACAGGCAGTTCTGCAACAGGACAACCTAGGAAGTACGTTCATGTAGTTACCTTTTACACAGTACTTTATGACATGATCCATCGACACAATCATGCAAAGTGTCACTACTTATGTCATTGCATTGTCACAAGGACATATGCAGTTATGTAAAGAAGTGTTGCCAATCTTGACAGCAGCTAGCCACTTCAGCTAGTAGCTGGAGCTGTCCCCAGCCCGTCTGATCCAGCCAGCCCTGTCACACCCTCCTCCTCTCACCCTCCTCTTCTCCCTCTCCCACGGCCCCAGTCTTCCCGCTAACAAGTCCTAATCCCAGGCTAATGAAGACAGAAAGGCCCTCCGATCGCTGTGGATGTTCGGGGGACATATTTACATACGATCATGTCCGTGACTCGGAGCGAGCCGGGTGTGTCCGAGCCGAAACGGGTCCTGACAGCTCCGAGGCGCCGGCGAGAGCGAGGACGTGCGCAAACACACACACAGACACACTGACACGTGCACACGTGTGTATACTGTGTATACAGATGCACGTACTTTGTGTCTCACACACACACACACACACACACTTGGGCTTTCTCTCCAGTGTTCTCGGAGAGTCATGCTCCAAAAGCTTTTTGTGTAAAAGCCGCCACGGAATTAATCAGAGTTCATTAATGGGAGTCTTTGGTGTGAGTGTAGTGATCTTAGCGGCTAATGTGGCTAATAAACAGGACTGGATGAGCTGTGACTGAGGGCCGTGGAGAAAGGGAGGGAGGGAGGGAGGGAGGGAGGGAGGGAGGGAGTGAGGGAGTGAGGGAGGGAGGGAGGGAGGAGGGAGGGAGGGAGGGAGGGAGGGAGGGAGGGAGGGAGGGAGGGAGGGAGGGAGGGAGGGAGGGGGAGGGAGGGAGGGAGGGAGGGAGGGAGGGAGGGAGGGAGGGAGGAATTGAGAGACATAGAGGCAGAAAGACAGAAAGGCTGAGAGAGTATGAGAGAGTATAAATGTGTGTGTTAGTGGAGAGAAAGAAAGAGGAGAAAGGGAGCAGACAAACGCACACAGATTAGCTTTGGACAGGAAGAATGGATGCGATGTGACGAGGAGAGCCAGAAACAGAATGAAGGATAGTGAGTCGCAGGTTTAAAAGGCCTATTGTCGGTCACCCATCATGTGTTCTTCCTGTTCTCTTTGTCAGCGTGTCTGGAGAGCCGCACAGTGTGAACACATCCTAGGATGGATTCCAAGGTCTTTTCACTATCTCAATACTGTACAGATACCTCGCACACAGACCTCTGATTCACAGATGGATTCACACTGTTAGACATCTTTGATAAGGTGGTGGTGAGTTGTGTGTGTGCGTGCGTACTCTTCCGTTGGTAAGCAATGAAAGATAATCAAATTTCTTGTTCAAAAACACTGGACAATACAGCTTTTGCAATCTTGCCATAATCCATTTGAAATTGGTTTTGTTGGTCACCAGAAGAATAGTCACAACTTGTATGTTTCGCTTTCCTTGTTTCACTGGTTGTAATCACGCCATTTAGCTTGTTGATTAACAATCGTTTAGGAGATGGCATATCTGCAATCTATGCCGCGTGAATGTCCATGGTTGATTTGAAAGGGAATTCTTCCTCCTCCAGGAGCAGCACGTGGTGGGAGAGCTGGCCGCCCCCGATAACCAGGCGCTCCACAGCACAGATGCACTGATTAACAGACAGACGAGAGCAAGTGAGATGGAGAGAACCGGCCAACGAGAGAATGAGAGATGGAGAGAATAAGCCAACGAGAGATTGAGAGAGAGAGAGAGAGAGAGCTGGAAAACATTTCCCCTTTGCGGAAAGAGAAAGAGAGAACACAGAGAGAAAGAGAGAGAGAGGGGGTGGTGACAGAGAGAGAGAGAGATGGTGACAGAGAGAGAGAGAGGGAGAGAAAGCAGAGAGAGAGAGAGGGAGAGAGATAGAGAGAAAGCAGAGAGAGAGAGGGAGAGTTATTAGGAGGCTTCCCCATTAGGAGGGAACAGCTGGTCTCATTTGCATAATACCCATCAGAACCCTCTCTCCCTTTCCTGGGCTGCTTGTCAAAACCACGGCGTAGAAAAACACAATAAAAAGTATTTTCATTAAAGCCGGGCTTGTTTATGCTCCACCGCTGCCTTCACACACCAAAAAAAAATCAGCTCAGCGGTTATGATTTTACCATTTATTATCTAGTTCATTCCAAGTCATCGATCAATATATGTTTAGTGAGAGCTTAGATTTCTTTTTTTAAAGGCCTCAGTAAACTTGTGTGTGTGTGTGTGTGCGTGTATGAATCTGCCTTGTCTTCCTGCATTAGTGTGTGCGTGATGCGTGTGCGTGCGTGTCAAACGTCTAAGCAGTTGTTGGGCGCTCATTATTTCCTCGCCTGTCTGCCTTCTCGCTGGTTCAGAGAGACAGAAGCGTTCCGACGAGGCCCCTAACCCCGGCTGTGCTCACATGCCAGCGAGCTGAGAGGATTCATGCTTGTTTTTCCCTCAAATAAACACTGACGCTCATTATATTAGGCCTTCATGTCTGTCTCTCGGCGAAAACACACGCCGGAATTATTGTCTCTCGCATTAAAATGCACGTTGGGAAATGGTCACGTGGTGTGCCGATGCGTGTGTACGGGACGCCTTTTCGAAAGAAGACGTGTTTTTGTTTTGGAGCTGAGGACTTTTGGCGAAGGTTGTTTGAGGTTGCCAGGTGTGGAGTTCAGTAGGTTTGTGTGGACTGTGGGTGTATGTGTGTATGTGTGTGTGTGTGGGGGGGTGGGCTGGGGGAGGAAGGGGGTCCTCTTAAAAAGTAGTGGTCTTCATTTCCTTCGAGTGCTCAGTGGAAATACACCTCTAGGGTTGCCTGGTTGGGGGTATGAGGGGAGAGGAGAACATATTTGGTGGTTGATGGGAGGAAGAAGGTTGATGAGTAGATAAAGGTAAACGTCCATGTTTTTTTTTCTTCTTTCCAGAGTTAAAACCAGGTTTCTGCTCCCAATGGGTTCCTGTGTGCCCCAAGTGTATTTGGGCATGTGTGTATGTGTGTGTGTGTGTGTGTGTGTGTGTGTGTGTGTTTGTGGTAAGCGAAGACACCCACAGCTACCCCCCGCCAGCCCCTGAGGAAACCACAGCATTTAGGGAGATTGAATTAGACAGTTTCTGCCTGATTTCCCCATAGCCCGGAGGTAATACAGTGTTGCAAGGCCCTCACACACACACCACACATGGTCACACACACACATGCAGTACACACACACCCACAAGCAAACACACACATGACAGAGATATACGTATATGATAGAGACGTAGAGACAAGATCCTCTCCTAATCTGCACACACACACACCCGCACACTCACACAGACACACACACCCCCCCGCCACACTCACACAGACACACACACACCCGCACACTCACACAGACACACACACACCCGCACACTCACACAGACACACACACACCCGCACACTCACACAGACACACACACACCCGCACACTCACACAGACACACACACACCCGCACACTCACACAGACACACACACACCCGCACACTCACACAGACACACACACACCCGCACACTCACACAGACACACACACACCCGCACACTCACACAGACACACACACACACAGCAGCAGCAGCAGCACATGTTTTCTGTTAGCCTCGATACAGTAATACACTTCTATGCCAGAGGAGCTCTTTTAGACCGTGTAAGAGTGTGTGTCTCAGATATACATACACACACGCACACACACACCTACCCACACACACCGTATCTTTCATCTGGTATGTGTACTGGTTACAATATGCGATACAGTTAGATAGAATCAAATGAACTATGGCGTTCATAAAATAGACCACAGAACGATGCCTTTATTCTCCTGTGTTAGCTTCCAGGTTTAGATAGCAGGGTCACGCATTGGTATAAGTAGAGATAGGCTGAGATGTTAAAACACAAGTATATTGCGCTTCAAGTACAGTCTCTCTCACACACAAATGCACACACACATGCACACACACACACACCCCTACACACAGGCACACACATACTATCAGCAGATGCACAGCGACACACACATTGTTTCAGAGTCGGCCCCACATTAAGCCGTTAGAAATCTGGGCTCAGTCAATTTAATGCAACAGAAACCCAGAGTTCCCTTAAATGCTGTTTCCTCTCTGCATCATCCAGGCAGGGTTCATGTCCGACGCCCGGGAGCCGAGAGAGAGCAAGGGAGGAGGGGAGAGAGAGAGAGAGAGAGAGAGAAAGAGATGGAGAGAGAAAGAGAAGAGAAAAGCAATTTTATGGCTTTAGGCGTTACAAAACAAAACACATTGTTCTGCCGGTGGTGGGTCTTTAGTCGTTTTAATTTAGTTTGGAGCGACCGGGTGCTATGGTAATAAAATACCCGCCGCGCCACTCCGCCAGAGAGTCACACAGAGCATGGCCGCGTATGCAAATGCTCCCGAGAGCGGAATTCCTTTTTCTTTCTTCTTTTTTTTTGAGGGGAGTGGTGGGGTGAGGTGAGATGAGATGGGGAGGAGTGGGGGTCGGTGATGGGGAGGAGTGGGGGTGTGGGGGGGAAGGGGGGGGACTTTAACGTGCAGTTTAGAAACTCATGAATATAGAGCACAGAGAGGTGGCCTCGACCGGAGAGGTGTGGAGAGAGAGGAGAGAGAGAGGAGAGAGAGCTCTTCCAGTTGATGGAAAGCTAAATAGTGTGGGGGGGGGGCAGAGGGGGGCGTACAGAGTGACCGTGAGAGAGAGAGATAGAGAGAGAGAGAGAGGGAGAGAGAGAGAGAGAGAGCTAAATAGACATAGAGTGGAGGGGGGGGGGCATATTTGTGGTAGGGTGCGGGGTGAAATGGTTTGTTGTTTTGGATCAGAAGTGGGAGGGGTTACTTTTTTGGAGGGTGGTGGTGGAGGAGAGAATGAGAGCGTGAAACAGAGTGAGGAGATGGCAAGATTAGATTTAGATGAATGATGGAAGATGTGATTGATCTCCACCTCCCTGCCTTCTCTTTCTTTCTATCATTTTCTGTCTGCTCTATTCCCCATAGTTCTCCATCTCTCTGACCCCATACATTCTCTGTCGCTCTCTGTCTCTCTCACCACACACACACACACATCCCCAGTCTCCCGGGGAGTGTGCAGTAGTGTGACCGGAGCTCCACGGCTCGATCGGGCTCCAGTATCAGGGTCAGATGAGCTCCTGGCGTTTAGCTCCCATCACACACGCGGTTATCTTTGCTCTGCGCCCGCTCCCAGTGCGTGCATTGAAGTCTGTGTGTCTGTACGCACGAGTGTGTGTTCTGTGTGTGTGTGTGTGTCCGTGCGTGTGCTTTGGCATTTCTTTCAACGAAACCTTTCCTCGTTCCCTTCAAACGGGACTCCCGGGACCCTCTCGGCTCGACGGCGCCCCTAGTGCTCGTCCTCTTGAAGCCTTTCAGACTGTCAAAAAATGGACGCTTTCTGAAGTACTCTACACGGAATCACTTCTATGGAATAGTGAGCCTCTCTTGGCTCCCAGCGCTGCAGTCGTTCCAGACTGGATGTTTGAATCGGCGGGGCATCCGACGCCTCCTCCTTATCATGTTCCTTCCTTGCCTGTGCTCCGTGAGTGGAGCCTGTCTCTCTCCACAACACTTAAGAGTCTAACTCTGCCTGTCTCTCTCCACAAGACTTTAATTGGAGATTATTGAGCTGAGCTGTAGCCATTGAGAAGGCTCTTTGCTGGATTTGCTTCAGCTTACCACAGTTAGCATTCTGGCGTTGGTGCTTTACACGTCAAATCCTGCGGTTTATGAAAATCTGCATTGTGTGTGTGTGTGTGTGTGTGTAGAGAGAGTAACCTGTGTAAGTACCATCCAACAACCATGTGCAACTTCCTATAGTCATTACATACCTTCTTGGATTCACTCGTTTTCTGCCTAATGTGTGTACGTGTGAGTGGGTGTGCGTGTGTGTGTGTGTGTGTGTGTGGGTGTGTGTGTGTGTTGACACAGTGGCGTGAAATACTACACCTCCGAGGCAGAGCTGTCTTAGTCTGGCCTAGTGAGGATACACTGCTTCTACCAGAGTCAACAGTTTCCTCTCCAAATCCTCTCTTCTCCACTTCTCTCCTTTCCTCTCATCCCTCCTGTTCTCCTCTCTCCCTCCTCTCCTCCTATCTTCTCTTCTCCTCTCTATCCTGTCCTGGACAAAAAGCCCGGCTCTATGGAGCCCCACTCCGGTCTTTAATGAAGGTTTGAGTAGTAAATGACACAGTCATCCATTAGACCTGAGTGCAGCCACCGCTGTGGCCCGCTTTGATTAGAGAAATTGAGAAGGAGGGGGAGAAAGGGTTAGAGAGAAGAGAGAGAGAGACAGACAGACAGGGAGAGAGTGAGAGAGAGAGAGAGAATGAGATTTGTGAGCGGAGAGAGAACACCAGACATTACATCCTAACATGCAAATGACATGAGCTAATCAAAACACTAAACGGATGTTTGCTCGCCCGCTCTTGCAAATTCTATCTCTTGCTCATTCTCTCTCTCTCTCTCTCTCTCTCTCTCTCTCTCTCTCTCTCTCTCTCTCTCTCTCTCTCTCTCCCTCATTGTTAAAATCATTTCAGGGTTCTGCAATATTTCTTGGGAGCCAATGTTGTATTTTTGTTATATTTAGTTGAGCTTATTTGATCATGTTGTAGCATGGTAGCACAGCCACACAGCCACACAGCCACCTCTCCTCTCCCCAGGATGAGACAGAGCTGCCAGCACGCCGTGTCTCACCTCAGACTCCATCAGTGTCGGAGTCTCCCAGGTACCCGGGCAGGTGGTAACACGAGCCCAGGTGTCCCGTGAGAGCGTGGAGGTATAAATACCCCCGTGCTGTCTTCTCTCCCTGCTGCTCTCTCTCTGTCGGTGGCGAGGCAGGTGTGATTCATCCCAGGCTGGGTTACAGAGCCGAGCCACTCTCCTAATGACAGCTCTGGTTTCAGCTAGCGAGTCGACACGCTCTCGATAGGCCTCGCACGCAGCGACGCCGTGGAAACGCAGACACACACATATACGCACACGCACCGGAAACACACATATACCGCGTTTGAACACACACGCACACACACACACCAACGCGCTCTAGAGTCAGGAAGGAACAGGCATCTCTGTAGTCTTCAGGCAAACAAACAACACGGGTGGACTGAACCAACTGACCCCAGCTCAACAATGCCCCGCCATCACGACGTTTCTTGATTTCACCACATTAGCCTTGAAATATTTAAACCCCCCATGCCATTAGTGGTGATGGCCTGTCCCACCTGACTCAGGGTCTCCTCTGTGTGTCAGAGCGAGTGCATGTGTGTTGTTCTCCGGTCATCCCCGGTGGTGGACCTTTCCATTATTCATGGCAGTGTCAGGTAAACAGCGACACGCACCACAAACTTGACCAAGTATACACCAAGGGACCCTGTAGCAACCTGCCCACCCCCCCCCACCACCACAAAAATAGGTGATTTGATTGTAAACCATTCATGTTAATAAGCTGTGCTTAATCATAGACTGGTGCACATTAGGGAATGAATAGATTCACATTTAATGGCTAATCAGGAAATATAAGTTGCTCACTGAAGCTTGAGTCCTCTGATTCGTATTTGAAAGGGAGTTGAATGGATTAGTTACTGTGCACATAATAACTGGAGCCAGGGTTCATGTACTGAAAAGCCACTTGAATACATTGTACACACTGAGTTACTTGTAATAAGTATCATTTGTGCATTGTTAAAGCCTAATAGCTTGCTTTGAGACGCCTAAGAAGCGCTCCCTCATATTGTCCTCAAGCCTATTGTAAGAATGTCTTGGTATAGTGATGTAGCAACATGCTATGACTTCTGGAAGGTTTGGCTTCAGAGGGAGGTGTGTGTGCTTGTGCATGAAGGGTGTGTGTGTGTGTGTGTACCCAGGAACGTACGTGTGTCTGTGTGGGTGTGCGTGTGCATGCATACATGTGTGTGTGTGTACGTGTGTGTGTGTGTCCGCAGCAAAGGGACCAGGCAGAAAGGTGACTCCTCAGAGACTGACACGGAGCCTGTTGACCCTGATAACCAGACCTGGCAAGCCACTCACTGATCTCTGTCAGAGTTCAGCCGAGCAGATCAATGCCAGTTAATCTCTCTGGGTCGGTTGCTTCTGTCTTGGCTGGCCCTGGTGTGAGGGGAGAGGAGAGAGAAATAATGTGTGTGTGTGTGTGAGAGAGAAAGAGAGAGAGAGAAAGGGGGGAGAAAGAGAGAATGTGTGTGTGAGAGAGAGAGAGAAAGAAAGAGAGAGGGGGGGGGGTGAAGTAGCCCTCACACAGATGGTCCCCTGTAACTGCCAGGGTTATGTCTCTCTCACACACACACACATACTGTACTGTACACACAGGACACTTTCACTCAGCTTAGCACATACATACTGTATACACAGCTACACATTCTACAGTAGCTCTCTATCTCCCTCTCTTTCTCTCTGCTGGCACAGTTCAGGCATAGGCTAGTTAGCTACACAGGGAGTGAGCCACACAGTGAGACCACACACACACACACACCATTGACAAGCAAACAACAGCCTTCCTGACAAGGGTGAAGCATGCACTCAGCATGAGGCCAGTTATCCCTCTCTGTCTCCTGCTGTCAATCACACGGCATTCTACACACACGCACACACTTTCTTTCCACATCTCTGTCTTCCTTTCTATATATCTATCTGTCTCTGTCACACATTCTTCACACATACACACGCCTCTCTCCTCCTGTACACACACACACACACAGACAGTCTGTGGTAGGGAAAAAGCTCTTCCCAGCCAATTAATTACTGTTGTGAATTTCCCCTCCCTCTGTCTGGGAGAATAGATGCTATCTGATGCTAATGTTTTCCCTGCCACAATTACCCTGACTGCTAACTACTGACATTTATGAGGCCTCCTGTTTGAATTATCAGAGACAAGGGTAATTCTAGCTCACTGAGTGGGGTGGGGTGGTGTTCTCTGTGCATAGTGTGCGTAGTGACATAGGTTAGAACGGTGGATTCAGACCTCATTGTTCCGGCTTCTGCTGGTTAAAGGGTCCTGGGACTACAGTATGATTAGTGGGTGAGTGAGGAGAGAGCTGGAAGGTTCTGCTGTTGCCTTATATTAAGCCTGGGAAAACAGCCATTATAGCTCACTGTGGTGTCTTTGGAAAAGGGAAAGACCACATGCTTGATTTAGGGAGTTTGCACGTTGTGTTTGTGGTGTGTGTGTGTTTCGTGCGAGCGTGTGTGTATTTGGGCGAGGGTGGTTCCGAGCCTGTGCTAGTGTGTGCGCGCGTGTGCGTGTGTGACCTGTGGACAGCGCGCAGGGCGTTTCTGACCTGCGGTCTCCTTTTCAAACACACCACGGTGAGATTTACAGAGACCTGTGGTCGCTTTTACTGTTCTGCAGTCAGCCCAGTAACCCGGAGCAAGCTTTCAACCCACAGCATGGAGAAAAGAGAGCCAGCTCCCAGGACGCTCTCATATGAATCCACAGGGTCTTTAGCCCAGTCAAGATATGGGAGAGCCTGGTTAGCACTTATGAGGGTTAAGTAGATGTGTCACTGTTGTAAACATTGCTCGAGTTAGCTTAGCATACCACTAGCTTAGCATGTGGGTAAGTCCCTCCTCAGCAGCACCGCCTTCTAAAGAACAGTCGGGCTCTCCATTTTAGCATTAGCAACATTAGCTCGTGTGTTTTCCTATATATTTTGGGAGGCATTTCCGCTTCATGACTGGTACTGCCAGTATGAGAGAGCAAGGCAGGAGAGAGGGACGGGGCTGGTCTGGGATCAGACCCGGGCTGCCACTGGAAGGCCTCAGCGGTATGTGGTATGTGTGAGCCACCGGGATGCCCAGCTTGCTGTGGCACTCTGTTGACGAGCATCTAATGACCCTCTGTTTACACAAACACACTCCAGTCGACATGGCGACGTTGTGTTCCACCAAACTAGCGAATCATCTGCAGGGAGGCGTGAGTGGACCAGGGGCACGGTGTCCCACACCAGGGGGTTCTCCCAGCAGGTGTTCCTCCTCCCACTCACCTCGGTACCGGGTCCTGGCGAACAAAGAAGTGAAGAAAAGGGGCTGCCAGCAAGGAGTGTGTGTGTGTGTGGTCGGGGGGGGGTGCCTTCACAGTTCACAAGGCGCTGCTCTCGGTGTGTCTGTGTTATGGTGGGGGCAACAAGGCGCCGGCCAGCACCAAAGAAAAGGGGAGCAACGAGCCGAGAAAGGCAACGTAGGCACGGAGGGGGACCCCACACAGGGGGAGGCCCAGGGCGCCCGCCAAAGCGAAAGCCGGCAGCCCGCCACACGCAAAGAACAAAGACCCCCAAAAAAACCCCAAGAAAATGAAAGCAAAAGACGAAATTAGATAAGAAACCAAGAGGGAAGACAGAAAAACGAGAAAGAACGAAAAAGAGAAAGAAAAAGAAAGAAAAATAGGGAAAGAAAGAAGAAACGAGAAAGAAAGAAATGCTAAATCAACAAACGCTCTTCCAGAGACAAAGAACAATGAAAAAGGAAAGAAAGAACGAAAAAGGGAAAGAAAGGACAGGAACATAAGAGAAAGAAAGAAAGAAGAAAAAGAGAAAAAAAGAAAGGGAAGAAAGAAAAGAGAAAGAAAGAAAAGACGAAGACGAGAAAGAAAGGAAGAAGAGAAAAGAGAAAGAAATGACAAAAAGAGGAGAAAAAGAAAAGAAAGAAACAGGGAAAAAGAAGGAGAAGGGAAAAGAAAGAAAGAAAATAAAAGTAGAAATAGAAAGGAAAGGGGGGGGGAAGAAAGTAAAAAGAGAAAAGGAAGACCGGGAAAGAAAACGAGCAAAGAAAGAAAAGAAAAGAGAAAAGGAAGAAGGAAAGAAAAAGAGAAGAACGAAAGAAAATAGAGAACAGAAAGATAGGAAAGAAAGAGAAGAGAAATGAATAGAACGAAATGGACGAAAGAAGAACTACAAAAGCGGAAAGACAGGGGAGTATGGGAAGAAAAATCAAGGAAGGGACCAAAACACAATCAAGAATACTAGAAATACCACAGTAAGAGGTGGGATCTGTCCTCCCACCATCCCTCTGTTTGATCCTCTCTCCCTCCCTCACCCCTCCAACCCTTCCTCCCTCCTCACTCTGTGTGAGATCTGTCCTCCCTCCCCCCCTGCTCTCCCTCCCTCTCTAACTCCCATCGGGATCTGTCCTCCCTCCCTGCTCTCGTTTCTCCTTCCCTCTCTCACTCTGGGCGGGAAGGCGTCAGAGCAGGGAGATGCGTCCGACTGCTCCTGGTGCCGTCTTAAGGTCACATGACAAACTAAGATGGCTCCCCGCTGATCCATGCTTCCGCTTAGTAAAAATAACCTTGCTTTAATATCTCTTTATTATCCAAAGTTCTTGCGTAGTATTTCGTGTTATTTATTACAATAGCTCACAAGTAACATATTACATTTTGTAATAAATTGAAATGGATACCTAGCCAAATGAAAGTATTTCTCAGCGTACCCCCTAGCATAGCTTACTATAGGCTACGTTTAGCATACCCCTAGCTTAGCATACCACAAACTTAGTATGCTTACCTAGGCATACTCGCTGGTTGTGTTGAGTTTAGCTCAGGAGCCTGTTGCTAAACGCCTGGATGTCACCCATTAGAAATAGGGCTAATGTTTCAGCTCGCCGTTTTCTATTGCAATTATATGGTTCACTGGCAGTGATTACAGTCCTCCTTCAATCTCGCTCTCTCCTCTCGCTCTCTCCCTCCCTCTGTCTCCCGAGTTTGGGTTAGCCGCCTTCCTTATCCACGAGCTCTCTGCTGTAATGGCCCGCGCTGCAAGCGCCTTGATAAATGGTTCTGGCAGGGGCTCATAGATTTATTAAATTTCGATCAAACCCGTAACAGAAAGAAAAAAACCCTGCTTTGGTTAGGGAACGGGCTTAAGATTTTTTAATCAAAATTCATGAGTTCCTCCGATTCGCGGTCGAGCGGACTCGGGGAAAGACTGGAATCGACGACTGATTAAAGGAAATAAAAGGCTTATTTGAAGTAATTTTTCAATGACGCCTTTTAATTGGATGTTAAATCAAATTCTTATCAGGCGCAGCGCAGATGAGAGTGTTTCCTGTATTTTGTGGCGCACGCCTGACACTTCCTATGTAAAAGATACCCAGAATTACAATGACTTCACACCTCGCTCTCTCGAAGGCGCACGATTGGCTACGTTTGGGAGGCCCGGCCACCGTCTGATTAAAAATGCAAGAATGGGGGAGAGGGGGTTTGATTTGTTTATTTCTACTGCTCAAGCTTTCTGTGAAATCCTTCAGGGTGGTGTGTGTGTGTGTGTGTGCGTGTGTGTTTGCGCGTGTGTATGTGTGTTCCAAGTGTTAGGGATCCATTCTGTGGTTTCAAAAGAGGAATGAGTGATAGATGCATTAATGCCGCTAGTTACTCCCCACCAGGGGACAGATACAACCATCTACTGCAATGACTTTAAATAACAAGATGTTAGTTGGCAAAGACTGAAGGGGGTGTCGCAAACAAAGTCAGTTGTTTTTAAAAGCTTCTCTTTTTCTTTCTAGTTATGGACGTCTGGGATTTCAGAGCCGTGATTTGGAGATTTCATTGTTTTTCTGTACACATTTTTTTTTGTTGAAAAATGTACAATATAATCAGGCATTCTGTAGATGGTTTGTGTGTAAGAACAGTGAGCTCTTTCTGTAAACCCAGCTGGCAATTCCCAGCACAGCCAGTTGAAACAATGAAACCACCTGGTGGCTTGAAACAGCTAAAGAGAACGTCCAAAATGCTTTGCTCAGGAGCCAAATTATATAAAAAAACAACTGAAACCCAACAATTTAAGAGTCAACCAGTTTTCCACATTCAACAAGGACGTAGCTCCATACACCAATGGAAAATGTATGTTAGTTTCATAAAGCGGACTGTAGTACATCCAGTGTCTGTACCAAGGAAGACCAGAGAGAGAGAGAGCAAGAAAGAGAGAGAGAGAGACAGGGAGAGAGAGAGAGCGAGAAAGAGAGACAGAGAGAGAGAGAGAGCGAGAGAGAGAGCGAGAGAGAGAGAGAGACAGAGAGAGCGAGACAGGGAGAGAGAGAGCGAGAGGGAAGAGGTCGTTGTGTTTTACTGCAGCGACGGCTCTCTGCATCACGATGACCTAAGTAGCTGGTGATGTCTTTTAGCCTCCTCTGTCATCCTCCGTCCTCGTGTTTAAAAGCCTCTCTCCAGTTTGAGGCTCCCGCACTCCCCACTCCAGAGTTACGGCTCACAGTGGCCTCACCATCCAGGGTTGGGGAGAGATGGGGGAGTGTGTTAGGAGTTGTCCTGGGTCCTCAAGGGTGTATCTGGGCAAACAAGAGACTTGGGTTTGTATGTGTGTGTATCCATGTCCGATATCTTGGAAACGTGATTGTGTGTAGTGTTAGTGTGCAACCAGAAGAATGTGTGAATCAATCACACCAGATGTCACCAGTAAGCCATTACCAGAACAATGCAATTAATAACGTTGCTAAAATGCCATAAGAAACAGAGACCACAAAACACATTTTGTAGTTAATATAAGAACGTTGAGAACGTCTACTACTGTTAAAGTATCATATTTTCTTGGTTCAAGTCTGGCTAAAATTTTTTAAGACCAAGTCTATGATGGACGTTTGATTTGACTTTCATAGTGTTTATCGTTCCATGTTAAACAGTGTTGTACACCTTGGGTGAATGTCATACATATGAAAGTGTTGTTTCAAGGCCACACTATTCATTACACTGTCTGTCTGCTGAAGGGTTGGCATTTTTATTCTGGTAGTGGTGCTGTTTTGCACAATTTAGACCACACAGACACACACACACACACACACACACACACACACACACACACACACACACACACAGACACTCATAGAGAGAGAAACTGATTCTGTGACACACACACACACTCACTCTATGAACACGCAAACCTTGCACAGAAACAAACACACACACAGACATAGCTCCTGGGGTACTGTTGTGGATCGATGCAGCATGCTGATTATTCAGACAAACACACCGGTCAGGAAGACATTTTCAAATGGGAATAGAAACTGTGAGAGAAGAGAATCTGCGTCGAACAATGAATAATAAGACGGCAGAAGCAAACCAGAGGTCATGTTGTAGGCGGAGGACAGTGCAGAGTGTGTGTGTGAGAGAGTGTGTGTGTGTGTGTGTGTGTGGATGTGCTTTTGTCCTTGTGTCTGTGTTTTAACACCTCCTGAATATTGCGTGTGTGTGGGGGGCCTATATGTGGATGTTTCAAGGTTTCTATCGCTTATCTGTCTTCATGTTGCTCCAGTTCAAGTCTGTCTGGTTGCTTTCATCACGGTACTTTAGCCTGCCTTATCTGGTCCCCCGAGTGGTTCTCTAAGAACCCTACACACACACACACACACACACACACACGCGCGCGCACACCACACATGCCCACACACACACACACACACACACACACACACCACACACACACACACACACACACACCCACACACACACACACACACACACCGCACGCACACATGCCCACACACACACACAGTAGATGTGCAGAACTCAAACACAGATTTGCATACATCCTAATATGCACAGTAACAGCTCACACCTCATTAAAACCAATTATCCAACCCTTTTAACATAAAAAAGAAGACATAACAAAGAATATCTTCAAAGTTCAATCTAATTTGTCTTTGTTCGTGTAATTAGACCAAGTGTTTGTAGTTTTCATTGATATTGGCTGGCGTTCTCCATTTGTAAACAGTAGCCTATTATCATTGTCAATATCATCATCTCGTTTTATTTGCTTGGCAAGATGCCAGCCAACCTTGTTTGTACACTTACTCTTTTCACATTGACATTATCTATATGAAGAAGAGAACGTTTGTGTGTGTGTGTGTTATATGGTGTACGTGTGTCTGTGTGTGTTATATATTACATCCATATCTTCAAAAGCAGTGGTCTCTCTCCCTATCATGATATCACTGTATGACCTCCTTGGGAGAGGGGCAGGGTGGGGGGCTCAGGGTGGGGGGGGGGAGGGGAGGGGCAGGGTGGCGGGGGGGGAGAGGGTCAGGGGGAGGGTGGGGTTCGACGCTATAGTTTTACTCCTTTGCAACCCCTACTGTAGTAAGGCAGAGAGAAAATGGATATTGCTACTGTAGGTTTTCAAGAAGCAGGAGATTGGCAGGGTGAGGCCAAGGTTACAGACTGTTTGAACATGCTGGTGACAGCCCGAGGCCCCAGAAGGCCCCAGAAGGCCTGGTGCCTGGGAGGGAGTTGAGGGAGCTGCGTGTTCCGTGAAGGAACAGGAACTGCTCTCTCTCTTTTTACTGCTTTTCTGGGTGCTAAGGGGCTTGGGAGAAGGGTTGGTGTTGTGTTTGTAAATAGTGACTTTTCATGTATTTATTTACTTCGTCTCTCTCTCTCTCTCTCTCTCTCTCTCTCTCTTCTATCCATCTGTCTCTCTACATCTCTCTCTATCTCTCTGCCTCTGTATCGCTCTCAGTGGGAGAAATCTCTCCATTCCCCCTTCTCTCCCAAATAATGATACACTGTAGAAAGTGGAAGAGGCATGTGGGGTACAGTAGTGGAGTTGAATAAAGTTGCATACTGTGCATAAATAGATCCTTTAATTGGACCGCAACTTGGCGCTGGGCAATAAAAAAAACTAGTGTGGAGTGACAGGGACCCCCTCCTCCTGGCTCGCCAGCACGGCCCAGCAGAAAGGTGGAGAAGCCAGGCTGGAATAGGGGAGCCAGGCTTTGGAGACACTTTGGCCCAAGGATAGTTGGAATGCATGTGAAACATGCATACATTCTAAACGTTACCACTTATTAGTGCAACAGCAGCTTTGAAGGATGGAGGGGTGAATGGGGGTGGGTAGGGGGAGAGGGAGGGAGGGAGGTGGAAAAGGAAAAAACATGTAGCATGTAGTAAACATGTAGTGAAACAATATGCACATGCGTGTGTGAATGTGTTGTCGGGTTGGTATTGGGTCGTCACTACCAGTATTAGTAGTAGTTGGGATGACCCGTGGCTGCTACCAGGAGGAAAAATACATGTGTAGGTTAGAGTACGGGGAGTGCCTTCCGGAACCCTGCCCTTGCCTTCCACACTGGAAGACTGATGAGAATATAAGCCCGTGTTCTAGCCCAGAGGGCCTTCCATCAGCAGCAGGTGGAGAGGAACCTGCTGTGGAGAGAGGGTTCCCACATCCTCACCAACTAACGTATCATCAGCCTGTCAAAGGCTTCCTTTCTTTCTCTCTCTCTCTCTCTCTCTCTCTCTCTCTCTCTCTCGTCTCTCTCTCTCTCTCTCTCTCTCCCTGCCTCGCTCTGTCATTCTTCACCCCTCTCTGTCTCTGTCCCTTTTCTTTCTCTTTTGTCTTTCTCTGTCTCTCTGTCTCTTCTCCTCCTCCTCCCTCCTCTGAGAACATGACAACTTGTCACTGAGACCCTGTGTAAAGGTCAGCTCTGTGAAATGATGGACTGGGATTCTCCTGGGGTGTCTTGTAACTCCCGGCGTTTCACACACACACACACACGCACACACACACACACACACACACACACACACACACACACACACACACACACACACACACACACAGAGGAGGTACCTACAAGACCTAAAGTCTGTTTATCGGTACAGATGGACACAAACACTACAGTATATAAATATGCAGTTAATGTGTGTGTGGGTGCACACGTGCGTGCGCGCGTGTGTGTGTGTGTGAGGAAAAGAGAGATTGCCTGGCTGTAGCTCGGGGCTTCACTTGTATCCTGAATGATTAGCTGGCTCAGATTAATAGTGAGTTAAAGTAGGGGAAGATTAGCCTTCATCACCCTCCCACCCTCCCTCCCAGCTCTCCAGCGCTGCCCCTCCCCTCCCCACCCCTCACTCCAACACCTACGGCCTTCTGCCTGAGCGCTGGAACATGAGGGAGACAGATCCCAGATCCATCTTCTCCCTGCCCCTTCTCCCTGGTCTCCCTCACCCCTCCTGATCCCCCGGCCTCTCTAACAGGCCCCTCAGCCTCGCTTTCTCTCGGATGACTAGGACTTACGGCGTACACAGACGACTTGACATTGTCGACTTTGTTGGCAGGCAGGTTGTGAACCGTTAAACGGATACAAGGAAGAGAAAACAGGCATTAGGGTTAGGGTTCATCTCAGAAGTCCATCCTTTCATCTCAACGTCTTCATATCGTCTCGTGAGTGACATCGGCGCTTTTTTTTGAAGCAACTGTATTCCAGTCCCTTTCTGTCGCCTGATCGTTTTTTCTGTTGTTTTTTGTTGTTGTTTATCCAGCCGTTCATTGTCAGATGGATAGACGATAGGAGAGGGGGCGCTCTGATAGAGGGATGGAGGCGCTCTGATAGAGGGATGGAGGGATGAAGGAATGGAGGGAAACCTTCTCCCAGACATTTCTCATCTCTTGTTCAAATCTAGCCATTTGTTCCTGGAACCACTCTTCCACCTTTTAAGCACAATTTCAGCTGTGTGTGTGCGCATGTGTTTGTGTGTGTGTGGGTTTGTGTGTGTTTTCCTGGCATAGGGGGGGGTGGCCTAATACATCTTATCTGTTGTTGATGCACAGACGCTTTTCTGAACAGCTATTTCAGAGAAAAACGGATTTCTGCCCCAGTAATTGCCTCTGCAATATTCCTCCGGATCCGAGCATCATTCAAAGGAATAAGTCTTCTTTCTCCCTGAAAGCTTTCTGCACTCTTGCAGAACGAGGTGACTGACATTTTTTTCCCCTCCATCTCTCTTTCTCGCTCTCTCTCTCTCTGTCACACTCTCCACTCTCCTTCTTTCTCACTCTTTTCATGACTTCTGGTGTCAAGACCCTCTCCCAGAGAAATGAGAACTCGCCAAGATTAGTGACACCTCCCGGGATCTCAGTTCAGCCAATTAAAAGCGTTGTTTTTTTTAGTTTCAGTTATATATATAATGACAGAAAGAGCAAGGAATTGAGCGAAAGTGCGACCCCATCGAAGGCATCATCGTGAGGACACTAAGAGTTTCACTCCAATTAAGACTCTTATCTTTCAGCTCATCTACATAGGCTTCCCCCTACCGTATAATCCTCCAATTCATCTTCACCTAACAAGTCCAATACCTTTACCATGGATTTCATAGCTGGGAAATCTGAATCTGAGTATTCTAGGACCTGTCAATCACCCCCCCCACCCCCCATTCTCCACACGACCCAATGCCAAACCAGACCTTTTTTACTCGTGTATTGAGGAAATGTCATGGAGGGCAGGGGAAATAACATTTGTATGTCCGTTCAATCACCGTGAGCCAACGGGAGAGTTGAAGAATCCCGCCAGGACACGGAAATGAGAGGGGGGTGGGGGGTATTCACTCAGGCAAAGATGGATTTGAGGGGGGGGGGCAATGTAGAAAAGTGTTCTAGGGAAGTAGAACCTTTTTTACATTCAAATGGAGCCACTTCTGTAAACCACAAAACACTTGTGGAGAGCTTGTCAAAATGGCAACTCTGTAAACGGTGGGTGAAGCCTTCATGCATCTGTGGGTCCTGAATGCACGCGTGTCTGCATGTAAACACTCACCCTTCTGGAGCTTGTAGCCACATGTGAACCTGTCTCAAATATATCCTCACCATGACAATAAGTAGGACAAGCCTATCACAGTTTATGTCCTCTTGAAATGGAAGGATTTTTTTTCAAAAGATCTCCTTAGTGTGTGTCTGTGTGTGGGGTTGTGTATTGGTGTGTGTGTGTAGTTCAGCTTGTGTCATTGTATCTAAAAGAGAGTTCACAAGAGTTGCCGAGAGGTTTGGATGCTTGACTGTGTTTGTGTGTGTGTGCGCGTGCAAGAGAGAATCAAAAACAACAACCTGTGTATGTGTGTGTTCATGTTTCGTACATAATAACACCCCATTGTATGTGCCGCACAGAGACGATATTAGAACCAGCGACATCTGATTAGAGGCACGGAACCCTGGCCTGAGCACTTGGTTACTATGGGAACAGGATATTGTGTTGCGGGCGGCGGGGAGCCCACAGGAAGTGAATGTGTGTCTGGGAGGTTGTTTACAGGAGCTCCCACCGACTTCATCTATCATATCCCCTCCTGGGATCTGGGATCAATTAGAATGCCTGGGCCTGTGCTGTGTGGACTGTGACAGAGCTAGTCCAACACAAACACGACACACATCCAGAAGGGTGTCTGGAGTAGGAGAGATTTCTATTGTTCCAAACTCTGTTGTTGGATATTAGTTAGAGGCTGTTGATGTTGTTCAGGCAGTTATGCTTTATTGTCATTCTGTCAGTGTGGTGGGGGCGGTTTAATATGTGTTTGTGTGTGTCGATGACGGGGGCCAGTGGCGTGGTCTTTGGTTAGGGAGAGAATGTTTCATTTGGGAGGGTGGTGTGTGTGTGTGGAGGGTGGTGTGTGTGTGGTGGGTGGTCTGTGTGTGGAGGGTGGTGTGTGTGTGGAAGGTGGTGTGTGTGTGTGGTGGGTGGTCTGTATGTGGAAGGTGGTGTGTGTGTGTGTGTGTGGAGGGTGGTGTGTGTGTGTGTGGAGGGTGGTGTGTGTGTGTGGAGGGTGGTGTGTGCGTGGCGGGCGGGGGGCAGGGGGGGGGGCTGTGCCCATCTGTGGTTCCAGAGGGATACATGGACACCCGCCACATCCCTGCTCTGCCACCTCGCCCCCACCAACACCACCATGACCTCACAGACACACACACACACACACACACGACCGCACAGCCTCTCTCCGAATGGTGTGACCTTTCCAGAGGGAGAGGTGCCCGCGGCCGTGCCCTCGGCCGCCTGATGGCACCCTGCTGAGACAGCAGGGCACAGGAAGCTGGCTGGTGGGGCCGGGGTTGGGGTTGGCTGGCTGGCTGGCTGGCTGGAGAGTCCTACCATTGGCTGGCTGGCTGGTGGGATCACGGAGGAGGGGGGGATCTGGCTGGCTGGGTTGGAGGAGAGGAGAGAGAGGGGAAACCTTCTGCATTACATTAAAGCAGAGAAAAGACCGGGTAGTCTAGGACAGACTGTGGGAGAGAGAGAGAGAGAGAGAGAGAGAGAGTCTGGGGTGAGAGGAAAGGAAAAATAGGATGGAAGAGGAGAGGAGGAGTGGAGAGAGAGCGCAGAGGGAGCAGTATGGGGTGAGGGGAGAGGAGAAAGACCAGAGAGCAGAGGGGGCCTTCTGGGGTGAGAGAGGAGAGAGAGAAGAGAGAGAGAGAGCAGAGGGGGCATTCTGGGGTGAGAGAGGAGAGAGAGAGAGAAGAGAGATTAGTCTGGGGTGAGAGCCGAGGCCGCCAGCCTCCCAGAAGGCTCTGTGGGTGTCATGACATCACATGATCCAGAAGTAGGCAGAGCTAGAACAGAGAGTCCCAGTAAATTCACTCCACTCTTCAGGTCATTACCAGCCAAATACAACAACTCTGTATGTTAGTGTTTCAGCAATGAGAATAAAAAACAAAACAATGCTTTATCATTTTAAGACTATTTTCTAAAGACGAACCACTAGCTTAAAAAAAAAGTATTCTACCAGGCAAGTCATGAAAAAAAGATTTCTTATTTGGAAGCCTTGCAAGTGACTTGAGAGGATTGGCAAAAAACTATGTAACAGTGGAGGATTAATAACAATCTCTCCCGTCAAAAGCCTAGGATCAAAGTAATGACAGGTTTGAATTTGTCTGTTGATAGTTGAGCATTCAATTCACTGTCTGTAAATGGTCAGCCACCAAACTGTCTAAACATGCGTGAGGTCAGGGTGGAAACGGAACTGTTTAGAAGAAGTTTAGCGGGACGTCACTTGGCCCCAGGAGCTGTTGATTGTTTTATCGGTTCATTCTGTCTCTGGTCATGACATCACCCATGACCTCATACCATCGTCATGGTTACTCAGGAGCTCCACTGGTAATGCCAACCTTGTTACTCCAGTTGGTCCACATTGTGTGTGTGTGTGTGTGTGTGTGTGTGTGTGTGTGTGTGTGTAAGATGGAAAGATGAGGTATTGTTCTCTAAGATGCAGTGTGAATGTCTAACTTCAACACTGGGACGATTGACCCCTCTCAGGTCTCTGTATGTGTGTGTGTGTGTGTGTGCGTACGTGCGTGTGTGTGTGTGCGTGAGTGTGGGTGGCTGCTTTTGTGAGATACAGACAACCTACTGGCAAGCTCCATGTTATTACCCAAGCCTGTCTTTAGAATGACATCACCCTTACAACAGGACTCTATTGCCAGTCAGCATAAAGAACAGTCATCTCTGTGCATGCATGCGTGCTGAAAAGGACAGCACTCTCAAAAGGTATCCTTCGACCTTCCAGAAAATTCTAGAATATTTAAAGTCCATTTTATTAGAGAACTTCTTTTTCGATTTTTTCTTTTCTTTTGTCGGCTGTCTTCTATCTGGCTCGAGAAGGTTCCGCTGGAAGAGAGTCCTACCATTACGTCACAGTCTCTCCCCAGGACTCTCTTGGCTACTGGCCTTTTCTCCTCCTCTATTCTTCCTGTCCTTCTCCTAACAAGGCTCTTTTCTTCCCTCCGCAGGTCAGCCTCTCCACTGACTCGAGCTGTGTGGAGGAGATCCTACGGGTAAGTGAGATTCACCCCCCCCCTCCTCTCTCTCTCTCTTTCTCTCTCTCTCTCTGTACCTCTCTCTCTCACACACACACAGACACACACACACCCTCACACAAACACCCTCTCTCTCCTTCTCCCTCGATCCTCCAAGCCCCCCCTCTCCCCTTCACCGCCCATCTCTCCCTCTGCTCTCCTTCCTTCCCTCTCTCTCTCTTTCACACTAATTACACCTGGTCATGGCTGGGCTAGTGTTTGCACACAATAGACACATGCCCTGTCCAGAGAGAGAAGGACATAGAAGAGAAAGAGATGGGGGGAGGGAGAGAGGGAGAGAGAGAGAGATAGAGAGAGAGAGAGAGAGATAAAGAGAGGAGATGAGAGAGCGATCTGAGAGCGAGAAACAGGAAGAAAGGGAGAGAAAGTGGAGAGCAAGATTGTAAAGAGAAGAGAGTGGAGCCTCTGTGAACACACATAATAAAGAGGTTCTTTGTGCTCCAGTGCAAATGTGAGCCGAGACATGGTGAGCAGAGAGGAGGTGATGCTAGGCTACACCCTCTCTGCTCGTGAGGCCACAAGTGATTTGACCTTCTCTGAGGGTTTAAGAGTCTCTCTCTCTCTCTTTCTCTCCCTTGCTCTCTCTCTCTCTCACCTTCTTTCCCCTCTGCAACGTTTTAGAAATCAATTCTGTGCTTAACTGCCCGTGTGAACCTTGTATGTGCACCCACTGGTGTGCTGAGGATTAACGGGGATATCCTGGGACTCAGGCTTCCTAGTTGTAAACACATATGTGAACAGTGAACTCTGACCTCTGTAGCAGGCCCTGATTGGCTGGGTTTGTTTGGAGCTGTGAGTGTGTGAGGAATGGCAGGTGGACCTGGACGGACAGCAGCCCTGTAAGACAGCCGCACGACAAGGTTGTGACAGCCGTGTGACACACCGGGGGGGGAGGGTAGGTGTAGTGTGTGTGTGTGTGGCCGAGACGGCTTGTTCAGGACCCGGCCCTGCCACCGACGCGGTTGCCTAGGTGACGAACAACTCCTGTCCCGGGCGCCTGGGAACCTCTCCATCACCGGGGAGAACGACGGAGAGGACGTCACGGCAACCGCCGCTGAGCGATGTGGGCCTGTCACATGTAGGAAACCCTCTGGGTGATGATGTCATAGAGCTGTTGCCTGGCAACTATGGCCACCAGGCGGGTTTTGAGTTATGATTGCAGGGTGAGGGAGAGGGGACACACACGGAGACATGCATTTAAGTGCGTGCGCACACACACGTACATATACACACGCACACATACACACGCTCACACAAGCACACATACCCACACATGCACACGCACACATCACACACGCACGCGCCCCACACATACACACACCCACACATGCACACGCACACATACACGCGTGCAGTCACACACAGAAACAGAAATCCATGGTGGCATAAAGACATTCTCTGTCACACCCTACAGTGCACACACGCACACACTGTGCCATGTGGAAGGCTCAGGAGCCCCTCAGAGTAGAAGACATGAAGACATGTACCCTGGGAGATTTCACAGCCTCACCTCAACCGCCTTTCAACCAATCCCTGTGTGTCTGTGTGTGTGTGTGTCTGTGTGAATTTTGGCCATAATTCCTGCAACAACCCAGTAACAAGCCTCACATCCGCCCCTCTCTCTTTCTTTATCTCTGTCTCGCTCTCTCAGCAAGTAGGTTTGAAGTATGACTCGAAAGGAAGACCTTTAGAGAGGAGAGTGGGAGGTGAAGTGCTCCTCTCTCCCTCTCCTATCCCTCCCTCTCCTATCCCTCCCTCTCCTCCCTTCCCTCCCTCTCCCTTCCCTCTCCTCCCTTCCCTCCCTCTCCCTTCCCTCCCTCTCCCTTCCTTCCCTCCCTTCCCTCCCTTCCTTCCTTCCCTCCCTCCCTCCCTCCCCTCCCTCCCTCCCTCCCTCCCTCCCTCCCTCCCCCTCCCTCCCTCCCTCCCTCCCTCCCTCCCTCCCTCCCTCCCTCCCTCCCTCCCTCCCTCCCTCCCTCCCTCCCTCCCTCCCTCCCTCCCTCCCTCTCCCTTCCCTTCCCTTCCCTTCCCTCCCTCTCCCTCTCCCTTTCCAATGCCCCTCAGAGCTGAGATAATGGTGTTGACCACCAGGGTCCAATCATCTCTTGCTGACGAGCTCCACGCATGCCAGATCTTAAAAGCCTGTCCATTTTAAGACCATCTCTCTGTGTTCCTGGGCATTCCTCTGTGTATATATACTGTATATATACATACAAAATATGTATCTATACTACAGTATGTTACTATAAATCTAGATATCCACCTATATCTATATCTTTTTAATGATCTACCTGCCTTTGTTATTATTATTTTAATTGAATCTGGAATTTGAACTTTTAATTGTTATGTAGAACCCAAACTTTCTGATCAGAGTGCACAGACAGAGCAGTGAAGGCTGCACACATACTGTGAAAATAATGTAAAAGCTGATTAATATGTACAGTTATCAATGATTAAACAGGAAGTCATCTCTTTAGGAAATGTGACATTTGTGTGAAATATTCAGCGCGTCACTACATTGTCGTAGAGGAAAGTGCACACACAGAGTGTGAAAACAACAATGCAACATGTCTCCACTACTTGTGGCGTGTGTGTGCGTGAGTGTGGCGTGTGTGTGTGTGAGTGTGGCGTGTGGTGTGTGAGTGTGGCGTGTGTGTGTGTGTGGCGTGTGTGGCGTGTGTGTATGTGTGTGTGTATGTGTGTGTGTCAGGTGCGTTCTAAGTTGCGTGCTGGTAGTCTCCTTTGCGGTGTCTGATGAGCAGAGAAGCGGTAGATTCATTACAGCTGGCAGTAGCGTTTCCTCCTCCCTCCCAGCCCAACACAGGCCTGTGGAAGAGGGGATTCTTCATCCAGAACATTACCTCCGAGGTGGCACTATCACCCGCCTGGCACCTCATCAGGCTGCAGCGTCCCTGCCATGCTCTCCACAGACCTCACACACACACACACACACACACGCAAAGTACAAACACAAACTCAAGCAGGTATGCACGTGTTCCAGAGACACACACACACATGCAGGTACTACACAGGTGCATGCTCAGAGATCGTTCAGTGTGTTCCTGCGAGGAATGTTGGAGACCGTCGAAAGGACAGGACTTGGAACGAGTGGTGTTGTGATAGACAGATGTGGACCATATGTATCTCTCCTTCCATCTCCTCCCCCTCTATCTCTCTTCCAACTCTCACTCTCCATTTCTCCCCTTCTTTCTTTCTCTCTCTCTCTCTCTCTCTCTCTCTCTCACTCTCTGTCGCTCTCGCTCTTTACCCCTGGCTGTCTGTCTGTGTGTGTGTCTGTCCGACTGACAGAGAGCAGAGCACAGGGGCCTTTGTGATGTCTTTGTCTGGGCTGTGATAGGCTGCTGATGTGTGACAGCGAGTGGCACGCTGAGACCAGTGCTCACACTCACGCCGGGGCCTGTTATCTCAACACAGTGCCCTCACAGAGCTTCAGAGGGAGATTGATAGGTCATCCCTTATCACAATAAAAGTCCCAATCCGACGGGGGTCTGACCCGGTGTTTCCCTTTCAGAATAAAAGGCCCCATCCGAGAGGACATTAAGTAAAGATTTGGCCTTGTTAAGATAACACAACACTGTCATAGATAGGGATGTATATCCTTGATAACGCTTTTTGAATGATAACATTTCGTGTATATACACTGAAACCCATAATCTCACGCCTGAACTGAGACTCTGTCGTCATTGTAGTTGCAGACTAAACAGTCTCCGAGCCAGGCCCAGCCTCTTTGCACTGGGACTGTTTGGCTTGGCGCTGGAGCTATGTTACTTTTAATAAATGTGATTAGCGATGGAAAAGCCCTGGAGGGTACAGGCTGGCCCTATACTACATGCCCCAAAACATGAATGAACCCTGTGTGTGTGTGTGTGTGTGTACATGTGTGTGAGTTTGTCTGTGTCCTGTATCGTAATCCAATAACAATGCTGTTCTTGAAGGAAAATTTGATTTAATGCAGCCTCAAAGTATTTGTTAATATGGTCATGTGGTTAGGCAATAATGTTGCTGTTAACTCTCTCTTAACCACAACAAAACCAATTACTTTTCTGTCTTTCTTTTGTAACCTTTTCCCGTTCCACTCGTTTTTTCCAACAGCGACACATTCAAAGTCTCGCTTTTGGCATTTTTGCGGGCAAGTGTCCTTCAACCCGATATCAAGCTGTAGTTCTGGTGCTCCTCACTCATGCGCTGACTCCTGGTCAGTGCCTCAGAACAGGAAGTGGACTTCGCTTTGGTCCTTCTCTTCCCAAATCGGTTTGGTTTTTCTCTGTGCGATCATTTGGCACAGTAATCTGCTTCTTTGAATGATCACATCCCCTCATCCACTGATAAGAGTATGGTGTGGTATGCACCGCAGGAAGGGCATTCAAGTATTCTGCTCACTTTAATCATTCCAGATTGGAAGTAATAAAAGCAGATTAATTCCTAGGATGGTTTGTTTTCTTATCGTGATTCAATCTGATGATGTTTGTTTTTGGAAGTGTTGCGTAACGTCTTCATTCTCCAAATGGTGGCAGGCTATGGCTTTTTGAACATAATCCCTTCATACAGATTACATACAGGACATGAAAGTGAGACTTTGCCATGTGAGCGTGTGCATGTGTACTATAGAGAGATTGAGAGTGGCGTGTAATGAATCTTTATTCATAGTACTGTGCTTTTGTGTGTGTGTGCGTGTTTGTGTGTGCGTGTGTGACAGCGAGGTAAGACATTAGGAGGTGTCTCACTGGAGGAATACACTCAATCACTGTCCTTCTCTCAACTTCTCACTCTTATGTCTTTCTCTCTCCCTCCCTCCCTCTCTCTCTCACACACACACACACACACACACACACACACACACACCACACACACACACACACCCACACACACACACACACACACACACACACACACACACACCCACACACACACCACACACACACAGGACAGGACAGGTTAGGACACAGTCAGACTACAGGAGTTCTACAGGAGGTTAAGGAGCCTATTACCACTCCTGCTTTTATCTCTGTCATTAATATGCATGAGTTCCTGGTCGTCCATGAGAGCACTCTGTAATTACACAAGACTCCGGCATCTCTCTCTTTGTCTCTCTGTCTCTCTCTCTCTCTCTCTCTGCCTCTCTTTTCAATGTCTTCCTGCTTCCCTTATTTTTTTCTATTTTGTCTTTTTTTCCTTTTCCTCCTTCCTGTAGAATCACAGCCATGCTATTGAGATTAGATGCACGGAGATGTAGATGGCCTGTTTTATTTGTTATATCTCCGGTTGATCGTGATTTGATCACAATAAAAATAGGCTGTTATGTGTTTGTCAAGTTGACCTATTTAGGAATGGGGTCCGAGTAGATCCAGATCATCTAGATCAGGATGAGCAACCCGTGTTGGACAGCGTTAGACTCTAGATCACCTGAGAAGACAGAGTAAAGGCCCGTGTAGTGTGGCGTGGCGTGCCTGTGTGTCTGACTGCTTCGAGAGGTGTTTGTTTCTAACGCTGCCCCCGTCTCGCTCTCGTGTCCACAGGAGATGACCCACTCCTGGCCTCCTCCACTCACCGCCATCAACACGCCCGGCAAAGCTGAGCTCACCAAGTTCCCCATCCCCTCCAAGGTTAGTACACACACCACTACGTTTGTTTCCTATCCAATTGTCCAGGTTAGAACTAGGACCATATGATACAGCCGAGGTCACTAAGCCCCTCCAAGCTGAGTGCACACCTGAACACTTCCCTTTTCTTTCCACTGTCAGTACACACGGGTGTATAATAGTTTCCTATCACCTACCAGATAGCTGTAGTTGACCCTAGTACACACACTAGTACATGCTCCATACCCCCTCCAAGGTGGAGAGGTATAGTGTGTTTTTGGGTGGAGGAACCCAATGAATCTCCGCCCAATGAAGAACCACTTATTTCGGAGCAAATTCATTAGTGTGTCTCCGCGACACTTTTTATCGGCACTTTCGCAAAGAGATAGTGCGTCCGTGGTCATTGTTCCCCCCGGACCGTCGTGAGGGATCCTCTCAGAACGGCGACGGCAACATGACAGAGTGTGTGTCTATCTATCAGCCTCTGAGCGGGGCGAGGCTGTGTCTCTGAGTGATGCTCCGCGCCGTGTTTACTGCCACAGCCGGCCAGAGGGTCGTTTCACACTTCCTGTTAGTTACTCTGTATCGTGATTGGTCTGTCAGCAGGGAGGGGAAATACGGCCCATAAAAGGGACGTGCTAGATTGGACCCTGGCCTGCGATCGTCGTGATGACTTGTCAGTCTGCGTCGCGTTAAAAGACTGCCTTGGTCCGCCGAGACACACACACACACACACACATTGAAAAAAACAAGCGCGAGCCCACACACAAACACGCAGTACACACACACACACTAGACACACACACACTAGACACACACACTGCTTCTGCTGAGTTTTTAAGGAGAGACTTTGTCAGCTGCCCTCAGCTCTCTTGGAAGAGATGGTGATTCAGGCTGTATAATCCACTGTCCTTCAGCGCTCCCTCTCTCTCTCTCTCTCTTCGCACACCCTCCCCCCTCCCCCCTCCTTAAATCCCCTGCGACACCTCATTCCCCAGCTCAAGCCTTGTTCTTTGGTTTTTAATGGGACGCGGTGCGAATCTCCTCGCTCGACCTCAATGACATTTCCTAATATTACACCGTGCCCATAAATCCCCCTTTTAATGAGGCCAGTCCTTTAACTGATGCCTTCTACTCAGCCCACTGTTTAGGGCGAGCTGATTGGCTCGCCCTGTCTAATTGTATTACTCTAAAATCAATTAAGAGTGTCGGCTGGAGGGGCTTCCTGTCCGTGTGGTTTCCTGCCGAGCCACCTCAACGTCGAGGCTAATGGATCTGATGTATGATTGTTTTCTAACCCGCCTCCCCCCCTCCCTCTCTCTCTCTCTCTCTCTCTCCTCTCTCTCTCTCTCTCTCTCTCTCTCTCTTCCTTCCCTCTGTCTTTCCCTTCCCTTTCCATCTCCCTTCACTCTCTATCTCGTTTTCCAATTCTTTTTTCCTTTTTTTTTGGGGCGTCTGTCCGTCTTGCTCTCTCTTTCTCTATCTCTCACCCTGTCGGCTCTAACCCCTTTCTCTATCTCTCACCCTGTCGGCTCTAACCTTTCACTCTACCTTTCTCTATCTGTCTGGCTCTATTTTCACTCTAACCCTATTCCTAACTATATCATCTTGTCCCCCCCCCTCTCTCTCTCTGCAGGAGTCACAGCATTTCCCCTCAGGATATGCTGGGGGACAGAGTAAGTCTAACTAACATTTCTGTCGCTAAACACACACCCACTCGCACGCATTCCATATTCATCCGTCAGCTGAAATGTTGATAATAAGACTTAAGCTAATTACCTTCCACATAATACTGAAACATTGTTCCATTTAGACAGCCACGGTACACCGTGTGACATATTGCAACCTCCTCCAAAAAAAGGAAAAGCTAAATTGATAACGAGTTGGCTCTCTGTCAGGGTTTTAATCAAAAGCAGCTCTCTGACATTTAAATGGAAATTCTTTCGCAGAACGTTGCAATGTTCCCGGTAACAAGCCGGCGACCAAGTCCGTGCCACAGAAGTCGTGAGTATTCATTTGATTCATTATTTGAGGAGCCCGCAGGGGGGAGATACAGCCGTGGTTTCAGATCTGTTCCCAGGCGGAACACGTCCCTCAGGGGACACACACACACACACACACACACACACATCTGTGAAGACACACAAACTCTTATACACATAAATACTCTTCCACACACTCTGGCCACTCACACACAAACACACACACACAGGCTACCCAGTGGTGGATAACACTGGCTGGTGAATACACGCACTCACACACACACATGCACACACACACACACACACACACGCACACTCGCTCCCTGGCTGGTGTATTCCCAGCTGAGAAGAGCAGTGTTCACAAACAAACAGAGCGGCTGACGTTCTCTCTCTGTTAACCCTCAGTGTCCCGCTCTGCCCTCTCCTGACCCACAGTCAACCCAGGAAACACAACACTGGACACAATCAGAGTATCACTTTGACACGCAGCAACTTTTGATGGTTCATTGGAGATTAATGGGTTAAAGAAGAGAAATAGTTCATTGTTTATTGAAGGTTGGTTGATGAAGTGTTTTCAATATGGGAGAATCCAGTGTTCTAGCATCCTGGCTCAAAACAATATTTTCCAGTGGATTTAGCCCAACAGCTTTGATAACCTTTAAAAGTGGTTACGACACAAAAAGAAGACAAAAGTACACAACAGCAAGGCTGTCGAACACCTGAGTCATTTCCAGCTTCGAATGTCAAGAAAAAGAGCTTGGTGTACTGAGGGACCTTTCGATGCTCTTTTCTCTCTCACTCACTCTCTCTATCTCCTCTCTCTCTCTCTCTCTCTCTCTCTCTCTCTCTCTCTCTGTGGGAACTTCTCCTCCAATGGGACACAAGACTCCGTCTTTGTTTCAGTCGCTGGACTACAGCCCTGAATGATTTAACCAGTCAGAATGTTTTGGTGCTGGTGAGCCCCTGGGCAGAAGTGTTGCTGTCAATACAAGCTTTGTCTTTGAGAGAGAGGAGCCCATTGACCTCATGTCAACACACTGTCTCCTCCTCTCCCCTCGTCTTAGCCAAGTCCTTTTCCTTTAGTGTTTCCTTCTCTTTTCTCAAAAAGGAGAAACCTTTTTTTTTCCTTCAATTTTTTTCTTCTCTTCGTTATCTTCCGTTTGCTTCCACTCCTCTTTTCCCCACTCCTCCCCTCTGTTTCCCTCTGTCCTCTTTTGTTCTCTTCAACTCTTCATCTTCCTCTCCTCAGTCCTCCTCTCCTCTTGTCCCCACTCCTCCCCTACCCAGAACACCCAAAACGTCAAAGTCAGCAACAACCCGAGTGGCTGCGATGGCCCCTCGACATTAAATCCCTCCGTCACCTCGTAGTGGGCCCTGCGCCGTGTTAAAGTGTCCCTCGTAGCTTTTATTGCTCCGTAAAACGTATCCATCCTCTCCGCACAGCCTGCTCCGGCTCACCCCTGCCCACTGGATGTGTTTATACTGGGCCCAATGAGTCTGAATGCAGATGCGTCCTCAGATGAAGAGGATGAGACAAGAAGGGTCCATGAATAATGGATAGGAACGTCAAAAAGAAAACAAGGGCGTCTAAGAAGTGCGGCGGGAAAGGAGGACTAGACGGCATGTCTAGGAAAACTCTGAGGGGAAATTAGGAGACACACCGGTATGGATAGAAATATGGAGGTCATGTACCACGACGGATGGATGGAAGCAAGGATGGATGGATGGATGGATATATGGATGGATGGATGGATGACTTATTGCCTGCAACTGTATGACTGTATGTCAATTCACCTGATCCCTCACAGTCTCCCTCAGGAGGAGGAGCAAAAGAGGGAGAGAGAGAATCTTATGATCTCTTAATCATCTCGTAGGCAGATGGGAATGATGAGCAGTGAGATGAGGTCTCGTCAGGGCTGCCGCGAGACGTCCTAGACGACACGTCCTAGACGGCCGATTCACAGTCCGTCGGTGTGGTCATCGCAGTCCACCCACCCACAGCCATGGACTCATGGTCCCGCTTACACATTCATGAACCACCCAGGACCTCTGCACTATCAACTAGTGATGCTCCTGCATGCTTCATACAGTATTGTATGTGTGTTTATGTGTGTGTATGAATGTGTGTGTGTGTGTGTGTGTGTTTGATGGGCTGGTAGGTAGGAGAGGGAATAGAGGCGACGTATCAAAATATGTGTTTATCCCATGTGACAATCATGTCTTACCCACATGAGGATTGTTATGTAAAACCACACACACACACACGCACACACACACACACACACCAGGAAGTGATGCAGGTAGTGTTGACGTAGACAGACTTCTTTCAGCTCACTGACTCAGTGGACAAGCTCTCCCTTGACATATCTGGAACACACCAGCCATCTCAACGCTGGATAGGCACACACACACACACACACACACAGCTTCTTCACCCCCCCCTACCCACACACACACACACACACACATAAGAGCACCCATCCGTCAGAGTGGATTTCCATGTCTCTGCATCAGATTGACATGGTCACACACAGATGGATGGGACTCTCAATTAAGAACATTCTCACTGCATCTGGGACCCTCTAGTCACCAGAGTCAGGAAGAGAGGAGAGGGACGTGGATGGAGATGTGCTCTGCCTCGGCTCGACGGAGGAGAGACTTCTAAAGGATGCTGCTTGCAGGACATGAAGTGGATATAACTAGAATCTGACACTTGTCTTCATTGTCTTCACTACATTAACATCTTCAGCATTGCGATTGCCATCTTCTTCTTCTTTGTAATTATGAAAAGGGCATTCCATATTTCCTCTAATAGCCTCCCCACACACACACACCTGAATGGGCCTTTCTTCCTATTTGATATCACTCCTTGAACTGTGACATCTTTGGCATTTTCAGAGTTGGAATGTGGGTAGGTGAGACTTCTGTGCTGCACCACCTCTTACACACAGCAAGTGTGTGCGTGTGTGTGTGCGTGTGTGTAGGTGGGTGTGTGTGAGGGCTGCCGGGGGGCAGGATGGGGTAGGTAGCGAGAGTTGTCTACCATTGTGAAGCTGTCAGCCCACCCAGCTAACAGAGCTACTACGAAGGGCTAAGTTTAACACCAACTGCCTCCGCTGTCACTTGAAACCGACAACGAGAAGGTTGGGGGGTTATATTGAAATGCCAATCTGGCAACCCTGTCTGACACCACTCTCCTTAAAAAAATAACCACATAAGCCACATGATAATAGTAGTGATTCTGTTGAGAGGAGAGTAGCAGGGGTGTCGATCTCTCTCTCTCTAGAGCGCTAGAGCTCGAGAGAGCGATCGATCGCAGAGCTCGCAGCGATCGACTAGATACTCTACTCGATCTCCTCTCTATCTCTCTCTGCTCTCTCTATCTCTATCTCTCTCTCTCTCTATCTCTCTCTCTCTCTCTCTCTCTCTCTCTCTCTCTCTCTCTCAGCAGGGGTGGGTCATAGGGAAGGACAGGGTTCGCTTTATTTCAGTGATGTCGACACAGGACAGTGAAAAAAACACAACAACCCCGCCAGAATTGTTGAATCCAAACTGCTGCTTTCGGGTGTAAATGGCACTGGGCTTCACCCCACGCCTCAGCCCACGCTTCACCCCACGCCTCAGCCAGTCCGCTTTCCCAGAGCCATCCACAGCGGGATTATCACTCGCCCGCCTCGTATTAGATCTCAACGACTCGCTTGTAGTCGATGCCCTTCACATTATTTAATTTGATATAGCACCGAGGCAAAAGCAACGTGCTATTAAGAAGTGACACATTGGCAGCTTGCCACAGTCCTCCGGGGGTGGGAATAAGAGTTCATTTGGTGCTGAGGGAGCGCGTCAACACTGGACACGGCTGCCATTATACCGCAGCGTTTGCTCATGATTGTGTTGGGGGGGTGTCGGGAGTCTTGACAACCGGTGTTTACTGTAGGCCCCACAGAACACTAGGACTTCAAGGCACATTTAACATGTCACTTTATCACGTCAGCTTCTCGTTTGAATCGTGTAATGTTGACGTGTCGTAGTATTAATAAATTGTGTTTATATTCGATTGTGTTTATTTACACCGACTACAGCCAAATAAAGCATGTGTAATCAGAGTCGTTATGTTCTTGACAAGATGTGGAGGAGATTACCACCCCCAGAAGCTGAGGAGTAGGAATAATATTGTTAAGGGGATCTGTAGGCCTTTAGGGATATACTGTAGGTAAAGCTTCTCTTTATCTCTGACAGGCTCTTCTGTGTGCTTCTCTCGACGTCTCCTCTATCTTTCTCTATCTCTCTCTCTATCTCCTCTCTCTCTCTCTCCTCTCTCCCTCTCTATCCTCTCTCTCTCTCCTATCTCTCTCTCTCTCTCTCTCTCTACCTCACTCCTCCGTCCTCTCTCTCTATGTATTTCTCAGTGTCTCTCTCTCTCTCTTTTACTCCCTCTTTCTCTTTGAACTGTGGTTTGGGAGCTTCTTCATTTTGTCCTTTTTAATCACCGAACCATCAGACAGAGTAAAGCCGCGCTCTGGCACATTCCTCTCTTAATGAAAACAAGTGTATTTGTGTGCCGTATGGGAGACACACACACACCGGCACTGCCAACCTCTTAATCGTAGCTAAGCCCTGCAACTCGCTCACAGCAGGAACGAATCGAATTGATTGGTATTCCGGAAAACTTTCTATTAATTAAATGCAAATGTAATGAGTGGATTCAGGATCGAGGAGGAGGCACCGTGTGTTCTGTTTATCCCTGTTTTACCTCACTTTTCATTATTAGTCCTGATGGTTCGATAACGATAAACGTTGCAAATCATTTTATTTCTCTTGGCTTGATTAGCGCTGCCTGTAATCCTATGAATCATCAACCTGTGATTCCCCCGGCTATATCGAGGTCCTCGGATACCCTGCGAGTGAAAGGGAAAAAATGGCTATGTTTGCCAATGTGTGAAAACTTAAGTATCACATTCAGCAGCTGCCAAGCCAGGAGGAAATGGGAGATTTCAAATGTGACTCAATGCAGATTAGCCCGGTCTATTAAAGAGAGAGGGAGAGTATATATGTGTGTGTGTGAGTGTGTGAGTGACTGTGGGTATGTGTGTGAGAGAAAGAGAGACTGCGTGTGTGTGTGTGTGTGTGTGTGTGCGTGCATGCGTGAAAGAGAGGTAGACTGTGTGTGTGAGTGTGTAAGTCCATTTTAACAAAGTGAATGCTCCTATCCACTATGTTTAGGTTCAATTTAAGAATAATATGCAATTTCTTAGTTTAACCCCTCGTTGTCCTCTTGTGGTGTCAAGGCTGGTTTTGCGGAGTGATAAACACTTTCCTAATTAGGCTTTTAAAAACCACACACACTGACATTGGCCAGATGTACAAGTATGAGCTACTTGGGAAGGTATGTCTAATAAAGTTGTGTGTTTTTGAATGATCAGGGAGAACGTTTGAGGTTCGCAGACAGATACAGCCACACACACACACACTGTTAACCTGGGGCTAATTATTTGTCTGAAGCCTCATTGAGACCAGACGTAGCACTGGTTGAACCAGATGTTAAGTTAAACATGCGTCTGCTTAATCATTTACAGGACTTGCAGAACTTCTTTAAGAGAGTATCTATTTTATGCAAGTCTTTTGTGGTGCTGTAAAATGTGGAGTATAGCCATGCTTCATCTGTGAGACCCAGAGGCGCAGGGACGGGTTTTTGGCAGCCGGCTCCCTCTTTACAGGTGAATTTATTGGAGCCTCATATTCTCTATTGATTTCTCTGGGATTAAAGTGTGCTCTATTCCTCACTGAGTGAAGAGGAGGGTTAAGTGAGGCAGGGTAGAGGAGGGCAACAAACAGCTGACCGTTGACATACAAAAACACACTGTTCAGACATACACAAGGACACATTACCCACCGGTTAGTCATCAATTGCCTGTAGATCCTTTGCACCCCCCCTCCACACACACACACATACACACACACACACACAGGGGGGATACACACAGGTGTGTGTGGTGCGTGCAGCTCCCTCTTCCACGTGCACACATCTGTTAAGTATTATTGTGGTAATGACTGGTAGTTTTGTACAAAGTTCTGACCAATCTTCTGATGCTGCACGACAAGTTAGGTCATAGCCAGCTCCAGCTTTCAACACAGCTTTCTCTCTCTCTCTCTGCTCTCTCTCTCTCGCTCTCTCTCTCTCTCTCTCTCCCCCCAAAAAGCTTTGAAAAAAACGTTTTGGAAAAGAACGTTTCTAAAGGTTTGAAAAATATTTTCCCCAAAAACGTTTTGAAAATATTTTTTAAAGGTTTTCAAACCTTTAGGTTGAACAGGCAAAGAAGAATGTTTTTTATCCCAAAAATACGTTTCTAAAGATTTTTCAAATGTTTACAAATAAGTTTCTTAAGGTTGGAAAAATATTCTAGTACTTGATGAGGACTCTACTAAACTCTACTGTACTCGATTGTACTCTGCTCTGCTTTACTCTACTCTGTTTTAGGGTTCTCTGTTCTCCTGTGTGTGTGTGGATACAGGCGCATCCTTGTTTATGTCTGTCTGCACGTTGAGTTCCAGTTGACAATCAGTCCCACAAGCATCCCCTCCCCTCCCCAACACACACACACACACCACTCCCTCACTGCCTGGCCCCCTGTTTTATGATGTTTTTAGTATGATGTCAGCGAGGCCCATAACCGTTTGTCAGGTGACATCATGCCTGTGAAAACAGGTCTCTGTACTTTACGAGCCTCAGGCCAGACCAGCTCTAACGGGCCGGCTCTCTGCCCAATCAGGAGATGACATTCATATGGTGAGGGATGACTCGCTATCACAAGACGGGGATCTTTTCGCCTTGTAACGGGCGACAGAAGGATATGAGATCGTTTATTGCCCATTTAGAGGGAAAGTCATACTGTGCGGTCAGGACTTGCTTCAGTCAAGATGGACCCAGTGAGTTTGCTTTTGCTGTATTAACACCCCATAACAGGTTTCTCTTTTCCACACCATTGTGGATCATCTTGTTGTAGGTGAATTCCTCAATATGAAAATATCAAGAAATCCACAATCTGAAAACAGTGGTCATCTACTGCTGCGTTAGCAGCGTCCAAAAGGGATTTAACTAATGATGGTAATCAATATAGGAATTGTAATTGATTGATTGGTTGATTGATACTTTCTATCTGTTTCAGAATGCTGGAGGATGATTTGAAGATCAGCAGTGACGAGGAGGACAGTGAACAACAGGTGAGGAACACCCCCAGACATCCATCTCTGCTTGTATCGTCCACAAGCAAGGCAGGGCACTTAGCCTCTACAATACGTCCCCCTGGCGAGGCTGTGAGAATGTGTGTGCGCTTGCTTGCTTGCGTGTGTGTGTGAAGCCAACATAATAATAATACCAAATACTAAACAGCAAAGCACCTCATCTACATTGCTTCATCCTTTGATTAAGTTAATTGTCAATAAAAGTTCATGTCGTACAAATAATAGCTTTTACAGAGGTAAGACGACCAAGTACCCACTATCTACTCGATGTTATGATCCAAGCCAGACAATAATATCACACATTAGTGTCTGTAGTGGATTAGAGCATGTCTCTCTGGACCGCTCTGCTGGTGTGCATTGTGATGATAGTTATCATCCATTTATCTATACAAGGACCCTGGACCTGTCTCTAGTTTAATGACAGTAATTATACATTGGCGTCATAATACAGATGCACTGAACCCAGGGCTCTGATATGATATGCTCGTGTGTGTGTGTGTGTGTGTGTTTGCACCAGTTAGGATCAAACCCGTGTCTATCATTCCCCTTAACCATTAGACCAAGGTGACATTGTCATGGTGTTGATGGCCGGGGCCGCCACATGCAAGGTGTGCCCTGTGTGTGTGGGGGGGTTGGACGGGCGCTGGAAGGGGGGCTGGACGGGGGGCTGGAGGGACTGGTGGGGGGGGCTGGAGGGAGGGGGGGGGCTGGATGGGAGTGGCTGGAGGGAGGGGGGGGCGGAGTGATGGAGCTGGAGGGGGGGGCTGGAGGGGGGGGCTGGATGGGGGTGCTGGAGGGGGCATGCTGGGGGCGTGGGACGGGGGGCGGGGGGCTGGATGGGGGGGGCTGGGATGGGGGGGGGCTGGACGGGGGGGGCTGGACGGGGGGTGACGGGGGGACGGGGGGCTGGATGGAGGGGGGCTGGATGGGGGGGGGCTGGACGGGGGGTGGGGACGGGGGGCTGGATGGAGGGGGCTGGATGGGGGGGGCTGGACGGGGGGGGGATGCGCTGGCATTTTCTCAACGGTATGTTTGTAACGGGCTTATTGCAAATGACTGCACGGTACATTACCACACTGTCACAGCCTGCGGTACAGAAGCAGCCGCTGCACACACACACACACACACACACACACACGTACACGCACAGATACCAGTCTGATGAAATTCAACTTCTTCTACATAGATACACTAAATTATTTCCCTTATATAATCTGCCAGCTCAAAAACAGTCACACACACACACACACTCAAACTCACACACACACGCACACACAGTGTGAGTCCCAGACACAGTAGATCAGCATGCTCCACCACATGTGACTCAGGGCAGTGGAGAAGCTATAATGAATATATTTTTGACAGAGGGAGAGGGAGACGGAGGAGGAGGAGGGGGGGGAGGAGGGGGTGGGGGGGACCTGCAGCAGTAATTTAGCCTCTATCTTCCCGCACCGGCAGAGTGCTGTATCCAAAGCAATTAGCATCACCCAAGCTCTCTCTGGCACACACTCTCTCTCACTGCTCTTACTGATCTCTCTCTCTCTCACACAACCTCCCCGTCTCCCCCTTTTCTTTCCCATACTGTTTTTCTCTTCTCTCTCTCTCTGCCCGTCTCTCTCTCTCTCTCTGTCTGTCTCTATCCCTTCCTTTTGCTTCTCTTCTCGGCTCTCTTTAATTTATCTCTCTCTCTCCCTCTTGCTTCATTGCTCCCTCCCTCCCTCTCTCTCTCCCTCTCTCTCTCTCTCCCTCCCTCTCTCCTCCCTCTCTCTCTCTCTCCCTCTCTCTCCCTCTCTCTCCTGTCCTTGAGTGTATCTCTCCCTCGGCTGCTGTGCTGTTATGACAGTGGACTGAGAGAGAAAGGTCAGACTACCCCTGGCTCAGACAAATCACCTGGAACTGGTCCTCTTTGTGTGTGTGTGTGTGCGCACGCGCGTGTGTGTGTGTAAGGGACCTTTGCCCTTAGCTACCTAGCGCAATCCATCATTAGCCAGTTCCCCTCGTCCAGCACATTCATTTTCCCTCTCCTTACTTTCCCTCTCCTCCCTCTGCTCATCCGGAAGGTTCCTCCATCCTCCTTTTGTTCCTGCTCTTCACGCTGATCTGTGCCCGCGTGAGAAGCACTCCTCCAGCTGCACAGGGGAGGCAGTGAGGCTCCTCAGCCAAGAATAAACAACCCGTTTCTTTATAAAAGACCCCCAAAAAATCAAAGAGCAGAGCCTTGAATTAAAACCATCCCAATTCCCAACTGTTGTTTTCATCCCATACATATTTGATCACTTGAGCTGTTGATCTAATAAGCTTTTTAAAAAAGAAGGGGTTTTGTGTTTTGATTCTGTCCTCTGCATGTCAGCCCGGTGGTGATTTTCCGTTGCCTCAGATGATACAGAGCAGGACTTGGTTGTAATGGCGCGTCAAGGCAAATGTTATGGAAGTGACTGTTGTGACACCAGCGTAGCTGTCCCTCTCGACTATTACACACTCATCATTGCTCTCACACACACACACACACACACACACACACATGAACACACACACGCCACCCCTGAGACAAATGCCCTAAAGCAGCCTCATAAGCATGCAAAAAGCTTTGCCGTTTAAACAGTTTGCCGGGGCTTGCAGACACCAGCCACACACACACACACTGGCCGCGTTGCCTAGCAACCCTGAGAACCCGAGAAGGACGAAGAGAGGGAGTATTGGGGGGTTGGGGGGGGGCAAGCCAATTCCCCGGTGAGGAGGAGAGATGGCCAAAAGAGAACGGTTGACAGATGATCTGAGTTGTTTCATCTAATACACTGTGAAGATCAACGCCTCTCCTCGTGAATGAGAGAGTGGGCCGTGCACACACCACCACCATGTAAATACAGGAGACGGGGCCGGGGACAGGAGGGCTAGCGGAGCTCAGAGGGGCTTAGGAGGGCTAGGTGGATGGGCTGGGGTACAAGTCAGGACCTGGGACACACCCTACCGACAGGCACGGACAGGACCAGGCTGGGGCTAGGCCAGGGATGGATACACAGAAGCCATGTGTTAGAAGCCTGCCTGGGTCGAGAGCTGGCCCAGAAGCTGGTGTGTTCCGGCTGAGACTGAGCTAGCCTGAGCTAGCCTGGGGCTGGAGGTGGGAGCTGTGGGGCTGGAGTGGAAGTAAACAGTAAGACTGTAGGGTTGGGAAGTGGATGAGCATCTGATGCCTGTGTAGCCCCTCCTAGCCCCAGCTGAACAGACAGCTCCTCCACGGACAGCAGGGTCCTTCCCTCTGTGTTGGAACGGAGTCATAAAACAGCTGGAACCTAGAATAACACAGCTCACCTCTGGTGGTGTTAAAGCTACTCGAGCCTGGAGCTCACACAAAGCAGCCACATGGTCTGGACAGGACAACTAGAGAGAGACCGGATGAGGGTTTTCTCCTTTGCGGTTGTGTCCTTATGAACACTGGTGCTGTACTCCCACCAGGGGAAGAAAACAAAAACACAAAAACACTACTGTCATGATGTTATTGTTTACTATTATACATGAGATTTGAACAAAACGTCACGACAGCACGCTTTGGAGAGACAGAGTTCAGTATTTCAGAGAACATTATGCCTCTACTATACCTCTTAGTATTTACCAATGCATTCTAGAGACTAACACATCTATACCCAGCGCAGACATGCACGCATGCAATATGCATCATGTCCAACTCAAATATTGACATGCCGGGCCACATTAGGTCTTGCTCTAGGACATCTCGCTGCTAATGCTCTGATGCCGTGTTAAGTGGATTTTGGTCTAGTGAAGGTCTCCAAAATCCTAATCTGAGAGAATCAGCGGTTTAGCCTGCAGCTAGCGTTGATCGAACTGTGGACGCTTGACTGCTCCTCTTAATCACCCCCGTTCTGACATTCAAAGGGAAGAGGGGTGTGTGTGTGTTAGTGTGTGTGTGTGTGTGTGTGCGTGTATGTGTGTTGGAGAGAGGGAGGGGAAGTTGACTGAAGGAACACAGAGTGTATTTCAGGGCATGTTTTAGTAGTTGAGTGGCATTTGAAGTCTGTGGCATTGGTTCATTCAGTCTTGTCTAGCGTTGCAAAAACCAATACACAGGAGTCACCGTGCTTCAACCACAGTGTCGTGTTAGGAAGGGCCAATCACAGCGTGGCATTGCCTCAAAACCTTTCGTACCCAAGTGGTAGCAAGGGTTGCTGAACTCAGGAGACCCAGGTTTGATCCTCGCTACTTCCTGTATTGATTCGCTCGCCTAGGTATGCTTCGGGCCAATCAAACTTAGTGCTGACCAAAGACCATCTGTCACAGCCCAGAGTCTAGGTTATTATGAAAAGCCCCAACACTGCACATAGTCAAACTAACTGTCTTAACTACTCTGTGGTGGTGCTGTGTGCATGATTGATGATGATTCATATCCTGTCATTACTATGGTTTTGATTCTGGGATTGCAGTGGTCTTGAACACATTTGAGAGAGTGACATTTAACACATTGTTCCGGGGGGAATGTACCATGGTAAATGAAGGGTTTGGTGGAGGAGATGGGTGTATGGGATGAGATTGCGGGAGGATGATAGTGATGGATGAGTGGATGGATCCGGGTCGGCTCCAAGGGGCAATGCCCCCCTTTAATGGAATTCTGTGCCCCCTCAAAAAATGTTTTGTTAAAGTATAAATAAGAAATACTGGCATTGGCTATAAATTAAATATCAAGATGGCTACACTTTCCTGCAGAATATGGTGCTGGAGCCGAGTCTGGGATGGATAGATGGTTGGATCGACAAATTCTACAGTCTTCACATAATGCTGACCCCCCCCCTTTCTCTCTCCCTCTTTCCCTCTCTCCCTCTCTGTTGCAGGTGTCTGACAAGACCAAACCCAGGACAAGCACTCTGAGGTAAGAACTATGGCCATTCGCTGATTGACTGGCTGCATCAGTGACTTATTGACCGACAGATGAAGTGACAGGCTGATTCACTAGCCGACAGACTGTTTCACTCACTGCCTAACTGACTGACTGAAAAACGGCTGTACCAGCTGACCGACTTTCTGACCAAACCTCTATTCGACTGACTAACCCACTGACTGACTGGTTCCCTGACTGACTGGTTCACTGACTGACTGAGCCATCAAGCTTTGATGTAGTGTATCTCTACTGACAGCTCCTGTGGTAGTAGATGATATTGTACTGGCACATACAGTAATCACACATAATTAGTTAATCACCAGTTCCTTTGTGTAATGTGTGTCTGTTTATATGCTTGTTAAGATGAGATTGTCTCAGATCATTGCTTGGTAGTTTAATCGTCTTAGCGGATTGTTTCAGAAGTAAACGTGCCTCTGTGCAGACATGATTGAGAGACTGGTGGTGGGGGGCGGGGGGGGAGAGGGGGGGGGGAGGGGGGGGCGGCTGCAGGAAGGATATCTTTCACATCCATCAAATGAGTTTTGCTGTAGAACGTCGGAGAAAAGAGATGAGAAATGTTCTGTTGTTGGAGGAAGCTGAGCGCGATGATGTGTAATGGGCCGAGCGCGGAGAGGCATGCACACGCGTGCACAAACACACTGGCAAGCCATATCTGAGCACACGCGTTCTGGAACACGCTCTGGAACACGCTCTGGAACACGCTCTGCCGCTGCTGATGTTGTTGTTATTTGCCGTTGTTTGTTGTTGTTCATGAATAAAGATAATACGAAAAAGATGAGTGTCTGAGAGGGTTGCTAGCGATTTGATAACCGCTGCGTTTTCTACTTACCCCTGGTTGTGTGAGGGAACATATGCAACCTGGAGGGTTGAACTATTTATTTCAGTAGGAGAGAGAGGGTGAAAGAGGAAAGAGAGCGAGACACCAATAGAAACGTACAGAGAAAGAGAGAGAGAACAGAGAGAGAACAGAGAGAGAGAGAGAGAGAGAGAGAGAGAGGCTGAGGCATGCAGACAGGAGAGCGGGAGTGTGTGTGGCGTAGCCGCCACCTCAGCCAAGCCTCCTGGTCTGAAGCGTTAACATGCACGGAAGTCTGGGTGCTCCATCACCTGTAATCAGTGGAGCGTTACGCCAGCGCTGTGCGGTTCTGTGTGTGTGTGCGTGCGGATGTGAGAACCAACCTGTATGTATGTCTGTGTGTGTGTGTGTGTGTGTGTGTGTGTCTGTGTGTGTGTGTGTGTGTGTGTGTGTGTGTGTGTCTATATGTGTGTGTGTGTGTGTGTGTGTGTGTGTGTGTGTGGAACAGACAGAGGCTCATTAGGATAGTAGAGAGATATACATGGCCTGGAGCTGTCTCACACATGGGGACTATGGGACTGGAGATGCTGCAAGCACTCCCCCGGCCATAACCCCCCCGGCACGCCACACACGCACACACACACACACTCACACACACACTCTCTCACGTTCACACATGCACACACATGGTTTGTTTCCATCCTAGGGAGGACAGACAATTCAGTTGTATTCAAATGTGTCATCCCCGTACGCTAACCTTAACCCTAAACCACCTAAACCCAAGAAAATGTCCCTACAAGGTCAATTTGTATCTTCATTTACTATAAAATGGTAGTTAAACAGGACCACAGACACATACATAATACATTATACGTATATATTAAATACACACACACACATACTTCTATAATAATAATATAGCCCCCAAATGTATTAATAATGTATTTACCTTTTCTGTGTGACTGATATGTGAGGATACACAGGTGAACTAGATGAAATACAGATAAACTACATGTATCCAAGGCTAAACCGTGTGTGTGTGTGTGTGTGTGTGTGTGTGTACTGGTGTGTGTATGTGTCTTTGTCACTGTGTCTGTGTGACTCTTGTAAATTGATTAGTGTGTCATTTGTGACGAGGCACCTGGTGTGAGGAGAAGCAGACAGGACTGTATCCGTGTCCTCTGCGGTGGACGGACTCTCCTCTCTCTTCATCTGAGGCCTTTGAACAGGAACACGTCTGGCACGTGCGGACTGGATGTGTTCCGCTCTGTCATCCTCTTGATGCAGTCGCAAGGCGTCTTCCTGGGTCGTTTGCTCTCGTTTGAAGTGTAGTGATAGTCAGGGCGGGACGGTGGGCGGGGGGGTTACGAGTCTTCAACATGAAATGAATACTGAAGGTAAACATGACATGCCTCCAATGTTTCACCTCCTCCTGACTGTCTCTGTGTATATGTCTCGCCATCTGTCTGTCTGCTTGTCTGTCTGCTTGTCTGTCTGCGTGCCTGTCTGTCTCTCTCTTTCTTTCTCTCTTTCTATGTCTTTCATTCTGTCTCACTTTCTCTCCTTTCTCTCTCTCTATTTAAATATAATTGGGGGTGCTGTGGCTTCAGGGTAAACTACAAGTTGTATTTGTTGTTTTTAGCCAGGCTCCCTTGAGTACAGCACAACCGTCACTATGTGTCTAACTAGCCATACACCATGCCTGTCCAATTCTGGCCTGTCTGCTAGGGGCCCGAGATGCAGCCGGGCTATGTACTCATTAAAACCTGGCCCTGGGCTCGGGTCACTACACTTGGATGTATAGAGTAGGACAGACCCTGGCATCCGAAGGCCTCCATGGGTGGAGAGGTAGTCCTTGGTGAGCCCCAGTCTTAGTTCAGTGCCGGAGGTTTATTAAAGTAGGACAGACCCAGGCTTCAGAGGCCTACATGGAGGGGAGGTGGTGATCCAGGAGGAGCCCCAATCTCAGGTCACTACACTGGGCTACAGCAAGTAGGATAGAGCCATGCTTAAGAGGCCTTCACAGGGGGGAGGTTGTGAACCTGGGGGAGCCCCAGTGTCAGGTCACTGCCCTGGGCTGATGATGAAGGATGGACCCAGTCCCTAGAGGCCTCTGCTCCCCCAGGGTCGTATTCCTCCAGAGCAGCCAAGCCCATCACCATCTGGGATACATCACAAGCCTTATTAAAAGCCCCATCTCTCTTTATTAGAAGATATGATAATCCTATAAATGTGAAGGACATAGGATGAGATTCAACCAGAGTTCCACCGCAGATGAGAGAAAACTCTCGTTTGGGGCTAAAGCTGTGTTTGTTTGACAGAGAACAATTCAAATAAGAAATTGGACTTCCCACTTCCTGTCTGTGTGTGTACATGTGTGTGTGTGTGGTAACAGAATAACAGAATAACAGAACTGGGTCCATTAGGAAAGCTCTCTCTCATACACTCGCTACTGTCTCCGCATCTATGTATCTCCGGTGGTCTCGGTGCGTCGGTAGAGAGGGAGGACATTGAAAAGTAACGGTGTCCTGCCTCTGATGAATGTGCTGAGTCGAGACTCTGCTGGCATGCATTTAAAAATACCCTCCACCACTCAATAGCTGTCTTTTTGATTTAGAGCGCCGCTTCGCTTAAGGACACAAACCAACACTGTTTGTTTTGTTGTTGTCGTCGAGCCTATATCTGACTTCACTTGCACCTCTGTAGTACCGTAACCCATTTTAAGTTGGTGTTTCTCTCACACACACACACACACACACACACGTAGTGCAACCATGACATGAACAGGGCGTTTCGGCAGACAGGAAATGCTGTTTCCCAACCTATTGATTGGTTAATTTGGTCACATGTTTGATCCAATTAAAAATGGCCTTCTACACACTCCACTCAAGCTTTGAATGCTATATGGGCTAAATTCTCTGAAATTGTGTGTTAGTGTGTCTCTGTATACACGAAAGGGGCGTGTGTGTTTTAACTTTACCTTGTGAGCCATTTCAGGGCCCAATCTGTGTGTTCAGTCAAGCAGTAAATCCATCAGCCTCTCCTCAGGCATCTCTCTCTCTTTCTCTCTCTCTACTGCTGTATCTTTCTCTCTCTCTCTCCTCTCTCTCTCTATTTGTCATTGTCTTTTTATCTATCTTTCTCAAAGTTTTAGTCCCGTTTTTCCTGCCATGTAGTCACACATCTTCCTCAATCCGCCATATGCACGCACACACACACACACACACACATACAAACACACAGTGCATGATATCAGTGTTGGGTCATTATCAAAGGCGGTCAGCCATAACAGTATTTACTGTGACCACAATACTTCTTTTTAGATCAAATGGCTTTGAAAAGTGATGGTTTTGTATTTCGATTAAATCCCACGGGCGAGAGAAGAATAATATGTGATAAATATGTATTTTGGTGCACATTTCTGTGGTAGTCACCCTGTGAATACGATGTATTATCTCATAGAACAAATATCTCGATTTGTGGGGACCTGAGGTCGGAAAGATGTAGAACGTCTTGATCCACGTGTTTGGCCACATGTCGTCCACATGACTTCTCACCAGGAATGAACCACATTTAAACATCTTGCAAAAAGGATTTCACCCTCCGTGGATGGCAGTCAAACAAATACATGTATCCACAACACGACTTCAGTTTCGAGCTGGTTTTGTTTTGAACTCGGGTCGGTTCCGTTGAAAGCCAGCCAGGTACTCTGGGTTCTGTGCGTGCGTGTGTGTTCTCGTGGCGTCCTCCAGCCACGTCTTAACTCCTCTCAGCCGGCCTTGGCAGAGTTCTAGAACAGGTGGTCCGGTCCAGGTCCAAACCCCGAGAACAGACTGTCCGCTCCGCGCGCGTGTTCCCACTAAGGATTAGCCGTCAATCAGAACAGATGCTTCTGCTTTCGTTTCCCCGTGCGTCGCCAACGCCACGCATGTCTCACCGGGTCGGGATCACCGCCACGGCTTTTGATGTCACCGGTTTTCAGTCCTATTTGATACTTATGTCCGTTGTGACAGAAACGCATCGATTATTTGGCACCGCTTGTGTGACTGTTGATTCGATCAGCGCTGTCTTTTATTGACATCGTATATCAACTCTAATGGAGTAAAGCACTGAATAGAAGCATAATAGGAGTTTCTTTTCTTTTTGCATTCTCATAGACACGATCCTGGGTGAACTCATGTGAAGGAATGACATAAACAACTATGTCTGTGCCATAGAAGAAGGAGAACAAGACTACAGAGGCACACGCGTGTTGGCATGTGTCTATGCCCGTGTTTGCATATGTGTTTGTTTACGTGTACGGACTTGGGGTTTGTACATGCATACATGTGTGTGTGTGTATGTGTGTGTGTGTGTGTGTGTGTGTGCACGCACACCGAGAGAAACCCTGGGTCCTGGGCGAACGCGTCGGGTTTGAAGGGAGCCCAAGACCGGCGGGATGGGATTTCCATCTGCGTCTAGTTATTCTGTCATCGGGCCATGTGGTCTTGGCACGCCCGAGGAGGTCTCGGGCCGCTCGCTAGCTCGGCGCTCGGCTTGGCAGGCCTTCCCAACCCCACACAGCTGGTTTGCTACTCACGCTCAGGCCCTCCGCAGGCTTTGATATGGATAGAGACGTAACTCGAGCCAGACCCCCAGACCCCCCACCCCCCCAACCCCCCACTGTCAAGCCTCGGGCCTGGCCAAGTATTGGACAGGTCCGTGTTCTCTTAACCTGTGGACAAGCTGGAGGAGTACACATGCACACACTAGCCACACACGCACACTAGCCACGCACACACTAGCCACGCACACACACTAGCCACGCACACACTCGCCACGCGCACACTCGCCACGCACACACTTGCCATGCACACACTCGCCACGCACACACTCGCCATGCGCACACTCGCCACGCACACACTCGCCACGCACACACTTGCCATGCACACACTCGCCACGCACACACTCACAGGAGGAAGAGGACGTACCTGCATGTAGAGGATGTATGGACTCACACACTCTGGAGCTGGTTACTATGCTGAAGCTCCTGATGTCATCACCACACGAGTCAGTGTTTTGTCTAAACCTGCCTTGGCCAACACCTGTGGTGAAAGAGAGAGAGAGAGAGAGAGAGAGAGAGAGAGTGAGACAGAGAGAGGAGACAGAGGGTGAAAAAAAACTCCTTCTCAACTATACACCCCCCACACACACACACACCCCTCTCTCTTCCACATCCCTACTCCTCTTGCGCCCGTACTTCCCCTTTGGCTCCCCAGCCTCGTCCCTCCTCTCTTTCTCCTTCTTCCCTCCTTCTTTTCTTCCCTCTTTTTCCCCACTGTTGCCTCAGTAGTCAAACATCAGGGTCTGCTTTCAACTCATCAAAGCAGCCCTGCGCTGCCCCCCCTGAGCTGGGCTCACACACACACACACACACACACAGACGTACCCTGGGCTTGAGTCTCTCGCTCCCTACTTCCCTCTTTACTCTTCTCTGCCTTGATGGCTCCCTCTCAGGTTACAACAAGAAGTGTGTGTGTGTGTGTGTGTTTTTATCACTTATTCCTCTTTCTCTGTTTATCTCTTCCTCCCTCTGTCTGTCTCTCCCTCCTTCTCTCTGTCCAGTTTCCTCTAAACATCCTTCCATCTCTGACTCCAGCTCAGTGCTTCTCCCACCCAGATCTGGTCACAGTCGGCCCCATGTGTTTTACTGCCTGGCAGTCACCCTGTGTTCCAGGTCTCTCTCCTCTCTCTCTCTCTCTCTTTCTCTCTCTCTCTCACCCTCTCTCTCTCTCGCTCTCTCTCTCTCACCCTCTCTCTCTCCCCTCTCTCTCTCTCTCCCTTTCCTCTGTGGTCACTGGTGTCTCTTCCTATCCATTAGTCCTATGTCTCTCTTTCCATGATCTGCACATCTGCACAATAACCCCTGCAGTCTATCTATAAATACTGTACATAACCTTGACTAATGCCTGGCCTGCTAAACAGCCCTCTCAACTGTACAGGACACACAGCAGGGAGCAGTCTGGTAGATAGGAAACTGTTGTCTAGTTCTAGAAACAAATATGATCTTCCAAGGAGCCGTGTTGTCCTTCAGTTGAGTAAGGTTGTAAACGGTTGTTCTTCAGAGTCCAGGGGAGTGAAATTCTGAAAAAATGAAAGATGAGTTTGGGTTCCTGTATTTTATGGAGAGAGAGAGACAAGAATACATAAGTCATTCTTTATTGTGTATGGCGTAGCTTAATTGAAAGCGACAATTCACTGGTAAGTCAAGACCTAGTAGTGCAGCCGGCTGTGTCGGGATATTGACCCTGTCTTGATGTCATTTTGTGCGCTCGCATTTTGCTGTATTCAAATCAGTTCAAGTCAATTACAGAGAGAACTCGATGCAGAGATCCTTGAGTCAACACAACCAGCTGAGCTGCTAACCGGGCATCCGAAATTGACTTCAAACCAAGAAAACAAGCGTAGAAAAACAATTTCTCCTCGATTATTGGTCTTTTTTCCTCCACCCAGATAATGAATTATTGGCGAGGACATTTTTACTACCGAGGGATTTTGTTTCCATCGAATTAGAGCTTGCCTAGACCAGGAAGATGGGATTTGGCTGCACTTCGGTTAAACACACACAGTAAAACTTTCCCATGGGAACGTTAACATCCAAGGCCAGTTCCCGTTCAGCATATGTGTTACTTGGCATGGGTGGAGTGTAATGTTACATTTCAAAGTCCCTTCACTCAGTGACGTGCCCCAAACAAATCTTAGTCCTTTTACTGTTTTCTGTATTTCCTGTTTCATCATTTAGTTTCTCTCTGTACCGTGTAGGCACACTAAGTATCACCAAGCCCTTAGCCAATGGTTTTCATATAGTGTATTTTCAGGAGTCAAAACTGACACAAAGACTCGAAAAATACACTGGATGTCTGCCAGGTTTGCTTCGGGGATGGTGGATGGTACATGAGTTAGCTAATCCAGAGCTGCATTCTGCCCTTTGCTGATTGGGAAACAGATGCATGAAAAGTACACCACCTGCACAGGTGGCTAGGACCCCGCCCCCTATTCCAACTCCCTAACGTTGAGTAGCAAGCAGAGAGGTGTAGGGCCCCATGTTTAGCGTCTGGGGGGACTGGGCTTAATATCGAACCCTCGACCTTCCAACCCTCCACCACAAGGCAGTTAGTGTTCTGTAGATATGTTTATAGAATGTGTCATATACGTTACATACACAGGGACCAGACAAAAAGCTATCAGATGACAGATAGAACAAGAACGGGGAGAATGTTGGTTACGCACCGTTACGAGCAGGAAGGAAGGTATTTGTTTGGATTTTTATTTTTGTTTAACCGAGGAGCATATATTACCCTGTGATTGCAAGCCCAGCATGTGTTTATTAAAGCGTAAAATGTGGAGAGAGGGGGAAAGAGAGAGCGGAAACGAAAAGAGAGCACCTCTACTCCCTTCGTTTTATGTCACCCCTCTCTCCCTGCCCCTCAGCCTGCACGTTCCCGGGCACTGTAAACGACGGGATGGATTTGAGGAAGAGCGGGAGAGGCGGGAGTGATGAAAGGGGAGTTAGGGGGCAGTGGAGGTGAGGAGGGGGGGGGGTTAGGGGGCAGGGGAGGGGAGGTGAGGAGAAGCAGAGGAGGGGGGGGGGAGCAGAGGAGGGGGGAGGGGAAGCAGAGGGGGGAGGGAGGGAGAGTTGGGGTTTGAGACTGGGAACCTGCTTCTTCTTCATCAGTCAGTCAGTCAGTCAGTCAGCATCATGAAAGTGCAGTGGGGTCTTGTGGGCAGCCATGTTTTCAAGTGCAAATGAGAAAACCGGGAAGAGAAGAACAAAAAATGTGAAAGAAAGAGAGGTGTCTGTCTAGAGGCTCACCGAATTATTGATGTTTTTTTTTATAAATCCATCACATTTTGTTTCTGCTGAAAGAGAAGAAGGGCTAGAATAGAATACTATGAGATAAGCCAGTCTGTAAGGCTGACACACAGTCACACACACACACACACACACACATGCACCCCCCCCACACACACACACACACACGCACACACACACACACACACACACACACAGCCTTCAGACAAAGTCTTCATATCCAGAATCATCAAAGTATGTTTTCAAGGGAAGACTGAGGCTTCCAGGCAGGTGAACACCGGGGCTACTAACTCACTCACTTTTTCACTTACACATCCAACCATGCAAACATGGACATAGCGCGCTAATAACTCAAGCAAGAATTCACTGACATACTCCCGCTCATCATCGATCCTTGATGCAAACACACTGTACACCTACGCAGCCCATTCATGCGTTCGAAAAATCAATCGAAAAAATCATCAATGTATCCATTCCTTCAGATGACGACAAAAACATCTTCTTGCCTCGTTTATTCCCAGATTGGAGCGGATTCCGTTTGACTGATCTTGACTCACAGAGACTTGACGTGTCACTTCCTCCTCCCAGCCAGCGCGTCTCCTCCGCTCCTCCTTAGTGGTGTCACTAAAAGTGTTGTTTGTACGGATGTGGGCGACAACAGAGTTAGAGTGCCTCCGGATCCCACAGGCTGACGTTCTCCTGCGTGTTTATACTTCTCCATCTGTCTTTGACAAATAACTTCAAGCATGTGTGTGTGTGTGTGTGTGTGTGTGTGTGTGTGTGAGGATATGTGAGTGTGATGTACGTAACTGCTGGAGTAGGCAAGACTTTGTGCCTTGTCAATATTCGCTGTGATTCACGCGATAAATGACACACACACACACACACACACACCTCCAGACGGCCTTGGAAGGGGGTCTGGGCAGAGTCAGCACTGTCCCGACACCCCTCCCTCATCTCTCCATCCTTCCTCTCCCTCCATCCTCTCTCTTCCTCCCAACTCTCTAACCTTCCATCCTACTCTCACAATCTGCCCTGAACGCTGAGGTCAGGGACTTAACGATGGCCGTGGGCTGACCGTTAAAAGCCGTTCGTCATGCAGTGTGTACGTACTGTACATCTGGTACTGTGTTGAAAGTTCACTTTAACTTCGGCAGAGCACATAAAAAAAAACGTGAATCTCTAGTTTGTGTGTACGTGTACATGTACCTGTGCGTGTAGCCGATGTGTGGTTGAGCACGGTGGGCTGTGCGCCGCTGAGGCCCACAGACTGGAGCAGCCCACCAGCCCAGCTGGGTCCCCCAGCGTGCCAGCTCACGCACCCTGGCAGCCTGTGTCTGTACTTCTGTGTGTTTGTCTGCATCCCTGTGTGTGGGTATGTGGGTGTCTACGTCTGTCTGCGTGTGCGTGTCTGCATCCCGTGTGTGTGTGTACATACTTGTGTATGTGATGGTGCGTGCTTGTGGGGGTTTGGGTGTTTGTGTGTGTTTGGGGCGGGGGGGGGGTGGGGGGTGTAGTAAATTTGCTGAGACGGCCAGCTCTGCTGGGCTCAGCCCCTCTCCCAGACAATCAGATTAATTGGAGCCGGGGCCATTAGCAAGCTAGAATACATTAGTGCTGCTACAGAGGGAGCAGAGAGAGCAGCTTCCTAACCTTGTCAACCCTCGACTTGTTTACTGAGGCAGACACCGCCACCGGAGAGAGAGGCCTGTGTGTGTGTTTGTGTGTGTGTGTGTGTGGGAGCTGGGATGGGGAGGAGGTTGTGTGTGCCTCTTCTGTCCATGTTAGTGGGTGTGTATGGAGTGTTTTTGTGTGTGTGCGTGTTTTGTGAGAATGTATGTGTGGTTGGCTGTATCTGCCAGATGTCTGTCCACATCCCCTGTCTGAATGTGGGTCGGCAGTGTGTCTGCCTGGCTGTAGGTTGGAGCCACAAATATGATGAGCTAGCTCTCTGCATGTGCTTGCTTGCTTAATGTGAGATAGGTAGTCAGAGAGAGAAAGAGAGAGAAGAGAGAGAGAGAGAGAGAGAGAGAGATGAGAGAGAGAGAGATCGAAGAGAGCAAATAGATAGAGATCCGACCCTCTCTCCCAGCTCGCGACTCGATCTCTCGCGACTCTACGCGCGCGCTCTCTCGATCGAGCTCTCGAGCTCCTACTTGTGTTTTCACATATGTGCGTGTGTGTAGGAGTGTGTGCTTTGTTCTCTAATTCAGACTTTAAAAGATAGGTGTGTGTGTGTGTGTGTGAACATACAACTCAAATGATTCCCTCATTCATTTATCCTGTGTGCTTGCAGCAGAGCCTTCAATTTACTTCCTCACGCAACCTGTCAAAACCCTCCTCACCACTTCCCCTTCTGCTTTCACCATGGCCGTGAGTGTGTGCATAGTTGTGTAGGTGTGTGTGTGCATGTCCCATCTCTAGGCTGATGAATGTTTCTGGGTGCAAATCCACTCTGCAGGCCTCATTCGAACCTGTGAGTTAGATATGGGAGTAATGAGCTAACCGGTGGCGTGGCTGAATATGTACATGACATGACAGGCGCCCGCGGGCTAAATTCGCTGGCCAACTGTGAGGGCTCCCCGTGGTAGCTGGTGTTCCAACTCGGTCGTTCACACCCCCCGCGCGGCTATGCGTCTCGATGATATACGCAACATGAAGAATTAATGACAGACCTTTAATGGTGCGATACATCAACACAGCTTAGTCGGTATCGCATAGTCAGTTTCTCTGGAAGTTTTTCTCCGAGTAAATATATGTTTTGTAACGTGTCGAACAACTCCGTAAGAGAGCGACTGAGTGTTGCGTCAGGGGGAAAGCCCCACTTAAAACATTCCCGCCTTCATGTCTGTTTTTTACAGTCAGGCTTAGGGTTTGTTTGTTGTTATTTGGTGTGTGCTGTCAACAGGCGCTTTTTGAACATTCAAATGATTGAAACTTTTAGCGACTGTAGGCCTATAGTGTTCCGGACTGTTCCGCAAGGCTGGGGAGTTGATGAAAGCCTTCGCTCAAAAAATATTCCACGTTCTCCATTAGCTGTCATCAAGGTCAGAGCGCAGTATTCTATAACTGATCTATGTAATTAAAACAGGAGCCATTACTGTGTTCGACTAATGGCACCAGTTAATCTCGCCCGGCCATGGTTTTTAATTCTCTGTGCCTCGGCTTTTCTCCTGTAAATGAATCCCTGGCACGCAGCAAGCTTAATGTGGGCTTCTTTGTTTGCATCGTCATTTACTTAAGGTCTACCAAGGACCCAACCAGCATTAGCATCCCCCTCTCTCTTTCTGTTCACGTGTGGGTCCTCTTACTCTCTCGTCCTCTAGCTCTGTTTTCATTGAGGTTTGTACATCTCCTTCTCTGTTTTTCACATGTATATGTTGGAGACCCACACCTCCAGTTTGTGTCGCTGGATCATCAGTAGCATCTGTTCCCGCCGGCCGTGTGAGTGTGAATGTGTTTTGTCCCAAACAGTATGTGTGTGTGTGTGTGTGTGTCCTTGTATGTTTTCATGTGCGTGTACGTGTGTTCTTTGCGTGCACGGGGTGTGCACATTGTGTGCGTAGTGTGTTCATTTTGTGTGTGTGTGTGTAGTCTGATGACTGTTTCATGACACGGGCCCACGGAGGGTCATTTGATTTGTTGCCGACTCAAGGAAGGAAGAAGAAACAAGTGGATCTTCTAAAGCAGCCTTTCAACAACTCAACCCTTTTTGAGGTTCAGGGACTTGGATAAGGGATGTTTGCCCTTCTCGGCAACCTACAGATGTTGAACTCGGCCGGTGAACAGTTGGTTCATGTCTTCTCATGTGTTGATGGATCGCAAGTTGAACGTTTGATGATAGACAGATAGAAAGAGACAGAGCTCAGGGCAACCTCAAAATGCAGTTAAGAACAAAAAAAAACAAAACTCCCCTTCAACCTCTGGCCAGCCTCCAATTTATTCCGCTGTGGGGTCAACGACAGCCTAAACGTTTGTTTGTGAAAGCCTCCCGTCTCCTGTGACTCAGGGCTGTGGGCTGTCTGGGGCTTCCAGGGGTGCTGGGTGTGGTGGTGACATGGGAGGATCGCTCGGGGGGACTGTGGAGTTGGGGGGGGGTTTCCCATACAGTCGGGATGACGGAATGTTAAAAAAACACACAAGACTGGAGAAGGAAAGCGTGTCTTTGTGCGTGTGGCTGTTTTTCACGCCATGGATACACAGACTGGTCGACGATGAGCAGACGGGAGGCTGAGCATCCTGAAGTGTGTGTGTGTGTGTAGATATGTGTGTGTGTGTGTAGATATGTGTGTGTGTGTGTGTAGATATGTGTGTGTGTGTGTGTGTGTATAGGTCTCTAAGTGAATCAGGATATTACTGAAGTCATGCCATCGATCATGGGACTCCAGCGTCTCGTAATTAGTTTCCCTCACATGGAGTGGTCATCATTTCAGAACATAGGTTCCTCTGGGGCTGGCTGGAGGGCTGAAGTGTGTGTGTGTGTATATGTGCATGTGTGTATTCAGAAGCGCGTGTATGTTCGACTGTGTGTGTGTGTGTGTGTGCAGCTCTGTGTGAGCTCTGAGACTCTGTAAATGTGTGCGCATGCATGTGTGTATAGGTCTGCCTGCATGTTTGAGTGTCTGTGTGTATTTGTGCACCACCCTGTGGGTGTTGAGGCAGTGTGTGTTTGTGTGTGTGTGCTCACAGTGTGTGTCTGTGTGTGTGTGTGCTCACAGTGTGTGTCTGTGTGTGTCCTTATCCCAGACATGCCCTCTCTCCCCCAGCACCCACCCCTGTCTCCTCATGGTAATTTAATCAATTAGGTGTTTTAATAGATTTAGGGACAAGTGGAAGCCTAGATTATGGGCTGGGAGATTGGGGAGCAAGTTATTCTTTGGGGTGATTTATAAAAATAATAGAGTGTGGCGCGTGTGGGGGATCATCTAATGACAGAGCAGAGTGAGGACAGCCAAATTACGGATGACATCCTGTCTCTCTCTCTCTGTCTCTCTCTTCCTTTCTCTCTCTTCTCTTCATTTCTCTCTCAGTCTCTCTCTCTCCTTTTTCCTCTCTCTTGTCCGCGTACTCTCGCTCGCTCCGGTTGTACACACTTGCAGAATCACACGTACACAGTTGCGCGTTACACATTAGGCCTTCCATCACACATGCGTGCACACACACACACACGTACACGTACAGTACAGTCCACAAACTAAAACTGACAAACACATACCATAATTTGACACTTTCACAGACTCTGTCACACGCACACGCAGCCGTTCCACACACACCAGACTCGAGCATTCCCACGGTTTGACTTTGAGTGAACAGGGAGAGCTTGTGCAGCCAGACCCTTGGCACGGTTGAGTGCGTGTCACAGTGATGAAACGATAATGGCAGCTTTATTAAAACCAGCCCTGCTCTCCTCTGGGCTTCCCGGGCAGAGAGAAAGAACTGCCACACAAGCGGTCTGATATCAAGCACACCCCCACATCCACCTCTCCCATCAAGTGGAGTCAAATGCATCTTCCTCTTCCTGGAAGTCAAATCAAATTCACCTTCTGACTCAGCCTCCTCTCCCAGGGAGACAAATCTAACACACCTCTCACCATTCTCACACTGGGAGAAAAGGAGGGGGAAAAAGGAGTGCGCTTGCTTTTTCTTTTTTTCCTGTCTAGTCAAATCAAAGCCCCCCCTTTCTCACCATCTCCTCTTCCCTGGGAGTCGAATCAAACACGTCCGCCCAGAGCCTCTGCATCGGTTTCCAGTCTCCGTAGACTCCGGCTGCAGAGCCCTGTTCATGTATAATGAAGGATCAAACTTTATTGAAGGCTGAAGAACGACAGCTCTGCCCTTGGATACGCAGCACGCCAGTGGGGGGGGGGTGTGTGAGCGGGGAGGGGGGGAATGTTAATGTGGCCCATCTCAGGGTTAGGCGCTGCTCTCGTTAGCATCAGATGTTTAAATAATTAGAAAGTACAAACAAATAAGGAATAAGGCGAGGGAGCCAGACTAGGCCCTCGCCAAATCAATATAGGATAGACTCAGGCCTCTGCTGACACACACACACACATTGTACACACACAAACACACACTCTCACTCACACAGCGAGCTGCCTCCAAACTGTGGTTGTGCTCTGCTCACAGAGAGATCTGTTTTAATGAGACTCCTCTCTCCAGCCAGCTTTAGATGTTGCTACTGCTCTTCTGATAGATCTGTCTGTTTCTCTGTCTCTATCTCTCAGTCACTCTCTCTTTCTCTCTCTCTCTCTTGCTCTCTCTCTCTTTCTGTCTCTGTGCAAGCATGGTTTATGTTTCTCTTCTTCTTCTCAATGTTGGTGTGATCAATTTTGTTCTGTAATGTCTATCGGTTTTAAAAGGATTTGAAATTGACAGTTCAGACTACCCAAATAAGGGCTTTAGAATAGATTGCCTGATCTCCCCCTCTCTCTGTCTGTGCCCCTCTCCTCTCTCTCCTCTCCTCTGTGTGTCTCTCCTCATCATCCATTCAGACAGCGTTCCCCGTCCACGAGTCCCATGGATCGGGGATTATGGTATAAGTGTAGTGAGGACTGGTGCATCACAAATCAATAAGCAGGCAAGCTTCCGGAGGGGCTGGCTGGGGACGGGCGCTATGGGGGGATGAGGGGGGCTAGGATGGGGGTGGGGGGGGCGGGGTTTGGGTTGTTTTTGGATATGTGTGTGGTAGAGAGAGATGGACAGAGAGATGGAGAGAGAGATGGACAGAGAGATGGACAGAGAGAGAGATGGAGAAAGAGATGGACAGAGAGATGGACAGAGAGATGGAGAGAGATCCTTGTGTGTATTAAGACCCCTCGCCTTCTCCTCTCTCTCAACCTTATTTTTCTCCAAAGTCACACTAGCCCGGAAGATCGGCTCATTACTTAACATTGAATATTTATAGGAAAACAGTTCTCATCACTTAAGAGTACGGTTGCTTTAAATGGTTTGGTAATGATGTTGCGATGTATGGAGCCATGCACACTGTGCATACATTCAAACTGATAACAACAACAAAAAAACGAAAAAGAATTACACAGAAGATTCAAATACACATCTCTTACACTATACTGTATGCTTTTGGAGGAATCTTAAGAACATGGCTAATATATGCACCGTACCACCACGAACAGAGTCGTCTAGCCTACAGTTAATCCTGTAAATGTCTTCAGATGTTCTATATGTGTCTGTAGGGCCTAGACTACTGTCTATCGGGGGCTGTTGGTTTAGTCTTCCCTCTTCTCCCACTCCCAGAGGGCCCGTTTTGAGCCTGGGGTTTTCCTGGAGGTTTGCCAGGGGCTGCTGTCTCCCTACTGGGATACCTTTCCCTTCACTCGCCCCCTCCTGGCAGGCTGTCGGGGCAGTAGTAGCTGCACTCAGGGGACTCCCATCCTACCCACTGTGCTCAGGGACTTAGGGAAACCCGCTTTAATTAAGAATACGATTACAACTGTTTACTTAATTCATGGCTGATTAACCGCCCTTTATAGAAAGCCATCACCGTGTGTGGTTTGAGAAGGAAAACATCCAAGGTGTGTTCTCGTCCGTCCCACTTTCCAACCCCAGGCTCTTGTTTTAAAATGAACCAGTGTCAAAAGAACAGCGTGAATCACAGCTGCCAATTAGCCTTCCGACGCCTCGGCCCACTGCGAAGTACGGTCAGTCGTGAACGATGGAGGGATGGAGGGATGGATCAATAGTTAGATAGTCAGGATTGAAACATACATCAGGCTATAGACAACACAAAAAGGGTAGTGAGAGAGGGAGGAGGGAGGGAGGGAGGGAAGGATAGGAGGGGGGAAAAAGAACAAATTGAAACGAAAGGGGGTGCAAGCAAGCAAGGGAAGTTATTCTCAAAGGACAAAGCCCCAGATCAGTCATGCAGCAGTACATTGTGTGGTGTTGTTCCCTCAGCTGAGAGAGGCTGGCCAGTGGAGAGAGAGGGAGGGAGAGGTGATGCAAAGGCAGGTGAGCCAGACCCTCAACACCATTCTGAGCCGGTAAGAGGTGTTGTTCCTGGTAAAAACTGGTCTTCAGTTTTTTTGAGGTGAGGATGTTCTGTTCTGTGGGCCAAGCTTCTGCTAGTCTCCAGGAGAAAATGAGGCAAAGGAAAGAGAGAGAGAGAGAGAGAGAGAGAGAGAGGGAGAGAGAGATAGGGAATATAACAGGCTGAGGACAATGAGGAAGAAAGGTTTTCTATATATACTGTCCTTCTCTCAGAGAACATTAGCACTCGCTTCTATGTCACACTTACACACATACTGCACACACACACATACTGCACACCACACACACACACACGCACACACACACACACACACACACACACAAAACACTATTTTATAGTATATTAGCATACACAAGTACCACTCAGAGTGGGGAAAGATGAAAACGTCATTTTAGAGGTCTTTGTAAAGTGCTCTAATGGCACCAAGGAACATAATTATCAATCTCTCTTGGAGAAAGAGTTTGACAACACTTAGGTATTAGGGAGGGTTGAATTAAACTGTGATTGAATGTACATTAAAATTAAATATGAGAGAGTATTTAAAAAGCTGATATTCCTGGGATGTATGTATCAAATCGTACATCACAACATCTTTAGTTTTAAAGCAATTAGACCATAAACAGATATCTTTTTAAAAGAAGGAAAAGAGACTATTAAATAGATTAAGCTACAGCTGTAAGCTTTATTGACCCATGTAGCACAAGCCTGGCTTTGATACCTTAACTAACCTAGAGAGAGAGCTGAAGAGAGAGAGAGAGAGAGAGTTGAAGAGAGGGAGAGAGAGCTGAGGAGAGGGAGAGGCCGAGCCCGGGAGAAAGGAGGCCAGATAGAAAGAGAAAAGGACATGAGTTGACAGAATGTAGTTGGAGAGAAGACAAACTGACTCCCAGATACATTTATCTCTCTGTCACCTCTCTCTCTCTCTCTCCTTCTCTCTCTTTCTCTCTCCCCCATTCCCTCCCTCCCACCCCCTCCAGTGCTGTAGTACAGTGTGTGCACGCCTCTGCAATATCTGCTGCCTGTCGACACTTTGAATAGGTGGTGTAAATTGCCTCTTGGAAAACAGGATGTCAGCATCCTTTGTTGTTCAGTTATCTGGTTTGTTTTAATTAGACCGATTATTAGACAAGAAGAGTTTTTTTTTCCACCCACTCATCAAGACTCCTGAGTGATGATGTCGGAAAGTGTCAGAATGTGTGTGTGTGTCTTTATTGGGTGGTAAGGCATTCATGTGGTTCAGTACTGAATGAAGGAGCCAGGGCTGCTTTTAGCAGCTTGTAAACAGTTCATCATCTCTGTAAACTTTCACTCATGTACACACACAAGTGTGTGTCATACAGCCTCTCTCTCTGGAGTATTAATGTATATACAAAAAAAATACATAGAAAAAATTGAAAATAAAATGTATTTTTCTCTCTCCACCACCCGCTGCTCCTGCCTTCTCACTCACTCTACCCCCCCCCCTCCCCCACACATCTTCTATCTTCCCTCTACCCCTCCTATCTCTCTCTCTCTTCTTGCCATCTTAACCCCTGCTCTCTTGCCAGCCTGCCGGTGGCGGCGTCCCGCTCCGCTGACCAGGGCCACTCCAGCGGCGCCTCGGGCAGTTCCAGCGAATCGGAGAGCAGCTCCGAGTCCGACTCCGACAGCGAGAGCAGCTCCAGCGACAGCGAGTGCAACGGCGCCTCCCGAACCGCGACCCCCGAGGTACGCACGGCCACCCCGCCAATCCCGACCCCGGCCGAACCAGGTGGAGGGAAGCTAGCCGGCCGTGTCGTGTGGTCGATATGAGAGAGAGAGAGTACGTCAGTCCTTTCTATTCAGTTTTGTCTTGAGGGACCTAACAAGAAACGCTGAGTCAGGGAGATAAAACAGAAGGAAAGCGTGGTGCGGCGCAGTGTGTTGAGTTGCTGGTGTGGAGAGATGCTGATGCAACACAGGGACCTGGAGGCCGTGCTCGGCAGAGTTAAGAGCCAGGCGGTCCCTCTGCGGGACTCTGCTCTTGGAGCGTGTGACCGGCGTAAATATTTACCTCTGTTCTTCTGGTGGCCCCTGTGCACCCCTTCCACTTCCTCGGTCTCTTCCCGAGGGAACCTCACACACACACACACACACACACACACACACACATAGGAAAATGCAAGTGCACCCATACAGACGGCGAAAGCAAACACTCACACACATCGGGAAAAGACACACACACACGTCATTGCAGAGACGTCTCAATCCCTCCCCGAGAGCACTTTACTGGTGTTTTGCTCCGACCCCTGGAGGACGGCCCGTACTCACAGCCTGTTAGTGTTAATGTGTTACTGCCACCGGTCCCAACTCTCCTCCTGGAGCAGAACACATCTCACGGCGGCCCGCCACTGGGACGCTCCGCGGCCCCCCACAGATAAAACAGCGTGGAAGATTAGCTTTTATGAAGGCTCGCGTCAGACCGGATCAGTTAGCGTGTGTGCACTTTTTGGTGTTTTTTTTTGTGCCCGTGTGCGCACCCTTTCACACCCCACCCTCCCTTCGGCTTTATAACACCCTCCGCTTTTAACACCCCTTTCCATCACCAGTTCATCTCCGCCACTTCCTCCTTTAATTCTCCGCCAGTGACTCAATATCATTTAGGAGATCGTTCAAGACCGTCTTTATGCTTTTCATCGCTGAGATTTATGCCAGTCTGGAGGCATAATGGCAGAAAACAAATGATCTGAGATGGCATGCTCCAGAAAGATGGAGTCACCAGTCTGGGCGGTGGTGGTGGTGGGCAAGAAACTGAGAGATAGAGAGGCAGATACTTAGTCATTCACTGAGTTGATGAAAGCCCGTTTTAACGACCTCCTCATCCCCTCGCTGCCTCATTGGTTCGTGGACGTCCTATAACTCGGAGGAGACGATTGAATTATCATATTTTACACCCATGAGTCAACACGGGGTGTTTTTATGATTAGCCTGTAGTGCTATCAAAAGTGCAGAATGTTTCTTTGTACTATAAAACTCGTATTTTTTTCTCCCAATGGTTGTTAATAGTCCTAACTCACAAAGCTGGTAAAAGCATCACAGTATGGATTTCCATAAAAATGATTTAAACTTATGATGAAGTCTTAATTAATCGAAAATTTGGGATGTCTCTACCGTACCTTGTCCGTGATGAAACTGGATTGTAACATTTCTATTAAATAATTCAACCATGTTTCTTCTCCTTAGCCTGAACCTCCATCCACCAACAAGTGGCAGCTGGACAAGTGGTTGAACAAGGTGACTCCCCATAACAAGTCCCTGGTAACCCCTCAGCCAGAAAGCCATGTTCCTCCCGTTAGCTCCCAGCCCACCCACACCCACAACCTGGCATCCGAGAGCCCCGCCCCAGGGGTTAAGACCAAACCTGGCAACCCAACCCCGTCCCTGGCCCTGCCTGATCCTAAAAACCCACGAGGGCTTCTCAGTCCCGACAAAGCCAAGCCAAAAGCGGGCCAGAGGGCACCCGAGGGGCAAAGGTCAAAGGGCAAATTGCCAGGTGTGGTGGGGGCGGAGCCAGCGGCACCTCGGCGGAGCACAGGGAAGAAACAGCCCAGGAAGGTCGAGCGCTCGTCCAGCCTGGATGACCCCACAGCAGCACCACCCACCCTGGCCCAGACCCACCCACTCCAGTCTCCCCACCAACCCCCCCAGGGAGAAGGACCCCCCACCTCCAACCCTCCCACTGGAGGGCCCCCGGCCAAGGACCAAGACCCCCAGCGGGAAGACAGCCCCAAGGAAAGAGCCCCGCAGCACCACCTCCACCCCTACCCCTCCTGCCCCCTGCTCCTCCGGCACCCCCTCCGCCAGCGCCCCCAGCCCCGCCCGTGGACAAGAAGAAACACAGGGGACCCAGCAAGATCGTCCCCAAGTCGAAAGAGTTCATCGAGACGGAGTCGTCGTCCTCGTCCGAGTGCCACTCGGATCCGGAGGAGCCAGGGAAGACCCAGCTGCCTCCGTGCCCAGGACCCAGCACCACGGGCAGCCTCGGCAGCTTAGGAGGCCTGAAGCCCAAGGAATGTATCACCCTGGGAAGCACCAACCTGTGTGTGAGCAGCCTGGGAAGCTCCAGCAGCACATCCATACCGGACCCTGGAGGGGTAGGGGACTTAGAAGACCCCGAGCCCCTGTTCTCCCCCACCCCGCTGGGCCAAACCCACCTCCCCTCCCCCCTAAGGGACCTGGAGCACATTAAGTCCCTCTGGGTAAAGATTGAGCTCAGCTTCCTGACTAGGATACCCGGGCAAGAAGTGGCCCGCAACCCCACGCCGCCCCCGCCACCGCTTGTCGCGCACGCCGTGTCTGCCAAGGTGGCGGAAACGAGGGAGAGTGGAGCCAAGCACAGGCGGCAGTCGCCGTCTTCCTCGACCCCTGTCCAAAAGCCCCCGAGCAAGAGCAAAAGGAAACACAAGGTAAGATACCTTTCACATGCTCTCTCTCTCTCTCTCTCTCTCTCTCTCTCTCTCTCTCTCTCTCTCTCTCTCTCTCTCACACACACGTTTTCGCTCACCCTCTTTACTCTGCTTATACCACTGCTCTCTCTCTCTCTCTCTCTCTTTCTGTTTGTCTCTTGTCAGTCACTTTCCAAGAACCTGTAAGTCACTGTTCTACACAAGACCACTTATCAAACGTCCCTTGTTCCCCCCCTCAGTCTGAGCATTGTGAAGCGGTCAACGGTAGCAAGAAGCTTCGCTTGGAGGCCGAATCCCTGCTCCTGCCTCCCTGCATCTCGCCCATACACAACCACAAGAGCTCCGGCACAAAAGAGTAAGTGGCCCCGGCTGCACAGCGGAGGGCTCTCCTGTGAGAGAGGTCATGTGATGAAGACAGTGAGAGGGGGAGGGAGGGGGGGGGGTGTTACAAACTCAACACTCAACACGGTGCTTTCATCACAGGCTGTCCTCTCAGCTGGGAGGGGAGGTGTCGAGTGTGTGCGCTCTTTTGTCAGAGCCCGGGCTTTGAGTTCTCTTAGGGGACAGAGAGGACATACTGTGGCGTTAGCAGCACATGTGACAATTACATTCATCATTTATGGCTTTGCCCCTGCTCATGACATTGAAGGTTTGACACTGACAGGAGAGCTAATGCAGCTGTCTGGCTAATTTTAGGCCGTTCTATTAGTGCTGGACCAAGGGATTATCAGAAGGGCGTGTGTGTGTGTGTGCGTGTGTGTGTGACATGAGGCCCCCGGGTCATGCGGCCAGTCGCATGCATCTTCTGCCAAAACATCCCCACTAATCACTACGCAAATCTCTTTAAATGATTACCTCCAGTATAAAATATGGGGCTCCATGTCTTGTTCAGAAAAGTGTTTTGGGTCCAGCGTCTGAAATACAGCCTGTCTCCTCGACGTCTCTAAATCAACCCTGTTTAGACAGCTTCAAAGCCAAATCTTCACCCTCTTAATCAGATTGGAGACTAAAAGATGCTTTTTATTAACGCCGTAAACGTATGCGCGAACGCTCGTTTTCAGGCGCCATAAAACGGGAGAAAATATGCTGCCGTTCCCAAATAACCTAACAACATCATCCTAATTAGGTTTCCAGCCAGTTCTTTTTTTCTTTTCTCTTTTTTTGGTCTCCGTCCTGTAGTTCAAGCCTCAGGCAGTCTGCAGCTAGCTAAGCACTTTCTCTCGGTATATCAAACCTCTACGGGTTTGTGGGAAGGAGAGACAGACATTATCTGTTGTTGCAAACAATGTGAGAAGAATAGTGGCCATGGGAGGTGAGATTTAATAAGGAGTTTTACAGCCTCAGTGGTTTGGAAATTCCATATTGACTTAAAATAGCCAAACCGGGCCAAAACCCTCATTTCCACTGTGTACTTGCTGTTCTTAATACATCAGGGTAACACAATAAGAGACGAAGACGGAAGGATCTAGAACGGTGAAATATCGCAGAGAACGGTTTTTCTATGTGACGGAGCGTCATGTCGTTGAAACGTGGTGTGTGGCTTGGAGTCCCCCCAGGCCTTCTCACCTAGTCTAGCTAGCATGCAGACCACGTGGAACACAGCCAGCTCTGCTCACCAACAGACCTGGGACCTGTCTTTGTTCTACTCCCATGAAAAGCTCTGTTCTCCCATGTGGGCCCAGTCTATTCTAACATGTCTAAACTAGAAAACAAACCGGAGATTTGTTTCATTTGATAAAGGGGTAGAGCTACCAGCGCATCCCTGATTACTAAACTCAGTCCTCTCAGAACTCGGATAGTGCCAACTGGCGTCTGTGTTTCTGCGGGCCTCTCTGACAGACTGGGCCAGCGCTCTGCCAGTGTGGGGTGAGGATGCATGTGGCTCCTGTTGCTAACACAATAAGACCGTAAATCCAAGTCTCCTGTCACAGAACGCTGCCGTTCCGCTCGACCATCAATCAATATTTGGCGCCGTCAGACCGGGAGCTGGTCTCTCTCTCCCCTCTCTCTCCCCTCTCTCTCCCCTCTCTCTCCACTCTCTTTCCCCTCTCTCTCCCTCTCTCTCCCCTCTCTCTCCCCTCTCTCTCCCCGCTCCCCTCTCTCTCCATGCTGCGCACACAGAGGTCTAGCCTACTGGCGCAGAACACAAACGGGGTCAAACAGCACATCGGAGAAGCTTGTCGTCTCATTTTTTGAGTTCAAGGAGGAGGAAGGTGCAGTTCCTAATAATGGGTGAAAATTGGCTCAAATTCAGTGTCCGTGTTAAAAACCTGCTTCTTAAAAACACAACAAATACTGGCGTGTCAGTGCTATATTACACTTTGGCCCTGACAGCCAATATGCAGGGATGTACTTAATTTTATTTTCTAGAAATTAATTGAATCTGCTAGAAATTAAATCTACTTTAATAACCTACAATGGAAAATATTAATTTGACTAACATCTGATTATCTGCCTTAATTCACTTCTAGAGCCAATTTGAAGTAATCAGTTACTATAGTCACGACTATAACCTTCCGAAGATTTAAGAATGATCCGTAACAATAGGTTATGATACCGCGCTTCCTCTCAACCCTGAACGTACAGTGAAGTCTTCTTTTCCATCCAACCAAAAGCCCTCAACCAGTCAGAATCATTTATCCTTTTTTGTGTGCTCTCTCCATCCAGCTAGTGCTTTGATGGCGAGAGACAGGAGATTGTCTGGTATTTCAAAGGCTTGAAGAAGCGCCGGTACCTCCTTAACTCCAGAGTGTGCCACTGTGTGAGGGAAGGCCAGCCATTGTTCCTTTCTCCCTGTCTCTGTCTGCCGAACACCTTGAGAATACCAAGTAGCTGCGCGCCGTCGAACAGGGGGCTGCTATTTCAGGCATGTCGTTTGGATCAATTAGGTTTGAACGTGAATAGATGAATGGTCTCCTTTCAAGCGTTGAATGGAATGGAACGCTGTCATGCAATGTACTGACATACAGGAAGTGTAGTCAGATACGTTGTGGATTTCTGATCCATTTTCCTGTCAATAATTATTTTTAAATGTAGATTCATTGCTATCGTCTCAATTTAAAGAAGTATTTCCTCTTTTCATGTCTTCATGTAGATATTTCAAAAGCACCCTAACCTCTAAAACATGTCTTTTTTCTCACTCAGTCGGTATATCTATACATATTCTATATATCCAATCTTTCTTTCTTTCTTCTTCCTCTGTTGTCCCACAGCTCCTTAAGGAGACAGTCCAGGAAGGAGAAACTGCTTCCCCCCTTGCTGTCGCCCCTCTCCGACGAGCCCCCACGCCAAGGCAGACCCAGCGAGTGTAGCTCCTCTTTTGGCCAGGACGGTGGGGCCAGTGGCCCCATCACCAGCACCTTCCCTGCCCTAAGCCTCTCCCTGCCCCCCTCGTCCTCCTCCTCGTCCACGTCCTCCTCCTCCTCTCACAAACACCGCAGGGGAGACGGCAAAGCCTTTTCGCATTCGAAGACGAGCAGCGTAAGTTGATATGTGTTCATGCTTTCTACTGGGGATGTTAGCCAAGGTGGCTTTATGGCGGCCAATGGCGGCGACTTTTCTCCGGGGGAAATCATTGTATTTATGAGTATATGATAAAATGTACATCTAGAAATAGATTTGTTTATTTGTTGATCTCGTAGTCTAAGTATGACTCCAGGGTATTACCATCCTTGGTTAATGAGAGAATATGCGTGGGACCATCTGGATTCATCGTTAGTGTGGAGATAAACGTGTGAGACAGTTACACGTTCAGTTTGATGACAGGGACACAAGTCGAGTGTCTGTCCAGTTGGCAGAGAAAGATCAGTGTCATTCCACTGAGTCTGAGGGACGGAGGTGGGTTCTGCACAGAGGGAGTCTGAGGGACGGAGGTGGGTTCTGCACAGAGGGAGTCTGAGGGACGGAGGTGGGTTCTGCACAGAGGGAGTCTGAGGGACGGAGGTGGGTTCTGCACAGAGGGAGTCTGAGGGACGGAGGTGGTTCTGCGTTGTTGCTCTGCTCTAGGCCCCTCCACCGCTGGTTCCTGTGTTTTGGCAAATCTAATTATCCGTTGGAGGGATTTCAAAATAGCCTTGAAGAGAAGAAAATGGATCCCATGTGCTGAATATGTTAGAGCAGGACTCAGAGTAGAGGGAGATGGGGCACTCAACTGCAACACACAACAAATGCAAAAAGAGATATATACACACAAACAACGACACACACACCGGCTACATAACTAGCATTTTGAAATCAGCAGTATGTCATTAGCATACAGCATTATTATTATTAAATCCAGTGTAAGCTAATTAGCATCCCCCTCCCCCTCCCCCCACCCCCCCCCTGCCCCCTACCCCCACCCTCTTCCTCAGGAGGAGGACACCCACGGCAAGCCCTGCAGCGGTTTCCACGGCAACGGCCAGTCGGACTCGGATATGTGGTCGAACCCGTCATCCATGTCCATGGAGCACGCGGAGCCGCGGAGACCCAAGCTCACGTTCAACAACACGTACGTGTTCCGTCACCGTTCGACACTCCACTTCCCATAGTGCCACGCGGTCAACAACGCTTGGCTGTGTGCATGCCGCTAAACCAAACATGCCCCATCTAGTTGAGCCTTTTTATGTATGGCTATGTGGGCTTAGAGCCAAGTCTTTAAGCACTCACTAACACCCACTCCATGCTGTCCTCAGCCCCTGTGCCAAGCCACATTGACAAGCGCACTGCAGTCATGTAAACCTTAATGTTTATTGAAAAGTAAATGGAAGCAGAAAAATATTGCCCTTTGGCCTGGGAGGTGGTCAGAACATTTTCCCTGGTTTGAACCTTTTCACATGGATCGTTCATCTGTAATGAAAAAAGGCAAAAATCAAACCAGAGAGCAATGCGGGGGGATTTCCTTTGGATATGTACAGTCAAGCAATTGATCAAATGTATGTTTTTTTCATGCAGGGTCCACAGTGCAGACTACTACATGCAGGAGGCTAAGAAACTGAAGCACAAGGCCGACGCACTGGTAAACACTGCCGTTTCAGATCTCTGATTCCACCATAGAAGTACATCAAACCAACTGAACACCTTAACAAGTGCATCAACACACAAAGAAAAACACATTAAGAGAATGTTAATTACCATTCTCAGTATTTGCTCTTGCTGCAAATATCAAAGGCACTGAATCATTCTCGCTCGGTAAACTGTGAATTATTCCGCCTCTTCTAGTCAATAAGCAGACAAATTTTTGGGGGTGGCTTCAGAAATATGAAAAGCTACTGACTCCTGTTCTCTAAAGCCATTAACAAACAACTGCCCCTGTGCCATTAGCCAGCTGCACTGACTGAAACGCCAAATTAAAAGCCCTGCTGGCCACATTTCTCTTGGAATCCTCACATGAACACACACACACACACGATGGTCCTACAAGGCAGAACGCCAAAGGGTGGACAAGAGAGAGTGAGACAGATGTGTGTGTGTGTGTGTGTGTGTGATAGAGAGAGAGAGCGAGAGAAGAGCCCTTGTCTAGTCCGGTCGTTCTCCCAGAGTGCCTCTGGGTGATCCGCCTCTAAAGGAGCTCTCTCACACATGCCCTCACACACCCCTTCAGTCTCCTCCAAAAGGCCGTCTCAGATCAGAGCTAATTTACTCACCCGTTAACAGAGGCTTGATAATTGGATTCCAGCAATTACTCACCCCCCAACTTTGACATGGGATTTTATGGAGAGTTACAAAGTTAGGGGGATTCATTAATTGATTGTTTATGCGTGTGTCCGTGCCTCTGTCCGTCCGTCTTCAGATGGAGAAGTTTGGCAAGGCGGTGAACTACGCCGACGGCGCGCTGTCGTTCATCGAGTGTGGCAACGCCATGGAGAGAGACCCGCTGGAGGCCAAGTCTCCCTACACCATGTACTCTGAGACCGTGGAGCTCATCCGGTAAGCCTACACCCTCCCCTCAGCCTCACACCCTCACCTCAGCCTCACACCCTCACCTCAGCCTCACACCTGCACCTTCACCTCAGCCTCACACCTGCACCTTCACCTCAGCCTCACACCCTCACCTCAGCCTCACACCTGCACCTTCACCTCAGCCTCACACCTGCACCTCAGCCTCACACCCTCACCTCAGCCTCACACCTGCACCTCAGCCTCACACCCTCACCTCAGCCTCACACCTGCACCTCAGCCTCACATGGATACCAACAAAGCAACATTAACAAACCTTTTAATGCTTAAATCAGCCTTTAAATTGCAAACATGCTTAAATAACTAATTTAATGAAGTGTCCACTAATTGACACATCTTTAAATAAACGTATATATATACACACACACAATATATGGGAAATGAAAATAAAAAAATGCTTTGTTTGTACTGTACATTGGCATGTATGGAGCATAAAAAGGAAACCTGTAATTGTCACTGTTGAGTTCAGCACTCACACAGACTCTCACATGCATGAATGTAGGCATTCACACACGGCCTTGTCCAGCAGTCCCAGGTGTCCTCTGTACAAAACGAGCCTCATTTCAGCCTCTGAGGCTCAGACCTACCCCACAAGTCAGGCAATTAGCAGGTCTCTGATTTTATTAATGGCAGCCTGAATGAGAATAGATGGAGCCTGTAGCTCGTTCTGCCGCGCAGGGATTCGCGCTCGGCTGATTGAAATCTTTTCTTCAGAAGCCATTAAACCCCATCAGAACGCCACGAGGCTCTGGCGTTTAGCGGCTGCGGCCTGGGTTTTATGAACCCCCGGTCACTGCGTCCCTTTGTCACACTAAATGAAATGACTGGAAGTCTGACAAGGGAATGGAGGTGGTGTGTGACTGCGATTTGTGATCAGGTGATTCTTTTGTCTGCTCCCGCTCTCTTTAAAGGTACGCCATGAGGTTAAAGAACTTCACGAGTCACTCGGCGACGGTTGGCGAGAAGAAATTAGCCGTGTTGTGGTGAGTTTCTCCCTGCTGGGTTTGAATCTAAGCGTCTATTTCTTGTGCAGGAGCGAGGTGAACAGGCAACGGCAGTTTCCTGGAGGATATTATAATAGAGTGACAGGCCTGTGTGTGCGAGTGTGCGTGTAGCCGTGTGTGGGCGATCACTGATCAGGCTGATTTCGGTTAAATCCAGACAACTCCTCAAGCCGTTAGCGGCTAAACCCTACGCGGTTAGCTCTGACACCTCTTAAATCTCCCATCAGCCATCACTCCTCCTTTGCCAATCGGATCTTATGTATCTCGAAGGGAGCTTTAAAACAGTGTGGAAGCACTTAATCAGCTTAGAGTGGATCATTATCCCCCTATTTCATTAAGCTATTAAAGAATAATGAAATATTTCCTCCCGGCTGTGTCATGTTGTATACAGCCCATCACAGATGTTAGGTTGAGAAGACACGACAGCAAGCCCTGTTTGGAATGTGACTCACAGGATTGACTTACATACATCGTATGAAGGGTATAATTAGCAATGGAAACGGTTTTAGATTTCTGTTGATCGTTGCAGACATTCAGAGATGCAATGATACGATCTATATTTTAAAGATGTCATAGAGGTTTGGTTAGCGGGCATGGAGCATGCAGTGAAAGACTTGTCTTGTGCTGCTAATGTGGGGTGTGTAATTGTTTGTTTTGTTTGTTCGCAGCAATCGCTGTTTATCTCTGCTGTACCTGAGAATGTTCAAGCTGAAGAAGGATCATGCTGTGAAGTACTCTCGTTCCCTCATGGAGTATTTCAAGGTAACACCGCGATATCACCTTGGCCCCTTGTTGCTGAGGAAGGTTATGGAGATGTGTTATGACAGTAAAAATTGCATCAAATGCAATTGTTGGCTAGTTACTCTTGAAATGTGTAAGATGAATGCACTGTATATAGGCCTAAACACATAAAAAATGCATTCATTAACTTTGCGGCAAAAAAAAGATCAATTGTCAAACATGCAAAGCCAATTAGGATTTCTGAACACAATTAATTTTTTGTTTGAATTGCTTCCCCTCATTAATTTTGCATGAAGTTATTAAAACCCATTTGTCTTATATTTCTGTTGCTGTGCAAATTAGCTATATCAATTATATACATGCATTGTTAGTGTCAAAGCTTGCTTAAATGAATTAGCCACTGTTTGCATTACGCTGATGTATAATGTATGCTGCATGTCAGCAAAAATGCAGCCAACTGCTACATGCTAAACAAAACTCTCTCTCTTCCTGATTCAGAACTCTTCCAAAAGTTCCCAAGCACCTTCACCCTGGGGAGCCAATGGGAAGTGAGTATCCACTTAACCTGTCATGTGACTCCCCTGAATCTGTCATGCTCCTGAGGTGCGTCCAGCACAGAGTTAATATGGCTCTGTTCTACATCTGGGATGTTCAGTGGATTCAGCTCAATTCCATTAAACTCAATGGCATTTTATTTATCTCTGGGAAGACAACAGTGCCTGTAGGAAAACACTCAGCAGTAATTAGGTAAACAAGAAAGACAACATGATGTAACGCCTCCACCCTGTGTCCTCTATGTTGCACTGGAGCATTAGGTTGTCCTATTGTGAGTCAAGAGTGTGTGTGTGTGCATGTGTGTGTGTGTGTGTGTTTGGCAGCCAGCCACGCTCTTCCTCCAGCCTGTCTGGTGTAAGGCCAGGGTTAGCTCCTCCTCAGCCCTCACAGCCTTAGCCCGGCCCAGGCCTGCTGTTCGACTGTGTGAGGAGCTGTCAAAACCAATTAGCCTCATATCCATGGCTTCTCCGGCCTTTTCCCAGCCTCTCAACATCTACCGTAGCCCTCCCTAGCCCCCTTCACTTTCAACTCTCCAGGCTTTAACAGCTTTCCCCAGCCTCCTCCAGTCTTCTCCGGGGCCTTTTCCCTGCCATGCTAACCCCACACAGGGCTCCCTAATCCCCCCTTTACCCTGCCAAGCTAGCTCCCTTTCCTGCTGGAGCTCTGATCAACACGACCTCCTGCTATCCACCCTCTCCTCCAGCCCTTTCCAGGGTCCACCCAAGCCACGCTAACCCCACACAGGGCTCTCTAATCCCTCCTTTACCTTGTCGGCTGGGTCCCCGATACCCAATGGAGCTCTGATTAACATGATTTCCGACTGCACCTCCTCTCTCTGACATCCTTCCTCCTGTTTGTTTGTTCTCTACTTGACAATCATCAATCTCCTTTTTTTCCCTCCTTTTTCCCGGAGCCTTTGTTTATTTGAGTGAAACCTCTGCGGGCAGAAGAGAGAGAGAAATAAAGAGAGAGGGGGGAGGAGTGAGAGCAAGGGGGTGTTGACAGGGAACATAATTTCACTTCACGGGGCGAAGCGGCAAGGCGCTCAATCTCGCAGCGAATTACAGGACCCCAAGCCCGGTCGTTTGCGTCCGCAGCTAACAGACTGATGAATACGTCAGCTGATTGATGGCCGAGGAGAACTGACAGAGAACGAGGCCAGAATTGTCAGCCTAAAAATACCCTCCAGTTCACTGCAGCTTATACAGGCCAGATCAGTGTTAATTATTATGCCCACTAAAGAGTGTTTTTAAATCCGACGAGAGGACATGGATCGGTTTCATGTAAAACTACAAAAAAGAATCTTAGCTCAAACAGTCATGCCGCCAGCTGTAAACTAATTGGTCTATTTACATTTATATGCGCAGGATTCAATATCACCATTTTCCCAACCTCACAGGCCTTGGCTTCGAGTTACAAAATGCCTTCATTCATGTGTGAATTTTCTATAAAACAGGATACAGTGCCCATTCTGTTAATCCTACGCTTCAAAGGTGTTGTTCATTCACAGCTTTCTGGACTGAGGTATACAGTATACAGACCATCTCTGAGATTATACATTGCTGTCAATTCCCATCCATTCTACAGGGTGAAATCCGGTGAACAAACAACAACTATCGCCAGACAAAGAACCAACAAACCGTGTTTAACCCTTTCATGTGGGATCTCGTTCCAGGAGTACCGGCACCCCGTCGCCCCTCTCTCTGAGCCCGTCTCCGGTCAGTTCCGTCTGCAGTAGCGGCGGCGGCGGTGCGTCCGGCCAGACGGGGTCCGGACAGACGGGCTCCGCCCCCTCCGGCAGCGTGGCCATCCCCCAGAGGATCCACCACATGGCGGCCAGCCACGTCAACATCACCAACAACATCCTCCGCAGCTACGAACACTGGGACACCGCCGAGAGACTGGCCGCCGAGAGCCATGGTAGAGTTATAGAGGCGCTCCACACACACACACACACACACACATAACCTAAACATACGTAAATCAGTCACGTCAGCATATCACCAACACTGGAATGACATGCAGGCCATGGGAAGCCAAGGTGTCTGTACCCTTGTGGGTTTAATGTATGTGTGTACATCGATGTCCATTTCCTATGTAGTTGTGGCTTTGTAGATTAAAGTCCACTTAGTGTGTGTGAATGCGTGTGTGTGTGTGTGTGTGTGTGTGTGAGGGAGAGAGAGGGACCTCTGGAAGCTTCAAGAAGAAGCTAGCTAGCCCATTAACAGCTGCTGTGATGCCCTCTTCCACCTCTCCTCCTCTCTGGCTGATCTCCTAATGGGCTCAACCTGCCCTGTGTGACATAGTCTTTGGTGGAAATGAGACAGGAAAGGCTCGAGTTATTACTCTGTGTGTCCAGATGGGTCGCCCAATTCACACACACACACGCACACACACACACACACACACACACACACACAAGATGCAAGCACACAGGTGCACTGGCTACTGGCATGCTGTGTCTTTTAAATCCACTGTTAATGTGTGTTTTCTTCTGACAGAGAAAAGGAAAATGGAGAAAAGACTGAAATTAGTGTGACCTGTTATCATGTCTTGTAGAAATGTTAGTCTCACTAATGCACCTGCAGGCACACACACATACACTCACCTCCCCATCTCTTTCACACACATAGAGAGAGAGAGACAGAGAGAGAGAGAGAGAGAGAGAGAGAGAGAGAGAGACACACACACACACACACACATACACAAAGTGTATTCAAGCACACACATTTGGACACATTACCTTTACTGCATAGCTCTCAACCGTACAAGTACACTCATGCTGTTGTTATCTTTGTGTTTCTCTTTCCCTCTCTTTCCTCCTGAAGAATTCTTTGAGGAGTTGGACTCAGTGCTGGAGCCTCTGAGCCAGCTGAGCAGCATGACTGACCTGGTGCGCTACATCAGACAAGGACTGCACTGGCTCAGGATCGAGGCTCACCTTTTATAGTGCTGGTCTACTAGGGCCTGGGCCTGGGCCTGGGCCTGGGCCTTGGACTGGAGCTAGGACTAGGTTTGGGTCTGAGTTTGGGATTATGGACTGGGATGAGAACTGAAGCCAGGGCCTGTGATTGGAGTTTGAACCTAGGATTTGGGTTGAGGCTGGACTAGGCCCGGGCTTGGGACCACAGTGCAACTGGACCTGCCACTGTCTCACATCCATCCGCTACCTCCACCAGCATCTCTTTTGTCCAACCACAACCCACCTACCAGCCAGCATATCCCTACCTTGTGACCCAAATACCCCCATACCCAGTAGGTCAGTATTTCCCCTCAACACATCAGAACATCAAAGGTCTCCAGTTTCCTTCAAGTTCACCATCAGCTCTGTGTCTGCCTTCCCTGTTCTCCCTACTGACCTTGTCCACCGTTCTGATGGTCACGACCTCCTTCCCGGTAAAGGACACAAGGCTGACCAGCCCAGGTCTGTTGGAGGTAGGATCGCTCACCAAGTCATGCGCCACATGTTGAAATCCAATAAGTGTCCTGTTTTAACTGAATTTGTTCAACAACCGACCGTACGGACACCAACTACAAACTGGTCATCTGGAAACTTCTGTCATTGCTTCTGAGGGTTAAGGTTTCTGATGTGTCATCCCGCCCACCTGCTGTGGTGTGTGTAGATCACAACTCTTTGATAATGAATAAGGGCGGGTTCATTTGTGCATGTTCACACTGGGAACACTTAATCCGTAGGTGATAACATCTAAAAGGCCATCTGTGTTCTGTGCTTAGTCGTACATCTAATCGTCAGTGTTTTTGAAATTGGCCTGATCGTTCGAACGAGATTTGTTGTACTATACACACACTGACTTCTAGGAGGGCGTGTGTGCGTGAGCTTGTTTTCTTTGTAAGTATTTTCATGTAAATGTGAGAGGACTTGAGGCTGTGTGTGTGTGTGTGTGTGTGTGTGTGTGTGTGTGTGTGTGGTGAGAGTGGGATTGTATGCTTTTGCATGGTCCAAGTGTTTTCATTCACCATTTTACCATTGCTGAATGTGTATGTGAGACAATGAGGATGTATGTGAAATAGGATTTTCACTCTGAATATACAAAGTGCCTCTGGATCCAGTGAAAATTATTAAGAGTCTATATTTAAGAACAAGAATGAATCTAAATGATTTTTCCATACCATATTGGTATATTAGATTTTTTTCGTAAAACCACGATTTACTCATGTACTTTTTACTGGCAATTCTGATACCAGGCTTGGCTTTAAAATTGCAAATGTGTGACTGACTTGTATCAAATTTCTAACCATCGCTGTTTTGATGATGATGATCGTAAATATGGGTTGTTCTGAGATATTTAACATGACCTAAGATTAGAACTTCAAACCGCTCTGCAATATTCGCCCCCAAATACTTTTGTTTGGGCAAGAAAGGCACTGACAGTACAGAGAGAGGCATTTAATGCACATTCAGTGTTTGCTACTTGTTAAATACTTTTTAAAGGAGTTTCTACCTAATAAAATGAGGTCATCAAACCAATTACATATTTTGGAGTGTCCAAAAAAACTGAAAACAGAACAAACCAATATTTGACAAAAAAAATAACTGGATTGTAAGAATCACTTGATGTTTGACTCATTAATCATTTTTACATGTAACGTTATTAGGTGTTGTTTTTTGGAACTGTGGAACTGTAGAGCAACCAACTACCCAAATGAAGATTCTAAATCTTTTAGATTAGTGGAAACGTGTAAGATGTCCTAGCCAAACTTAAATCATTTGGGGGAAAACCATGAATGAGAAGCGATACAATGAAACCGAGGTTGTCCATGATGTGTCTCTGACTAGCTCCAGTGTTATATCACAATCATGAATAGGTGTTGAAACAAAATAGAAGTGTTTATTGTCTTTATGCAAATGAACACTCACTGTCAAAATGTCCCAAACTGCCAGCCAGGGAGTTCTCTAGCTTCTCCCAACTCTGTGTTTGTGTGTGTGTAACCATATGAGTCTGTGTTCACAGAAATGTGGGTTCTTGGCAGCTATTATGGTCATCAACTATCTCTTGGAGGGATCTCAAGAAATTGGCGTAATAAAATAATATTTATCAATCAATGAGCCTCTAAATGGCTGAATGTTAGACTGCAGCTACAAGTTACGAGTTTATCAAGGCCTACAGTAATAGAAAATACTATTAATTAATGCATAATTAATTGTAATTGTTTGAAACATTTCAACCCCCAAAAATCTTGCGAATTTGTACAAAAAGAACAAAACATCTATTACATTAGGACATCACAATTCTGGGAAAATCAAAGATCAAAAGATTTCAAAAGAAAATGTTTCGGAATTAATTCAGAATGCCATTCATCTTCTCATTCCTCTTAGTGGTAGCCCAAAGTACACAGCTATGCTCGCACGCAGTGCACATTTTCAAAGGATGTATTTCCTTCAGGGTAATTATCTCCCACCTAACAGTAAGTGCCTGTGTTGAGGGCCGCTTTACCCCTTTGAAAAGTTTGAATCACCTATTGAAAATGTGTTTATTGGACGTTGGTAGATGCTAGTTCTCTGGTCTAAGCCAAGGCTCCAACTTGCCATAGAAAGAAAATTTGACAAATCGGTTGTACGCTTGAACACGATTTATTTATTGGCAGCAAGTCTTACCATTACACACTGTCATGTCATCGAATAGGCGTGTTGCACTGTCCCAGCATTCAGCCACAACAAGTATAATGACAAACGATCTCTTGCTAATGGCCATCCCAGGCTCTCCTTTTTCCAATGTGCTATGACAAGAAACGATGGATATAACTGTCTGTTAACACCCACGAGACCACAACACACGGGTCAATTACAGACCCTCCCTGATTCATATAGCAGTTGGATAATTAGGCCAGCTATAGCTTGCTGCCTGCCACAACACATGTTGCGTGTGTTCCTTGTCAAACAACATGAATGCAAAACGTGGGTAGGGTACCAGTGAAGATGAGGTGTGATTGGCATCCTTAGGACTGTGTAGTCGTGGAAACGCATCACAAATCACATGCTAATTATTGGGCCTGCTTTGTCGTTGATTGACCGTTTGAAACGTAATTTCCATAAATTGATTAACTGAATGGACTGCTGTGGTACGGAGTAGGAAACATAGACCCCTGACCTTTTGACCCCTGGTTTATCACCTGCTGACATTCTGTACATCAAAGTCAGAGGGTGGAACATGACATCATCATAAATAGGTCACACCCTTCTTCAGCATATGTGTGTGTGTTTGAGCAATGTATCTTAACATGCATTAAGAAAATGCATAACACTTATCATTCAAAGATCTATTATCTGTTTATAATGTACAGAATGATCCATAGTGTATGTTCTTCAGACCTGGGTCAAGTACTATATTGCAACTGTGCAGTGATACTACTGGAAGAGACCCAAAACTCGCAAATTGTGTGGTACACGCAAGTCCAATGCTTTCACATACTTAATACAGGTTTGATTTCAGCTGTTGATATGCACCATTGTACCAGAGTGGAAATAATACCATGGAGTCTGGCCGAGCCAAAGCAGAATACATGCAAATTCAACTGTACAGTAAAGATGCAGTCAGTGTTCAAATTGAGGGGCCTGGGGGGGGGGATTCAAGTTAGGGGACCCCTATAAAAAAAACACATGTGATAGTGGGAGTCCTGTGTTATCAGTGATACCCACCACCTAACACACCGTCTACCTTGGGGACCCACCTTAGATCAATTCGAACACTCGTTACAAGTAGCTACATTTTGTAAATATCAAGTCAATGGTCTTGACTTGACCCTACTGCAGAGCTGTGATTTTGCACACATCTTCAGCCTTCCATCTCTCACAGTGTCTTGTGTTCTCCAAGGGGAATGTTATCCTCCTTCGGGACTGATTTAGGACCATAAATCCTTAACCGTGACAGTGGTCGGGGTCAAACTGACATGACAGAAAGGTTGAGTTTGAATACTCCTGAAAAAGCATCCTTCCTTTTTCTGTGGAACACACAGATACATCCTTAACCACATACTTTTACTTTGTTCTTTTAGTAGGTACAACTCTCTTACATAGTTGCAGGCGGTACGCAGAAAATGTGAACTGTTTTGGACATACCACTTTATCTTATCGTTGTGCCTTAAACTGGCGCAAACCAATTTGCATCGGTTCTCTAATGTACTGTTGTCATTGAATAGCCCAAAAATCATGCTGGCTTGAAACCTGCAAAATTACACCAGATGTACCAAATCATCTGGTCATTTCTGGCATATGCTATCATATGTATTATGTCATGTAGCATGATACATTTTGGTCTGACACATAATATATTGTAGGACAGTAGTGTCCATTTTTGACATGGGGCTAATCTGAAAGCATGTGCCTCCTTTACACAGTTGTGACTTATCCAAACGTTAGACCAGTGGTTTTAGGAAAGAGACAGAGGAACGATGCTTGTTGGGAGTATTTAAGCCAGCCCTGGGACCGTTGCTAAGGGGACAACAAACCCTTTCCCTCCAAACTTCTTCCTGTGTGACCTCTGTATGTCGGAGTCCTTCCAAGGTCACCTTCATTGTGACTTGTCTCCCTATTCTGTCCACCACTTCCCCTTTTGTGAAGAGAGACTATGAGATTTGACTATGAGTCAAGTGTACAGTTTGAGTCAGCTATGGTACAATATGGGTTGTAACAGGAACAAAAGGCATTTACGAAACATGGCTGTGCTTCCAGTAATGTAAAACAACAAACTGCAATTTACAGCCATACATTTTTCAAATGCTCTGAACATTTGGAGGAAAATGATTTGCTTTTGATACAGCTGTATTTCTGAAAGCGATATTCAATAATTCTGAGGTAGAACAGTACTTCAGTTGGCCAAATATTTTGTGGAACAAAAAAAAGTTTGTAGAGTGATTTCCAAAGATCAATCTCCATCGTTTGAGCCTTAGAACTGCTACAATGTTGTTTTAGACTGTACAATCATGGTTCGTTCTAGAAAAGTTTCAGATATGTTTAAAAACTGTGAAATTCAGCATTATAAAATGAATCGTTTGAATGAATATCAAAAGCAATGACTCAAATTAGCAAAGATAGACAACAATGCTAATAGCCATACGTTTACCGAAAGACAGTTCCTCGAAAGGCTCCAGCTTTATTGAAACGCTTCAACGCTACCTACCCATTCCTACACAATGTTGAAAGATACTAACTGCTATTGCATCGGGAAAGCTAGAGCAGGGTATCCCCATGAGCAGCATTTTCTCTCAACAAATGTTTAAAATGGACAATGTTGTTAATGAAAAGAATGCTAAGATCTGCGAACAGACGATGTCTAACGATAGTTGGGGCATGCTGTAGATTTTTAGTTAGATTCATTTCTTTGTACCAAGCAGGGTAACTGTTATGCTATGGATTTATGAACGTATCATTGTAAAGATTCATGAAGAATACGTTGTATGTATCAAAGAATCTTCCTGCCTGGTTAGCTTTGTATTTCAAATGTGTTGCACAAGTTCTGCCATTTTTTTATTCTCATTATTTTTGCCTATTGTATGGTTATTTTATAATAAAATTGTTATATGTAATGAACAAAAATCGAAGGATAGTTCTGTTGTTTTTAAATGTTTAATGTCTCTGTATAAAATAAAATACAAATGGTATGAAGTACACGCTTCTCACTCTGATTCATAATTGTAATCCCATTTTTGTAGTCATCATTTGTTTGCATGAATATTTTATTTCACAAAGGCAGCACCACTGCAGCCAAAAATACACTCATTTGATGAGCAACCTGCACTTACTACTATACTGGTAAGACTGTATGCAAGCACCTACTGTATTGTATTTTATGTATTTTATTTAATTTAAATGTAGAATATGTATTACTTGTTGTTAGAGCATTGACCTCCCTGGACCTTAAGGATGTTCTCTTGTTAAACTGATGGACTCAGGGGATCTGACACACACCACACACACACACCACACACACACACACACACACACACACACACACTAGAGGCCCTGTTGTATAATAAAGCCATGTAATCACAGACATTAGACATTTCCATCTGAGTTAGCCTGTGGTCACTGCTCCTTATGTGACACCATTACAACCATCCTTATGGAGCCAATGGTCCCTTATTTATTCATCACAGGAACAATTTGCATGCTCCAGCAAGCCTTATTCATTTATGAGGTACCCCTAGCATTGGAAGGGCTTAGTGTGTGTGTGCATGTGTGAGTGGATGTAGGCTACTGTGTATCAGTACGTGCTTGGTAGTCTTCAAGCTGCTCTAAGTGAAAGTCATTCGCGCCGGGACAGCTCTCCCACCTACTAAATAATTTCCCAAACGAGGTGGGAAGAAGCTTTTTATTTACCGTCGCTGTTTCCCAACAGTCTCTGGCACAGAGCCAAGCCGCTGACAGCTAAGATTTATAGATTTAATTGCCTAAGGTAACCATGCAATAAAATCATCTCTAAGATAGATTCGTGTGGCATGGCGAGCCATCAAGGTAATTTTTCAACAGCTTCGGCTTCGATGTCTGCAGGTTACTCACGCAAATTGATAAGTCAACGCATCTCATTAATGGAGTGACTCTAACCATTTGTGAAATGAAATGAGGGATATTTTCCTCAGGAAACTTGAGAGGAGACTCGATACATGCTAAATGGCAGGTTGAACGATTGTACATATTATATGTAATTATGCCACCTTTAGAAGACTGAACAAATATGTGTGAAGTAGATCAGTGTTTCCCAACCGGGGGGACGCGTAGGCCAACCCTACTTGGTAAGATTTACAAAATAAATAAATACATATTAGGCCTATAAATATATATTTAAATCTCATAGACAAACATTTTATGAGGTCAATGGTGTGACATATTTTGCTTATTTTGAATTTATGACCATTTCAAGAAATATTTGTTTCCGTGTGCATCCCCCTGTTCTCCCCCGCCTGTTTTCACTTTGACTTACCATTTCATTTACTATAGGCAGCCAGGTAGCTTTGAGGAGAAGGAAGACTAGCGATGGACCACTTCCTGAAATGCCACGCTGGACAGACTCAACCTCGAGAAAACCTTGACAACTGCTGTCATGCTGCCCCCAAGACTGACCAAGATGAGTGAGAGACATTTTATTTGTTCATTTTTAGGGCAGGTGGTTTGGAACTATCCTTTGTTATGAAGTAGCCTTGTTAAAAGCATTATGACTAAGAGGTCCTTATTGTCTATGGTTACAAATTGAGATTGGTTGGAGTAATACTTCAGTACATCGAGATTCTACCTTGGAATTAATCCACACATTTCTCTTTATGAAGATTTCTTAAACCTACGGGAACAGCAGATTTCATTGATGAAACGGCACTCTGAAAATGATGAGGTATATTCAAAGATTATATGCTTCCCCCATCTTTTCCAAAATTACCCTTCTGTGAGCCATTTTAGAACAATAGATCTTTATAACTTAAGTACTACTGTGAATCATGACTACACTTTGATTGTAACTATTCAACAGTTAAGATTAAGGAATCCACTTATATTCGCTGATGATATTTCCAAAGTGGTCGTTTTCGAATAGACATTTTCTCTTGAACTCTTATCATTAGTTTGAATGTGATTTTTCATTCACGTCAGTTTACAGCACAGTGGGGCTGGTGGTTCTTTGTCAACTTCTTAATTGAATGATTCTTGATTAAGAATATATTTCCTGGCGAGAGCGACGCATCAAATTTTTGCAGGGCTGTAATTGGCTGCTTGTTAGATGCCCACCTGCTCCTGAAGCGGAGACAACTCCATTTAATTCCCCTGTATCTCCATCTGACTGGCATGGTCTCCAAGCCCAGCAATCAGACTGATTGTCAAGCCTCTTTACCCGTGCAGGTTTCGTATTGGATGATAAAGTGTTTGTCCTATTAAGATCATCTATGTAAATATGCTAATGTATGTTGTCAGCTGAATTCTCGTTCCATTGCCAACACGCTTTATTTCTACCAAGCTGCACACTAACAGGTTAGATAAGGCCATTGACTATGTCTTGATGTCGAAGCTTGTCAGAGTGTGCCAGCTTCTGTGTCTTTATGTCCAACTTAATGATGGAAATGCTGTTTATTTTACGGAAATATATCCGTTTGCAAGCAAATGGGTTTCCCTATGATCCCCTTCATTGTTTCACACAGAACGAGAATTGTGTAAAATGTACAACAATATGTAACCTTGTTAGATATAAAAAAATAATCCATAAAAAGCCACTATGGTGAAGTGAAAATACTTAAATCCATGTTGAACAAGTATCCCTCTAGACTAGTAGTCCCCTTGCAAGATTTACTTTTCCCAGTGGGAATGTCAGAATATTCCCCTGCCTGGTGTTTGGCTGCCCTGTGGAAACTGAGCTTGTCAGAAACCGTCTCCAGGAAGTGTTGCCATGCGCCCTGCGTAGCAGTCAGTCTGTCAGACGCAGGGCCTGTCTTCATACATCACAGTGCTGCCGTGGTAACAAAGAGCCGTTCGCGGAAATGGCGGCGGACTGGTTTTTATCACCCTGCTCTCTGTTTGACGAAGACCAGCTTTCTACTCGAACCTTACCACAACCCACACACACACACAGACACACACTAGGAATCACAGCCACCATATGTGACAGTGTCTGCCGTGGCTTTCCGGGGTTGTAATAAGAATTTATTTTCTCTTTTCCTCCTCGGCACGATAGGAGCACCAGATTGGGAGGAAGCAGATGATGTATGAGCCTTCGCTTGTTATTTATTGGACAAACTATTCCAGATGTGGAGACATCATTTATGTCTCAGCCAATCAAACCCTCTGGCGCAACCTCCATTTGTACCCCTCCCCTGCAACACAGGTTCCATAATTAGAGTTTGTTCAGTTCTAGAATGCTGATGGCCGTGTCTGAAGAATCAACAGATGACGTACTGACCTTAGCAGACGTGTGTGGTGGAACCAGGTCAGCTATCTGGACTTATTGGAGATAAAAAGATATTGGAACAGATGCTGTTCACAAATCAGAAGTGATGCAGTTGACCCCTGACAAGCCCTCTACTTTCTCTCTGGTTGCTGAGGGAGAGGTTGACCTTTAACCCCCTCTCACACAACACTGCTACTCTGCTTCCGCTGGAGTCTCAGTGTTGTGGTGATTGATAGGTCCATGTCGAGATGAAGGGCGTTGCGATAAACAGCTGGGGTGCAGCGAGTGAGGTCTGGCTGGGGTGTAGACATAGACACACTCAGAGGCAGACAGACAGGACAGACAGACAGACCGGCAGACAGGGAAACTGGGAGACAGAGAGCCAGGCAGGGGGAAAACATGCACGCAGGCAAGCAGTCTAACTAAAGAGTAACAGTCAGGAATGAAGTAAGACATAGGCAGACAGACAGTTGACAGACACATACTGTATATACCGGATTTATTTTATTGTTCAATAAATCTTCCACACAAGTGAAAGATCAAAAACCGTCTTTCACTGTTTTATCTTTGTTTGACTGGGGCCTTACTCCAACATAAACATGTTCCAGGCTTTTCTCTGAGAACAGGGAACATTTTTTGCCTTTGTTCTACAAACATAAATAAAGAAAACAACTTTGCTGTTGCTTTCGGCCAATGTCAATATTTTGATCAAATTCAGGCTTTAAATTACCACCAAAGAAGAGCCTTTTTACTTGAGTTCAGTGACAAAGCCGCAAGCCATGAAAACTGTCGAACTGATATTTCTGATGTAGGGGGTCGAAGCCTCTGAAATTCCTCCCTGGAACACAGCCAAGCTAAAAAGTGATTAGACTACGGTGTTTCACCTTTCTGGTTCCCTGTGGGTAAACCGACAATAATTATCGCACCAGGCTAGCCAGCTATTGCATTAAGTTGCTTCTTTGTTCTCTCTGACAAACTCACCCATTAGAAACCTTAAGGTAGACATCCGTGTTTACACATTACCATGGCAACAACACTTCCAGACTCTCACTTGTTGTCGACAAAGCATACAGTAGACTCACTGTTGAGTCAACAGGTGGAACATACCGTTTTTCTGGATGTGTATAGGATTGGCTCGACCAGAGCCTTTAAGCACATCAAAGTTTTTTTAACGTTTTTTTATCGATCTGACTTGCTATCATGATAGGACACATGTAATGAAACACATGTTTGTGAGGAACTTGGATTCATGGGCCACAGTACCCAAAACTAAGTGTTTTGGGTACTAAGTAATAATCCGCAAATTTCAAATGTTTTGAATTTTCCTCAATAAAAGCATAGTCTGGAAATTCGCCTGCCTTTTTGCGGTTGAACACGCTAAGTTGCAAGTGCTAACTGGTGTAGCGAGGAGATGTTGAACGGCCAAGGTCAAGGTTTTTTTACCGGGAGACTCGCAGCAAAGCAGAATTTCCTTGAGCTAATACAGGAGGAACCTCAAATGGATTCTTTGATCAAAGAGGCATCAGAGGTGGGAAAATGTTCCCTTTTTGATCAAAGTGACCTGTGCAGGTCATTCAGCCGGTCTCAGTAACCCTATTGCGCATACTGCATCCCTCCTTGTAAGGGTGTGTGTGTGTGTAAGTTTGTAAGTGTGTATGTGTGTGTGTGTGTGATTGTTTCCTTAAACCCATCTCCTCTGTAAGCCACCTTCCCTGAGGGAAAAAACGGGCAGGACAAACTGACTCGCCCCCCAAGGAGGAAGTCTCCGAAAAACGATTAATCAGACCGTCCAATCTTCTTCAGAGGGACCCAGATGATATGGAGGTGGGAGGTTGTCGGGGGGGATCCTGGTGGGGCCGTGTAATGGAAACAAATGAAGAAGTATGAGGACTGAGACAAACCCATATCAGTCTCTGTCTGCTCCCTAGCGACGCACACGCCGCCTTGATGCGGCTAATCAATCTTAGGGAGAAAAGCGCAGACACCTTCACTGTCGCACACACGCACTCACACACACACACGCACACACACATATTCCTCCCTGTCGTGACCAGTGTTGCCACAGTTACTCTGAAAAAGTAATCTGATTACTGATTACTGATAACTCCTTTAAAAAGTAACTTAGTTACTTCACAGATTACTTGATTTCAAAAGTAACTAAGTTAGATTACAAGTTACTTTTTTAGTTACATTCAGCAGCTGCCAACAACACCCCTGCCGCCTCAACATAAAAATGACAACCGGTTTTGCCAACACTCACTTCATTAAAAGTTCATTTTTAACAGTAATGTACACAACAACAATGTACAAAGTATTTTCTGACATTTTAAGTTGAACTTAAAAACGATTTCCTAAAACAAAAGGCTACATGCTTTTATAAAAAAATCTATAATGACAGTCTTTCTTGACCTGACATATTAACATTGTAATGGCAAAACTTACTATTTATGATCTACATTGTTTATAAATGTAACAATTAAATTATTTCCAACATGTTTTATGCACATTGTACCTGTTGTTCACAGCATTAAAGAAGCAAGGAGTGGTTTTACAAAACAAAACAAGTGTAGGCCTATAACACCACATGTAGGCTGATATCATGTCTACATTTGTAACTTTGGCCTAATCTTATATTGTAATCGCATGTTATGAGTGAAACAGTGGAGCGAGTATCCCGTGGTTGTACTTTAGTCACAGAAACGGGATTTGCTCTGTAAATTTGACTGTGCAGTGCTGCGACTCCAAATGTTTCTTCAAATTTGACGTTGTTGTTTTTGTGGCTTGATAGCACGTTGTCGCCACCAGCACAGAGTACAACGAACCTTGATATTTCCATCTTTAGCTGACAAATACTCAAAATAGTGATTGTATTTCCAACTCGAAAATTCGCATCTCTCTCTCTCCTCCTCCGTTGTTTGTATCACTGCGTAGTAGGTCTATGTAGCCTATACACGTGACGTGACCCTCATGCTGAAAACGTGACTAAATTGTCGCATATGCTACATGACTTCACTACCAGAGACACAAGAAGAAATCAAATATATATTTGACTATTAATGACAAAATAGTAACGCACAGTGACTTGGACAAGTAACTTTAATCTGATTACTAGTTTGGAAATAGTAAAGCGTTAGATTACTCGTTACTGAAAAAAGTGGTCAGATTAGAGTAACGCGTTACTAAATAGCGCGTTACCGGCATCACTGGTCGTGACAGCATTGCCATGCCATTCACGATGACTCTCATGCAAACCTTTCAGACCCTCCTCTCCTCCTGACTCTCCGTCCTCTCTCCTGTCTCCCCTCTTTCACTGTTTGGCCAACAAACGCTCATCTTTCTACATTCAGAGGATAGTTATGCGTGCCGTTCCTTATATATACATACAGTACATCACAATGTGTCGCCAAATACAAGCCCATTTGTATCAGTTCATAAATTCACACGGCAGTCATAGTTCCTTCCACCTGACTGCAATACCTCAACGCAGGTCTGATTGAATTCTCTCCTCAAGACTGTAAGAAATATTATTATTATTAGTCTCTAAAACCTTCTGTAATTTGTTCACTCATAATTATCATCTTACCCCCTCCGAGGCACTCTCCAAATAAAGACCGTCTTTGATTGAGGCTGTGCACTTAATTAGACTCAAATCCCATTGAGAAATAATGAAATTGCAAATATCTACTCCCCCCCCCCTCCCATCAACTCCCTGTTAAGTGCTGCTGCTTTGGTGGTGTTACTCACGCACATCATCAGACATGCAGGGTCTCGCTGCTCCGAAAAGAAAGGAAAAAAATTATATATCTTTCTGAGGCATTGCCATGGAAACGCCTCGTTTCCTCAGTGTTCTGTAGCTAGTTTGGGGAGACGGCAGTCGGCATGTATGTGTGTGTGTGTGTGTTTGTGTGTATGCGTGTAGCAAGGACAGTCGATATTCTCTCCTGTTCTACCGCCAACTGTCTGACCTGCTGCCTTCACCCCCTCCCCAACCCGCACTCCGTCTCCCCTCAAGGCAAGATCCTCTAAACGATTCATCATCTCAAGATAGAGTGGAGTAGGCCTATAGTGTATGTGTGCGTTCAAGCCAGACTCTTTAGATCCACAGTAGGCCTATTATAGACAATAGTGGTTTAGTAGGGACTATACGCTTGCAAACATGCAGCGCGGGGATCAGGGGAATGGCTAGACATCAGAGGTGACAGTGTTGGGGTGGTGTTGCGATGTGCTGCAGGATGATTTGACTCCCCCAGCCCTGCTCCCCGGGGCACTCCCTAATGCTGCTCATTTAGCAGGCCCTAATGAAACTTCACTCCCAACATTCTGGCTCCCTCTCTGTGCCACACACGGGAGAAACACACACACACACACTCGACACAAATCTGTTTAAGATTAGGTCAAACTAATGTGTGTGAGTTGTTTATTGTGGTGCGTTTGTGTGTTTTTGTCTCTCTCTCTCTCTCTCTCCACCTGCTGAGGAAGTGACAGCTACTAATTAGAAGACAGTAAGTGGCTGAGGAGCCAGAGGAAATGATTGACAGGTTAGCTTCTACACCAGGGAAAAGAGATTGTACTGGTGTGTGTGAGTGCGTTTGTGCGTGTGTGTGTGTGTGTGTGTGTATGATTGACAGGTTAGCCCCAACCAACTGGAGGAGGAGATGGACGGCCCCCACACACAGGAGAGCCACACCAGCCTGCAGCAATTCTCCAAACAACAACATGTCAAACACACAAGCTGGAGGCACCGTGGGAGCTAGATAGGTGTGTGTGTGTGTGCGCAGACTGCGCACAGGCGTGGGTGAATGTGTACATGCAGGCACAATCAGGCATTGTATGTGTACACAATGGTCATTTGTATAGCTTATTGTGTTCATCACAATACACTTTAATGGTGATGATTCACTGATGGCTATTTATTACTCTGATCGAGTTGAATTAGTTGGATGAATCTCAGTAGCAGTGATCCTAATACCATGTTCTAAGCCCAGAGATCACATTTCAACATGAGATTCCCATCAGAGGTTTCCCTAAAAGATCTACTCCACTAACCCTAAATGTCAACACAATCACTCCTCTCACATCATGACAACATATTCACATGCCTGCGTGAGGCAACAGCACTTAGTATAAAAACTGCAGGAGTGATAAATATTAAAGTGTGGGGCCATTACAAGAATATTCAAAGGACATTTTTATCTGAATATCAAACCCCCTTTCCTTTGAGCTATTCCTCAACAGATTTGGACACCAAACTGAAATGGGATTCGTTAAGAAAACTCATACTTCTGCTTTATTTATATTATGAAAACAACTGCCCAGTGTCCATGAATCATAACCTAAAACTGTCACTTTTTAAACTCTAGTAGGCTGTTCAGACAAGCTTTGATGAAGAAGACATAAAAGGATAAAGATGAAGAAACCAAAACTGTCTTAACATTCCAAACTATGCGGATCGAGTGAGCGGTAATTAGTATAATTTCCCCACTTTGATGTGCGAATTAAATATGGATAAAGAGCAGAGATCCTCTCAACACTCGTCAGAGACCGACCTTTGATAGACTGTTTGGTTCCAAGAAAATCCTGGATTGGATTAAATTGGATTGGTTTAAATTGGATTGGGTTAAATTTCAGTTTAAATTTGTTCAAGAGAAGGTTCAGATTTACCGACCTATAGGCTAGTAGGCTACAGTCGCTGTCTAACCTATTGAAAGGCATAGGGAGGAAAATGCTGCTAATAGTCACTAGGCCTATATTTATTTATTTATTTATAAATCAACTGGACCCGGGGGAAGAGGGTTGACCCCGTCAGTCTCTCAGCCCCGACACCCAAACTACTTCACAGCAGTTTGGAATGGATTGTTTTTTCGGGGGGGGTCATTTGCATTTTTATTGCTTTGGTGGTGTCATGATAGCTTGCGTTAGGCCTATGCGAGACCGGAACAGCGACAAGAGAGAGCGGAGGACATAATCAGGTTGTAAATCGCTGTCTTGTTGTGAGTTCAGACTGCGGCTTTCTTTACATCTTAAAAGTGGTTTTGGTTAAAGTATGATGCTAGCTGGCCCTATAGCTTCTGTAAAATAAAACATTTTGTGTGACAAAACGAGTAGGCTAGACATATCATGCCCTGAATAAAACAAGCAAGGTGGTGTGCCAAGTTTTGTCTGGCACAGCCAAGAGCAAGTTATCCCTGCAGGTGGAAGTGGTTGAATGAAGACTTAAACAAAGGCCAAACAAAGCCATTAGTTCTCCCAACCAGTAATTAGTCAAGGTCAAATGATTAGAATTCCTTCCTACAGTTTAGTCCAGTAGGCCTACAATTGTCATCCGTGTGGACGACAAGGTACACTTGTGGACGGGCTCTGTAGTTAACATAATTTTCGAGCCTTTTGGCGCCAACAGCTGGAATGGATGGTAAAAGTAAACAGTCTGATTGTCTTTCTGGAATCTATAACAAACCCCTGTCTAGATCAGCATTGTTCTTGGCCTGTTTGAGGTAGGCCTATTTCTTTGCCATTTGTAGGTATTCAAGTCAGAAAAGAAGTCCTTTGTGATGTGTTTTTATAAACAACTGCTCAATTACTGGCATCTTTTATGGATTATGGCAAGGTTTTGTTGTGTTGCTGCCAGTCACGGAAGACATCGCCCTAACCATCGCTAATCAGTCACAGTAACCTTTTCTTTTCCCCCATCTCTGCTGAATGGAGATAATCTTTCTCCACTCCCGACAAGTGTTATCTAATATACCTAACAGGGAAAGAACACAGCGCACCTCTTATCTGGCCTAATGTGATTATGACTTGGCTGTTCGCTTGTAACACTGTATATCCCCATCCCAGACCGTTTACTACCTCTGATTCAGAGTTTAGATGTTACATTGCGGAATGAAACGTTTTTATTCCACGGATTAGAAAAGACATAGTTATGCCTGCCAGAATGTTAATGAGCTAGCCAATTAATGAGCTTCTATCAGTCTCGACTCTCTTTGCTTGAGGCTATGACATTTATCACAGCCTGCAAATTGATATAAACATTCTACTATCCCCATTAGAGTGTTATTTTCCTCAACAATAATTGTGCATTGTATAAATAATATTTTTGTAGCCTTGTCTCTGTTCAATAATATATTGGATAGTCGTCCCTTGATGATAAGTGCTCTGCTTTGCTGCAAAATAAATGACGCGTTTCCACCAATTACATCAGGGCTGCGCATGTGTCTGCGTATGTGAGTGTGTGAAGCTGTGCTGTAATTCTCCGCGTTTCACCACTGCAAACCCCTTTTTAATTGGATGTTTAGGACTTTTCAGCGTCTTTGTGCTCTAAAGCGGTCTGATATATGGCTGTTTCATCTCGGCTAATGTGGCAGAGTGCTTTAAGGAATCTAACAATACTCCCTGGAGACTCATCTCCCCCTCGTTCCACTGCTTCCTATCACTATTATCATTAACCGCCTGTGTTTTCACACACGGCCAAGGAGGTGGCGTCCTCGCTCTAAACTCTAATTCCCAGAGGTCATTAGTAGGACTGTGTGTGGCGCCGTCGCCCCAAGCCTCCTGCCTGGGCCGCACCGACTTGGTGGTACGCCGTAGACAGATGGCTGTGTGTGGTAGAAGATGACAGGCCGTCACAGCAGATGGCTGCGTGAAAGACACAGACCCCCACGACCAGGCTTCGAGGAGCAGAGGAGAAGAAAGGAGAGGGCTAAGGAATAGGTGGAGAAAAATAGATGGGGAAGGAGAGGAGGGAAGGATACTGTCGGTGCAGGGGGGAGGACTGGGGAGGATGGGAGGGGAAAACAGGTGGAGAGAGAGGAGGGTGGAGCGCAAGAGATGAATGGAGCGGAGAGAGAAAGAGAGGTGGAGGGAGTGGACTTAAGAGGATAGTATGGAAGCGGAGCTGGAGTGGGATGAGGGGAAAGGACCGCGAAAGGGGTGGAGAGGAGAGAGAAGAAGAGGAGAGGGGTGGGAGAGAAGGGAGAGAAAGCCACCGGACTCCCCACAGTGGGATGTTTTGATGACGGTAAGTCAACACTGTGTTTGACCCAGCTGTGTGATAACACGCTTCCTGCCAAGGTGGACCACATGTCTGACTGCGAGTGCCCTTCTAGCACAGACACCATCAGCCTGGGCTACACTGACTGACTGGCTGTAAGTATGACAGACTGTTAACATGATAGCAGGCCTCCGTGGGGACGGTCGGCGTGTGGGAGTGGGAGGGAGTAGCGATAGAGGAACGAGGGAAGGAGGAGGGAGGGATGGATGGATGGAAGTTAAGAGAGGTGGTCAGGGGCAATGGGCAGTGACATGGGAAGAATCCAGGGTAATATAGGGATGGAGGGGGCCCAGTCCCTGTGCTGGCACCTCTCCCTCACTGGGCCAGATGGACGGCCATCAGATCCCGGGCAGAGCGGATGCCTCCCTGGCACACACCCGCTGTGTGCATGCCTCCCCACCATCTCAGCTCTCCAAGCCATTACCTAACCGCCCCATCCCGCACACAGCCCATAACCTGGCCCCAGGGGTGGTGTTAGCATACAGGGTTTTACAATGATTGGTCTGCACTAGTGTTCAAAACAAAAGTATGCCCTTGTCTCTGTACCCAGCCCCAGCCAGGCTCACTCCAAGCTCCATACCTCTACTCATTCTCTATATTCGGCCTCATACACCAGTTACACACAGCCCAGCCCCATCTCCTGCCCCCCCACCCAGATGGCACCATGCCAAGGGAAGGGTATAGCTCAGTGGTGAGAACACTTGACTGCAGATCAAGGGATTGCATGTTTAAATCCATCCCTATACTACATATTGATTTGTATAAAAGCATCTGCTAAATGAATACATGCCCATAACCAGCCCCATGCCTCAGCTGCTCTATATCAGACATCTGCACCTTGATTTTCCCTAAACAAACTGTAGCACTTCTCTAAAAACCACCCGCTGTGTTGATCTAACTCCAGGCTGATAGAATAACCAAATGTCTCCCGATCCACATCCACACTCATACTCGACACCCACACGCATTTCATCCCACTCTGCAGTGGCTAGATCAATATGAATCATCTAAAGCAGTGATCCCTGACCGCGAGCATTGATCCCCGATGCTTAATCAAATTTTGGTTTTACATGCTGAATACACGTCGTCCATCATGTTTAGGTCACATTATCGTTCAGTTAATGTTCGTCTACTTAAGGGTAATTACATTGGCGATGCGCGGATGAACCAATATTTGCTTGAAACAAGGTTTTATCTGAAAGGGCCAGCAGGTAAAGAGAGAGACGCGTGTCCTTTCCAATCAAGCCGAAGTGGAAAAATGAGGGCCTTGTAGTTCAGATAGTAGATGCCACTGTATGAATGCATGTATTTGTTTACTGTCATTTTAAAAAGTTTGCATTCATTTAATGAATGTGATTTTGTAACAGCCACCAAATGTTATCTCAGTTTAGATTTTTCCAGTGCATTCCCTCACGAACGTTTGTCATATTATGACTACGCTTCCTGGCTGGATACAAGCTGGATACAATTTGACTAACGAGATAACTTTTTTCCAAACTGATCTTTCAAACGGCCAGGACTGGGAATTCCAAAACTGCGTATGTAAAGTTTGAAAGCACAGACGCAATCCTGCTTTGGCGAGAGCAATTAAAATATCAGCTTCAATCAGTTGGTGGATCCATCTCCCACTGTCCTGACCTTGCTTTCGGAGAAAAAAAGAACACAAAAAAAGGTAGTGGAATTTTCCGGCCCAGCTGGCAGCCAAATCTGTCTATCAGGCCTGAATACATTGGAGCTCCCCAAGGATCTACCTCGCCATCCACTGCTGCTGCCTGAAAAATAGGCTACATTCCACAAAGTGTGTGCGAGCAAAAGTGAGAGAGAGCATGTATCTGAGAGATGGAAAGAAAACCTGTCCTAACGAAGGACTATTCCTTTTTTGAAACTTAAGCTGATCATCTTCATAGTCCACCATGACTACCTTTAAGACAGCCACTACTTCAGTTATGAAGGGCTGTGTGTGTGTGCCCATGCGTGTGTGTGTGTGTGTGTGTGTGGAGTGAGGGACACATTAAACTTTGTGCTGCTACCAATATATTTATTTGAACTGGACACATCCAAAACGATATTTACAAAAGATATGTTTTTACAGAGATAATCAATATGTCAACCATGACTAGTCCTATCCCTTGATCATTATTTCTCTTATTTTATACCGCACTATGCATATCGTTTCCTCTTTTTTTTTACAGTACATTAGATACTATTTCTGCATAAAATCTGGCAGAAACGTAGGTGCATTATTGAACAACTGTTTCAATGCTTCAGTGAAGCTCAACCTGAGGCCAACTTAGAAAGGACCTCCCTTGAAACAAAAACATTGCTACACACTCACACTTCATTTGTACAGTTGAAACTACAGCTTGTCCTTACAAAAAAAAGAGCAAACTGTTTTGAGTAAATGCCCTGTTACACAGACCAAGTTTAATTCCCTTAATGAGTCTGAACACATCCAGGAAGTGTGTGTGTGCTCTCCATGTTCCATTTCCTGTCTCTCTCACACACACTGGGACTGCCTTTAGAATCCCTCCAACTGGTTGTAAACTAGGAGGAGTAAACTAGCATCAGCAAGACTGTAGGAGACTGTTCAGGAGTGGCTCCATCCTCCTCACACAGCAAACCCTTCTAGAACCACCCTTGTTGTTGAGCAGATTCTCAGGAGATCTCATTGGGATTCTGTTGGGCACTCCCGTTGTCGGAGTCTTTAGTTTACGGGGCTACAGTGATGTCATTCCGGCTTTCATCTCTGCGGTGACGTAGAGGAGCTGCTGTCAAGATTTGAACGCCAGTCAGGCTGATGAGGATGAGGATGAGGATGGAAGTAGCTCATCTTCCTCAGCAGGGTGGCGTGATGCGTGGCGTTGTACCGGTTGTTGTCCTCACCGGGGTCGTCCTCCAGCATGTATAGCTCGCCGGCGTGTACGTCCGACATGTTGGCCTGGAAGGAGGCGGGGTCAAAGGTCACCCATAGGGTGTAGCGATAATCCCAGGTGCGCATGGAGTAGCCCATGACCCGGATGTCCTTCAGGTCTGGAAGGTCGGAGTTCACCTGGAAAACGGCAAGTAGTCAAATCGAACAGGGTTCTCGGAGGTGAGACACGTTACCTTTTGAATTCTTGAGAAATTAAGGTTTCCCTTCCGCTCCTTAAACGTATCTAATGATATCTAACATGATCAGATAGGTGTGAACATGTGGTTCTCTAGCCAGCTGTTCCCTGATCTACTTTGATCAGATCAAGGAGTTCTTTTTGGAAGGTAGAATATTAGGCTGCAGGCTAGAAAGTTCCAATGGAGTGTAATTTAATGTAAAGTATGTGTTAGTTGAGCTTTACTAGTTGTGCTAGGCCCATATTTCTGAACAGAAGTTAAGCCTGGAGTAGGACTCAAATTGGTTTAATCTGGCCCAAGGTTTAAACTCAGGAAAACCAAGTCTCTCGTTTCTTTCAAGGTAAACTATGACTCGTAGAGTGCGTTAGGTATCGTACCTGGGGCGTGTTGGAGGGGCGGGGGTACTGGCTGAAGGCGATGGCTTCTGAGTCCCTCCCTCTTTCCCGACGACCAAAGTTGTAAGCCAGGTTGCTCCCCTCAGTGCACAGCTGCACCTTGAAGGAGACGTCAGGGCAGGGGTGAGGTGCTCGCAGGCCGGCCAGGTAGGACACCGTGGGGAACACATCCACCAGCTCCACCACATTCCTCACCACACTCCCCGCTAGCACCAGGAAGGGAACGACAGACAGTTACAGAAATGGTGTCATGAACCTGATGATCATCGTCACAATCCAGGGGGTGGAATATATCCATTCACACTCATTTGGGAAGAGATTTAGTGGGTAGACCCATTCAGAGATTCTTAGTACTGACTTATATGACCAGGAAGCCATACAATCACTGTTTTATTACAAGGTTTTTTTTTCTCCTGAATTGGACATTTGGTACCTTTGAAGACCTCCTCCGATTGGTTGAAGACGTCTATGAAGGGGAAGTTTTTTCCTGTTTCTGGCCAACCGAACTCTGTCGTCAAGTTGGGTACGTAGAACATCAGAGGAACACGTGTGGCTACTTCAAAGTTGCTGTACTTGGCCCACTCCCCGTGTTCACCGAGAGACCAGCCTAAGGAAAATAAAATATATAATTGCAGTGTGACGGAAACTAAATTGTTGAACTGCACCCGCTAATGATTTGGCGTGAAATTTACTATAAACCTGATTTAAATTTACTGTTTATTTTATATAATGTTCATGCGACCAAAAATTGTATATTATTTTCCTTTTGTACCACATGTTTATACATTGTGGGTGTGATTATTTACAGTAACCATTAAAATGAGCCAATCCATCAAACAAATGTAAACCAAGCTGAAGAAATAATCAATCGGTTGTGGTCAAGTAAACCAATATTTGATTAGGTTATCAGTCCTTTCAAGTGAAGACTCAGTCAAATAAAAACTGCAAAGGGAGATTTATGATGAAATCACACTGCCATCAAGTGGCCTAAATGAGAAATGCACGCAAAATGACAAGAAGTAGTGAGGCTGACATTAAGCTCTTCCGTTATTTATCCATCGCTTCACTTGTGACACAAATCAGGGGTCTGTTTAAACGTTTAATTAATTTAGATATTGGAGCTGTAGCATGTGGGGCTGTAGTGGGGCTGTAGCATGTGGGGCTGCAGCATGTGGGGCTGTAGCACGTGGGGCTGTAGCACGTGGGGCTGTAGCATGTGGGGCTGTAGCATGTGGGGCTGTAGCACGTGGGGCTGTAGCATGTGGGGCTGTAGCATGTGGAGCTGCAGCATGTGGGGCTGTAGCATGTGGGGCTGTAGCATGTGGGGCTGTAGCACGTGGGGCTGTAGCATGTGTAGCTGTATACTGACCGTGGTCGGAGCTGAAGACCACCATGGGTCTGATCAGCTAAACCCAGCTCATCCAGGGCGCTCAGGAGTCGGCCCACCTGGGTGTCGATGTATGACACGGCCGCAAAGTAGTGCTGCCGAATCTTCAGCTTCAACACACACACACAAACGCACAGTTACACAAGACTACAGAAAAATATGTTTTTCACATTTCAATTTAACCCGTATCCATCGAAGCAATTCTATAAATCCACGTCAGTCTGAGAAAACGGGAGTGAAAGTCCCTGTTGAACCTGGAAGTCTTGGGGGATGGGCCCGTCGGGGAAGCTGGTGTTCAGGTCCCGGACATCCTCCCTCCTCCTCAGGTCCATCCAGGGGTTGTAGGCCACGCTGGGGAGGCCCGGCGGCACGTGTGGGTCTGGAGCCAGGCTCATCTTCTCCAGGGGATACAGGCTCAGGTACTCCTTAAGAGTACGACGGACACAGACACACAAACCTGTGTCAAGTCGTGTCTCATAAGCAGTCCCACACCGTCACAGACTAATAACATGCCTTTGCTCCCTTCAAAAATGAGCTGCTGGGTTCTTGTACTTCCGTCAGAGGAGGTGTGTGTTCTGGACAGTCCCCCGGCCTACCTGAGGTATCCTGAAGGGGATGTGGGGTTTGTGGAAGCCCACGGCCAGCAAGAAGGGGTCGCCGGTCCGGGCGGCAGCCTCCAGCAGCCTGGTGGCTTCCTTGGTGCTCTCCAGGTCTGGCAGGGTGGCCAGGGGCATCTGGCTCACGTTCACAGCGCACAGCAGGTTCTCGTGAAGCTTGCCGTCACTGCCCCTGCACATCTGCAACAGGGAGGCTGGAGGCTTAAGCCACATCTGCACCACCGACACACCTTTGCTCCAGGTTAACACTCGGACTAACACACTCAGTCCGCATTGCATCACAAGGGTGGAAAGTGTGAGAAGGGAATGAGGATGTATCCATAAAACAGGAAGGGACTAGAGAATAGAGTGAGTGCAGTTAAACTAGGACAAGGGAATGAATGAGAGGGTGGGTCAAGGTGTCCAAGGGGTGACAGGAGGGCCAGGAAAACTAGATCTGGACCGCACAATAACAGATAGACTAGATCTGGACAGCACAATAATAATAATAATAATAATGCATTTTATTTATATAGCGCTTTTTAAGACACTCAAAGTCGCTTTACAGAGTCAAGTATTCATTCAGACCCAGTCATACCGGTGGTGCAGAAGCGAGGCTGCCATTCAGCGCCATACGGCCCCTCTGACCACCAACATTCATTCAACATTCATACGCATTCATACGCATGTCTTTATGATGGACAATAACAGATTGACAGACAGACACTGACCTTCTCCTTTTCGTAGGCGAAAGAGGCCGGATGATAGGGGGGTACAGACCAGCTGTAGGGGTAATCATCTGTGTGGTTGGAGGCTATTCCTTCAGAACAAAACACACAGACCACACAGTGATATATTAATTACAAGGTCAAACAGAAACTCCAGAATGGCTTAAGCTTCACTGAAATTCTTGGTGGCTATGTTGGGGGGGAGGAAAAGGTTGTTTAAAGCAATGCAACCCCAATTAAGTGGTTCATTTAACACGAGACAACAAGGAACCATAAAAACAAAAAATCTTAATAATTACATAGGAAATGTGAATCGTGTTAGTAAAGTATGACACTAAGTTAGGCTACATATTTGGCAAGCCATCTTACCAGGGTGAAAAACCTTGCCAACCGACATGGTAGTGTATCCCTGTGATTTGAAGTACTGCGGCAGAGTTGTGTAGTTTCCTGCGTGGACTCTCCAATAGGAATTAAAGTCATACAATCTCGTTGTGTCTGGTCTGCGACTGGTCAACATTGACGTCCGACTTGGTCCACACACTGCTTGCTGTAAATTGAATGGCAGGTCAAGTACACCCGGGAGGCTAACACGGAGGTTCCCCAACCAACTTCCAGACAGGAATAGTAGGCGACATATTTTGATTACAGTCTGTCAGCTTACCTGTGCATATGCTTGGAGAAAAACTTTGCTTTTGGAAGCAAGTTGATCAATATTTGGCGACTTCACAATTGGGTCTCCGTAACACCCCAAAGTTGGCCTCATATCGTCCGCCATAATAAATAAAACATTGAGTTTGTCTAGATGAGAAAAACATAGTTATGTTTGTTCAACTTCATCTACCAGTTATAATTGTCTCATGGTCAGTGTGATCTTACCTTTAGCATCAAACGCAGGTGCGCAGATAAGAAAACTCAAAGCGCTAAGCCAGGTATGGAAAAATAGTAACATTGCTGGGCACCGGATGTTCAAATCAGAATGATGGAACGCTATGTATCTTGTGCATTATCTAATACAATTATGCATGATTTGGCAGCAATATTACTAATCACTTTTCCACGGTCGGCGCCTGTCAAAAACAAGGCAACATCTCTTCTTCTAATTTAATGCAATAACTTCCTGACAGAGAAGCTCCTCCCCCTTGTTGTAATTTGATTGGCTTTTGGAAAACCATGAAACGTGACGCATCGCACCATAAAATTCAAGGTTAGAGAAGCGACTATGTTTTGTTTATTTTGTATTGAAAAACACCATATAAACGGACAAAACAGGAAACGAAACAGGAGCTGATTTTGAGATATGACGGCAAAGACACCTAAATACAAAATAGGCTGTATAGAAATATGGTAGAAAGAGTAGCTATCCACAGTAGAAATAGGGCTTCACACACTCAAAAGCACGTAGGCCTATTCCTCTTTCATCACAAACCTGTTGTGAAATAAGTTGTTAAGCGTTTTTAGGATTGAGTTAGTAAGTGACATTTCCTTCAAAATATTGCGTCTGGTTTATCTGTCCTTCTTTATACCACACACCTGCTTCGAAGAAGGAATTCAAAGTAAAGTCAAAGTAGTTTATAGATGTGAAAACAGTCGAACAGCCAGTTACAATAAATGTATTGTGCTCTGCTGTGCTGCACTGTCCTGGGCATTAACGGGATAGGCTATGTTCTGTTCTGTTGAGCAGCATCTTGCCAAGCCCTTCTTTGCCTGTCGTAACAGTGTCCCATGGGCACGCCTGCTTTAGACTGGCACTGTGGCACAGGTTTTGAGGAACCTGCATATCAAGAAAACCCCCAAAGAGAAAGTAACATGGGTGAGTTATTTTCTGCTGTTAGAACACAGGAACCTGTATGTGAACATATTTATCATATTTTGCCATACAGCGTTGTGTATGTTGAAAGCCTGTTCAAGTTCAAAATGAATATAGGAAAGGTGTGGTGAACTCTTCTGTTCCTATTTTAGCGAGTCTTTTTGGCGACATCATGAAAGTGGAAGCCAGTGGTGCTTCAGAGAAAACTGCCAAACAAGACAAGCTGACTGTCAAAGGTGTGTGTGTGTGTGTGTGTTGTTTAATGTCAACAAAACTGTATGCACTTCAGTTCCTGCTATGAAAATAGAAGTACCAACACAAATCTCTTAAGTAAAACATTTCCAAAATGTCTCTCAGGGGTGGAGGCATCCCACAAGATGGCGGAAACTGATATGAAGAGAATGAACCAGTACAAGAGCCTGGTGCAAACGGTGGGCCATTCAAAAAGCCTGGATCCGGCCATCATAGCTGGAATCATGTCCAGGGAGTCCCGAGCCGGTGCTGCTCTGGACAACGGCTGGGGAGACCATGGCAACGGCTTTGGTCTTATGCAAGTACGTACGAAAGACTTGCATCTGCACACAGGCTCTGCAAGAACATAACTGTCACCGTATTGTAGAATAGAGTAAATACAAACACAATACATATATGAGAAAGCTGAATACACTTAGTTTGTCTGAATGGCTAATAGAAGGTAGATGGTAGAATAGATTTATAATAACTATAATTATTGTTGTTATTAGTAGTACATGAGAAATTATAGAATTGACTCAAGCACACAGTAAAAAGAAACAGACTTATCTAGCCTTTCATGCTACTTTCCCTCCATAAGAGACACATTTATGAACCATTCTCCGACTATGCTGCACCTTGTACATGCGTGGTAAACCTCTTGTTTCCACAGGTCGACAAGCGTTTCCATAAGCTAGTTGGCGAGTGGGACAGTGAGGAGCATGTGAACCAGGCAGCAGGGATTCTTGTTGATTTTATCAAGAAAATCCAGAAGAAGTTCCCTACATGGCCAAAGGAACACCAGCTGAAGGGTACTTTGAGTATTAGTTCCCCTTTTCTTGTTTTGCAATGTCAGTAGAAAGTCATAGGACAGGTTGTAGGTCCAGAACTGAATAAGAATGGCCACTGTGTGTCATAACCATGCATGCTCAGTGTAGGTCTTTTTTTATACAAAAAGCCCTAAGTCTTTCTGTTTTGAAGAAATACATATATCTTTGATTTAGAACTACATAATCTATTTTCTTTTTCAGGGGGAATATCAGCCTACAATGCAGGGGACAGAAATGTCCAAACCTATGAGCGTATGGATGTGGGTACCACCGGGGATGACTATTCCAATGACGTGGTGGCCCGGTCTCAGTGGTTCAAAACTCAGGGCTTCTAAAGTTTCTCACAAGCTTCAGTCATTGATTATGAGAATAGTTGAATAATTGCTGGATATGTGGGCACTTGGCTGTACTGCAAAACATTTTATATTCAGTCTCATTTATTCTCTCTACTGTCATGTGATGTAGGCTAAATGTTGTGATGATCATGACTCGTTTGAAAGGCTGTTCCACAATAAAAGATCATGCTTTGTTTATCAATGGCCACTGGAGTGCGCTGTTTTCCTTTAGCAATATGAAAGTGTGCCACAATGTTCTACCCTTTAAAATGTATTCAGTCTCTTTAAAATGTGTTATTGTCTTGTAAATCATAATACCATTTTTGATGTCACATATTTAAAATATTTAGCCTACTTTTCTTAGAAAGGCTTATTAAAAACTGAAACGACAGCGACCACTTAAACAATATCCCACCTTATTTGCTTTATAAACGAAACATATTGATCAATTTTTGTCTAAATGTCGTGTGTAGGGAATGAACATCGCTTGAAAGCGATGTTGTTGGATAACGGGGGGTTCAGTTAGTCCTCTGCGGAGCAATTAGGCGACTTTGTTTCAGGTCTAGGGGCGGTCCTTTCCTGCAGAGAAACTTCAGTCAGGCACACCAAATTACCCCAATTCACTGATGTCTTGGCACGTCGATGGATGAACGAACATAACATTTGAAATATTAACCCGGTTCGCAGGTATGTAAACTAAGTCTATTTGGAGTTTATTTGCGGTTCTATAAGGACCTTAGTTTCGCTCAACAGGCGAATGTGTTTTACTTAGTTTTTCGACGACGGTTCTGGTTGATTGGGTTAATTGTTGCGCTTTCGCTGTATTGATCCGTGATCGTTTTACTTGATCAACCTCATGAATTATGCCGTTGACCTGTCATTATCATTTCGTCTAAGTTTACAATATGATCTATGCAAAGTAATAGTGTACGACATCAATTAGTTTGTCCCATATGGTAGCCTAATGACATTTTTGTCAGAGCAGGAGAGTCCCTTTCGCTGTAAACTTTAATACTACGTTATCAACTGAATGACAGCCAGGTACTGAATGTAGTTCATCTGTGTTAGATCCAACTAGACCAGTCATTTAGTTGAAGGCTGAGTCCCAGGGTGCTCAAAAATGTGGGGATCATCATTTAGCTTCTGCTTAACTTGGTTCTATGGTTGATCAGCTGGACAGGCATGTGATGTGTAGCTGGTGTGTTTACAGTTGTCCATCTTTTGTAAATGACTCCCAGCTGACTGTTGGGGTCAACATAGAACTGGGGTCAGCCACTCAGAGCCTGTCAATGGGCCACCTGGGAACAAGGAACACACACAGGAAAAAAACACAGTTAAATTAGCCCCCTGCCCCCCCACTCTTATTAGATTATCACCATGCAATCAAACCTTCCAGTTTAATTGGTTGCTCGCTTGCCACATACGCACACAAACTGTGCAGCAAATGAGTTCCCTGTAGGTAAAATGGGCAGAGATCCTTTTATCAAGCTTTAAAACTCAACAAGGCTCTGGGTCAATGTGGAAGGGAGTCTGCAGAGAGAGGAGTCTGCAGAGAGGAGTCTGCAGAGAGAGGAGTCTGCAGAGAGAGTAGATGGGAGAGATCACAGGGGTCATCTCTAAATGTGTTTAACCAGGACCATAAACGCAGGTACTGAAATGGGATTGTTTGAACTGTGAAAGCACACATACAGAGGGGAGTTTAGCGACCACTCTGATGATATGGGATATGTGAGGACATCATTTCAGACCTGAGTGTGTCTTTTCAAGAGTGTCTAGTATTCTCGTATCTCAGCAGAAGACCAGTGACACCACTGACCCACACTCCGCTGTTGGATATTGGAGCGAGGCTCAGCCCCCCAGCGCTGGGAGCTGGGAGCAGAGTGCAGGGGTATGATTTCAGAGTTATTTACAGTGGAGCATACATGGACTTGATTAGGGCTGGGGCCGCCTAGCCTCCTGCCTCAGACGATGGCTTCCAGATGTGAGCAGACATTCCTAGCCGAGCTCCGCTCCTCTCCGGCTCTCTGCAGAGGAGAGGAACTCCGCTCCGCACTGAGACTCAGGGGTGGACCCCGAGAAACCCGAGTCTGGGTGAAGTGTGGACGGGACCAGGAGGATGGGGGCGGACAGAAGGGGGAGGGTGGGAGGCCTCTAGCTTAACCACAGGCAAAAATTTGGCTTTTAACACAAGGAGCCATAGAAATGAGAGTGAGTATGCTGTAGGTAGGGTTTTTTTTTACAGCTTTGGCAAATGTCTTTTGATTGACATTGCAGCACCTTATTCTCAACAGGAAGCTGCACCCTCCACTGTGAATCCTCCTGACACAATGTTCCCAAATGAAAGGTGTTCTGCCACTCAGCTAGTGTTAGCTAGCAGCAGCGTGCTTCCTGTGTTGAGGTACTAGACAGACAAGCCTGCTTGGGTTTCTGTCGGGGCTGAGGAGAAATGTTTCAGGAAATACCAACACTGCTTTTTTTAAAGGAGGGAAACTGACCGACATTCCTCCTGGCTTTAAAAACACAGAGACATGATAGATGTGTGTTTGAAATTAGTCCACTTACCCTTTATGAACGGTAACATTTTCTGCCTGGAGATTCTGGGCAGATATCCTGGTGGTTATAATATTTGATGTACTACAAAATAACCAATTACTGATGGGCTATTGAAGTGATGTAGACCAATTGATATACTGAGATTCGGTAGATAAAATGGCGTATTGGATACAAAAAATGTTAGTTATATATTGTAAACAAATTGTATTCTTCTGTTGAGATTGTGAGGATATCTGGCATACATTTGCCTTTCCTTTTACATGGCTACAAAGTATTCTTATAGACAACCTGACTATGGAATGTTGAAATGAACAAATGAGGTATGTGGCTTATAGGCTTGGATGCTGTCATAGTTTTCATGAATGCATTCTTGGTTCTTTCTGCCTGGGACAAAGTGCTGGCTTCTTGCTTCTTAAAGCAGATTTGGTCATTTAACTAATTTGTCTGATCCAGCTTTACTAGATCCTTCAGGGAACTCCAACAATGAAACTTCTCAGATACATTTCTCAAACACACAGCACCAACTTCAATTAAGATATTATATTGAATTATATTCCTATTTTCCAAGGCTGAATGATAGATTCGGTCACGGAATATAGATTTGATAGAGAGTATTGAACTCTGCGCGTCAAGATCCTTTATTGACATTCTTTAAAGTCGTCATGTCTTCTACGTCCATCAAGACAGATGACTTGAAGTTATTCCTTGTGGAGACATCTGTTGCTTGTGTTGACTCAGGCACCAGTACTCTATTGGCTGGGCTATTGCATTGTGTCATTCCTGATTGGCTAGAGTAGCAGGAGTACTCCTTAGTCAGGACAATCCCCACATCCCCTCGTGGCTTTCGACACACACGCACTGCCACATCCCCTCCACCGTCCACACATAGATAATTATCACCACGACGCAGGGCAGAGTTAAGTAAGCCCCGGGGTTGAGACAATAGGCCCAGCGGGATTCCATCACATTGGCCTGCCAGCCACTCAGTCGGCATCGGGGGGATTAGTCCCTGCGAGGCTGCGACGGAGACATTGAGGGAGAGAGAGAGGGAGGGAGGGAGGAATGGAAGGAGTGGGCGGAGGATAGGGGGTGGAGGGGGGGATGGAAAGAGCAGCCTGGGGCAGGCTGCCGGTTTACTTGTGTCCTCCCACTCTGTAGGCTATAGTCTCGAGACAGAAGGACAAGAAACTCTCATCCCTCCAGTCAGCTGTCTCTCTCTCTCTCTCTCTCTCTCCTGGTACCAGGCGAAGCTCTATTTCTGGTCCGGCTTCTGTGGACTAAAGAAGTTTTATTGTGCGCCGGGACACTTTGGGCAGTATTTACTTGTGAATCACAGAACTCTCAGAGGGGTATTTTGTGCCGGTTGCCATTTGACCCAGAGGATGATCTAGAACTTGGAGAGAAGGTTCTTCTGTATCTCTGGTTGATTTATCCGACAAGGTTGAAACCATGGCTGGGATCTATGGCTGCTTGCGAGGAAAAAAGTAAGTCATTTTTCTGGGAGACGCTTTTCGATAGAATCGCTGCTCAAGGACGAGACGAAGTGTTAACTTTGATTGTATGCCAGCCAGAGTGTTTATTCAAAGTCAGCATGCCCATTCATGGCATTCAACACTGACTATCTGCATATGCATGAGCTGTGTAAAAGTGCTTTGTGAGATGGGACACTCGCCTCTTGTATTGTAATATATTTGGATTATATTGATTTGCAAGGTTTTCATGCATGAATGACTTGTTCACCATGAAACGAGTTGGCAAAACAGGCTTATCCTACCAAGGGCGCTTTCGGCACAAACCCAATAAACTGACATGTATTCATCTCACTGGTGTTAAGTAAAGTTCACTAGGATGTGTGAAGACACTTTAGTGGCTTGGAGTAGAAGTGTCTGCTAATCGACAAGGCCTGTACTGTGTCTCAGCCATGTGGACTTGAGACTTGCTTTGTTCATGGCTTGTTTAATTGGTGTATCAGTGCCCCATCTCTCCCTGTCTCCTTGTAGTCTCATGACACTGAGACAGTCAGAGCTTTTATAGACGTCTCGCTTAGTTCACTGACCAACTGGGAATAAAGAGAGAGGGAGAGATGGAGAAAGAGAGTATAAAGAGAGAGGGAGAGATGGAGAAAGAGAGTGAGTCAACTCTTTTGAAACAGCTTGAGTCACTGAAATACTGTAACGTTTCACTGGAATTCTTCAGTCTTTTATAAGCAAATTGTATTATTCATTCACATTCATGCCCGCCTCCACTTCCCTTCAGACAAGTCATGGCCAGTATCAGTTGTTGCACCCTACTTCCACCCCGCAACAATCTGATGAAACCAGGGGTAGCAGGGAGAACGAGCCAATGAGAAGATGATTCAGGACTGGCCTATGCCTCCCCAGATAGCAAACACGCATACTATCGCCCTTTAAAGAGAACCATCTGTACACGATCTGATGACCATGGATAACTTTACCCAATTCCAACCACATTGAGAAATGCAATCCTTTTGGGTGTTAGATATGAGAGACTTTTGGCTCTAGCCCATACATTATTAAAGCAAGCAAACCTGGACTGAATTCCCCAACTTTCAAATGAGACTTATTGTTGCCAGGGCCTTTGCTGAAATGTTGTCTATGGCTGTGGGCCAATTAACTTGAACCTCTCCCTAAAATGTTCTGTGATAATTTGAAGAGGAAAGAACTGGCATGGGAGATATGGTGCAATATCACCCTGCAGGTCTAACCCACGTCTGAGAGGGTGTGAGCGAGTGTGCCAGGGAGACGTGCAGATACTCAGACCCTTATATGGCATGCGCGCTGGAACACAGATCATGTTATTGCTTGGGTAAGAGGTGTTACAACCAAACTAGAAAAAACTTAAGTCAAGTTATCAAATACTAGAAAGTATTTGAGGTGCGTTTTACCTCCCACCTTATTCACTATTGGGACTGTCCTGTTGGGTTCATTTCATTGAACAACTGAATCAAGTGCACCTCTAGTATTTGACTGGATTGCAGTATTTGAGACCAATATTTGCAGAACACCTGGTTTCCCACTAATTTGTGGTCTGATGAACAGTGTTCTGCTTGAAGAATCCCAGATAAAGACCTGTAAGGTAGGGTCAACTCTGGGTCATCAACCACAGTGGGTTTTAAAAGGCCAGACAGTCATTTAGGGGTTCCTCTTTACACTGTGTTACTTCTGACACATTTTGTGGAGAATGTAAACAGAATTGTTTCGATGAGAATGTCTTACTGAACTGTGTCGTAAAGTATATCTGGAAAAGTTGCCACACTTAACTTGACTGTGAAAACGAATGTCTTCCTTAACTCTAACACATGTTCACTTAAAAGACCGTAAAAAAACAACCTCTCATCTGTACATCTTATATATATGGGAAGTACACTAAGGGAGATACAAATACAGTGTTGTGTTCATTCCATGAATTTGTGTCATTCCTTTCATATTGAGGTGATGGGTGGAGGAAATACCAAGGGTTTGTGGTTGCGGCCCTCTGGACAATCGTTTAGGTATGTGAGATTTGCTTCTGCCTCTGAACAGCAGTGTTTAGTGAAACAGACGGGCCTACTGTAGGTCATTATTATCTGGCAACCCTGCTTCAGTCAAAAACAGATGGACTCTATGCAGATGAGGCATACAGTACTGATACAAACCTGCATGGCAACCTTTTCTTCTTCTTCATGTGAAGGGGATGTGTCCCAAATCACACACACACACACACAGCTAACTCTTCAAACGACATGTGTAAGTAAGACATTTGAACATTTGCTTTGAGGTGGCCATCAGTGCCAAGTAAACAATTGCAAAGTATACTTGTAATTCTACCCATGCCTCCAGTTTGTAGTGTGGCTTTACACAACCTTGTTTCCCAGCTATCTCTCCCCACACACTCACGCGGCTCATATCCTGTTTGGTATTGTGGTCGTCTTCATCACATCTATGTCTTTTCCCTTTGGTGATAATGACGTTTCCCTACGCTTGAAACGAATGTTTGTAGAATGACCAGGCAAATGCCGTATTCGATTGAAATTCTTTGTGCTTGACCCGCTCTGCCATATACTTGTAAAAGGCTAAATTACGATCAACTTGTATGTTGAATTGCAGAGGAGACTTTCTATATCTGTACTTTCTCTCCTCACCATGTGTATAATTACATTTGCCAGAAGCATCTCTCTCACCAGCTCAAATGAAAGACCTTTAAAACAAACTAGAGTCATATAAAGTCAGTAACAAGCCTCCCAGTCTCACTGCATGTTTGGCAGTCAGCACAGTTCAGTAACAGTATTCACGTGGGTAGCGCTATTTCAAAATTCTCCACTCCAGCTTCACCTCGTGGATTACAGGGTTGTCCATTCAGCTGTGACCGCTAAGAGGAACGCGCGTCGTTGCCGGACGATGATTTAATCACTCCGGTAACCTAGTTAGTTGCTGGTTCCCAATGTTTTTTGCAGATGGATTAGACTGATACATGTACTATGAATTGGATTGACTGCACTGTTTTTGATGCTTGAAGCTTACATTTTCTCGTCACAGTTCTTGTTATTTGATCTCTCTTTGAATTTAAAATATCGTTTTATCTCTCAAATGGAACTGAAAAGGATTAGATTGAGCTCAGACAAGATCACACTGCCTTGTGTAATGTAAGACAAGATGAAGCAAGTGAAAAAATGTTTCATATCTCATACTGCAAGTCTGCAGTAAGAATGCCTATCAAGTTTCTTCGTGACAGTAGAACAAAACAAATCCTAAATACCCTTCCAAACATTTCAGGGAGCATTTTCAGGCCTAGAACAATATGTTCTGTCCAGTATATGTGGATTTGGGCTCTGACGTTTTGTCAACATCAGCTGTGTGAGACTTAGACCAGATGGTCCTGCTCAGTGTGTGTGTGTGTGTGTGTGTGTGTGGTGTGTGTGTGTGTTTAATTTGTTTTTCTGAATGCGCGTGCATGTGTTTGGTTTGTTTGAGTGCTTTTGTGTGTGTGTGTGTGTGTGTGTGTGTCTTCAATCAAGTGGTTGTTAATGCCTGAACACCTCACAGGTCTGTGCAAAGCTAGTCTCCAATTTCAGGCTCTATTGTGTAACACAGGTGAAACTACACATCCGGACACAGGTACAGAGCACAGATAGCAGCACAGCTAGGCTTGATAGGATTTTTATATGGAACAGTTAAACAAAAAAACAAAAACAAATCTGTCATACAGTAATACTTAATAACCACTAAAGGAGAGAACATTGTTTCACCTTAAACTAAATATGTATTAGATAGATAGATATATAGATATAGACTTTATTAATCCCTGTGAGGGAAATTCAGGAAAGGATCCTTCCTCATAAGGAACTGGGAAATCCTTGTTCCAACACTCCTCTCAAATGTCTTCTGCTTCTTCAACATGTCTTCTGTTTGTCTAACAAAGTCTTGTCTTTCTGTTCTTTGACTCTTCCCTTCCCACCGTCACCCTCTTTTCCCTCCTCCTGTTTGGTTCCCACCATCTTTCTCTCTTTTTCTCTATCTCCGTCTTCATCTCTGTCTCTCACATACACCCACACACTCACACACTCACGCCTCCTGGTCTGTTCCCACCATTTCTCTCTTTCACTCTTACCACTAATTTAACCCCCTCTTTCCCGTCTTCCTGTCTCTCCTTCCTCTCGCTCTCCTCCCTAAGTTGAGAGATGAAGCGGAGGACATCATCGCTGGGCTGTAGACTTGCAGACGGATCCAGGTCAGTTTGTTGACACTGCTTGACCTCTGGGACCCATGTGCTGCTGGGTAGTGGAGTTGTCCTGGCTGCTGTCCTGGAGGAGGTTACCCCTGTGGCTGTGTTTCCTCCAGGGGCACAATGTTAAACTGTGCCTTGGACAAGACATTGTTTTAGTGATTGCCATCCATGAGGCGCTTTCCAAGCAACACAGTTTCTATTATCTGTTGTCCAATTCATGAACTAGCTGCATCACCCTTTAAAATGATATTTCCGAAACATCAGGCTTTATCTCGTTCTTGGAAATCAACCTCATAATGAGTTTGTGTTCTGTATTATTGTAGAGTTTTTTGTTTTGTTTCTGTGTTGGTGGAATTGTTGCTGTCCCTGAGGTACACTCGCTTGTGTGTGTGTGTGTGTGCGTGTGTTTGTAGATGTCTAGATTTCTCTGATAGTCTATGGACAAAGAAAAATAACCCTCTTCTCTTGTGAGAGACGAGGGAAATGAATATGTGCTATCAGATGAGATAAGAAGAGGAAAGATGGCTGGCATCACTGACTGTCTCCACAGACTCTCCATGTATGAAAGCTCTCGAAATGCATCCGTTGCTCTCTTCTTTGGAGAAATGGGATGTCATATATTCACTTATCCATATCAGACCACAACCAATTACTCACACCAAATACCTGACAGTGTCATCTACATGAGAGAATGAGCTTCAATGGTTGGGTCGTTCCATTGTGGTACAGAGGGAGCCAATGCCAAACTGTACGCCCCAACTATTATTTATAAGTATTTGTGACCCATATATATATATATGTATATATCTATGACGAGGGCTAGTCTATATTTCATGAGTTAAAGATTTAGAGTTAGCTAGAGCAGGTAAACTGTGAAAGAGAATGCTGCCCTTATTCCTGTTAGGATGTTGATGTGCTTTCTTCTTGTCGTGATGAGGAAGATGACCGGGCGCACGTCCACTACCTTAACATTCTGGAATGTTCCGACTCTGTAGCATATACAAACTTGAGCACTAGATCCCTCTATAAACACTTAGTAGACAAATGAGAAACGTTGGGATGAACCATGTCACTGGAGGCTCTTCGAGTACGCGTTGTTGGACATGTGTTTTTGTGTTGTGGTGTTTGGTTTAGAGCCCTTTGCAATACACATGATTGAAAGTAACTTGGCTCTTTATGGCATGGTGTTACAGTTAATTGATTGTTTATATTTTTCTCATCTATATATCATTTATAGGGGAGTATAAAATAATTTTCTAGGTAATAAAAGTCAAAATAGTGCCTTTTTAGGCTTCATGTTGGATCAATAATGAACTTGTATTGAGTCTTGACACTGTGCAGGAGGGTTGCAGTAGATGTCACGTACCAACAGGCTCGCACACAGGATGCAGCAGCTGATGTGATGTCATAGCAGGAAGTACAGTACATACTGTCCTCCAGCTGTTTGTCACACAAGTCAGTTGGGTCCTCTGGTCTTTCTCAGGATGGGCTATTTCTGTCTATAAATTACTGTAACATAACAACCTCCTCTGTCTTTGGCGCTTAGGTTTGACACAAGAATATGATCATCGCCACTGCAGTTTATTTTCCCCTGCTTTGTCACTGTCTCTTGATTTGAATAAAGAAAATAAATGTAGTGAAAGGCCATAATTTATGGAATGCAGTCATTTGGCAAGACACAACAAATATTCTTTATGAATAAATTAAGATCCTTAACCTCCCTCAACCACCACCACCACCAGACATCTAACTACAACTGTTATTTTGTGTATGGAAGGTCTGACGGTTATTGATTTAAGACACATTTTCCTCTCTCCCAGGAACCAGGGGAGTTAGATTGGAGATTAGATTAGATAGAAATGTAGTTATCCCCACAGGGTAATTGTGGTGCCCTTAGAAACTTAGCAGTCATTGCTTATGTTTGCAGATGATGAACTTGAATGACGTAGATGGCAGATGAGAATGGAATGGTATGAACCTCTGGGCAAAGTGTACCTCAAGCCCAAGCAGTTGAAATATTTGGAATGTTGATCGTACACAGGTCTGGTTCTGTATAATGTTTTCTCTCTCTCACACTTTCTCTCTCTCTCTCTCTCTCTCTCTCTCTCTCTCTCTCTCTCTCTCTCTTTCTCTCTCTCTCACACACACACTCTCATTGAGGATTCAGATTAATTTATTTATAGGATTTAGGATCGTCCTCTAGTAGGCTGTAGAAATGGTAAATGAACTGTTCCACTCCCTCTCTCTCCCTCTCTCCTCCTCCCTCCCTCCGTCCCTTCTCCCAGCAGTGACAACAGCATCATGGCCGCAGGACCACCAGATGTGATGATCACTCAGGATCCAGCAGAGGCCCCAGAGGAATGTCCAGGTAGTTAACCTGAGCAAGCCAAGACATTTAGCACCTAATGTTGTAGAATAACACATTTTTATTGTGTGAAATGGAAACCTACGGTTGTTTTCCCTGTTAAGCAGATGAATAAGATTTTTTGTTGTTGAAATTCAGACACATTTTTGCAGCCCATATAAGTACTTGTTTGAAAAAAATATTTGAGTCTGTTTTTGACCATGAGGTGCTAGGAAAGTCTACGAGTGCGTGACGGGGTTGTAGATCCTATCAAATCTGATTATCCAATCAGGGCTTGTAGTTCATAAAGATTACACGACTCTCAATGCTGCATCTGAGAAGTGTTGCTGAAATAGCTGTACCCAAGTGGTACTTTGGAACCTAAGACTAAACTTAAAATAGAGAACACATAAATGCCGTCCTGATCGGTTCTATTGCCTCCCTCTCAGAATGAAACACTGCTCTCCAGGGATGCGATGTACATACATGTTAACAAGAGACTCTCAAAAAGAATTATAGTCCGGAAAATGTGTACAGCATCAGTCTTCATGTCAGCTCCCTAAAGAACCAAACTATTTTCCACTTTTTGTCCACCAACCCTGAACTCTTCCCCACTGCACCCTGGGAAACAGGAAGTGAGGTCACGGGGGGGGAACCGGCGCCGGAGGGCTTGGCTTGCCTATCTGACATGGGGTGCGGATGTGGATTAGCCATTTTCTTTACAGAGCTGGTCACACTTAAGAGAGGGATGATCCCCTGAAATGGGATTAAATATCTAGCAGGGAGAGGGAGGTGAAGGAGGAGGTTGAGGCCTGTGTAAATGGAGCTTTTTGTGAATGGAAAAGGAGGTTGATCTCTGACTGGAAGCCAGTAGGGGAGCTGGGGAGATCCAACCCCATGGGATGCCCTGACAGATACCTCATGGGGGAGGAGAGGGGATGACGAAAGGAGGAGAGGAAGAGGAACAGGAGAAAAAGACGGAGAGACTGATGTTTTTGGCTTCTATGTAGAAAGAGTCTTCCCTCACACCAGAAACCTTGCAGATTAAAAACCTTATAAGTACTCTCAGGTTAAGTTATCGGCATTCCTATAAATTTAAACATAAAAACAGCCAGAAATAGTAAGCTGAAGCAGCAGCTAGCTGGTTTACCTTCTCTAGGCAGTCATAGCGGCTGGCCCTGTTTAAACCCTGTGATGAAGCAAGAGGGTAAAGGACATGGAGTATACAGACCAGGTCTGTAATAGGATCTACAACATGTGAGACAGACACAGGATTGTCTCAAATCTTTATATAGAAAAATAAACAGAGACTAACTGACACCGACTGCTCTCGCTAATCCGACAATTGTTCCCCTGCCAAAGGTTTTCATCCTAAGATTGTCGTAAGAAGAGGTCACCCTCTCCTTGATATTGTACGTTTCTGTGGCTCGAGCCAGCTCGACCTTTTGATTTGAGTCTTGGCCTTTGTTTCTTTGACCTTTCTCTTCATTATGTAGCTATTATTACCAAAATAGGTATTGGTAGGTTGTTTACATGTGAAATGTAGTTCAGGAGAAGACGAATAGTATTAGGCTTATAGTGCGGTATTTTGTTTATTTTAAAACAACCAACAAAATCTGGTTGCCTGGGGAGGGTTTTTACAGACAAATATGCACTTAAAGTGCTTAAAAAGGGAGTTTTTAGTTTTTTCCACTGTGGCGTTAATGCCTTTGAAGACACAGAGAGTTTTACAAGCCAGGTCATTAAGGCTACCAGGGGCTTTACAACCAACACAGGGTCAATTACCATTACCGAAGCTCACAGTACACGACGGTTAAAGATGCCTCGTGGTGTTTGTGGTTCACTGCCAGGGTTTCACAACATCATACTCTAGGTGGTCCCGGGTCTGGTCCAGGAGCACAGATACATTGGTTTAAAGGGGAAAGAAGAAAGGTCATACTATGGTTGCTGTAATCAATAGAATGAAAAAGTATCTCAGTATCTATCATCTCACGTTTCATTTCCATCAGTCAATACAGAAAGTGAACAAATATAGTGCAGGCTTTGGAAAACATTTGATGTGAAACACCGGAAGAATAACATGGAAAGTAGCAAAACTGCAATAACACTAGTTTAATCAAGATTGAAATGTAAACTGTAAACTGAAACTGAAACTTTAACTGACTTTAAAAACGTAACCTTGCAGGAAAGAAGAAGTCAAAGTTCCAGACTTTCAAGAATTTCTTTGTGAAGAAGAAGAGGAAGGAGTCACCGGCTCCAGCAGGCGACGCGGGGTTAAAGTCCAGCCAGTCCAGTGATGATGTCAACACACCTGAGACCAGCCTCACACGCTCCGACAAGGACCAGGGCTCAGGGTGACATATTACACCTTGATAACAACCTTATGTGCATACCACCACACATACACACACACACACACACACACACACACATACATACATACAGTCGTATGCAAAAGTTTAGGCACCCCTCTGAGGCTGCATGATAATTTCCTGTCTTCACCAAAAAAGATCAATATAATATTGTAATATTACTTTTCTAGTTAACACTGAGTGCTGGGGTGTTTTCCAGACAAAGATATTTGGTGTAGCAGTATTTAGTTGTGTGAAATTAAATCAAATGTGAAAAAAAGGCTGTGCAAAAGTTTGGGCACCCTTATCATTTATTTGATTTGAATACCTCTGCCTACTAAATGCTGATTAACTGCAACACATAGTTAGTCTGATTAACTCGTTAAGCCTTCAATTACATAAAAAGGTGCATTCAATCATTAGAAAGGGTATTTAAGTTAGCCAATTGCAAGTTTTGCTTCTCTTTGATTCTCCTCTGAACAGTGGCAAAATGGGGGCATCAAAACAGCTATCAAATGATCTAAAAACAAAGATTGTTCAGCAGTATGGTTTAGGGGAAGGCTACAAAAAGTTATCCCGGAGGTTTCAGCTATCAGTTTCCACTGTGAGGAATGTCATTAGGAAATGGAAGGCAACAGGCAGAGTTCTTGTTAAGGCCAGAAGTGGCAGGCCAGGAAAAATAACAAAGAGGCAAAGGCGAAGAATGGTCAGAATGGTCAAGGACAACCCTCAGACCACCTCCAAAGAGCTGCAAGGTCATCTTGCTGCAGATGGTGTCACTGTGCATTGCTCGACCATTCAGCGCACATTGCACAGAGAACAGCTGTATGGGAGAGTGATGCGGAAGAAGCCTTTTCTGCACACGCGCCACAAAAAGGCTTGCTTGAGGTTTGCCAAACTACATTTGAACAAGCCAGGCTCATTTTGGAACAAAGTGCTGCGGACTGATGAGACAAAGATGGAGTTATTCGGTCACAACAAGAGGCGTTACGCATGGAGGCAAAAGAACACAGCATTCCTAGAAAAACACTTGCTGCCCACAGTAAAATTTGGTGGGGGGGTCCGTCATGCTGTGGGGCTGTGTGGCTAGTGCAGGAACTGGGAATCTAGTTAAAGTTGAAGGTCGTATGGATTCAACTCAGTACCAGCAAATTCTGGACAATAATGTTCAAGAATCTGTAACAAAGCTGAAGTTACGGCGCAGTTGGGTGTTCCAGCAGGACAACGACCCGAAACATTGCTCCAAATCCACTAAGGCATTTATGCAGAGGAACAACTACAATGTTTTGGAATGGCCATCCCAGTCCCCAGACTTGAATATAATTGAAAATCTATGGGGTGACTTGAAGCGGGCTGTCCACGCTAGGCACCCATCAAACCTTACTGAACTGGAGATGTATTGTAAGGAAGAATGGTCCAAATTACCTCAATCCAGAATCCAGACACTCATCAGAGGATATAAAAAGCGTCTAGAAGCTGTTATTTTTGCAAAAGGAGGCTCTACTAAATATGAATGTGATTTTTCTGTTGGGGTGCCCAAATTTATGCAAGTGTCTAATTCTCTTATGATGCGTATGGCATATTTTCTGTTTATCAAATAAACCTTATTTCACGGCTAAAATATCACTGTCCATGACGTATGTGTATATATATGACAAAGACGTTCCTCATCCAAACGCCCAACATTTTATAGATGAAAGTAATGGTGATTATCAGGGGTGCCCAAACTTTTGCATACGACTGTACATACTATAGACACTGTTCATATCAACACATACATACACGCCATAACAGACACACTGAAATAGATTTAGACGTACACATACACAGTTACACAACAAATCCATTGCGAATGTTCAGTGAAGAGAATGCACGTCATGAAACATTTATGAAAATTCCCCGAATTATTCTTGGATCGGTCCGATTTGTCAAATACACACAGCTGAGAATACTCTTGAAAATACCTCCCATCAGAGAAAACCTAAAGGCTCCAGCTGGTTTACAACTATACAATGTTATAGACACACATTTATCATAACACAGACAGGCCACACCACTAGGAATTAATATACTCCCTCCCACACAGAGACCTGAATAACAAACCTACTGTTTCCCCTCCAATCTTCCATCTGAGTAGATTTCTGTTTGGGGCTCAAGCTTTATACCTACTGTTGATGTCCTCCTAAAGAAACCAACAGTGACTCATCCTTCCTGCTACTTGAGGGTTTTTGAACCAACTTTATTAGATTTGTTTCTACATAATCTAATGAAGATTCTAGGAAGGTTATGTTTTCCTGTTCAACAGACTTTTTGGCTGTGGTCTGAGGACAATACTAAAATAAGTAATGTAAGATATAAGTTAAAGAAAAACAAAGGTACACACACTGCTGATTTGGCCACCTTAGATTGTGACAATGTTGTGATTCAATGTTTTCATCAGGCTAACAGAACTGTGAACAGAATAAGTGTTGAATTTTAACTTCCCTTTGTTGATACAATCACTTAACTGGTACTCTTTGTTTTCCTCTTCCTGTCTCCCACAGGTCAAAGATTAACATGGGCAGCAAGGCCCTGTCACATGACAGTGTCTTTGTCTCTGATTCGCCATTATCGGTGGAGAAGGAGGGATTGGGCGTCTCACAGGACAGTATACATGGGAAAGTCAAATCTCTGCAGGTAGGTCATCAGTAGCAATCATAGTGCTTGTAAAACATTTCAAGAATGAACCCAAATACGCGGACATAACAGAATAACATTTTTTTTAACACTAACAATAACATTTCTAGAACACAATGTAACTTGAAAATAATTATCGTCTTTAATTTTCTCACTAAGTGTACAATCTGTGAACAAAAGTATGCAACTTCTTTCTCAACCTATTGTTCTTGGCCTCCAAGATGTAGCCACACGCACTGATAACTGGTACATACTTGGTGAGAGTTACATTAAGTGAAAGCAGTATGTGTCCAGTCACTCCCAGTGTATCTGACATTCAACTCTCTTAATCTGGATTGGAGCTGGCACTCTGCGGTGTATTATTAGCCAGCCTGCGGCTAAGCCTCAGCTCACTGGTCGCAAGCTGGTTGCTAGCTAAACCCTCCAGGCTCAACCCCTGTGTCACTACCTGGGGTGCCCCAGACAAGATGCACCGTCACAGGGGCTTGAGGATGCATGTCCTGGTTTGTAGCGCTGATGCGGTCGAGGTGGATGGATCGCCTCTTTATCAAGCGTCGTTTCCTGAGACACGCTAACTGAAATACCGCTATGTTGCTGTGAGTGACTTTTCTTGGTCTGTTCAGGTCAGCCCGTCTGTCTTGGGTGACCTGGGTTTGATTCCTGGTCTGACATATTGCCTCAGGGGCTGGCGCCTGAGTGTCAGCTGCTAGGCTAACTAGGTCTAAAGGTCCTATTACCTGGAAAGTGAAGGCACAGTCCCAGACTGCCAAAGACTGTATGCCAAGTCTAGGTGATTACAGACAGGACATTCAAAGACGAGCCACAAACGAGTGTCTAAGGATAACTTAAAGAACCTCACAGTAGGGGAGTGTCTCATCCAAACAACAAGATTACTTCCGTAATTGGCTAACTTTCATATATAGCTCGTTCTTTTCCAGATTAGTTGTTCTTGGCGGATTACAGCTACAATGTTGTAGAAATGTTTAGTTGTCAATCATACACATTTTGGAACTTTGGAAGCTTGCCTTCTAGATCACTTTGAATGGGATGACAGAAAGAGAGAATACGTGTCAGATAGATAGATAGATACTTTATTAATCCCGTGGGGGAAATTCAGGAGAATTCAGTTTGAAGGAGAGCCGGCAAGGAGGTGATGGTAGGGAGGCATGAGAGAGAACGGGGGAGGCAAGGGAGGAGGGACGAGGATAGAGGTGACGGTGCCCTTGAACGTTCCAAGCTATCAGGCGCAGGCTGACTAAACTCACACAGATAAACACGCCATGAGGTTTGAGTTTCTGTGACTCTTGAGGCCAAGACACACACATGGTTTGAGAGCACTGCTCAGAGGTGACTCCCAGTACCTTCATCAGAGTGTCGTATCACTGTGACCACAACTCTCCACCACTGCTCTGAGAGGAAACTTCATCTGAGGAAAGCAGAGCCAAGTCAAATACAGGACCATATATCAAGTCAAGTACTTGGAAGTATTGTAGGTGCGCGTAATCTAACTTTGTGTCATATATTATTTGCAAATATTGTTAAATACTCAATGGGAAGTCACTTCATTTTGGCCACCCAGTAGTGTGAAAAATGTGATGAAGTATTTGAATCGTGTTTGAATGGGACTACATGAAGATCAGTCTTAAAGAGCAAGCTTGTTTTATTCCCACAGCTTCAGTTGAAGCAGGCCATGTGTATGAAGAGAGCAGATGATGGAGGGGCCGTGTCGGAGGACGATGGTCTACCCTGCAGCCCCCCCGAATTCTCCACCCTGCACACCGTCTTGACCGGAGGTTCACATAGGGTAGGAGCACCATCCATCCATTCTTTTTTCCCACACACAGTGAAAGGAGGGGAGAGTAGAACGGAGAAGCCTAAAACAGAGTCAAGCAGAGTAGAGTACAGTATAGTATAGTAAAGTCCTCATCAAGTACTCATCAATGATGCAAACGAGATTTTTGTACACACACAATATATTTTCAACCTTTCAAAACATTTGGTAGAAAATATTTTTTAAACCTTTAAAAACGTATATTTTAAAACTTTTTTCGAACCTTTAGACTTTTGTTACTACAGCCACACCAAGAATTGTGCCCCACCCATGAAACAAGCAAGTATATTCTGTTGTGTATGTATTCACATTCAGACATTGATTTGAGCCCCATGACTATGGATTACTTCAATAGTGTTGCAGATAACCCAGATCAGAATGTCGAAACACAAGAATTCAAGTTCAGTTTGGGACGGTTACTTTTGCACTTCGGGACGGTACTGGGACAGTGAGGAAAAAGATTTGTTGGCAACATCCACACACCTGTTATACCCACACCCTAACATGTCTGGACAAACATCCAGACACACCCGTAGCTTTCAACACAGGTTATTGGCCTGCGGTCTACGCCCGGCACAGACGTGCGAACACCCCAACCCACCGTCCTCCAGGGAGCTTCCATTTCACACAGAATGTACACATACACCTGCGCCCAACTGCTGAGTGGTAGTTTAATGATGATGTTTTCCTCTTCTCTCTCTCCTCTCCCGTCAGTCCTCCAACCTGGTGCAGAGAAACAGCTCCCTGAGCCTCGAGGGGACAGACAGCGATGACGACCAGGTAACTTCCCTCAAAATGTCTCCTCTTCTAAGCATTCACACTTTCGGATCATTGTAAAAGGAGTCTTTTTCCTTTAAGTGAACATACACACACCTAACAGGTGATATGTTTCATGTGGTGGGATGAGCGAGTTTGTATCAAACCCTATACATGTGAACCATGAATATCAAGACTCAAAACGTACCCTTTAAACGACCCGCCTCCTCCAGAAACACCCTTTTTATGCAGCTCTGTGTGTGTCAGTGCCTGTGAGTCACAGTGACACAGGGGGGAGGAAATGGGATTTCAACAGCCAATTACTCCCCCCCCCCACCCACATTTGTTATTGCCAAAGGGAAACAAATTAGCTGGAAGCGAAACTGGTCACATCGACGTCAAAGCAAGCAACAGTGCAAGAGAAAAATCACTTAGGTCTCAACTTTATTCAAAGTGTTCACCTTTATATTATGGGTTAATAGACAGGGAGTCAGATGGCTGAGCAGTTAGGGAATCGGGCTATTAATCAGAAGGTTGCCGGTTGGATTCCCGGCCGTGCGAAATTACTTTGTGTCCTTGGGCAAGGCACTTCACCCTACTTGCCCCGGGGTGAATGTCCCTGTACTTACTGTAAGTCGCTCTGGATAAGAGCATCTGCAAAATGTCAATGTTATGTAACGTAGAACTTTTCAGGCGGGAGGCGGGTCCTCATAACTGACAGGAAGCAGGAAGTGGATCCAGAAGAGGGGTTTTCCTGCTCTAAGGGGACTAAGGTGTTTGGACTATGTCCAGAAATACTCTGCATTCTTGCTCGCTTGTTAATGCTCATGAGTTGCTTTCGGCAACAAAGAAAAACCCCAAGGTTCTATCAACAATCAAGGTGGTTTCGTGTACATTAGAGTGTGTTGATAGTCTAACATTGATTAATATTGACGAATACTGTTGATACAGACTCACTATCTACTGTAACTCTTATGTACGCATACCTGGTTGAAGATTTATGTTTAAAGTTTGGGTTAATCAGTATTTAGTGGAACGTTTGTTCGTTGATTATCTACAGGACAGTATATCGATATCCGAAAGTAGTCGTGTCTGAATCTTCCTGTAAGGTTTAGGACCATGCGGCGCTACTTGTAGAGTAGGAGATCCCTCATGAGCACTAACTTCATGTACGCAGATTCTTTGGTTGCATGTGAGTAATCAAACGTAATAACAGTCACAATAACGGATCTGTTACTTGAGGTAAACAAGCATCAGTGATGGTTTGTGAGGCCGGGACTTCACCCGGTTTCAATGCTCCTCACAATGGGACCATTGAATATGCATGCATTCATCCTCGAACGTTCAAAGCACATGTTTTCGTTTGGCAAAGATACCGGATTGAATGGGATCTTCAGATGAACGTAAATGATTGTAAACAGAAATGCCTTAAAGGGAGGCGACAACTGATATTTTCTCTGAATGTTTTTTTGTGGTGATCGTGGAGAGTGCAGGACAGAAAGTTCTAGAGCACAGATCCCACTCTGCACTCTCGCCCAGATATCATGAGAGGGGGGCACTCAGAACTGTTAGATTATAAGAGACACGGTATGTGTTTTTAGTTGCTGGAGCACATTTAGAAAAGACAAAACCACACGTGCACATAAACACACCCACACACATATGCTAATTGAAACTGACCACCGCAGACACACAAACTCATCTGGGTCTTTCTTTCTATTTCTCTCTCTCATACGTATGCATGCACACTGTAAGTCATCACTCCCTCGCACACACACAGATGCTCTTGTTTGTTCGTACATCTCCAAATAGTTGTCATGTGCCGTGTGTGTGCTCTCAGCTGCACCTCGAGCCGGAACCACCCAGAAGCGCTCGTTCAAGCCTTATAAGGAAGCCTGCTGTTTGACCCCTTCCAGGAACCTAGGAAGAGAGAGCCATCTCCCCTATCGTATCCTCTCCTTCCTCCTCTCATTTCCTCTTATCTTTCCCATCTCCTCCCTCCTCCGCTCCTCTTTTCCCCACACTCGGAACACTCCCACCACAGATCTCCCTCTGCTGATGTGAGACTGGAGACGAGCATGTCGTTCCGCAGTGTTCCTGCAGGATGTATTGTCTGACAGTGAGTGTGTGGGTTTCGCTGTGTTAGGGTTAGGCTCGTTCTTCCGTGCGGTCTGAATGCATTCCATTGGTTTCCTGAGGCAGCCAGGCCGTCTGCAGTAGATAGGTTGCCAAGCCCTGCCTGGCTCCACACCAACCCCCCCCATCCACACACACACACTGTATAATGTTAATCGAAACTACTCTGGATACAGTACCAAAGTAAAAAGGGTTAGGGCAAAACATCCTAGGAATAAAGGGAGCCTTCTATGCGAACGTAGGAATTCTCTGTGTGACTGTAGTCCGGGGAAGTGAGGCTGCCTGCTTGTGACATCGTTTGATGACCAGGTTGTCGTTATGTCGGGCCTGGTCTCTTTCTTTGTCCTGTGTAAAAAAAAACGTGCCTGTTTTTAGTATCCCCAGTAGCGTCAGATATGCGCACAGCGACCATTAGCGCACATGACCCTCGTTAACTCGTTAGCACCTGGTCTGTTACCGCTAAAGCACTTATTGTTTCTGTTTATGGTCGGTGACCCATGACATTCTAATCAGTCCCATACAAGGAATGCCTTGCAAACACCTGTGTTTGGGCTCACCAATACAGTGGACCATTACATATGAAATGCTCTTATCGAGGGATAGAACAACTCCATATTACAATGTGTTTACAGTGATGGTAGATTCTGAGGCTAGAGGCAACGTAAAAATGTCCAGATCCAAGCCTGCCTGACTGCCTCACTTCTTCAACCCCTGCTTGCCTTCCCGGCGGACATCACTGCAGTCAGTGTATTTATACTGAAGGCGGACAGGACAGCAGGGTGAGAGATGGTTCCGACAATGGCTGACCCTGACTGAGTGTTTGTTCAGCTGGGATCTCTGCTCTCTGCTCTCTCCTCTCTAGAGCTCTCCTCTTATCCTGAGGCAAAGACAGAGTTACAACCTACACTCCAGTCTTGTCACTCCAGGGTTGGTGTGTTAGTGTAACAAACTGTGTCTAGACATCCATCATAGTTTTTCGTTTCTATTCGGTTGTCCTGTCGTTTATCTCAGAGCCTGCGCAAGGGGATGGAAACGGCAGTTTAGTTTAGTTTTGTTATTGGTCATTCCCTCTGATCGAAAGTTGGACCACACTGTTTGAAATGGGTTAAGGTGTTGTTGGATGGGATACATCCGTCTAGTATGAAAGGTATTACTACTCTCACTTACTCTCTCTCTCTCTCCAGTTGTCATGTGACCCAGGCTCGAGGTCCATCAGTCCTCTGGTCCCACCAGCAGACTTCAGCCAGCCTGCCAGTCCCATGGTGTGCCTGGACAGCACGGCCGCTAGACACCGCCTCGCAGTCCGCCACCACGCCTGCACTAAGAGGAAACCCACCACCGTAAGACACACGTGCACACACGCGTTAAGTCTGTTGGGAGGGGGTGTGGGGGGGGAGTAATGTGTATGTTTCTATGTCTATCTCATACACTCACTAACTTAATAGATGACATTGTGAAATGTATATAGATGAGTAATGTTTGTTTGTCTCAGGGTGTGCAGAGGGTTGAGTGCCGGTCAGAAAGAGACTCCCTCCAGGAGGAGAGACTGAGTGTTTCTATCCCAGAGTCTGTAGACGAGGGAGAAGAAGAAGAAGAAGGTGCGTGTTTATTCTAAATGTATTCAAAGTAGTAGTTAACTAATACAGAAGGAAAATATATTCCAGGTTTTCTGTATTACTATGAAATACAGTATAATGACAAGTATAAAGATACGTGCATATGTGATTAAAAGCACAGTTAATCTGTTATACATGATTATTTTAACAACTCCATTGTAGCTGTGCTGCCCACTGCTCTGACAAATTGTGTGTGTGTGCTCCAGACGTGGACAGTGACCAGGCCAAAGCCCCTGCCACGGATGAGGAGGCTGAAGATGAGCAGACGGATTCCAAACAATCCCAGCATGCTTCGGCAGAGCAGCCCCCGCCGGCTGATACCAAGGACGAGCTGGAGGCCGGACAGGAAGTTTCTCACGGCCAGGATGCCCCCCACTCCTCCTCCTCCTCCCCCTCCCCACAGCGGGATGAGTCCGACTCGGAGGAATGTCTCCCGGCGGAGCCCCGTCCCCAGACCCTGTCTCAGCCTCCCTCCCTGCCCAGCTCCAGGGCCTCCTCCCTGGACTGCCTGGCCTCGCTGGAGACCCCTGCTGGAGACTTCCTGCTCGAGGCTGGAGGGCCTGGTGGGGAGCAGGAGGAGGAGAGCTCCCTGCTCCAGGAGGTGCTGAGCTCCCTCAGGGGCCCCCTCTCCTCCTCCCTGGGGCTGGAAACCGAGGGTGGGGTCTTGGCGATGCAGGAGGATGAGAATAAGGAGCAGGAGGAGCATGGGAAAGAGGAGGAGGAGGAGGACGAGAGGGAGGTGGATGATCTGTCCTGTGGCCTTGACGTCTCGACCACATCCTCTGACCCTCTAGCCAAACCATCTGACCCCCTGTCTCCACCCTCAGACTCGCCCCTACAGGAAGAGGCCCCTGCCCTCAGGGACGGACCTCGGCCTACCGATGAGTCACACGAGGACCTCAAAACAGACGAGGAGGATGAGGAGGAGGATGTCGGAGATGAGGAAGAGGAGCCGGTGGTGGATCGCTTCCGACCACAGGAGGAGAAGCTGGACGGTGCTGAAGAAACCACCGAGAACTGCACCAAAGACGACAAGCCCACACCCTTCACGAAGGAGTGGAACGAAGGACAGAGTCAAGAAGAGGCGGAGGAGGGAGAGGAGGCCCTGGACGCAGAGGAAGACGTGCAAGAAAGAAATGAGGAAGAGGAGGAGATTGAGGAGGAGGAGGCGGTGGAAGGAGAAGAGGAGGAGGAAGAAGAGGATGTATGTGAGGAGAGGAAGGCAGAGGAGGAGGAGAATTCAGAACCAGCAGAGAAGACGGTCGTTTTGGACCCTGAAGAAGAGGACAAGAAAGAAGACGAAGGTGTACACTGTGGTATTGAAGCGGAGCAACAGCCAGCGGAGATGACTGACCTGCTCATCATCAAAGACAAACCAGAGAGCCCGACTGACCAGTCAGAAGCGCTACTCACACACCAGTCATCCCTTGACGAAACGACCACAGCCCAAACAATGATGGAAGCAAACGTTCCAGAAGCACCCGTTGTGGACCAAACCGTTGTGAACAATTCAGAGGTAGACCAGAATGTTTTGGACCAATCAGCCATAGACCAACCAGCCATGGACCAGACAGTGGTGGAACCTAGCTGTGACCCCTCCTCTTCAGAGCCCGAAGACCAATCCGATGCCCTCCCACCAAGCGAAGAGGAGGAGGTTAGTTTGACCCCTACCCAGACCGGTACCAAATCGACTCTGTCTTCCTTCAGCTCGGAGCAGATCTCCGGGCAGCCCTTGCAAGCCCCAGAGGATGCTGGGAAAGTCCCTGGTGCTTCTGAGCAGGGTAAAGGGATCCGCTTCACCATCGCCCCCGCCTGGCAGAGGACCCTCTCAGGAGGAACAGCCCCCAAAGACCCCAAAGACAATCCCCCCTCTCCGTCCGCCTCCCCCTCACTCTCTCCATCCCCCTCATTCTCTCCCTCCTCCTGCTCCTTTCTCCTCCCCCGTCTCTCCCTCCCCCGTCTTCTCTCCCTCCCCTGTCCCCGCCGCCCCTGCCAGCTCCTCAGCCACACCTGGGCTCGACGAAGCGGTGTCGGCAGGGAAGACAGATAGTCCCGTCCGAGCTGAACCGACAAACCTGGCGAAACCTGAGGTAACTACGAGCCCTGTGAGAACCCCGACTCCTGTGGCGGCAGGAGAAGCGGCAGCTGCAGCTCGACCGGCCAGAGACCTGCCCCGCTCAGGAGGAAGCCAACCCAGAGAACCCTTTCGGCGTGCGCCTCAGGAAGACCTCCACCTCAGCTCTGCTCCGCTACACCTCCGTGTCGGAGAGCGACGCCCCCGCGCCGGAGGTGGCACCCCTCCCTCGGTCCGCAGAACAAACGAAAAAACCCGCCCCCAGATCCTCCGGCCCAGCCAATCAGCAGCAAGCCTGCCTTACCCAGGAAGCCAGAGCTGCAGGGGGAGAGTGGGGGGAAAACCAGGAGAATGCCGGGTAAGCAGCGCCCTGTTCAGTGTGTCCTTCTTTATCCTGTTCCTTGTTGTAAGCGCTGATCTAACATAGCAATGCTTTTAGTTGTATTCATGTCGCCTGGTTCCTGTTCTATAACTTGTGTAATGGAGCTGTAGAGTGCTCTCTCTCAACTCTAAAGACATGAAGTACCTTCATTTTGGTTCCTTTTTACTCAATCATGGGCCTAAGCAAGTTAGGCTGCTGGGGTTCAGTTACCTATTGTGTCTACCAGCAGAGGTTTTAATGGTCCTGGGTTGGGTTTCAGAACCGGTCGTGTCCAGAGTGCCTAGTGGAGGTTCTGAGTCTCCCAGCTGGATCCACATGGCCAGACAGAAGCAGCGTGTCTTCAAGGAGAACTCTGTGGAGGAAGGCCAGGAGAGGACTGCAGAGAAGGTGGGCCACGTGGGCTTTTGTCTTTGTTTATAAATAAAATAAATGTCAATCAAATGTAAACGTAATGTTTGATTGATTGATAGTGAAATGCAACGGGGGTCTTCCTTTGACCTCACTGCAAATTATTATCTATGATATTCCATTAGAGACACTTGCTGTGTTCATTCCAGGTTTGGTGACATTCATATAGACATTCCATAAGTTACATACATTTGATATTCTTTTCTATACCTCTCTTCAAGGAGGTGCCTGAGAAGGAGCCCATCCCTGTTCTGTCCAGTCCTATCACAGACCATGCCAAGCCTGGAGGGTTTCCCATCAAAGGTTAGATTCATCTTTTTGGCATAGACACACACACACACACTCCTAAACTTGTAAATAAACACTCCAATGTTTACTCACAAAAAGAGAGACTCGTCTCAATCAGTTCCTTTCAGAGGGATTTTGGTCCACAAAGGAGAATGATTTACACATGGCTGCCCCCATGTGGAGTGTTAGAGAGGTAGAATGTGCCCTTGACAGTTGAATTTGAAGCGGACAAGTTCTTTTCTGAACTTCCCTGCTTTCCTCCAGCTCAAGTTTGATTGACATGGTTTGACACAATTGGCCAAGTAGGAAGGCCTGTCTCGCCAAAGGTGATTTGTAGGAACAGGATTGCTGGAACATAATTGGCTGAAAAGTAGTCGGCTCCTCCAAAGTTTGGAATTGACATTCCATTAGCAGTCAGCTGTGTCTGTGTTGCTAAACAACTGTCATTGAGCTTACACAACATGTTTATAGCACTATTCTGTTTTACTGATCTTACTTATTGCACCTTTAAACTGTTGAGATGTATTTTCTCCAGACAATGCTGTATAATAATGACAGTTAAGGCTCATAAACAACCTTTACATTTAGATAGAATATGTGGTTACTAAATGCTAGTACGATGGCAATGATAGGACCAGACAGGTGACACATCAATCATTCCTTTCAGTGAGCTACCCTCTGGAGACATCCAAGCCCGCTGTGATGGATAGAGAGGGGAGGAAAGCCCTGACCTCATCTGGCCCCCTGACCTCACCTGGCCCCCTGGCCTCATCTGGCCCCCTGACCTCACCTGGCCCCCTGACCTCACCTGCCCCCCTGGCCTCACCTAGCCCCCTGGCCTCATCTGGCCCCCCGGCCGTGGCACAGAAACCCCCACAGCCCCAGCCTGGGCCCCCGGCGTTATCCCCCAAAGCTCAACCCCCCCAGCCCAGCGCTCAGGCGCCATTGTCCCAGAGAGCCATGTCCCCCCCCAGCCCCCCTCCCCCAGGATGAGCCCCCCTGGATGGCTCTGGCCAAGAAGAAAGCCAAGGCCTGGAGTGAGATGCCTCAGATCGTCCAATGAGGAACGGGCGTCACGCGCTAACTGTCTGTCCGTCTCTTATGGCTGTCCACTGATGGACCAGAATGCATTTGCACACTGATATATATATATCTATATATAGATAAATATATATATGTATATGTCGGGATATATTGCGATATATCTCTCTAACATACCTTTCTTCCACTCTGCTATAATCATACTCATACACTCAAGCCTCTGATTGGATGGGTGTCATATGATGTCACAGGCCCCTCAGATAATGTGTACGTGAAAGAAAGAGAGAGAGGTCAGATGAGATCATATGACAAGACATGAATTGAACTGAATTGAAGCTGTGTCTTTAAATATGACGAACCATTAAGTCTTAATATGTTTCTTTGTTTTTATTTCTCTTGGCCAGTCTTTTGGACAAAGACTAAACCTGTAATGTCAGTGTTACATATATGTGTAAAGCGTCAAAGTGTATCATCATTGGTCAATACAGACCTACCTTAAATCTCCAGTAGCCTTGGGTCAAAAACTATTGGCAAATTGGGTGCACTTTGGCTATAAACAGTAAAAGCCAAAAGTCCTTAAAGGGTTCCAAAGATTTACTGTGAGGTAAATCAAACGCACCTAAAATGTTTGGTCAATGTAGTTGGCCCAGTTCTGGTCCTTGGTTTGGTGGACGAGTTTAAACGTGGATGGATTCAGAGCTCGACTGAGCTGAGGGCGTCTTAGTATTTATTAAATCTCTGACATGTACGTTTTATGTATTTTGGTTGTATTTTTGTATTGCATTTTGAAAGTGTGTCTTGTACATAAAATGTGCAGTAAATAACAAACATGTTCCCTGTTTTGTTTTTGTAACTGTTCTGTAAATGTTACTGTCAAAGTTTTAGATTGAGGTCATGGAATGAACTAATCATAGTTTTTTTCACGTCTGTCTTGTACATCTGGATGCTCTTAACATAAAAATGACCAAATATGGTTCTGTATACAGAGGCCTTGATTAAATACCACCTTCGTTATGCAGAGGGAGGGCTGACCTAAATAGAAGTCTTTGAGCACCCACTGTGGTCAAATGCATCTGCAGTAGCAAATACAATCCACAAGGGGGCGAACAAACACAGAAAGAGAACCTGGTTATCAGTGCTTCCCACAGTGATTGCAAGTCAACAACATTGCTCTTACTTTTGACAGAATGTTGGCACCCTCATGTACTGTATTATTCAACTTGAAACGTCACATTCTTTAGTCACGTAACTTGTTTTTCTTCTGGAGATGCTGTCGACACCCGCTGCACAACACTAGTCAGGGCAGCACAGCCTGACCTCCTCTAGACACAGCTCGTTGTGTTTTATTTGGGGGGTTGCACAAGCAGTGCATTACTCATATCAAGGTCTTTATTAAGGCTGAGGGAAGAAGGCAGCATGCTACGCCCACTCTGGTCTGTCTGGGGCTGGTGTGTGGCCTCACAGAACGAGCACAGTTATATAAACTGTTGTGAAGCCGTCAGGGGACGGTCACAGTATCTACACGGTGTCATGTAATGTTCATAAGGCACTGGAAACTCATTTGCGGACAGAAATAGCGATGGTAGTTTTCAATGCGACTGTTGAAAGTTGGGCATACAATAGTACTTTCAGATGCATGGGTCAAATGCTTTTGGCTAATACATATTTTATGATATATATCATTCAATGCAATCGAATGAAAAATGTTCAGTTCAGATTTGACCTCTGTTCTGTACTTTGGAAGGTGGTCTTGCTGTGACATCGTCATGGACACTAATCTGCTCCGTGTATTCAGATGACAATGGTGAATAGAGAAGGGTGTTAGCCAGTGTGGTGACTCGTGAAATCTCTATTGTGCTTCATAACCCTGTGTGCCGGGTCAAAGTGGGGGAGAGGGGAGGGGCTTGGCCCTATGTGCCGGGTCACAGTGGGAGGGAGGGGCGGGGCTTGGCCCCCACGTATGTGGCTGAAACCCAGACCCTGACCAGTGTCACTCGTTGAGATGTTTTCACATATTTTCACTTCGACTATTCTCAAGACTATTTTTACTAGATGTACTGAGGCTTATTTAGGAAGCAAAAGAAAGGTCCTAGTGTCCTAGGGTGGACATTATCAGACCTGGGTTTAGTACTGTACGATAGCAACAAAATAGTGTTTAGTTGGATCTAAGTAAACTGTTGACTTATACACGGCTACTCTTACACTTGAAGAGCACTTGATCATGTTTACCCAGCTCTATCCAACTTCTGGAACAATCCCAAAACAGACCGCACTCTGGGTGGTAACAAATGAGTCTTAAACGCTCCAGCATACACGTACGCTGCAAGAGAGAGAGAGACAGACACGGAGAGACGTCGACAGCACCAATGTCACACCAATACCAAACGGCGAGTGTCCGTGACTGTAAATGACACAGATTCAGCAGGCGCTGTGGCTGTGTGGATCGTGGCCACCCAGGCTTTGCCTCCGTGACAGGAGGCGGCCTCGTTGAGCGGCTCAGCTCGTGCGTCTCCCGGTTGCACAACCGGCCTGTCCTGGGCTGTTTAAGCCCATTTAAAACGATGCGTTGGCAGTCGACGGCGGGCCGGCCGGGCTGTCGTCTTCCAAAGCTGACTGAGACACAAGGCCGGCCTGTCTGTCTGTGGGTTACGCAACCATCCCGTCGGATTGAGGCGTTGACACTTACTGTGGTGCGCAGGGGGTGACTTAATTAGGCACCTTTGTACTCTTTGTGTAAAGTTGTTGATTTCGCAGTCGGGATGTGTTTGTGCACAAATGGATAATGGTTCAGTATCAAAGATGTTGTCTTATACATTTTGTGTTATCTACTCCATATATTGAGTATATTGTATACTGAAAGTACTTCATAATAATCCTAATTCAAAATCTAGATGTATTTGTGTATGCAAGCGTTTCAGTATGGAAGCGAGTACCGATCTATCAGTGTACTGGGAGGAGGTTTTGGAGGAGTACTGTGGGACGTGTCCCCTGTCCTGCTCTCAACCCAAAGCACCAGAGGCAATCGCACAAAACAGACCCTGCTACTTCACCACGAAAACAACTCCGGCCTAACTCCTTGACCAGATACCAGGTGGTTCTCTCCTACCCCATCATTGTCATCACAGTTTAGTTTGTGCATACACATTCCTACTCTACACATATCCTATACACACGGTATATCGTGAGAACTGCCTCGTAGTACCGTACACTGTTCAGATCAAGCATGTTCCCCACTCCCACGTGCCATGCTGTTTCACACTAGAACTTGTCAGTTCAGCATGTACCTCCTGATGGCTCACAGAGATGCATCCAAGGTATTAGTGTCAGGGTCGTCTTGTGTACTATTTTGTTTGGCTCTCAAGGAGTGCGTGAAGAATCCCTTACATGGTACTCCCTACACAGCATATCTCTCTGTCTCCATGTCTCAATATCTTTCTCTCTCTCTCTCTCTCTCTCAAACTGTCATCACAAACTATGCAAACAGCCTTTTAAGACAGCCTCCCTCTCAGCTATTCCAACAGTAGTTGCTGTTCTCAGATCTGCTCTTTGTCATGTCCCGCATCTGACTTGTTTCAAATCTGGGGTGGGATAGCTGATCCCAGTTCCGTGCCAGTCCTCACACTTAGCATCTGGCATGTGTCAACTAACAAACACATAACATCACCACGGAGACAAACAACTGACAAACAGGCCACTTAACCTGCCAGATGCCTTTTTTTCTGGGTGAGTTAGGTAACTTCTCTCCCAGAATGCAATGCTCTGTCCTAGTTAAGCCTGCTGCGTTACATGTTTAAAAAAAAATCGGGGGAAGGTTGTAGCAGCCAAGTTCCCATGGCGACGCCTGCATCTACTGACCTTCTCCTTAGACGTTACATAATGCTGCTTCTTGGCAGAGGGGGAGGGTGGGTGTTATATGACCAGGGCTCTCTGGCCAGGGCAGGCTGGGGAGGGATCTGATTGGTGGCAGATGCAGAGAAAGATTGCCTTGTACTGTACTGTGCATAACATATTCACTGGAACTGTGCGGCTGTTTGATAGGGACTAATGGAACTGTGCTAAGACCTCAGTTTGTGACTCACAAAGTTTGTTTTGTGTGTGTTGATTAACCTTGAAATAGAAAAAAAGGCCTTTCAAATAAAGATATCATATACCATAGGAATGAGCCTAAATAAAGCAATCTTCTTTTCACTAGAACTGGCATCGTTCCTAGACACAGTGCTGAATAGCACTCTTTCTGTGTGTGAGAGAGAATGAGGGTGTCAGTGACACAGCCCATGCAGAGAACCCCATATAACCTGATAGGCTGCAGATGCAGATAACCCATTTCTAAGTTTATGCAACCCCCTGTCCCCACTGCCCCCCCTTATATAAGCGTTATTAAACATATCTCCCCTCCCGCCTCCTCCTCTCTGTCACAGACCAGACCATAGGTATCCAGGAGATCACAGGCCCCCACACCCCGCCCGCATCCATTCACCAAGTCACCTCCCAGAGTCCTCCAGGAGCAGAAAGAGGGGCAGGTCAGCATAATGTGGGTCACTGGGTTATAGGAGGCAGGGGAGGGCGAAAAAGGGGAGTGGCTTAGCGTCTTCTCCTTCTCTGGCCTACATTTCTCCGAAGTGTTGCATAACTCCTGCTTGCTCCCTGAGACCTGCACTAAATAGGTTCGATGTCCCACCACTCATCTCCCTCCCCTCCAGCTTCTGGAACTTTCTAAAGTCTTCCACAGAGCTCTGCCGTACCTCAGAGTCTGCTGTTCTAACCACCTAAGTGGGACATGAAAGACAGATGCAGGAACTGTGTGTGTGTCCTCTGGATCACGGGGATACAGAGCTTCATCTTTTTTATTCAGAAGTGTTCTTGTTTAACTGTACATAAACATTGCATACTAATTACTATATCAAAAACAGACATGTATAACATCAGTAGATGTCGAACAACGTACATTCATTTTTGTAAACACGCATACAGTTAGAGGCCATTTGTTATACAACCACTGAATAAGCCTCATGGTCATCGTCATCGAAACCAATAACAACACATTGATAATAATCAATGAGAGCGTTGTGCGGAAGAGCTACAAGGGTTTTTCCAGAGGTAGATTTGACTGAGCTCGTTAGTCAAAGGCCGAGTGCAAAATTTAAAACAAGGTCAAGACATTTTTGAATTTCTGGGTCGATACTGGGTTTTGCCAATTTCCATGGAATAACTGAATGGAGCTTTGCATAGCTGAAGAACAGTTTGGTTTAGGTTACATGTGACTAGTCATACACATAGGATGTGGCTTATTGGATAAGAAGCTGTATTTTAGACAGTATCCTTGACATAATGTATGCCAAAAGAATTGACAGTATCAATTTTCAAATTCTTGACCCTGGGATCTCAATGATGTCAAAAATCGGCCAATTTATGACACACTCAATTGAAACAATAAGACTTTGTAAGACAATAGTACCAATATTTTGAAACAAGTGCAAGGATCCTTATTTTTACATCAACTAGTTCCTAATTTCTGCATTTGGGCCAAATCTCTTTAGAAATGTCATTGAATTTGCTTTGCTACCGTTCTGCAGCTACCTCATTTTGAACAGCATGGGATGGTCAAGTGACAACATGGAAGCAATCCAACTTAAGGCACTAAACATGTTCAAAAGGATATGTGTTCTTCTGCTACAGCTTATGATCAACTGGAGAACAGTTTGAAAAACACAGACATCAGGTTCAAATGATTTGAAATCAATAAATAACAAAGAACACAATCTTATCAGTCTGTGGTGTTACGGGCTCGTTGCTCAGCCGAGAAAGATTCTCTTTACGTATCCGAAGTTGAACAGGCATCTTGAGGAACATGTGGGTCATTGGAACACTATTTCCAATACAGAGCAGAGAGCTAATTTGAGAATTTCTTGGGGCAATAAGTTGAATTCCAGCTATTCAATACCAAACACCCTAAACATTAACAGGAAACTGTCAGGGTGGTCAGACTGATATTCCAACTGCAGTACTGAAAGCTGATACTTCCCAACAACTGTGATTGCAAAGTGACATTCAACTAGTTCTGCCCCCTTTCTCAGCCAATCTCTGGTATGCGGAAATAGGAGCAGTTATTCCTATAACTGTTTTAAGTTGTTGTGGCCTTTGAAGAGTCCATTAAGTTCAGAGAATATATGTTTGCCACAGACAACTGAGGGTATATGCCTGTACTGTCCTCTATACAGTTACATTGGCCCTTGGAATACAAAACATCTTGCATTTATACACACATTTCTTTAACAAAACCATCCTTGACCAATAGGTTTTGTAGAAAAAGAACATAACATGGAAATGATAGTAGAAAACAATGAAAAAGTCTGGCGAACAAAGGAATATGTATCATCCAACGATGAAAAACGTACTTTTCTGAAGGCAAGGTTCACTAACCTCTTACCCAAAAGCATGCAGGGAAATCGTTTGTAGTTGGGGAAGCACTACAGACCATATCCCAGTCCATGACATACTTTTCCCTTACTTAAACTAGAAGTGCAAGTTGAACATATAAATACCAATAAATACTTGATCCTTAATTGTATCTAGTATAGCCACCAACAAACCAAAGTCAAATACACCGAATAAATACTTTTGAAGCGTGTTCGTTCTAACTCAAGGTTTGCACTGTTTGGTGCTGTTCTATTGTGCTGTGTGAAGTATTTCTTCTTTCTAGTATTTACCAATGGTAAATGACCCAGGTATTTTATACCTTTACTATGGGTCAGGGAGACATGATAATCCTCTGGAGGAAAAAGTGACAAGTCTAGGCCTCAATGGAACTTACATACACTTGGTAGTTGGTTTGTCTGGACAGAAAAGTCCTTTTCTCTTAGTTTTGTATATGTATGTTGGTAGGTGTTGATTTAATAGGTTAAACCCTTTGGAAACAAGCTATCTATTAGTTCGGCTTTCGGCATCCTGCTCATGTAAACAATATTGCATGCACACACGTTTATAAATAACGGGGAGGATAAAAATATAAAACAAATCAAATCAATAACACAAAATCCATCGACGTCTTAAAGCACTCAGATTCAAGGATCACGGTCCATTTTAGCTTCTAGTTCTTGGAAGAAGGAGGGAAGAAGAAAGCAAACTTGGTCGGAAGACACCCAATCTCCAACGCACAGATAATGAAGAATCATTGTCACTTTCTTGCCCAAGTCTAGTATTTACATAAAGGCTTGATAACTCAGCAATTTGGTCTTTTTTTGTTTGTTTTGCAAAACGTACACAGTCAGACAGATATCCACTTAGATGAGGAAGTCCTTGTAGGAAGTATCTCTGGGGTTGGGGGGGAGCTACATGAGAGGTATATAAGGGAGGGCTGTCATCAGGGACAGTTCAGTGGGACACTGAGACGGTCTCTGAATGATGAGGAATGAGCGAGGCTGATTAGAGTCACCGCTGGCGATTGCGAGCCATGAAGAGCAGCACCCTGCGGATACCGCTGAGGCGGTCCTTGAGGGAGGTGAGTGCGAGGAAGGGCAGCTGGGCGCGACCCTCTAGGGGCAGAACTGCTAGCAGCCACCAGCACCAAGACGGACCGTTGGGACTGGCCTGCAAAGAGACCAACGGAGTTACGGTCAGTACTGCCGCTCTCGGCTTGTGTGTGTGTGCAGGTGTGTGTGTGCAGGTGTGTGTGTGTGTCCCAGAGTTTTTAGTCCAGGGTTCTATTTGTACCGTACCTGAGGCTGGGAGTCTTTCTCTGGCATGGGTCCGAAGTGGCCCACGATGCGCTCCTTCTGCTCAGGCTTCAGGGAGTTGACCCAGACCAGGGCCTGGTCGTACACTGCATCATGAAGACACTGTAGCTCCTGCTCCGCCGGACCCTCCACCTAACGCAACCACACATCATGGCTTACATTATAGATTATTCCCTGATTAGGAACTGAGAAAGGAGTAACAATGCTTACACTTGGAACGTTTGACCATGCTAAACAAATCCTTTGAAAGCTTTTAACGATGAAATGAAATGACTATTGAGCCAAATGACATAGTGTTCATGTGTGTGGTGGTGCTCTCATACCTTGACGTCCTCCAGGTACTCGATGTTGGCGGTGTTGTAGCCGTCCCTCTGGCTATGCTGGAGGACCTTGAACCTCCTACAGCCGATGGTGTCTGCCACCGAGCGTCCGTCGGCGAAGAACTCCACGTTACGGATCTCTAGCAGACAGCCATAGTCCGCAAACCTGGAAGTGAAGGAGAAACGGTGAGTATGTGAATAAAGAAAAAATGGGTATGAATAAGGCAAACAAGATGAGCTAAACCCACATGCTAAACCCGTACCACTTACTGAATTACACAAATGATTTCTATGATATTTTGCCAGTGTACGATTTGCATATTGATACTCCTATTGAGGGAGTTCTTTGGTTTGACTTTGTTTGCCATTGTCTAGCCATGCTTTTAAAATCAGTTTCAGATTACACAAATAAACATTTTGGGAATCATTACAATCCTGAAAACGCCTGAGTGTCTAAGCGGAGAGGTCCCCAGTGCGGTACCCACCCTTTGAGGGAGTCCCCCAGACACATCCCAAACTGCTTGGTGCCAGTCTCCATGCATCTGCGGATCATCAGGCGGTAGCAGGGCTCGAAGATGTGCAGCGGACAGGGCACAGTGGGAAAGGCCATGGTGCAGACAAAGATAGGCACGTTCTTGTTGAGACTGAAACCACAAAAAGAAAATACATTGGTTGGGGGGGAAAAGTACTAATGTACTGTACATGGACATGTACTGTACACTCCTGCCTCAATGTTCCAGCTGCCCCTGTGAACTAGTCATACTGGGACTGAGGTTCTTACTTGGATAATTCAGCCATTTCTTCCTGGTTGACATTTTGCCTCTCCAGTAGCTCTGTCGGCAGGTACTTGTAGATCAGGTTCTCCATAAGGATGGTCTTACAGTACTGCCTCTGAGCCAGGTACTGGTTGGACAGGCAGAGAAGGAGGGATACACATATTAACACTCCTGTGTTGCTAAACAACATTTAGATAACGCCAGCATTTTTTTTTACAAAACGATTTAAATTCTTAATTGTTAATTGAAATCCCCCTTCCATTGAGTTTCCAACAAAGGCTGGACATCACAGTTTGATATGTGATGCACTATGTAGTAAAAGGGTGGTAAAGGTTGTTTGTTTTCTGTTCATGGATTATATATAGGGGCGTATGCAGCGGTCTGGTTAACACCTAAGCGTGCTTACCTCAGAAAGCTCCTCCTTGCAGAGGGGACACTTAGGGTTGTGGTCCAGACACCGTTCCAGACACTTGAGACAGAAGGTGTGTCCACAGGGAGTGGTGACAGGCTCATAGAACAGCCTAGGGGATACCAGGGAGAAAAGGGCACAATGTCTTGCAAAACAATAGTACCAGCTTTAACAACTCCAACATACACAATACGTGCTCTGCGAAAGCCGGCCTGTTTAAGTAACGTTTTGTGTTCTTTGTATTATTGTTGTATGTTGTGATGGAGTAACTTGCAATTTGAGTGTTTACCTCATGCAGAGGGAACACTCCAGGTCTGTGGGGTCAATAAGGTCTCCCACCACCTCACTCCAGGAAGTATTTCTTTCGCTCTGGACGACCTCTGGAGAAAACAAAATGATGGCAAGGTTTAGCACACCCTAACCACTAGTACCTCACTATGATATCACCTTGGATAAAGGTTCTAGTATGTGTTGGTCATGAATTGTGGGAACAATACAGTATTTTGCATTAAGTTACAAATGGGCATAAATGCCACCGTTTGTCATGAAAAGAGACGATGCCAGCTATATCTATACAGCATGCCTGTGTTAAGGCAACTGTAACGCAATGATATGAATTCAGATTCAGAGGGAAGGTGACAAAAACAAGTCTCAAGGCTCACCGGAATGTGGCCGCTTGCTGGCGTCTTCGCTAATGTCCTCATCTGTGCTACGTTTGCGCTTGAGAAAAAGGCTCCTGTCGATGACGGTGGCGTGAAGAGCTCCGTCGACCTCCTCCTCTTCACCTTTGACCTTGCAGCACTCGGTCTTGCCCCTCGGGCAGGCTGCTTGCCTGGGGTCTGACTGGGGACAAGGGGGGGCCATCCTGTCCTCAGAGGCTGTTCTGCTGGTGTTGACCACCTTGCACTTCTGGAAGGGAGTCATATGTATGTCAGTCACCATGTTCTGACTTCATTGCTCATAGTATTTTTTACTAGAGGGGCTAATAACATATCATATGAATACATTGACATGACTATATTGTGTAATTGTTAGAGGGATAAATGATGGGTCAGACAATGAACATACTAATTAGCCAAGCATGCATAGTGAAATAGCAGCAACTCTTCCAGACATCAAAAAAGTCAAAAAGAGCCTCTCACCTTGTAGGGCTGGGCAGGGTCTACAAGCCTGCCAGAGGTGGGGGGAGGTAGGATGGAGCCTTTAATTCTGGATCTGGAAGATATCAGACTTGAACAGTCCAGGATCCTGGTGTGGACATGGTCAGTCTCAGGGCCCAAGAGATCCGCCAGGATCTACAGAAAATAAACAAAGAAAAAGAGAAGGTATTATTGTCACCGCCAGCATCAATATGGCTTTTGTGCCTTTAATTCAAGTTTGAATGCATTTTACTAGAACACTGATATGAACATTTGAATCATATTACTAACCTTCTGAGCCTCTGTTCTGGCTACTTTGCAGTCAGACTCTAAGGAAATACAGACAAGGTATTCTCTTAAAGCTTCTTCTGTCTTCCCAAGAGTGACAAGAGCTTGAGCTCTCTTGATGTGTCCCTATGGGAATGTAAACATGTGGTTAGTGGTGTCTATCCTCTTACACTGAGCTGCAACACAAAGTATAACACAAACACACATATAAAACAATAAAAGTCAATAAGATACAGGGGTAAAGGTTTTGGGTGGGTAATTAAACATTTGCTTTGAAGCTAATTGTATTACTCAGAAGATATTAGGTGGAAGGGCAATTTAATCTTTCAGTGGGCAACACCCAACCCTGCCCAGCTTGTAGTGCAAGCTCTACTGATGTGCTCTATATTTATATTATGTAAACCTCACCTTTGACCACAAAGGCATGAGTTTGCAGGCCAGTTCTGCATCACGTAGGGCATCCTCATAGTTCTTTAGACTGTAATTGATCTGTGATCGATTGCTGAATAACACATGGTCCCTTGGTGCTGGACATTAAAAAGAGAGAGAGAACTATTTGACACATGTACTTGACAGAACAATAATGCATCTTCAGTTTTCTTCAATGTATGTGATTTTCAATAACATTCGAGATCGGTAAAGCCTACCTTTGCACATCTAAGCAAATAACTGCTCTTTATATAATGATGCATGCGTATTAAAGATAATGAATTGTCTAATGTAATCTGTGTACACTAGGTCACCACCAGTCAGTGAAATCAACAGTGCTGCAACTGGCAGTGAACTGAGGTATACCCTTGACCTACATTCGCAGTTTTATTGTTGTTACACAATGAGGAAAAGCACCGACGCACGCCTTACGTAATATTTAGTCTTCTAGCTACATAACATCTTATTCAACTACCACGCGCTGACCACTTCTGGTATGACGCTGTCCCAGTCCAGAGGATACGGAATACAATATATCACCTACATTACGTTTGCGGATCAAATATTACAATGTAGCCTACTTATTGCTGCAGTCATGTAAAATAATGCTGCTAATTAACCTGGACATTTCGTCTATAAAATATAAAATGCGCATTGGTTAAAACAAATAGATATAAATGTATAAACTATGCTGTGTGGGAGTTTAAATTGTAAGCAGCCTAAAGGCTCATAATAGTTTAAACATATATTCATCTTACCTATTTGTATTGCTTCGTTGTATTTTTCCAAAGCAGCTCCCATTCTTTTTTCTGCGTACAATCCATTCCCCTCACGTCTCAACTGAACAGCATGTAATTGGATAGGAAACCACTTTGAAAGCAAGTTGCTGAGAATTACATTAACTCTGTAACTGTTAACATCGGCAATTTTTGAACTGTCATTGCACTCTTTGCAACAGACGGGAGTCTTTTCTCTATCCAGGCACTTTTTACAAAAGCAATGTCCGCAAGGCAATGTAACCGGCTCATATAGAAATCCATAACATATTCTGCATGAGAAAGCATCGTATGCATCGCCTTCTTTAATGTCGCCTTGTAGCCGGTGGTGATCATCTGTGTCCTCCTTTCTTTTAATACTGTAAACGAGATATTCTATCAGATTTTCCAAGTGAACAGGCCGTAGTCTTTCGATTTCTGAGGCTTTCTTGTACATTTCGAAGGCTTCGGGTACCTTACCACCGTACGCCAGAGCATCTGCTCTCTTCACCAACAGTTCCAGCTGAGAAGCAGGGTCGTTGATGTGCAGCAGTTGGCATTCGTAGATGTCAGCCGCCAGCTCGAAGTTTTTAGATTGAAACGCTTCAGCCGCAAGCTGCAGCATTCCATTCGCGCACTCCGTACCCATGTTAGGTGGGGATGTAATGGCAATAGATTCACTGTTGCCTACTTGGAAGTAAATGGTCAAACCGTATTACACTCATTTTCTTAGATCCTCGCCCTCTGTTCAGCTCACTACTTTGCGGCGACAGCATCGTACACCATTAATGATATTCTCAATGAAAAAAAGCCTTACGTAAACGTTGTCATGTGACCAATGACAGCTGTTCTCATTGGACAAGTATCTTAAACTGTTACAAAACAATTCAGTTGTAACACCGAAAGCGTCGGGACAACTGATCTAATTCGGTGAACGTCCGGAGGTGGGATTTACAAATTTGCATAGATTTAGGGCTCGTTTCTAGTTTCGATTGTAACATTTAGCTATACAGAGGACCTACGCAGTTACCGGCAGTTGTCAGATAAGATTGCCTAAGGTGTAGCTTAACAATAATGACTCAATGTCTCAATATTAAGTTGACAGATCACATTTAATCAGGTTTACTTTCATAAAACGATTATTAAACGGTATTAGACATGAGATTACTGTCTACACCTGCAGTATAACCCCCTCACACACACACTCACACAACTGGTAAGGATATAGTCGTCTGGTCTTGCATATTAACTCAAACCCATTTACAGACAGCCTGGTCTATATCAGGTTCAGGCCAACCGAAACTTGTGTAACTCTGAAAGTGGGCCATCAGTGTAACGCCGCCAGCTTGTCTAGACTTCGCCCTAGCAACAGGGCTTGACCCATTGCTCATTTGACCTCACTGATACTTCAAATACTCTGCAATTCGTTAATCAAAGATTTAATTCTGAAACATAATAAAGTTTTTTTTTAAATATAGCCTACTAAAAATACAGGACATTTGTAGCATCTCCAAAATGTTAGAAATATTCAAATCCTGGAATTGGATAATATTTTGCCCGCACATTCAACTTACAATGTACATTCATAAGCATCTAACAAATGATTACATAATGAGATGTGTTGCAAATAAGTATCGTAGTGAGTCCGATAATAAAAACACATGATGGTCCTTGAACCAGTGCTTTCCCATCCGTTTTCAGTCCTACCAACTACCAAACTATGGTCCTTCTCCCAAGTGTAAAGGGCCTGCGTCTGGCCAGTCTGGACCATAGACGATCACCGGCAGACGTCGCGTCTATAGGGAGATAACCGAGCAGTCAGTCTTGAATCTTTAACACACTCCTCTTCTCCAGGTCATTCATCTCTTTTAGGATGAGTGCCACATTGTACCGTAACTCTTGAAACTTGGAAACTGGAACCTGGAGGAATAGAAAATACATTAAGAAAACAACCAAATATGAGCCTCCTTTTCAGCTGGTGGTACTATTTCTTCCAGATTGTTGTGTTTTCCTTACTTTGGATAATGTCACTATACTAAACTATTGGAATGTTGCTTATAACTTGGCATGCAAGTTATACACAGAAACAATGAAAAGGTAATTGAAACAATACACCCTGTGACATAAAAATGTTTTTGTCAGAATCTAAATACGACACAAAAAAACCTTAATAGTGAGGCACTAGTGCAATTTTAGAGCAGTAGAGCAGTTATATTTGTACATCCACACAGAAAGGAATAGGGATATAGCTGATGGGTTTGTGATACTGAGCCTGTGATATAATTACATAATCACTACAGCCAGTGACCTAATGAGGACATGTATCAGTGCTATAACACAAGTGTACATAACAGGGATTGAATCCTGGACACGCATGACAATCAAGTCACTTTAGAAATAGATGTAAACATCCAAAAGGACATTTTGAAAATAATTGTAATATATTGTTATATGGGTCCTAAAGGGTTATAGTACCTCAAAGCGGTGTGCTTTTCCATCAGAGAGTTTCATCTGCATGAGAATAGAGGGTTGCAAGGCACGGGCTAGAGAGCTGCAGAGAGAACACAGACACAACGACAATGCATGCAATATTAATGAACTCTTTCTAGTGTTTTCCTAATGTTCGTGAAAAAGCTCTATATCAAACAACACTGCAGAAATGGGCACACATCTATGCTTATTGAGGCTATACCAAAGTCGGTATGTTACACATTGCTTGGTCTAAGTTCCAAAGAAAATTTACCTGGTTGAAATAGCAACATCCACTCTCCATCTGAATTCCTCCATACCAGGTAGTCCTGGCCCTCGCTGGCTGGCTACAGCTTCCAGAACAGCTCGTCTGGCAACAAATGCAGACACAGTCACAATATAAAAAAGCCACAAACACAAATAAAACTTTTTTTTCTTATTTTTAAATATTTTAGATGAGTGCTGTCAAATGTCAAAACAGATAAATGGTATAAATAAAACATACCGATTGCCAAAAACCACACTTGCTAAATCTGTGATGAATTCTTCTGGTATCCTGAAATCCGAGATTACATTTACTATAATATTAATAATAGCATGCAGTACTTGAATCAGGTTACTTTAAGAAATTATGCAACTGTTTGTGAGTAGGCTATGTCTCTGAGACAAGGAATGGTTAAAGCATGATATTGAGCCATGAGACAGCGTACCTCAATTCCCTGAGATTGTCTTTGAAAGCCTGAAAGACAGTAAAGGCAAACATGGCATATGTTACATTGTCAGAACATGATGTTATGCAGAGGTCATACCAGCAAATGTCCTACCATACCGCACAATGCTAATTGCTTACCTCTTGTTTTAGAGAGGTGGTTGGGATGCGTAACGCCTCATTCAGGAGTCTGTACATCCCAGCTACAATGTGACTCAGTCGTTTCCTCGGGTATGACACTTCTTTCGGCTATAGCCTTCATTGTTTCTTGGCAGTCTTGACCTTCTATGGCATTTACAACAGCTGAGAATTGAGAAAACATGTATTAATACAATTGTAAAAAGCCTGAAATGTGCTAAAGCATTTACGTTGGTTGGCGAGGCATTGCTGGCATACAACCACAAAATATACATGCCGAATATAAAATGTATGCATAACAAATGAAGATTAATGTAGCTGCACGGTCAGTTCGCGTTGCCTTTTAACAATTTTCTGAAGGTTTCATGGTCCAAGTCCTTCATGTGTTTAACCATCATTTCGATTTCTGATGGTATCCTTCCACCCAAAAAACTTGTATCTGTGACCGAAGTCTTGTTGTGGCTTGCAGACATGATAAATCATATGCTGTTACAGGTTGTAAATGTATTAATGCTTAGCTGATGTGTTCTCCAAAAAGTGTTCTGTTACTCTTGAACGAAGATCGCTTCCTTGTTGTGTCACATGACATGATATTGAGTCCTTCCTGTTGCAGGAGAGGGCGCTAAAGCTCCAACTCGATGACGTGTAGTGTGGGTTGTTGTCATAGCTGGGTCGGGAAGATTTGCAAATGCGGTGACAACGAGGAGTATTCTTTGATCAACGAAAGGTTTGCTAATTCTTATTTTATTTAGATATCTAGATATTAAGCAATTATCTAAACAGTAGTAGTAGGTAGTCATTCGTCGTTTATTCACCACTGATTACATGGTGAATAGGGTGCTTGCTAACGGCTTAGCTATGCTAAGTTGAGCTAAGTGAGTCAAAGATAGTCTAGCTACTGTAGCAGCTAGCCTACATAGCTAGCCAGTGTTGTGTGAGCAACACGGGAAGGCCCTAACCTGATGTCTACCATAGCAGGTTTTGTGTTCATTTGGCAGTGCAAACATTTCCAACATTTAGAGCTAGCTAAACTTAAGAGCTATTGAGTAGCATACCAGTAATGAATTGGCTCGTCACGTAGGCTTAGTCTGATTCTAACTTTTGTTTATTTTCTGACAAGGCCACTGGTTAGCTAGTCGACATTATTTAGCTAGTATAGTGGCTAGCAAACACGTATTACTAGCAGATCGGTGATAGCTCGAAAAATAATCTTACTAAAGGCCGTTAAAAGTTTAATTCTAGGCCTAGGGTTACCACTGGTCTGTTATGTAGTTTGTTAGCAAGACACGCAACTATCATTCAACTACTGTAGCAATGTTTTGCTAGCTAGCTAGAGCTATATAACTACAGACCCAGCAGCATAACAGGCCCAACGTTATGTTTATCAACAGAATATGTGGCAACTAGCAAGTCAAATTCCTATAAACTTCAAGAGCTTAAGTATAATTTATATCGTAACATAACATGATTTCTGTTGTATTCTTATGGAATCTTGTCTCCGTCTGTGCATTAAGGTGTGAGAAATGTCTGACGCCCTGTACGAAAAGTTCCTTGCTCCAGAGGAGCCGTTTCCTCTCCTGTCCCAACGGGGTAACCCAAGTGAGGCGGGCACGCTTGATGTTAGTGACTTCGGCTGCCAGCTATCATCCTGTCACCGGACTGACCCTCTTCGCCGTTTCCATAGCAATAGGTAAGTACAGACTGCAGCAGCTTGCATTTCATACAGAATCAACCAACAAATCCTGATGGCATAAATAAATCAATAGTTTGCCAAGTCACATAATTTCTACATGTCTCCAGTAGGAATCTATTTGCTTTGGTATTTAAGACGTTTTGGCCATTCTAGAAAATTCTGTGCTTCAAACTTTGTGGTAAAACTACAGTACCAGTCAAAAGTTTGGACACATTTTCCCATTTGACTGGTACTGTTTGTGGAAGGCCCTTTCCTGTTTCAGCTTAATAATGCCCCGAAGCACAAAGTGAGGTCCATACAGAAATGTTTTGTCAAGTTTATTGTGGAAAACTTGACTGGAGTATACAGAGATCCCAGATCTTAACACCATCCACTACATTTGGGATACATTCTAACACCATCTGCAAGCCAGATCAAGTCAGGCGATTTAAGATGTGGATGTGGGATTTACTTCCAATGTTCCAACGTGTATTGGATAGCCTTCCCAGATAAGTGAAGGTAGTTGTAGAAAATATGTGGGAACCAACTCCCATATTAGTTGGAATAAGAGGTTCAACAGTGTCCGGATACCGAGCTGTGTCCACATACTATTGGCCAAAATAGTGTATTTAATAGAAAACTTGAACAATATAGACCAACAACATATTCCATCCTCTACCCATCAGATGGAATCTGACGTCATGTGGGACGAGTGTGGCGAGCTCTGAATGCAGCGAAGAGCTGTTCTCCTCCGTCTCTGTGGGAGACCAGGAGGACTGCTACTCTCTTCTGGATGACCAGGAGTTCACCTCCTTCGACCTGTTTCCCGAGGGCTCCGTTTGCAGTGACGTGTCCTCCTCTATCTCCACCTACTGGGACTGGTCCGACAGCGAGTTCGAGTGGCAGGTATTTCAGACTCTCAAATGACACATTTAGTACGTTCCTGTAAATTGTTAACTTTCCGATAGGAAAAAAGAGTGGTAATGATTTTGTAAACACTTTTTGTTATTGACCCCCTCCCCCACCTTCCTAGCTCCCAGGAAGTGACATCGCCAGTGGGAGTGATGTGCTGTCTGACATTATACCAAGCGTTCCAAGCTCACCTTGCTTGTTCTCTAAGAGGAAAACTAAACCTCACAGGAACCTGGATGAACTGCCATGGAGTGCCATGACCAATGATGAGCAGGTATGGGGCCAACACACTCTCACCTCATTATAAATTCCCATGGGGTTGCAAAGCTACGGTTGTCCTGCTAGGTTTCAACCACAGCACATCGTTCTCGAGTTTTAAGTTTCACAACTGTTAAATCAGGCCCTAGATCTGAAATATTTGTGTGTAAGTAACATTTTGTATGTGTGCGTCTAGGTGGAGTACATAGAGTACCTGAGTCGTAAGGTGAGCACAGAGATGGGTCTGAGAGAGCAGCTGGACATCATCAAGATCATCGACCCCTGCGCCCAGATCTCACCCACAGACAGCGAGTTCATCATCGAGCTCAACTGTCTGACCGACGAGAAACTCAAACAAGTGAGATACTCTCCAGAGATGCCCTTAGTTTATATCCTGTGATGATGCAACATGTTGTGTATGAATATGCTTTAGGTTTATCCATGCATGGCTGAGGGTTCGTAAAATCTTGGATGCCGTATCAGGGCTTGGCCTCATCCTGTAACAGATTTATTTTCACCAAGTCACTTGTCAACGCTCCAAAAATCAGCGTAGCAAAATAACACTGTGTTATTGTCCTTTGACGGAAATGTTAGCTTGTCCTGGACAATCAGAAGCATCAACGTCAAGCCTTAACCCCAAACAGACCTCGTGTGACTTTCCCTATCGTTCCCGGACGACTTACCCTCCATCTCCACCCCCCAGGTGCGAAGCTACATCCGGGAGCACAGCCCCCGGCAGCGGGCGAGCAGCACCAGGGACGGCTGGAAGCGCAGCGGCCACAGCAGCGCCAGCACCAGCGGCGTGAGCGGGGCCAGCAGCAGCAACGCCAGCATGGTCAGCAGTACCAGCAGCTCCACCACGGGCTCCACCGCCTCCAACACCAGCACGGCCAACATCAGCCGCGCACACAGCGACGGGAACCTGGCCAGCGCCGCCGAGCGCATCCGAGACTCCAAGGTAGAACTCAGCAATATAGATTTTCTCAACATGCAGCTGTGAGTTGCATTTAGCAAAAAAATACGCGCGAATCATAATACGACAAAACTCAAGCTTGCAAAATTTGACATTGCTTAGTAAGTATTTCACAAAACGTGGTGTGCCCAGTGTTATTTTTGTGGCAGTTGAATGATCCTTTAGTAGGGTCCAGTGAAAGCTCACCCCCCCGTCTGTGTTTGGTATGTCCCAACAGAAGCGTTCCAAGCAGCGGAAGCTGCAGCAGAAGGCGCTGCGTAAACGCCAGCTGAAGGAGCAGCGGCAGGCCCGCAAGGAGCGCCTCAGCGGCCTGTTCCTCAACGAGCAGGTCCTCGCCCTGCGCGTCACCGAGGAGGAGGACCACAGCGACGACGTGGACGTTCTGATGTGACCACGGTGATCCCCCCGATCAGTGCTCCCTCTATGCCTGCCCCCTGAATACACCCCACCCCCCTGTCCGCGCAGCCCCGAGAGCTAGCCCCCTACGCCAGCCCCCAACACCTGCTATATGCACACGCCCAGCCTCAACGGCTGCTTCTCAATAGGCTCACACCGGTGGCTTCCCCTCTCCTAGTGTCAAGTCTGCCATTTACCACAGGTGTTGTTGACTTAGACAGGTGGGGGATGGAGGCTCCACCCCCCCCCGGTGGATATCCTCCATGTTGGTCTCACTTGTCCTTCAACCTCAAATCAGTAAAGGGAGGAGGGGGTGAAACGAGGGAAGGAAATTTGGAGACACTAGCAGAGGGTGCCACCTACAAGGTTTGATCTGACTTATTTGGAATCGCACACATTGTCCTGCAGTTGGCTTGTGAGTCTACTAACAAAGTTGGGAGCGTAGTATTGTCAAGTCCGACGTTGACTTGTCTTTAGGTCAAATTTGCTTTTGTCCAGCATTATTGTCAATGCAGTACAACATTCAATTTTGGTACTTGGTACTACAAAGCTCTCTGCTTTGCCGTAACCAACATTTTTGTTCGATTCTATGAAACCAAGAATCGTATGAATGTAACCAAGTATAACGGCTATGCTGTCTGCCTATTTAACGTAGACATTTCACAAGCTACTTGCATGTCAAATTCAAATAGGATTGCTTCAGTGGGCAAGGTGAATAACTTATTGTTCCTTCGACTCTTTGAGATCGTGCATTTGATGTTAAGGTTTGTGGTTCCTCATCAAAGCTTTAGCAAACCTGCCCCTGTGGAAAGGCCGTCATTGATTACTATCTCATGCTTTTATCTAGGACACCTGAATCCGAATTAAATACATTTTGAACACCTTATAGTAAAATGGTGGTGTTCTTTTCGTTGTGCCACGGTTCAAAGTTTCATCTAATGTTGAAACTTTCCCCAGCGCGTGGCACAAAAACATCAAAGGTGACAACGATGAAAACATCAAACACAAGTGTTATAGTATGTCAATGTGATCGACTTGCTTATTCTTCGTCTGCCTCATTTCATCTGAAGGCTTAGAGGGAGCCCTGATGCCCTTGCATGCTAAATCACCACCACCGTTCTACATCCTGGTGAGCTAACAGCTGAGATTTCTCATCTAGACAAACGCTTTCTACGCATCTGTCATATTAAAACGGTTCCTTTTCATCTGTAGATACAACTGTAAAATGATCAAGTATTTGCTTCAAGATTCCCCTTTCTGTTCCATGTTCGACACCTTTTTGGATTTTGAGTTTGTATTCAGTTTGTCAGTGACAACATAAGCTGTAATCAAAAAGTATATATAAATATATATATATCGTACAGCATGTGAAGGCTTGCTCGACTCGCCTGTAGCAGAAAAGCAGGACAAGACTTTTGTCTTGACAGAACTATTCACACAATGAGATTTTTCCAATAGGAAAATGCAACAGCAGTCTTACTCGGTGTCACAAACGTTTTTAATTGTTTTTGTTTTCTCCTTGTTTTGTGCATGGTGAAAAGGGATGAGAGGGAGAGAGAGAGAGAGAATATCTGTTCTTACAGTATTGAGCTTAAATGTCCGAACTGTTGTGGCTTTGAATAGTAAATGAGCCTTTTCTAGTTCACTCTAAGGAATAGGACCCGTTTGGTTTGGGGAGTTGATTCGGGACAGAAGTTTCCTGACCCCTTTTCCATGTCCCCTCCTTTCTGCTGTCGTGGACCGTTCATGTGAACAAAGTAAACCTATGAACCCTAACACTTAACACTAACTGCTGTTCATTTGAAAATGTATTTACCTTAAGACGCTTTACTTTTCATGGTCTGTATAGTTGGCTGTCTGTTTTTGTTTTGTTTTTTTTCTCTTGGCTTCAAGCAATTATGAAAACAATATATTAGATTGACCAGGTAGTGTCAGTAGATCTCTATTTTGAAAATTGATCAACAATGGAAACAGATCTATTTGTGTATTGTACCATTTATTCTAAGGACAAGGTTTATGGACCAAGATGGAGGAAGCATAGTTGGTTCTTGGAAATACGTTTTCTACTAATGGTACATTATAACATTTAGATATGTACTGTTTAGGAAAAAGCATTACCAAAAGCAAGTTGTGTGGTCCACGCAAATGTAATGTACCTTGAACTGAGAAATAAATTGACATTGATGAATCTTGTTCTCCTCTCATCATTGCTTCTACAGTAAATGTAGTGTTGTTGCCGACAATCTGCTGAACACAACGCAACATTTATTATTAATAATAAAGGAGGAAAAATGAAGGCACATTCTTAGTTAAGATGTTATCTGATATATCGAAATAAGTTGGCAAGTTTTGGACCCTTGATATGTTTTGCCACTGACAGGGTTCCCGTGGGGTCTTAAAAAGTCTTAAGATTCGGAACTTTAAATTTAAGGCCTTAAAAATCTTAAAAACTGCCACATTTTCATCCGAGATATTACATTTATTTTAGTCAGGTCTAAAAAAAGGTTTTACCCTCGTTCATTTCCAGAAAAGCCGTCCGCAGAAAGTTATTACAAAGTAGCAAAAAAGTATTGAGTCGTAGCCTACAAAGCGGAAGTCTAGAGTCCAGGGTTGGACCCCCCCCAAAAGAGGTACAAACAAAAGGTCGGGGGAGTCGATACATTTATATATCGTTCTTACCTGTAATTGAAAATACGACTTTACGCCCTGGAGAAGAAGCTGAGCTAACGGGAGCCCTGCTTTCTTCTGGTTTTCTGACCCCCCAACTCTGCAGGTTGAACTAGATAGTTCAATGTCAAATTTAAATGTTGAGTGGAGATTGTTATGATCCCTGATAGCTCAGTGGTTAAGGATGTGGGCTACGTTGGGTTGGTCTTGTATTCAAATCTGGCTGAAATGTAGCTGATTACAGCTCAATTTTTCGCTCATTTGACTTACTGAAACCTGCAGGAACCCTGCACTGAACCATTTTGCAATGATGAATTACACACATGTTCCTACTATTTAACACATTTTTAGCCTGATCTTCTTAGGTGAAACCATAACTAAAATTTTTAACAGCACTGAAGGCAATGAAAGTATGTGTGGGCATTCATCCATGCATGGTTGGAAATAGGCTTATCATTAGAGCATGTTTTTTCTGTCTATCATTTATGATAAATTACCTGTGTAAAGATGTGTCAAGCTTATATTTTGATATGCTCTGCGTCATTATACTGTCATCGAGTGTACGTATGTCAGCGCTTTCACGCATGAAACATTTTAATGGCCCCCCTCTCTTCATGGCCAGTTGAACAGTAATAAGGACAGTAGGTGTGTTGTTGATCTTCTAAGTGCTCCTGCCAACCAGATAAAACTGCAACAAGATCATTCCCAGTTGATTTCAGCAAAAGGACGAACACCGCTTTGGTGAACAAGGGTTTACAGCTCAACCATTTACCATTTACCACTCACTACTGTTTAGACAGAGGAGCTAATGGACCCAAATGGAGGAAGTGTTTATCTAGTTACCTCCACAGTTTATCTTGATGTTACCTATTAATGTTCCTCTGCTGTGTGTGGTGTGGTGTGGGTCGTGGGGTGTGCGTGTGTGTGCGTGCGTATGTGCATGCGTATGTGCATGTGGTAGCCTTGGAAAAATACACAATTGTTTTTCTGTCAGAATGAGTTTAACCTGCAAGATTTGGCAATAAAAACAATGATGTAACCTGACATAGTGACTCAAAATTCAGTTCAGTTTAAGAACAGGCTTTGACATGACAAATCACAAATGTTTGAACCTGAGAAGAATTAATAAATTATGCTCACTTATGAAAAACTTCTACTTCCTTGTTGTTTCAAACATAGACCTTGGTGACCACGCAGGTCCTAGATAGGTTCTTGAGGAGAACCTCTCTTCCCCTGGCTCCCCTAGGGACATCTGACTGAGGGACTGGGGCACTAGGTTGGCCAATGCAGTTATAGGATCAACAGGTGGGTTCATCCAAGATAGAAACCTATAGAAACCAGAAAATATATAAATGAATAATGTCACCAATTTATTATTTTCTAATCACATGGATTATTGTGCATTTTTTTGCAATGGATACAGTGTATTTGATTCTTGTTCGAAGGAACACATAAGACAAATGAACAAGAGAAAAGTCAAGTGAATGTGACTGAGAATGACGTACCTGCTGAAAAGTTAGGGTGCACTAGTGGATGTTCAGACAGTGGTGCCCATGCTAACGGCCCAAGCCCCAGGGCTTCCAGAGGCTTAGTGCAGTGAAGGGGGGCTGGGCGAGGAAGTGTGATGGGTTTCCCCCCCCAGGCTCCATACAGGGTCCAGCCCAGAGTCATGGTGCAGCAGGGGGGCATCCAGCCAGAGCCCCAGACCCAGAGGGCAGGTGTTTACTGCCAGACCAGGGAGGTAGCTCTGCTGGCCCTCGCTCACGCTTACGCCACTTGGCCCTGCGGTTCTGGAACCACACCTGAATGCAGGACATGTACGGGAGAAGCAGAGAGGTAGTATTTGAGATAAATTCATGATTGTTAGAATGTAACTCTGAACTATGCAAACGTTATGTAATTATGGATACCTAATAAGGTAGGTGTCTGCACAATATTTGAGATAAACGATATTTTTGACAGTTCCTTTTAACAATTTAAATATACCTGAATTCTAGCTTCAGTCAAGGACAGATGCGCCGCCAGTTCCTCTCTGGGGAGAAATATTATAATTGATTCAGAGTTGAACATTCCCAAAGAATGTAGCAAATACATAAACACCGATATTACAGCTTACCCAATAGGTGATGTATTGATTTTTGAATAACACACCATAATAACAACATAATCCTTAAATGATAACCCGACACTACCTGGCAAAGATGTCAGGGTAGTGAGACTTCCGGAAGGCTCTTTCCAGTTGGTCCAGCTGAGAGTTAGTGAAGGATGTACGGTAGCGTCTCTGCTTTCTCGAGCTGATGTGTCCATCTGTGGACGTTGCTTTCGGCTGCACTTGTGGCTCCAACTTCAGTCCCTCCTCTGTCCCTCTATCTGGTTTCTCTCTCTGGGCTGTTGTGATGCTCTCTTCTACCATCTTCGATGAGACTTGGCTTCTGTGGTGGCTGGTCTCTTTTGGAGCGATGGAACTTTCCGGGGTAACCTGTGAAGGGAGGTCTCCTTTGTCCTGGTCGGAGTGTATGTGCTTTATCTCAGCTCCTTTGAGAGATATGGGAGCCATGACATCATCAATTTGGGAAAACTCCAAGCTGCCTTGATTTATTAAATTTTAGTTTGTGAGTTTCTCTTTTAGTCAACTCATTTGTATATATTTGTCTTTAGTCAAATACGTAATTCCAAGCTCCTGCAGTTATCTAAAGACTTGAATGACAGGTCTCTCCAAAATGTTAAATTTTTAAAACAAGTGAAGGAAGATTACTTCTTAACATACCTTGGTTGATATCAGGATCCTTTGAGGCACTTCTGCTCAAAATGGAATCAATCAGATACGTTGACACAAATGGCAAGGTTCCCCCCTTCTGTGTTTCATCTCTGTATGTCGGGCGGTTCTGGATACCCTCTGACCGTCCACGGAACAACCCCACACATGTCTGCTCACTCATGGCCCACTTACTGATCTCCTAGACAAGTGCTCTGACTGAAGCTCACTCTGTACACAATGTACCTGTGCTTAACAAGCGAGTGTTGCATTGCTCTCTATCGTTGAATTGCAGTCTATGTGGTTTTTAAGTTTGGCAGTAGGTGAGGGGAGGGGTAGGAGAGGTATGATTGCATTACAGTTGACTGTGTAACTGTAGCTATATACCACCAGTTCAGAGGGACCTCAGATAATTAAATGCCATTACTCTTCATGGGTCTGCTGTGAACGAGAAATTGGCGGATGTAACACATTTTTTATTGTTGTAAATGATAAATGTAAAACAAGTTTACCATATCAATTGACTATCTATTACACTTGATCAATTCACATAAATGTTAACCCGTTTTTTGATAAACATTCATTTTTATCAGCTCTTTTTAAAAAAAATGTTTCTTACATCCAAACTTGAGGAGACTCGTGTTAAATGGTCAATTTTGTGTTGTGAATGATGAGTATGTATGATGGACATAACACTTTTTCCTATGTCCGTTTGTGTGTAGTTCTTTGCCTTCTGTTTCATAATGAACCCCCATACAGCTTCCCATACAAAGATTTCCACACAAAGATGTCATACCAACTAAATCAATGAACTGAAACATTCGATGTCAGTGCTGTCTGAAGTAAAATAAACCCATAAATGATTATATCCAAATGGATTTCAATAATTTTTCACGTTGTCTCTTGACCTTTATTTTGAAATGAGAGTACAATTAACAACCGGAAATACGTCTCGTTGTACTTACATTATTGTTTAGCTGTGCTGGTGGCTGTAAGGTTAGCAGGCTTCTACGACAACTTTGCTATTATAGGTAAGACGACTGGGGTTTACTTGTTTTTATCTAAGACTAACGCTATATATTTGCTTGATGAAAAAAACATTGTCAAGGATTGGTTCCACTGTATGTTTTGTTAACACGTACGATTATTTGTTTGCACTTGGCTAGCAGATGGAGGGTGTTTTTTACAGATAGTTTGAATATAATATAATTGGGATAATAATTACGAAAGTGGAATTGCAAAACGTGATTGAAAACAGCGAGTCCACAAAGTAGTTAGCTAGCTTGCTGTCGTATTAGCGTTCCTATATAGCTAGCGTAGTCAAATAACAAGCACTGATTGGTTTGTTGAAAACCCAAACAGTAGAATGGATGGGTGAGTGTCTGGTATTTCAATTTTTCTAAGGCGTATTAAGGTTCTCGAAATTACCATTTGATTCTTGGCCAATTGCATGACACTTCCTATCCGAGGACTTTGGACCTCAACAGTTGCATTGTATCAAAGACTCGATTTTCGTTACATTAATCTTCCTTAGGTTTCTCCGGTGACCTCTCTGCATCGGAAACTTCCACAAGACTTGCTACATTTACCTTCCAGCATGTCTCACAGCAGCTACCCCTACAGAAGACCTGTCAAAGATTCCAGGTCCGACTCTTACCAGGCTTCGGATCAGCTACGCACATCTGATGACTGCAACCTTTACAGGAGACCGCAGGAGCCATCTCATTCCACTATGTCATCCTCTTCCTACTCATCCAGACATTCCACGATGGAGACACATCAGTCCCAAAAGCCCCCAGAAAAAGCCCTGAGTCTCTTGTCTAGCTGTGGGCTGAAGCCGGAAGACCTGGCTCTGCTGGCGGAGCTGCCAGAGCACCTCATAACCGTGGAGTCTCTTCCTGGTCTGCTTATGGAGATCAAGAACAAGAGGAGAAAACGGTCTTCCTCATCCACCTCCCATACAACCACATTTCACCCCCCACCTGCAAACCTCAGCTCCAAGCCCAAACTCACCTCCACTGAATGGGAGCAAATTCGCTCCCAGCCAGTTCAGTATCCACTACAACAGACCTACAGAGATCCCCAGCCTCAACCTCTTCCACCGGAGAAGGTTGCCAGCTGGCAAGACCGTTGGGGCAACCCTCGGCAGACTGGCTCTATCACCCTTAAGCCCAGCTCCTCGTGTGAATCAGATGAGTCTGGCTATGTGGTGGACTACAACTTCGGTAAGAAAGCTAATGCCTTTCCCAGCTCCGAGAGGCCCTCTTACAGCACAGCACCTGGGAGAAGTGGCAGCAGCAGCAGCGCTCCGATTGCCTCCAGCTTAGACCTTGATTACAGGTATGCAATGCAAACACCAGCAAACTACAACCAGGACGATTTTCCCAAAAGCAGGATGAAGGCGGCCTGCAAGATGCCCTCCAGGAAGGCAGCTCTCGATTTCCACGGAGAAACCCCCGAGACATACCCTTACTCATGCTCTTTGTGCGATATAACCGTGCTCTCTGAGAAGGTAAGCAGTCTTCTCCCCGCACTTATTTTCGCTGTGTCTCCTGGGTGACTTTCTGGGCTACTTGTGCGAAGGGTGACCATCACCCACAAGCTCTATAGCGCAAATCGCAAGCAGGTAGGTTGCTTTAAAAGGGATGATTATTTTCCTGGGGATTATGTTTAACCACAAAGCGATCAGGGTGCGGGTCTATTTATGTCCGATCAGACTGGAAATGTGACATTTTTCTTCCCACAGTCCTGGGTAGCACACGCTAATGGGCCCCAACATGCAGACGGACAGCTTCTCCTCCTCCAATTGTGAGTTGGTTTACTTCACGCTTATGGTTTTCTTTTGCTAATGTTAGAGTTACTTTCAAAACATGTTACACAATTGCCATTGCTTTTTCTCTCCACGTCACAGGTTCCCTGATTGGGACTGTAGGATGGAAAGTATCAGCAGGTGAGTACCACGTGACACCTTCAGTTGTCATGACAATCTTGCTGCGTGTTTGTCTGATGCGACCAAGATGTTTTGTTCTTGCTCTAGGAGTGATGACCCACCAGCCAAGTCGAAGGCTGGAGAAGGGAAGGTCTCATCTGCCCAGAGACCCAATCAAAGCTCTGGTAAAGTTGACTTGCTCAATCAGTTCGATTTTATTAGAAGTTATTGTGATCAAGTGCATGCAACATTGGCAATGTAACTATTTGCCACTTAGCAAACTTCGCTTTATTGTCCTACAGGTGGAAGACCGGAAAACAGGCCAAGAAACAAAAAAAATAAGGTATTTGTATTTTAATGAATCCATCAATAATGAAATAATCATATACTTTCATGCTTCATTCATTTTCACGAAATCGTGTCTTGTTATTTTCCAGTCCCAGAGCAGAAGCAAAGTGGTGTGTGCCAAATTTGAAGCCCAGACTTACGATGAACATTCTTTGAGGAGACTGGCTGAACAATTTGGAAAAGTTGTCAAAATGATCATGTTCCCTTCATTGGTGAGACAGGAGGCTTTTCATCAATTACCTATTTGCAAATGAGCCACATGAGGTACACATGAATACTAATACAATTGGTTATCGGCTGGTATCTGAATCGGCTGTTATATAAATATCTGAAAGGACTAGTAAAGAAAGTGTCTGTGTTGAAAGTATGAATGGTTTTTGTATTTTAACTTTGTGATAACATGAAACACGTTTTCTAAAATTTCAGGCATTTGTAGAAATGGGCTCAAATGGGCAGGCAATGGATATAGTAAAATACTATACTGAAAATCCTATAGAGACAGAAGGAAAGAGAATAACCGTTTACGTGTCGCAAACATTCAACTTCCTCCAGGTAAAACCTTTAAATACATTCAAACGTGTGAATAGGATGTTGAGATGATTTGTCATTCAACCTGCCTTTCTAATGTGTTTATTACAACAGAGTTCTAAGGTTTTGAGCTTCACACCTTCACCTGTGGGCAAGGAGGGCTACCTGGATCTGATGACCATAGTTAAAAGATTTGGCACTGTACTCTACACACTATTCCTACCTTCAGTGGTAAACAAATAGTACTTTTTAAATTTAATTTTTTATTTATTAATTTTTTCTTTAATATTCCTTTGGTTCCATCTTTTTCTTACTTGTAATTGACTTTATCCTATGCAGGCTTTTGTGGAAATGAGCAATGCCATCGATGCTCAGAAGCTGGTTGATAATTACTCATCCACTTCACTCAAGATAGATGGCGTGTCACTCCAAGTGGCATTTTCTTCTGAGTACAGCACACTGAGGTAAATTCAGTCTTTCACGACTTAAGTCGACTTAAGCGTAATTTTACCATATTTCTGACCCATATTTTTGTTCCTGTAGGAATGTTCCCTCAAACAGGAAATATGAAGAGAGTTCTAAGAGACAAAGGTCCCCGAGTCCCAAAAGCAGGGCCCACAGTCCAGGGAAAGACCCTTCACACAAGAGGGAGAGGAGAAGCAGGAGCAAAGAGAAGAAGGACAACGTTCATAGCAGCAGAGAAGGAGAGCGGAGGAAGAGGAGGAAGAGGAGTGAAGAGGGGAACGCGCGGTCCTCCAGCAAACACAGCTCTCCAGGTTCCTCCAGTTCTCACACCAGAGACAACGAGAAGGTCCCTGGGCTGGACAAAACGGTTATCAAAAGTAATTCCTTCACTTACTCACTTGATATCAAACCATTTGAAGGATCCCACACATGCTTAAGGTTAAGCCATCTCCAAGATTGAGTTTGATGGGGTTGAGGTGTGCTTAATAGTAATCGCCATTGTACAACTATATTTGATCTCTTCACAGAAACAACCTCAAAACCTGATGAGGCAGCTTCTCCTGGTTCCTCACAACCTCAGACTGAGGAGAAGACCAAGGAACAAGGGCTGACCAAGACTCAAGCCCCCACGTTAGAACCAGCTAGCACCCATCCACAAGCCCATCCAAGCAGCACTGAGGACAAGGCCCAATCAGCCACCACGGATCAGGTGGCCCAATCAAATGCAGAGAAACCGAAACCAGACGACGTTGATCAGAGTGCTGAGTGCATCAAACAGGAAGAAGCCACTGGGAGCTGGGACATGACTGGGACTGTGGTCTGTGATAGTGACATGGACAGTGACATAGAAGGGATGGAGGTGATTGGGGAGGATGGGGTTCACATGGATGACTCCATGGAAGAGGAGGATGTGTGCCTTGAGGATATGGAGCAGCAGGATAGGTTAGAGGATGAAACCAAGTCTTCTCCCTCAGAGACGGAAACGGCTGTAGCCCCAGAGGAGAAGCGGAGTCAGGCCAAGGAAGAGGAGGTGAAAGGGGAAAAGGAGGAGGTGATGGAACGGGCTGCGATGGAGACGGTTCCGTCAGTAGAACTTTCAACTGCTGCTCTGTCAGGACAAGAACCAGAGCCAAAGAAAGATGAAGATGATCTGAGAGCAGCCACTACAAAGGACGAAGAGGAGGTGAAAGGGGTAAAGGAGGAGGTGATGGAACAGGCTGAGATGGAGACGGTTCCGTCAGTAGAACTTTCAACTGCTGCTCTGTCAGGACAAGAACCAGAGCCAAAGAAAGATGAAGATGATCTGATAGCAGCCACTACAATGGACGAAGAGGAGGTTAAATTAGTATTATTTAACTAAATTGGAGATGCATACTGGATGGCCAGCCTGATACTGAGTGCCTATGTTCTAATGTTTGTATCTCTTGGAGGACCCTGACTTTTTTTGTATCTCTTGTAACCCAGGAGGACCCTGACTTTCCAGAGAGTCTTGAGAATTGTATTACCTTAGATGAGTTGGAGGAGGAGGATTCTGAGGAAGAAGGTAGTGATTTTTGTATGCATATCTACTTGCGGTGCACTCGGTTTAGATGAGTTTAGTTCTGGTACTAAATGTGCATATCTCAATCGTATAAACCCTGGTTTATCATGGGGATTTAGACCGCGCCAGAAGCCCAAAACCCATTTTAATTTATCGTTGTTTCTTTTGTCACAGATAAGAACAAAAGACCCAGGCCTAGGGTAAGGATTGATTATTCTTTAGAAAATCTCTGATTTCGATACGTCTGACGCAAGCAGATTCACACAATGGTAAAAAAATTAATATAATAATACAAATGTTTTTATTTCTGTCCCAACAGTGTCACTACAGCAGAGTGATCTACATCAATAATCTTCCTTTTAGCCATTACACCGACAATCAGTTTGTGAAGATTGTTAAGGGCTTGGGAAAAGTAGTGCGCTATTTTCTCATCCGAAATCGTCGAGAGGTAGTAATACTCCCCAATTATCACCATTGTAGAAGTGTCATGCTACTTCATTTTGAATAAACCTAATCAATTGGATTTGACCTAAATGTATTTACTGGCCTTGGAATTTTTGGCAAATGGCTGTCTAACGTCAGTTGTGTTCACAGGGATTTCTTGAGATGTCGAGTTCTGAAGAAGCTACCAGAACTGCCAGTGAGCTGAACACAAAGCCTATTGAATTCAACGGTTCGCGCTTGGGCATTCACATATCTCGGAAATACCACAGGCTTACTGCAGGGTAAGAGCAAATGTCAACAACCAAACCGGTTTGTGTCACCTCATCTAGTTAAGGATGTGAACAGCATATTTGCTTCTAATTATATTATTAGGTGGAGGGTTGAGTCAGACTCTGAATTGGACAGTGAAAGGAGAGGACACAGGACAAGGAGCAGCTATAGAAGCAGACATACCAGAAGCCGTTCCCATTCCAAGCCTAAGACAGAGAGAAATGACTCTGCTAAAAAGACGCCAGAGAAGGAAGAACCAACTGCCAAGAAGGACTCTTCTATAAAAACAGAAAAAAATGTCCCATCAAAAAAGGCTGGAGAATGCGAGGAGTCGGTTGCGGAAAAGGAGGACTTGACAGCAAAGGCTACGTCCAAGAACGTCAAAGAAAGTTCTGTGGTATCAGAGGAACAAGCAGGAGGTTCCAACACACAGGACTGTGATGAAAATGGAGGCGAGGCTGACCAACTGAACACCCCAGACTCTCAGGCATCAGATGAAAAGGTATGTCTAGGAAGGCCGTTTTAAAGTAGTTACTTAAAGCATTTCATGGAGACAATATCATTCTAATAATAACCCCATGTGGTTGTTCAGCAGGACAGTGAGGGGCCCCAGGATAGGCCAGCTGAGAAGACTGAATCCAGAGAAGAGGTTCAAATGCAACCAGACCCCATAAAGTCCTGGATGGAGTCTTTCAAACCCAACAACCCTGTTGGTAAGTACTGGAAACTCTAACCCACTTCCCTGTGACTGTGCTAATCCTGTGTCGGTTTGTGTTTGCCCCAGTAGTTTCCCCATCTGTGTTTAAGGGGGTACAAGCTTGAAGTTCATGATCTACATGAGAATTACTAAACCAGGTATGTCAGACTGACTAATGGTCTTAATACTTTGACAGGAATGGAATTTGTTCGTCCTGTGGTGGGCTATTTTTGCAACCTGTGTCAGGTCATCTATGCAGATGAGGATGAAGCCAAAAAGCAACACTGCAGCAGCCTGTCACACTACCAGAAGTTCATGGTGAGGCTTTGGGATGCATTTTACATCTGAAATGTTCTTGTCAAAATAAGTTATTTATTACACACAAATGCATCTTTTATAGAAGCAGCTATTTAATTAGGACAGTTGACTTTGAGGCATCTGTTACTGCACACTACTTGTAGTTCCAATGCCACTGTAGTAGAGCTTGTAAGAATCATTTGTGTGGAATGCTGATATTTTACACATCCAGATCACCACAATTGTAAACTGGCCTTAATGTTGAACTACGACACCAAAGAATTGTATCGATATAAAGTTCTTCTGTTGATGGACATTTATTCCTTTACTTTCTTCCTTTCTCCCACAGGAACATGGAGCAAAAGACTGTACCAGCTGAATCTAACCTCTAAAATAAGTCACTTGTTGATCTACGAATATTATTGTTCATTTATTTTCATTTTCTTGGTTGATAAATGTTAATCTAATTTTTAATAAAATTGTTCAACCAAGTAAGAACTAGTTCTATGCTCAAAGTATTAAACACTACAAGATGAGTCGGTGAGTCATTAAGATGTTTAATTTTGTTCCAAGAGAGACATTAGGTGTTGGTCAATCTTGAGTTGAAGAGGATCTTTCCTTTTGTATTTGAGACTGAAAGATCAAAACTGTACACAATTTGTATGTTGCATGTTGTAGGTTTGCTAAATTAATAAAATGTAAAACAAGTTAAGTCACATCTATAAAACAATGTCCTGACTACAAGTTCACTTCTCTTTAATAACAAAAATGCTACTTTTTGTATGTTTTCTACTTTTCAGGAGTCATACTGGGGGGAAGTAGAACTTTTCTTGAACAGCATACAAGTATACCTTAAAATGGTTTACTTCTACATGAAGGTTACAACAAAAACATAAAACTCAGAACTCAAAGTTATTCATCTTCAGGATGACCGACTGCATGCAAAGCAGAGGTTACTGTGCAACTTTTTTCCCTGTTGTGCTTGAAGCTTTCGTCTTCTCTTTTTCAAGGTGTTTCTGAAAATTCAAAAGAGGATTATTTGTTACGTCGCCAATAAATCATCTTGCACATGCAGTTAGAGACCCTTTCAAGACTTCAGCATTCAGACATGGTCATGAGCTAGGGGGAAACCAGTTAATGATGTGTTTGATTTGTTATTACCTTGAGCTTGTCGTAGTGAGCCTGACTACTACAGTGCACCTTCTTCGCCGTGTCCTCGTTGGAGTAGAACAAAAAGCAGACCCTGCAGTAGTATCCCATCTTCACAAACTCAACACCTGCAATCGATCAAAAAGCTCATCAGAATCAACAGCACACGTCTGATCATAACACCCGTATATCTGAAGTACTCAAGGTCAGGATGATGCTTTTTAACGCTCTCAATGCAAACTACTGACTGAACACTGGTCCTTATCGTTCATATTCTTGACTGCACATTAATGATGTTGACAGAACTTACCAATGGGATTTGTAGGATCGTACGGTTCTAAGGGGAGGGAGGCGTTGGCTGGTTTGGTCTCTGCCATAGGTGTCTGGGAGCTGGGTGTCTGCCCATTCTTCTCACTGATGGGGATCGCAGGCTCCTCTTCAAGTTTGATGCTCTGTTTTGCAAAGATGGAGGAAAATCTTTACAACTTGTCACTGATAAGGTGATAATCAACAGTTACAATGTAAAGAAAACGACTTCCTCCTCGGTGGACAACCTGTCATCATCTCGCTCAGACCTTTTTTTTTAAGATCAACTGTATTTGGTGACTAGGGAAAAGGAGTTCTTTAAACTTGGGCCTCAAATGAATGCCTACACAGCTATGGAGGTGGTTCCTACCGAGTCTGTTGGTGTCTTCTGTTCTTCTGAGCTTTCTGAAGGTTGGTCAGTGTCCTTGACCCTCCGTCACTGCTGCTGCCGCATTCTGCTGTTCTTTACTGGACACATCACTAGTCTCCTCCCCATCTTTCTCTGGCTCCTGCCTCCCAACAGGGCTCTTCTCCTCTTTGAACTTCTTGACCGCTGGCTCCTCCTCCTGCTGTTGCTTGGCAGTGGGTTTGGCTGGACTGCTGCTGGTGGACACGTCGCCCTCCTCACGCTCCCTCTTGATTGGTCGTTTCTCCTCTGACGCAGCGCCAGGGGGTCTGTGTCTGGAGTGGGAGTCAGTGTGAATAGGTAAAGGATTGTACCCCAGTGCCTGGACACTCACCAAAATGGTCTAACTACGCAATGAATATGACCAGAAATGAACAATGAGGTTAAGAAATCAAGTGAAATTTTGAATTTGACTCACCCATACTTGAGTTGCTTATATTTCCTGCTAATGTACACGGTCAACCGCTTGTTCTGGAATCTTGGTGGACTTTCCCGGTAGGTTTCAGCCATTTTCTCAGCATCTTCTCCACGCTCCATCTCAATAAAACACTGAACAATACAGACACTCATTTAGAACACACTTCATATATCATTTTACTTATCGGTAGTAGGACATTTTTTACAATTTACTGTCAGAGATCAGAACAAATGCTCCCTATTAAACCACATTACCTCAGATCTAATTCTGTTCAGGAAGAAACGTCTTATTTTCCCAAAAGGTTCCGCAATCTTCAGAATAGAGACATCTAAGTACTTTGAGTTTGGAATCCCGCCGACATACACCACTCTGCTATTCCCACACTGAAAGGAATGACAAAACACTTAGGACACAAATTTCATATTTGATCAACTCTTCATACTCAAACTTTCCAACCTACATACATACCTGGCTTACCTGGATAGTAGGGTATGTTTGTGAATGGTATATTCTCACAGCTTTACCCACAGACGGTGGGTATGACATTTCCGTTGTAGAATTGAACCATTGCTCTGGCCTCTTCTTCACAAGACAGCTGGATAAAAGCCTTGAGTGAAAGTAAAAAAGTTATATATGTTGAGGTAAGGAAAACATATATGATGTCTTCCATTATACTTGTGTAAACTGCATAGAAATGTACCTCAGGTCTTAAGTCAAGCACCAGATGTTGGTCAACTTTACCAAAGGGTTTGGCAAGAGCCAGGAGCTCACTGACTAGAGTATGGCCTCGTTTGAATCCAACAACATTGACAACTCTCATTTCCTATCAAATAAAAACAAAGGCAGAGTTAATAGAGCACCATGTGACAATGGTTTAAATTCTTCAAATCAACAGAAACACGTTACCTTATTTTTTCTCGTGCTTCCTGGAAAGTGAAAGAAAGGGCAGATTATGTTGACAGTCAAATGAGAATGTTATGTACTTTGATGGCTTGCACATTTGAAGGATAACAAGCTGTGTTGCATACCTGCCGAAGAGTCACCTTTGGACTGGGAGTCCATGTCGTCTTCATCAGCCAGCTCATCCAGAGTTACAAAGTCATCCATATTCTCTGGGAAGTCCTGCTCCATACTTCCCTCCTGGTCACAATGAACAACGTTTCCATTTCTCCATATATATTTTTCTGAGATGTTTACTACAATATATTCTTTGTAAAATTATGCAAATATGCCTCGCAACGGGTTTTGCATGTCAAGATAAATTAAGAGGATTGTTTCTGTCGTCATCTTACCGGGCCTTCAGACTGGCAGTCATCAGCCAGGTCGGAGCTCTCGACAGGTTCTGTTGCCTCGGCATCACCTTTAGCCTCCCTTTCATGTGAGGAGCCTTCCGTCTCCCCGGTGGTGATCCTCTCCACCTGGCTGCCAGACCGTTCCTCTGACCCCGTCCCCCTGCTCCGCTTCAGGCTCCTCTTTGTCACGGCCATTGCTCGGAACATTCTCATCTTTTGGTTCCGGTTCCTCCTCCCGGGGTTCCGAAGCGCAGTCCGCCGCGTCCAATGATTCCGCATCGGCTTCTGCCCCCTCCCCTGGAAGTTCAACTACGTCTTCCTTGTCAACCTGTTGTGTTCCGGCATCCTCGCCCTCCGCCTCATCCCCCTCCACCACTCCAACTACCTCGTCTCCTGATCCTTCTCCCCCTGCCAGCTTCGGGTCCTCCTCCTTGTCCTTAGAATAGGTTTTGTTCCCAGTGCTGCTGGTGCTGGACTTCCTGCCCCTTTCCTCCCCTGACCAGCCCTGCCCACTTTTGGTACTTTTCACACTAAAAAATAAAGAAAATAAAAGAAACATCAGTACTCATTATCTCTACAAATACTGTTAAGACCTATTCAACTCTTAATATCCGTACTTGATTCGCGATGATTCGTGGAGCATGCTGGATTTCTATTGATATGATGAGTTCATGAGCAGTGCTTACTTTAGAGTCTTGTACTTGGTGCACATGTTGAGGCGGATGACCCTGCCTTTGATGGTGAGGGGGTTGAGAGTGTAGTACTTCACCAACATCTGAGCATCCTCGGGAGTCCCAAGCTGGACAAACGCCTGTGAGGACATGGGCACGGTATTGTTCCAATATTCTTACAAGAATATGTACAATTACGATCTTACATTTCCGAGGCAATGCCAGACCCTATAACTACCTCTAGACAATGCTAACATGTTTCAAGAATCGAAAGATACATTTTCAAACGAATGGATAAGCAGTGGTCTAGACAGTAAAAGCATGCTGAAAGTCGTTGAACTTCTGACTCAGGTGTTTACCTCTTCCTTTAGGAACAGGTGTTTCTCCACGGTGCCGAAGCGTTTGGCGATGGTGAGAAGCTCCATCTTCTTCTCTGCCTCCCATGGTAGGTTGGAGAAGAAGACCACTTGGCTGGGCCTGTTGTTCCTTTCGTCTTTCTGTTGTTCACACATGGAAGACGAGGTGATGTGAAACTCGCAATCACTAATGAATAATGTGAATAACCATTCAAACCAACTATTTAAATTGTTAATGATTTGAGTACAAAAATAGTCCTTGAGTGACAATAATAATTTAAAAAAAAAGAATAACAGTTCCTACCTCAATCACCATAAGTTCCTTGGATAGATAGAAGGTAATTTCCTGGCCGAAAATGTTTGCTGGTTTTCGCTTGTAGTAGTTGACCATGGCCAACGCTTCCTTGTGTGTCTGCATCTCCAGAAAAGCCTGGATCAAAAGACACAACTGAGTGTATAGCGTACATGGACTTGAAAGAACTTCAAATAGGTACAGTTAGTTTAACCTCTTACCTTGGTTTTAAGCACCAGGTGCTCACAAAGGGTCCCGAAGGGTTGAGTCAAAGCGAACAGCTTCTTCTGAGGGGGGAGCTTCCTGTCGTACTTGGCCACCACAACTCTGCTTCTTATCTGGGGGGTCAGGACAGGCGTTCTACTTGAAAGATTTTTCAAGCAAATGCTCTTCTGTTCGACCAACCTATAACCTTCTGTCACAACTGTCTACCCATAACCGCCCACACATTTGGCTATACAAGGAGTGAAATACTTTACCTTAGGCTGTGCCGAATACCCCTGAGCTTTGCCATGACCATGTCCAGTGACGCCACCTAAAATCAACCATAGTTGTGGTTACGATAATCCAAGGGAGTACACTTTAAATGTCTTCTTAGATATGAACATTGTTACTTTGCCATGTTTGCACCCAACGGATGACAAGTGAATAACCCTAAACGATTCACCAACTCAACTTTTACCATCACACGTGGTTTCAAAATATACGGGTCTATAGAGGGAGCGTTCCTCCACACAGGCACCTTACCCCAGCTGGAGGGCATGCCCCTGTTCTGCTGTCCAGTGGTCATGGGGGCTGCTCCGAGCAACCCCCTTGAAAGGTTGCTTGTATCCAGCACATGTGACTCCGAGCTGAAGAAGAGAAATGGTTAGCAAGCATAGGTCCAGAAATATGCTCCCACTGGGGGGGTGGGTATGAGTGTGATAACACAAGTGAAGGAGCGAGACAGTAAAGAGAATTGGAAACTCATCAAACCTTCTGCTCTGGGCCATGGGAGGGTCCCAATCGGGGTATCTAGGTGATACAAGACAACAACCATGTCAGATTACACCTCACAAAGTGGTTTCTACAAAACAATTGGGTGTGCCGAGTGTAGCAACTTACATTTGGAGGAGCAGCCTCTGGTTCTCTGCATGTCGTAGTCCATTTGAGTGTTGATTCCACTCCTAAAGACACACCCACATTACATGAAAGACTGAGTGAATTCAGCCTACTGCAGATAGACACTGACCTCCAGACCTACTGTGGACCTAAATCATAGTCAATAAACCATGGCTCTGTCTCACTAAACAATTCCAAAGCAAATACAATGGAAGTTAACCATTGATCTGTTATTTTGTTACGTAAACTGCTGGTCAGTGAATTGAGCTCTAAAAAAAATACCTAAATGGTGCATGTCTTGGGGTTTTGAAGGTGGACTGGGGATAATCAAACCACCTGGGTTCAAGTGTGTGGATGCATCAAGAATGTGGCTGGAGTTTTTACAGGCCAGTCAGAAGGAATGGAAGGTACTCACCATGATGGAATGGACATCAAAGTCACAAAGAGAGCACACATGGGGGAACATGTGAGGCATGACTCCTAAGTAGTCCTGGACTTTGCCCTGTGACGGTGAGCCCATCCTTCTCTGCATAAAGACACTGTTGGACGCTGGAGGGCCCATGCCCATTCCACCGTAGTGGTCATGGGAAAGCTCAGAATACTGCCGCTCCCTGCCCCCACCGCCGCCGCTGTTGTTGTTACTGTTGTAATCTAAGTCATAACCCCGGGCTCCGGTGACATTTTGCATGGAACCGTAACTCAAGTCTCCCTGCTGGCCGCGGGCTGAAGACTGCCCCATGGATGTGCCAAGCCGTCCACTGCGCATGTCATCCCAGTTGTCCCTGGTGGTCCTGTAGGAGTCTTCTGATGAAATGGAGGGCAGGTCCCTGGGGTTGCCCACCATGTGCCTGTTGGAATCTCCCTTGCGGTTCTTCAGCTGCATGATAAGGTGCGGCAAGGTCTCCACACTGATGTTCTCTTCTGGGATCTGCGCCAACGCATCCAGGTCGGTAGGCGACAGGCCTAAGCTGGCAAACAACTTCATGGTGTTTCCAATATGGCTACTCGCTCCGCCCCGTTGGGAAAGCTGCGAGTTACGGTCCTGGCCATCTCCGACACCACCCATGCCAGAGACCATGTGGTTGAGCTGTCTGGAGGAGCCCTGAAGGCCGTCAGAGCGTTGCTCACCCATGCTGTAGTTCAAGGTCTCAGCAGCTGCTAGGAGGCCCCTCCCCACAGCAAACCCTTTCTGACCACTATCTGAAGGAATCTTCTGAGACATTGTGGTAGAGGAAGGGGATTGTGCACAGACAAAAACTTTAAAACGGCACAAGGATGGAATCAAGCAAAAGTTGGGCAAAAAAATGTCTTGGAAAAGGGGGACTTGCTTTCTTCAATGAATTTCAACAAACGAAGTAGGCTAGGCCCAAGTCAACGTGGAGAAAGGGAAAGTCCTCTTCTCTGATGGAAAGTTTAGCTCTGCAAAAACACAATGGTGTGGGACATTCTTGAATGCTTCCGCCACAAAGCAGACATGGAGGTGAAGTAAGAGTCCACAGATTCATAAAAATGTGAGAAATTGACACATTCAAAACAGGAAGAACCATTTACAAGCGTTTAAGAGAGCTAATTGATAGGCACAGAAGGCAAGAAAAAGCATAAAAGATTCAAACTTGAAATGACCTCAATCAAAAGTTGAGGAACATACATTAGGAACAGTGTGCCATGTCCAGAAAGAAGACGGCTTAAACCTTGGAATCGCCAAGATTGAACACTTTCGGAATCAGTTGGTGTCAACTAGCTACATATGAAATCCTGAAGAGTTTGAGGTCTAGTGAGGTGAAAGAAGGAAATCCAAATCAACAACCAAAAATTTTGGTTTTGCCAGACAGGCCTACCATTTAATTATGTATGAATATGCGGTAGATATCAAGATGGTTGGCGAATATGACCCAAAGATTGACGTTAGGCTAATTATCCAAATTAGATAGCATGAGACACAACCAGTTATACATTTGGAAGATAGGGCCTACTTGACTAGCTAGCTGTATTATGTGCGTCATGTCTGACTTCTGATATCCAGGTGACACTAATGTATTCGTGGAAACTGCACGTTGCAGATATCTAATATGGCTTTGCTTAAAATACTTGACAATAAAGCTGCCAAGCACCGTAGCAGAGACGACGGTGCCCTGACTAGCTCAGTAGCTAGCTAGCTAGCTAACCAATGCATGTATGACTGGGCTGTTCCAATCCAAAGAGACAAAAACACTATGGACGGCAACAGACTTTTCGTAATTCACCATATGTTCACTAATAGATCAAACTCTCAAACGTAAGCAATGTATAGATACCTTAATTATAAGAATACGTACTCGGCGTGTAAGAATTGTTCATGTCACGTGATACGCCAAGCAAACCATTCCTGAATCGAATCAACATGATCTTTGCTAAAGCTATAGCTCTAGCTAACAATCAATCCCACTGCCCTACTAATTGGTTTGCAAAGAACAAATTGATTCACTCTAAACAACAGGACCACCTGTTTGTTAAGTTCAATAGATGGTTCGATGTGGTGGCTAAAAATGTGAGGATAACCGATTTCTCCCTATATAGTTGTTATTCTTACCTGGTCTTGAGTGGGCACGCGGAGCAAAATCCCACCACCAACAACACCAGGTGGCGCTGCTGGTCCTGTAACTGGTGGGGGGTGTGCCTAACGTTCAATTGTCGCCCAATCACAGCAGAGAACATGTTGACGTTCACCATGTAAACAAACAGACACAGGCAGCCATTATTCTAACGTAGAGGCAGAGGTATATCTCGCACGGAGAGTTTGACAAAGAGTTGGACAAGACAAGACTTTGCCAGTTCATTTGATTGAGCAAACCGGTATGACTTCTAGCTTGATGCTAATAACATGCTAATAATAATGCGACAATGTATGTAAAGTTGTCAAAACCATACTGTAAAAGTCCCTGCGCGTGCTGTCTGTCGACTTAAAATGCCTGCCTTTACTGGCTTGTAAAACAGCTAAGCTAGTTAGCTATCAAGTGTCAGCCAGCTTGGCTATTGTTCTAAACTACTCGAATACAGTTACCTGCTATGTGTGGTTTTGTCTCGACTATAGTCGGCATGCAACAGTATTAATGTTCCATTGTTCCATGCCTTTTTCACAGACAGTAAAAATGAAAGACCCAAGTCGTATCAACAACATTTCAAACATCATCAACAACAACGAGGTCATCCTGACTAACCAGTACAACAATGAGGACAATCCCTTCGCTGAATATATGTGGATGGAAAACGAAGAGGAATTTAATAGACAGGTAGACAGTTATGACTTTTCAAATACAGCTAATTATAGATTGACATAAATGTAATGTCTATTTCCTCAAATTGTACTAATAAAGTTATATTTCAGTAGTTTAATGCATCAACTGTTGAGTGTTGATGCATTAAAAGTATATACATGCACTATAATTGAGGCTTACAACACGAATAGAAAACAACCTTGGCCAGTCACGGTGAAGTTGCCTGCAAGCAACATTTGTATTGTTCTTTCCGCAGTGCACCTTTGAACCTTTTTTGGGCTTCCTAGGTTGAAGAGGAGCTTTGGGAGGAGGAGTTCATTGAGCGGTGTTTCCAGGAGATGTTAGAAGAGGAGGAACATGAATGGTTCATACCAGCCAGAGACCTCCCCCAGGCCATCAGCCAACTGCAAGACCAGCTCAACTTACTGGGCCTTGGGGATGAGTGTCTGCTAGATGACCTTGTGGTAAGCGCTTTCAAGTGTCTGTTTTCACTGGACAAAGCAACTACCACATTTTCCATTCAAACCCTGAAAGGAAATCCAGATGACTTTTAGAAAATGTTCTTAAATGTCTAGCTTCATTGTGTGGCAGTTACATGTTAAATTGTCTTTGGACCCTGTGAATACACACGTGTTATGTTTTCTCTTCAGATCAACAGCAGTTTGAACCCCAATGCTGCAGAGTTTGTACCTGGGATAAAGCACTGAGCCTCTCCTGATTGATGATGGAAGCACTAGTCTGCACTGTGAAGCCAGTGGAAGAAGATATGTTGTTTGAGTTCTGTCACTATGTTGCACTTACTGTGTTGCCAAAGTTATCAACTAGCCTCGCATGTGTAAAGTTAAAACAATGTTACGTAAATATATGTAAAGCATATGCATATGTGGTAACTGTTTTTGAATGTAATATCAGGGCAAGAGGATTTTTTGTTTACTTTTACTTCTCACCGGAATATTGTGATTTCAATTAGTTACAATTTTATACCAGGACATGGCTTTTCTGTCTAATCAAAGTTAAGTTACAAGAGGCATCTTTCATTGTCTGAACTTTAATCTTGTTTTACAGTTCGATATCATTTAGGTCAATCATTTTTTAAGACATAGCGTACTACACATCGTTCATTTTTGCATATCATTGTTTGATTTTAGCATACGTCTGGTGGTTGCTGTATTGTATTGTTACTAAAGTGTGCCTCTAATGTTTGTGCTGTTTTACTTTGGTGTTCAGACCCCGACATGCTTGAAGAGTAACAGCTTTTTTTTAGAGTTTATTTCATGTACTCTTCTTTGTTTTCTTCCTTATCTCAGTGCCACGTAATACTGATTTTGTTGTTGTACATGCACATAACAATAAGTACTGTAAAAAAATATGAAAAAGTACCAAAAGTGTTGTAAAAAAAAAGTATATATTTTTTCTTAAACTATTTGAAAATAAATGTTTACGGATCATATGTTTGTTTCTACATTCGTTATATAACTGCATATAATTTCACACTACAACTTGTTGAGCTAGTGAACATAGCTGTCATCCTGGATATTCATATAATGAGCTGCAAAAAGGGCTATGTCTGTGTGATAATGTTGCAAGAATCATTACACTCTTGAGATTCATACTGTGGCATTGTAAATGGTGACTGAAAAGTAGTGTCACAACAGTGCCCTCTTTTTTGCTGATTACATATTTAGATGACTAGATTTAGAAAAGAAATATGGGGAGAACTCACTAGTGACTGCTATTGTGGGTTTTGTATTCACACAAGATGTGGTTTTCAATGACCAGTAGATGGTAGTATTGATCCCACTGGCTTCATTGAATCTATGATGAGGGCCATAGATTTTACATTTAGTCATTTAGCAGACACTCTTATCCATAGCGACTTACAGTAAGTACAGGGACATTCCCCCGAGGCAAGTAGGGTGAAGTGCCTTGCCCAAGGACACAATGTAATTTTTCACGGACAGGAATCGAACCAGCAACCTTCTGATTAATAGCCCGATTCCCTAAACGCTCAACCATCTGATTTCCGTGGCTGCTAAATTATCAGCAAGTTTATTGAAAGAATTGTTCCTTAACACTTCATGACTAGAATAAAAAGCTAAAGATGTTTAGTACAGCCAATAAAGGACATTCAAATTTAACTTAATTATATTGGGTAATTTAAAAAAAAATACGTTTAAATTTGGAACACATTAAATCGGGTGCTGCTAGTGTAAGCACTGTGTATGTAGACGTTGCAGTTGGCTTTAATGACCAGTAGATGGTAGTAGTGATCTTAATTTAGGTTCAAGGGATCTTAAGCGATCTTATGTTCACACTATTGGGGGCTGGTGCTTTTCTGGGAGAATGTTGTCATCACTTTTACCAATGCTGTCACCACATTTATATGAAATACTGTCCCATATCTCTAAATACTGTACATTTTATAGTAAGTACGGGAGCTTCCATTCTAATTCAATGGAAATCCATTAAGTTCTAATATTTTGCTTTGCAACCCAAGGAAGGATCCTATGTGCAACATCCATGTCTACTGAACAGAAAGAACAATGGTCTGGTACTGTTACCAGGAGAGAAACAATCACTTGTGGGAGACTAGAAGGATGTGAAAGCAGGAGTTGGTTGATGCTGTCCCCTGAAAGAAGCTCCTCCTGTTCGCCTAAACTCTCAAATAGGGCCAATTTTTAGACGCTTCTCTTTGAGTTTGAATATAAAGGCAGTAGCAGTGGTGAGCTATAGATCAGGCTCCTTCTCCATTGTTGCTACGGCAGGTCAGATACCCTCAGACTGAGGCCATGCATGTTGATGAGCCGGGGCAGATGTCCACGTATATTTCGGGTTTGTTGTGGGGCGTTCTCAACAAAATGGGTTGTCCCAAAACCTGGGTAGGGTCCTCGGGGACTTCCTCGTTGTGTCTGCCACAGGCTCGGCCTGCATTCTTGGGGAGAAAGCGAGTTCTTCTGTCATCAGCCATAATATGGAAAGAGTGCAATGAGAGAATGTGTACAGATGTCCCTGCAGTCACAAGTTCATGACCCTCATGTCTTTGGTAGACACACCCATGCATATCATCAGACCGTTGGCTTAGGGGATATGAAATCAATTCAGTGGGGAACACCACATGTCTTTGTAGCTCGCTGGTTCTTGCAAATTCTCTTACACCATGTCAGAATGCAAGAGTCCACAGATGCTACAGAAATTCAGCCATCAAACCTAGTCAGAGATAATGGAAAAAAACAAGGAAACTTAGATACCATTCCTTATATCTGGTGAGGTTAAATTTGATCTAAATACATGGTTTTCAACCTCTCAGTTTAAGAGCGAATTCAAAGAGCAAAAGGGAGATTAATTGACTCTTTCATTTTCTCTGACTTAACCTTTTTGTGTCAGGTAACGTCAAGTTGAATGTGTTGAGTGGCACCTGGGACAGTTGGCTTCCTCCATGCCTGTGCAATGACGTTTTAAGATACAATGCTACTACAACTGGAGAAAGAAGGTTCCATAAATTGTTGGTGGTCTTACTTTCTAGAACAACCAAGGAACCTTGTTCTGAAGAAGACCTTTGTCCCCTCAGTCTCCTTGTCGCACGATCTAAAGCTTCTTTATGGGATTGGATATAAACTACTAAAGGCATAGACACAGCTCAAGTGGAAAAGTTCATGCAACAAGGAAACGTTTCAGTCATATTTTTCCTGAATATCTAGTCAGTCTGAAAGGAAACGTATTGTCGATGACAAAGGTGAACTTTGTATTCTTTTATATATTACTCACAACTCACAACATTTATCACTGTTGGGTGGACAAACACATTTTGGTCTTTAATATCGTTATTTACAGGATCTCATGCACTGGTTTCAAATTGTTCATGGTAAAAAGAAAAGGAGAAAATCTGAATCCCTCGCTGATGCAGAGGATTATACCACCTTTTTTCCTCCCCACTCTCTCCTACACTCTCTCTCCCTCTCTCTCCTCTCTCCCTCAGTCCCTAGCTTTCAGATGCAAAATAAGCAGACATATGGAGAGGAGGTCTTTCTCCGGCCCTCCTAAAGATTCAGATTGTATGACAAATCACGTCCAGCACCGACGCCCCCAGCCCCTCCAGTGCACTTCCAGACAACAGCTTCATTAGGGTGAAAGAGGGAGTTTTTGCAGCTTTGTCGAGTCAAGCTCAGACCCCCTTTCCCCTTCTCAATTACTCCATTGTTGGCACCAGCTTCAAGTTATTGCACTCCAAACCATATGGCTCATTCTAGACTCCACAAGTGATGCCCATGCCTGTAACTACCAGGCTATGAGTCTGGTGCCAATGCCAAAGGATGGAGCAAAGGATACAATTTAGTTTATAATTATAAAGCCTAAGAGTCACACTATGTGAACCTGGGTTGTATATTGTGATCACTGTTATTGTTGCTGTTGTTATCAATGTGTTTGTTCAGTTCAAATCAATCGGACTTTCAGTGTCGAAAGTGTGTTGATTCAATGTATAATCTCTATAACCTGTGACCATGCACATCAAATTGTGAAAACTGTAAAAACAGATTTAACATTTAATGGGAAATTGAAACATGTCTCCTCAAACAAACACGTAACATAACTAACAATCCAAAGGGCATTTCCCTTTTTGGGGCATATGGTCATAAGGCCTTGTTTATTCAAGTTGAAAAGTCGGATGAAGCCAATTGTACATGGGATTAATTGCCACAGTTAAAGTATTGCCGAATATTTGTTCTCCTTTAACAGTTTAACCAGTGCAAAGCATTAGCTCATTTTGCTGAATAGTTGCCATGGATCTTTTGAATTATAAAGTCTTTAGAGACACTATTCTCATTGTGGCTCCTAATGTAGGGTAAACTAGAGGTAAATTATGCACTTGTGCAAATACATGAAGACAAGTGAATAGGCTGCAATGGGTCTTGCATTTAGACTGGGACCTCTGATTGATAGTGCCCAGGTTCACGAACTGCCGCAGTATTTTGGGCCCGGTTCACAATGAGGGCATACGATTAGCATTCAGAGTGCCTTAAATGAGATTCCAGTACATTATAGATAGTTAACGTGTGTTTGAAAATCAATATAAAGTTACACAATTTAAAAAATGGCGGATATTGCAGACAAAATATTTTGAAGAGGAATGTAGTCTAGTCTATAACTCTCTCTAAGAATGAAAACGAATTGTAACATAAACAATTTAAATGTGGGTGAAAAAGTGGAATTCTACAAAGTGATATAATAAAAAATGGGGACGTGCATCTCTCAACCACTTGTATGTGTGGGGTGTGCATAATCGAATACTTCACTGAAAATGAAAATGTGCACATACATTAAAAATGTAAGACGACTGCTCCTGACGTTTACTGAACAGTTTTTTACATGATTGTAGGTCTACAGAACGAAAAAGCATGGGGATGAAATGCAACAGAACTGTACAACAACCGTGAATCTCAAGAGATAGACCTTGTAGTAACAAAGAATTTGGTCTCCATCACGGTTGGTTGTAAGCAAGGACTTTGTTTTCTTTTTCTTCCTCTAATGCCTTTACAAAGATGAAGGAGAGCTTTGAGATGTGGAGTAGTATCTCGGTACAATTGAAGCACTGGAGTAAGGAATTAATTACCATTCAAAAGTAATGGCCCTATTCTGCCCTGCTTGAGTTTTTTTTAACAAGGAGAAAAAAGTCCCCTGGCATCGGGCCTGCCTCAACGCCAAGGGAAGGGATTATTCCGCGGATTACCATCTGAAAACTCCTATCAGACTTTCTGACTCAAAGATCTTTTGCGGACAGTAATCGCGTTAATACCCGGGGATTAATGCTTAGCAAAATGCAAAATTGAATTTTAATTCAGGTTGTATAAATAGATATGAAATAAATTGAGGAATAGCCTACGCCTATAAAGAATAGAGTGAGTCTATCCCCCCACACTTCCATTGCTCAGTTTGAAAAGGGGTATTACGACCTCAACAGTAGACACTACAGACAGACACCTTATTTCAAAGCTCCTATAAGTTTAACACCTGCTATGAAAAAAAAGATAGTCCCCGGTATCCAGAAATCAACATAACGCCACAAATGTTGTGGCAATGTGTTTAAACTCTCACATTACATTGATAAATGTAAATACTAAAATGTATGCAAGACATGACCTTAGGTATTTATTTTTCTCAATCGAATTCTTTATTTAGTTATCTTTGTTTCCATTTGCAGGGACCCTCTTTGGGTAATTCGGTTGTTTCATTTTCTCACGTGTTTCTACCATTGAAATGCAATCACATCTCGTGCACTTGTGCCTAATCCTGTCAGAGCATCACCCTGGCAACCTCTCTCAAGTGTGGGCAGAAAATGCCTTTCTCCATACCCCCCAGAAGACGGGGTCTATCCGCAAAGCTGCAGCAGTTAACACTTCTTGTGGAAATCAACTTGCGTTAGGATATCGTGTAAACCTGTTACATTTTATTGTTTTATAAGACCAATAAGCAAGTCCCTCCGCTAATGTCCTAAACTAAAACTAAAATACTTGTTCAAGCTGTTCCGCGACTTTGATGTTATTGCTGACAGGTTGGTAAGTTGTAATAATAAAATCAATCTCCACCCATCCACGTGGGTCACTGCTTCCAGCGTTTCTACAAGGGTGTGAAGTGCTTTGCTTCTCTTTACTCAAAAGAATCTCCTGTCATAACTGGGTTCTGGTTTCTATAATAAGAAAAAAATAATTTAAATTGTTGCATTACACTCGTTGGCGTAACCTACCCTTTATAAGGGGCATCTGGGCAAGTAAATAAGCAAGAAATTATTTGTGACACAGAATATATGAGCACAGCTCAGAGTCGTGGTGTTTTTGTTCACGCTGTGACTATTTGAATAAGAATAATGCCAATAGAGTGGCCCAGGCAGAAAAAAAGGGGCACAAAAGCCCATAGGAGCCGAATTTGGACGAGGGACAACGTGTATAGAACTGAAAAGAAGTGAGAGGAGACACAGACAATGGAACAATTCACCTTATAATCGCTTTGATATATTATACATGCCTGAAGACTCTAAACATTGTGTAATTATTTATAAATGACTGTCCCTCTATTCTCATAAGACGACAAGGAGAAAAGCACTGCAGGTCTCTGGCCAAACTATTTCTAAATAGTGCCCCCATCCACTTTTACAAAAGAGGGGCGAGATGCTGGAAATTGAATAAATGGAATAATTAATGGAAAATTGTATGCCTGTCTCATAAAGATGTCTTTAAAAACACTTAAAGAAATTGCCCAATGCAAGTGCTGGACATTTTTACTGCTGTGCTCTTCATGTTTTGAATCTTAATAAGCCTGGGATTTCTGGAAAACAGTGACAAGTAAAGATGAGCCTTAAAGCTATAAATTAATCAGGCAAATTTGTGCCTAGTTCTGTTCACATTGAAATTGTACTGGCAACGTAATAGGTTTTGGCTGGATAATTATGACAAAGTTTAAATGTTCAAGAATAGCTTATTCTTTCCACGCCCAAGTTTTTCTTCACACAAAATAATTCATTCCGTTTCAGAGTATATCTAAATGTTGTTGTCAGTTAATTTCGTCTTTTACAAAAATATTTAAGGGCTATATAGGTTATGGTGAGTTGGTGGCTTGGAACCATTTGTGGTTAGATACGTTTATAAAAGTCGTGCCTTATAAAAGGAGCGTGCCTTAGCCTTGGGGGCTAAGGCCTTCAGTCCTTCGGTCGTTTCTTTCTTCCATTTTACTTTCAAGGTTTAACTTAAAGTGGGCTCGGTCTTTGGTCCAGGGATAGCAACAGTGCTGTTCGCGTGGCTGGGCAGCGGTCCCGTGCTCCCATTGGACAGTCGTGATTACAGGCACGCTTCGGAGGGTGAACAAACAACAGGCATGCATTATGCTAATGAGATGGTGGTGCGGCACGGGGCAGACCTGATGCACCCCATTCATCCATCCTTCACACAAATGCCAAAGCGAGGGGGTGCGATCATTGTTTCACCAGGGTATATAAGGTATCTGAGGCCAGTCGTGTGCCAGGCTCACTGGCTCACACGAGCTGATTCAAGAGCAAGATCAAGACGCGTGCCTTGTACTCTCTACACTCAAACTATTTTCGGACTACGACTCCCTGCAAGATAACTTATCCAAGCCAAGCGTATCCACCAAGGTAGGTTTATGTCCACCGCGCATCCTTCTGTGCTTCCTCGAATATGTCCTCACAACTCCTTGTACGCTTTGGTATTTGCACTGATTAACCAGTTGCTTTCCTCTTTTTTCTGCAGACAAACGATGTGCACTGCAATGGAGACCGCATACTCTGACATCGACAGCTCCAGCTGCGACTACTTTACGCTCACAGATGACGAAACCTCACACAGCAGCATGCACTCTGCCTCCCCTGAATCGCTTGGAAAGCCCGCCTCTCCCATGAGCGACAGCCAGGGCACCTGCGTGCCTGAGCAGCAGCAGAAGAAGAGACGCAGAGGGCGGGCGAGGAACGACGGAACTGTGCATGTTGTCAAGAAGAACCGCCGCGTGAAGGCAAATGACCGCGAGAGAAACAGAATGCACAACCTGAACGATGCTTTGGACACTCTCAGGGGCATCCTCCCTGCATTTCCAGATGAAACCAAGCTCACCAAGATCGAGACTCTGCGCTTTGCGCACAATTACATTTGGGCACTCTCTGAGACCATTCGAATTGCTGACCTGCCCCAAAACAAGTCGCGAGAAAAGCCTCTCGTTCTACCGAGCCTGTCGTGCGTAACCGAAGCTCCAAGCCCCGGGAGCGATGCTGGCTCTTGGGGTTCCAGTGAATCGTCTTCTTCTTCGTCCCCGGCGTATTGCACTTCCACCCCCAGCAGCCCGGCAGCAACAGATGATTACGGATTTCTGCAGACAGATGTTATGTACAGCTACCACAGCTTTGCTTCGAGCGTTTATTAACCACAGTAGCCTGCATTTTAGATGTTCGTGCGGTCCTAACTGAAAGGGTTTTGAGAATGTTTCCGTTATTTTGTGAAGAGAAAATGGAATGAGACGGTTCATATTCACTATTTGCCTTAACCACGTCTCTATGGGTATTTTATACTGTTGATTGTCTATTTACATGTTCTAATATTCGGATTGCATTTGAAATAACTTAATTTCCCCCCAAGTTTAGTATAATTATTTTGCTACGTTTATTCGTCCAAACCCTTTGCACTTTTGCAGCGCATTCAACGCAGGCTACTAGGCTACTACAGGTCCACTTCACAATATTGACCCCAACCTCAAGAGTATTATAATTAAAAAGAACAAGACAGATTTGCTTTTGCAGACTGAGGTGAAAAGTCAATTTTACAATTTGTAGAGTGATAATGCAGAAAAACGAGCGTGGAAATTCAGTTTCAACGGTCTGACAATGGACTGAAAGGCCGTCAAAAGACAAGGAGCTGGCCTCATGCATTATATATTTTGACCCCCAAAAACTGCAGTCCTCCTCAACAGAAGAAAATAACAATTCTATGAAGTCGCATGGACCATTTCTACATTTACATGATGTTGTTTTTATTTATTCAATTTTTCTTTTGGCAGTGATATGAAAATGTATTTTGTATTTTGTACATAAAGAGATCTATTCTATTTACTTGAAGTGTGGTGGGAACCATTTTTCTACAAATAAATATAACGTTTTTAAAAACATATGAGTGTTTTCCCCTCTTTAACCGTCAACTTGTTATCAAGATATTTGACTAAAAGTATAGCCTAGCAAAACTTTGAACATAAAGTTATATGTGTCATGGACTAATTCTATCAACCTCAAGCACATATTGTCAATGAATTGTGAGGGAAATAAAAGGGCCAGTGTCCTAGCGTGCTTCACGAGACAAAGGGGGTGTGATGCATTAATAAGATAACGGTTTTGGAGAGCGAGCGAGCGTGCGCACAGTAGCAGGTGGATCCACATGGTCGATGCTATTGTGGCGCCTATGCACACGAACACGCACACACATAACACCATCATCACTATCCTCAAGTCTGGAGTAAACATGTATGATGCAGGGGACAACTCATTTTGGACAACTAGCTATGATATTTGGAAAACAAACACATTCTTGCCATGTATGTGCCCATGTGCACAACATTTGCTGGGTCGTTGCACACAATATCCAACACATGGCCCTGCTCTCCTCTATTGCAGGGTGTTGGGGAGACCGCGGACATTTCTTTCTTTCAAACCAGATATGCCTTTAAAGAGTTTTTTATTCGGGGCTTCTTTGTAATGGCCGGATCATTATATTTCTTAAGAGGTTCAGGTTAAATCCTCCATTTGGGAGATCCGCATGAGGTCTTGCCAAGGCCCTTGTATCTGCACGTGTCGGGGATAGAGAACTATAATGGGACCGATGTAGGCCCTGGGGGATAAGACAGGCACATGCCAACTTCACCAACATGAAGAAAAAAAAAGATAGCCGAAAGAAAGAAATAGCTGAAAGAAAGGAAGAAAGAAAGAAAGCAATAAAAAGAACGTATACTCTGGCGAGGAAAAGGCGTATAATAGGCCTAGGCCTATGTAAAATCTATTAGCCTATTTTCTGTGTTGTTGAGTAGCTAGGGACTTTTTACATTGCTTTAAATTGGCACGGACAGCCTGGGCCATTATTCGTGTTCTAAACTTTTATTGAAGTTGTATTTTTTTTACAGAGATTTATTTAGACTTTTCTAGTTTAACTGTTGTACTGCCACCTGTTCGATTTGTGCTTGATAATAATAAGTGCATTCTTACATCTGCAGTGACACATTATTGTGCTCACGCTATATGAATATAACTCTTTGTTCGTGCGCATGGGGCCATGAGCAATCGCGCGACCAGGCTTAACCGACGCGCTGGGCAATGAGCTCGTGCACCTGCAAACTAATTAAAGCCTCGCCCATGTTCTACTTGCATTTCTATTGTCATTAATGTAAAACAAACTGAAAACGAACTTAGCACTAATTAGTAATGAAATGTGGATTCTGTGGATGCAACAAAGCTATAATGATCAAATTCATCATTGAACATCAATCTATCCCAACATCTACTTTTAACTTAAGCTACTGACCAACCAAGTGTTTTATTCAGTCTAAAAACGGCCACTATATTTAACACTTCTAAATGTAATTAATTTCCCATTCTTCCCTCTCTGGCTTAAAGCCAGTTGTCTTGAGATGCACAAAGGACCAAATTTCATCAGGGGCAGAGAGATCCCTTTCCTTTAGAGGAGACAGAATTCTCCTCATTATCATGGCTAAAAGACAATCTGTTGCTCGGGGCAGTCTGACTTCTTCCAACAATACCTATTATTCCTTTTTGTGCAAAATTATTTTTCAAAACCAATATACCAGGTGTTTAAGTCATAAATGGCAAGGCAGTTTAAATATGCCAGTCTAATAGATTAATTTAGCATAATTACAGTTCTGTTACAGATAGCCTATTATACTGCTATTGTGAAATATGAATAATACAATCAAGAACACTTGAATATGTTTTCTGGGGAAAACTATTTCAAAGGTTTTTATTTGTACTTGCAGCTTCCCCGTGTCATTTGCCACTTTATGACACCCATTAAATATTGATTGGGGTAAGAGGGTGGAAGCAGCAGGTTGTCTGCCCCCACAGTGCTGTAGGTTGAGCCTCTGGCTCCAGAGCCTTCGAGTAGAGCTCCCCAGGAGTGGCTCAGCTGGAAGTGACTGGAGGGAGGGAGCTAGAAAAACAGAGAGACAAACCAAACCTCACTACTTCAGACTTAAGCGAACACCTACTGGGCCATTATGACATCAGTGTAGGTGTGGTGGGCGGTGCAGTAGTTGCAGTCGAATGGTCCAATTAAACAATAACTACAAGTTAATGACCAACAGATGGTGTGTGATAGGAGGAAGGGACAGATAGCATTAAAAGCTTTCCAATTATGAAAACAGAACTTGCAGATTATATTAGTCATTAAAAAGTGATCATGGACATTGAACCATTTATCATCTTTGCAGGATACAAGTGTTATCCACAACAGGACATCTACTTTTCACAGTAGGTGTCAGAATGCAGAATTGAAATAATTAAAAAACGACACTATAATCAATGCAGCTAACATGCACAAGATGCCCCACCTCTTATTGCTTGTTTTGGGTTATCCGCTCCCTTTGAAGTACATGTGAAGGTAATTCCCTACTGTGGAGCTCTCCAAAACAAGGATTAGTCAAAGAAAGCTGACAATTCTGGAGCATGCCAAAGTTGAACCTAAATACTGTTCTCTGGTCAGTTCTGGCTCTCACCTCAGGTAATGATGGAGGTTGGGATGTTTGAAGAGAAATCTGATTCGAGGTCGGCGCTCGGGGCAGACGTCCCCCTGGAGTGACAGCCATCATCCACCTGCCCATTAGTGCAGATGTCTGTCTGCCGAGCCACCTCAAGGTTAGGTAATCCTCTTTCACACACCTTGCAGCAGGGAAGAACGGATTCAGCCCTCCTGTCTTCTCTTATGCTGCTCTATGCTCAATGCTGGACACTTCAGTATGCTGTTTAGAAACGATCTCTTTGGCAGCATTGGACAACACGAGTAAAATGAAGCAGACCATGAGCGAGTGAGTCTTAGGACAGTTATAGGACATACTCTGTATAGCTCTAGCTATACACCACTGACCTTAAGTGTACTTGAGGGAGAAGAGACATGTTTGACAGTTTCAAACCTATTCTGTCAGTTGGGATGGTGTCCGATGGGCCTGCCAGCAGCAGGCAAGGGATGATTAGTGGGAGATTATGACTTGTTGATAAAACAGAGGCTTAAATTCAGTCTAATTGGTCTTCTAAGTATCACAAACTGCTTAGTGCCTACTTGAGAGCAAATATATTTGGCAGGTTGGCAGGTAGGTAAATAAATAATTAAGGTTTGGTAGTTGAGATAAGACCCCAACATGTAGTGGATACACTACAATCTACTATGTTCATGATAGAACTGTTTATTCCAAGTCACCATTGTAAAACGCTGTCATTCAGCTTCAATTCCGATATTCCAATATTGTGATGCAAAGTATGAGTCTTTAAACGTCCAATAATGATGTAAAATATATTACAAATCATGTAAAATTCATGAAAAAACCTTATAGCTACTGTATGTAATGTACAGTTCTGACTTAATGCCCAAGCTGAGTCTCTCTAGAATTGTTCAAGTAAAGACTATAGTCAGGAGAGGTGCTCTCACCAAGACAATAGTCTGATTAATAAGTGCCTTGCTCAGGTCACAATAGACCAGTATTGATCCCATTGTAAATTCCTCAACATTGTTCTCAATTTGTAAACCCACTTTATATGCTTTGTGAGTTGGAACTAAAGCCTCTACAGTGCTGCCCTCCTCCTTACTGCTGGCTTTACGACGGAGAGTGTGGGGGGAGGGAGATTCTTTTTGTCCTCGCCCAGCTCAAGTCCTGGAAGCGCAGGGTGAATGAAGTAGGAATTCCTGGTGTCAAAAACCCTTGTGGCCCTTTCCCTCTTGTCGAGGGTGACTTCCTCTCCGGCCCACCTGAATGTAATCACTGGCTCTCGGCCTTACATCCGCCAGTCGATGTGCCTGTGGGCTCGCAGTAGCAATGTCGGCTATGTGCTGGCAGGCTTTTCCCTTTTCCCTTATTCAGTTCCTATTCACACACCTTTGCAGTGTTTATGGCTCAGGAAATGGATCAGTCAGTGAATGTTTGGCACCTTGTGACATGATGGAGATGATCATGTGAGGGTTTTGGGTCCAGGCCTAGGGCCGGAATAAATCTAACTTGCTATCTTCGTAGTCAGAAATGGCTAAAAACAAATGAGAAGAATAAATTATTCCCCTTTTCAACACTGTATGGAACTTTTTTGTCATGACTTTTCATGACAATTTCTAGATATGACTAGGTGAATAAACAATGTATTTAAAGGTGATTTTTCAAGGTATGCCATGCCATGTTGCCTAACTAAAACATTTCCTATCACATCAAACCTAACAAATACACAAACATAGTTTGGAAAGAAATGAGCTACATCCACAGTGTTTTCATGCTTTTTGGACCTATCTGTATGGAAACTATGTTATTTGAGCCTTACCTCCACCTGTGCTGAAAGAAACACTTGGAGTGCAGATGTGTCTTTATGGTAGATTAGGCATATGTCACCCATAACCCTGGGTAGAGAGGCCAACCTCACATTTGGGGAGAAAGAGTCCACTTTAGAACGAGCAGGAAACAATGGCAAGGCAGCCCCTTGCCCCCGAGGGCAGGTAGTTCCCGGTGACTGCCCCCAGTATGTAAAGATATCTTGTCTTCATTTGTAATAGAAAGCCCCAAACACACACCTACAGCCATATGCCCCCTCCCACAGAACACACACACACACATGCTTAACGCAGTCAACTTACATTCATAAACTAACACACACACACACTGATATATTTTGTTCACACATTTGATATAACATCCTACGGAGGAAATATTTCAGTAAATCTATTAGCCAACAGGAATCAAATACTTTCAGTAACCTTGCGATTATACTTCAAACTCCTTCAACTGACCGAGGGTTATTATATATTCTATCAAGAATAATACAAGGTCAAAATTCAGTTTGTTTAGAAAGGGGACTTTCTGTTCAAGGTTAGAAGGTATAAGTGGGTGTTAGAGGGTTACAAGGGCTCTCCACCATGTTAAGTGCTGTCTAATTAGGCTGGAGTGGCCGGGGGAGAGGGGCCCAGCGTCAGGGGTGGAGAGGTGCACCTACCTGAAGTGATACGCACTGTCACCTACACCCCACTAGAGCAAGTTCCATTCCCTCCCCTCCCTCCTCACCCCCCCCACCCCCTCCCCAACCACCCACCCACAACCCCCATTAATCGTTGCTTTTCTCTCAGCCAAAAAGAGGGAGGGGGGGGGAGTGTCTGTTTTAAATGCCCACAGAGGCAGAACAGAGTCACAGGAAAGTGTCAATCAAGAGGGTAGCCATGCAGTCACCCCAAATTCAGACTTTTTATTTCTCTGTAAATAGGTGCCTTTCTAACCCCACCACCCACCCATCCCCTCCCCTGATCACTCTAAGAGAGTAGGGGGCGGTGAGGGGGAGGGGGGGGGGCATCCTCAGGGACCCAAGAAGATAAAATCAAGGAAACCCAATCCTAGCCCATGTGCTTAGGATAAACAGATGTGATTTTTTCCTCTCAAAGCAATACAAGATAACCTCTTCCCCTCTCCACCCATCTCTTACTGCCAGTGATTGCACCTGTACCCTTGCCCCTGTGCAGGGACCAGGACTAAGGTTTCACCCTCCATGCCTCATTACTCTCTACCTGGACTCATGGATTACACCAGAGATAGATCAACTGATCTGAGATTTAATGTTAAATGGCTATAATGAACGTGTCACAGATTTGTCCTGGGTTTTTACAACTTTGATCCCTACATTGCAGGCACCAATTTGAACTATACAACCCCATTACCCCAACCCCATCTTGCAAAATGCAAGAATGCATACTATCAATGTTTCAAATGAACGTTTGCAAGGTTCAGTTTAGGCTGATAAACCTAAGTGCAGAACAAGTGTTCATAGCTTTTTGGTGCGCTGGATATATTGCTGTTCTTATTTTTGAGACTCCCTCTTCAGAGAACCTTTTTGATTCCTTATTTTCCTGTCTAAGGGACATGACCAGGCTCAGGCTGTGAGGTTTGTATGATAACTTAATCAGGGCTGGAGAGGTCAAGCCCCCCCCGTTGTCTTCAACAATTACCATGAAATTCTTAATGTCCACACAGCCCACATTTAACAGTGTCATCCAGGGGGCATGAGGGCTCTGACTGTGCCCCTCTCCAGCCCCCCTCTCCTGCCCCCCCTCTCCAGCACCCCTCGTTTGTCGCTGCACTGCCACCCTCCTGGGTCACAGAACACATCGAGGTAGGAGGGTGGATATTTAGGAGTATTTAGGGTGCATTGCAGTTGGGCCCAGGTTGAACCCATGACCTATGTCGCTTGGAAGCGAAGGAAAGCAATTTCCAGGGCAATAAACAGTGTCATGGCAACGGCAAAACGGTCTGTCTAGAATGGATGTGGAACGCTCTGAATATGGCCTGTGAATTAACAGCTGATTACAATCTGCAATGCTCACACTCAGAAAATCAAATCCGCTATATTTTTGGATCCCAATGAAAAGTTGATCAAATGGAAATAACCTTTTGATTATTTTAATTACAATACCTGAATGGTTTTCCAAATAAACCAAAAAAATGCTAACGTTATCATTATATTGTGAATTGTGAATTGTCTTTGCAAATTTCAAACTCTCATACAGTCGGCAATCAGCCAGCCAGCCAGACAGTTTTCTGCAGTCAGTCACTCAGTTTTCCCCTGCCTGCCCTGTTGCTGTCCTAATTTCCATTGCATATAATAAAACCTTTCATTTGGATTTCTCCTTTTCGTTGTTGAAGAAAAAAAACTTTTAATTCACCATGACGAAAAGTATAAATCAGACATTTAAGTTGGCCTGACTGCATGGCTGCAAGACAATGCCAAGAGGAGAAGAGAAGAAGAGGGGAACGCTATAATGTAAAATAGTTAAAAGCTTATTAGAGCCATTGAGGGGCAGCGTGATTTCCACTTTGTTTCGGAACACCCTGAGCTCGGCCTTTCAAGTAATTGTGAAGGGGGCAATTCAAATCTCTTTGGGTCCATATGAATGAAGGCCTCTTAAAGCTCTTTTATAAGCCAGCAAATTCCCCACAGGCGTATGCCCTTTAGCTCCATTACTGATTTACCCAAAGCATTCATCCCCAGCCTTCTGCTTCTCCTCGCCCATTGTTCTCTCCCCAGCCTCCCAGCACCTGACAACTCTAGCACCAGGCTTCTCTTTGCTGCTTCAAAATGTGTAGGCCCAAAAGATCTTTGAATATTGCGATATATCTTTCTTTCCCCCCCCTCTCCCCATCCCCCCCCATATCTCCAGTTTTTACAGCAATAAAAAGGGAACAGACCGAAAAAAAATATAGAAGAAGGCGGAAAAAAAGATTGATTGATTTTCTTCTTGCAGCCACGGGGTAGAGCAGTGTCGGTAGTGTTAACATCGATGGCTGAATGAGGCGGGTCCTTCTCTGGATAGAAAAGGGGAGGCTTGATCCCATTCTTTCTTTTCCATTCAGATAAAGGAGTGAAGAATTTCCAAGTGGGCCCATTGCTTCTGTACTTAGATTAATTAGGCTTCTTTTTAGAGACCATTCAGGCCATCTCTCAAACAGGGTCTGAGTTACATTCTGTAAAGTTTTTTAGAGCCATTTGCATGTGTTTGTATGGGCTGGGTTAGTACTGAGGAGCACTTGGAGACAGACAGAGGAAAATAAAAACAAAGAGGGAGGGGGAAAATATTCTTTTAATGGGTTTTTCAGTGCTCTATACTGTTTTCTTTGCCCTATTCATGTTAACAGCACTCCAAAAGATAAGTGCTTGGAAAAATACTGAAATCTTGTAAAGAGAGAAGGAGAAACTAGGTCTGGGAGTGCTTTCTGTTGAAATGAGATCATTTTGAACAAAGGCGACTGAGTGTGAGTTTGTGAATATCTGTGGTAGGTCAAGGCTCGAGCGCATTCATAAACTGGCATTGTCTAATTCTGTAATGAAAGCGTTCTAACGCAAAACAACAACAGTCATTGTCTTTCAGAGAGGTTCAAAACCCCTTCAGTGCTTGAGGTCACAAACGATTCGATTCCACCGTGAAACAGACACCTGTTACAGAAATGCTGATGCACCTTTCATGTAACCAACAGTCCTTATCACAGCCGAATACGTTTCCCTTTGTTTTTGTCAACACCTCATGTAATGCCAGTAGTGGGACTGTGGGTGCCGAACACAAATACACAATCTTATTTTAGTACTTGATGAATACTTACATTATCAGTTAGTTATATCTCACTGTCTACCATATACTGACACCAGGCCACCATCTGACCTTGTCCAACATGTTTGAATACTAATGCGGAGGACCCAAAAGATGAGTTACTGCGAGGAGTCAATATGAGCTCTGGTGCACACCACCAAAACACGATGGGCACGCGAGACAACCACGGATCAGTCTTTCTCCATGAGCGAGGGCTTCCCCTCTTCCCACACCCCCACAACCCCCTGAACCCCCACACCTCAAATCCCTGCACCCCCACACCCCCGTAAACCCTCCCCACACACAGGGCAGACTGAAAAGGGGGTATGAGAGTGAGGGATGGAGGGGTGGAGGGGGGGTTTGGAGGGGTCAGGACAACAGTGGGGCTGTGTGCAGGTTGGGGAGTTGGAGGTCGGAGGCTGTGGGGAGAGAGGGAGGCCCTCCCGACTAGCCAACAAAGCGCGGGCCTGGATTTGGGGTCCGGGTGTTAGTAAGGGGATTTGGGGAGTGTGGAGCCTGCTTAATACCGAGCGACGATTAAGGACACAATGGGAGCCTGAATGAGGCGGCGTGAATGGCAGCCGTGTGTCCTCGATCACGTCAGGGTCTTAGAGCCCGGGCAGGGCAGGGGGGGGGCAGGGGGGGGGCAGGGGTGTGGGGCGGGGGGATTCTGGATTAGGGGAACTGTCTGGGATGAAGGTGTGGGCGAGAGAGAAGGAGGGAGAGAGATCAGGATAAACAGGATAGTTCCTTGTTTTGGGATGTTGTATGTTTTGTAAGCATGGTTCTGAAGCGAAGGGATGACCACCCAACTCAGGTGGAGATATATTTTTGCAACAGTTGTTGCATATGTTTGATAACCCCAAGGAGTTTGGAAAGGCTTTGGGAAAAGGACTCATTAATATATCTTTTGATTGATCCATTGATTTACTCAAATAACGCTTTAAAACCAGGTGCTAGCAGTTCCAGCAAAAGATAACTCTCTAGAACCTTTAACGTTATCTTTCCATCTATTTGATGACAAAAGATTGGCCAAGGGGAATGATGTCGTTGCTGCACATTTATTTGCACTGGTAGATAATGGGGTGTGTGTAGCACCTGCCTTTGTGGTTCACACTGAAGTACGGCTGCATTGATAGCCAGAGTCCTGAGGGCATCTAATTTTCTTGTGGTAAATCAGCAATTGTAAGGGAATAAGACATCTGCAAGTGTATGAAAGGTGGAACCCAGTTCTCAAGAGTTCGAAACACAGCCCACTCGACCGTGACTATATCCTTTTGGTCTAATGAAATGAGCATGGCGAGGCTTGGAAAACAGGAACTTTGAGAGTGTCACATTTGTTTCCCCAAATGTGTTTATTTTTAATTGTTGATGATGTGGTTTTTGTTCTGGGGACAAAACTTTCATGAATTCTGCGGAACAAGAACATGTTGCTCTGTTTCCTAGTCTACACTAAAGTACTGCAACAATGCACAGTGATAGCTTTACCTCCAGGAAAAGAAGCCAGTACAAAGAATCATAGAGGGGTCTTGAATGACAACAGTGTATTACAGATTTGCAAAACAAGGAGGTCGCCTGTGGACATCAAACCTTCCTGGTTCCTCCAGCCCTTTGCTGCGTTTGACAACATCTTCCCTGCTTCACCTTTGTGCCCAGCCCTCACCCTTTACTGCTCCTTGGGGAACCGGGCGGTCATGTGCGTTTGAACCCAGCTTCCCCTTCCACCACAATGCAAGCCCACCCCAGGCCCCTCTCCATTTCCTCGCCGGGGCGAGTGCGTCCACACAAAGGTCACAGAGGGCAGCCCAAAGTGGAAGACAAAGCTTTGAAAAGCTTCGGCACTTGAAGATCGCCTGACAGAACTGCTACTGGTCAAGCCCACATGCACACACACACACACACACACACACACACGTACGAACATGTGCACGGATACACACACACATGTAGCTAAAGATAGTGTGTGTGTGTTAGACATACACATAAGAAGAAACACAGCTACACACACACACACACAGAGTCAAAGTCTTGTCAGATGTGCCCACCCTCACTCACATCAGGCCCTGGAGCGGTGTTTTGCTTTGCTCTTATGTTCATCTTCAAATACAAAGAGACATTCTCTGCAGACTTGGACTGTCTGTGTGAGAGTGTGTCTGTGTGTAAGCCAGTGTTTGTGTGTGCACATCTCTGCATTTCAAAATACCTGGATTTACAATCAACACCGCAGCAATAAACACAAAAACAAAGCAGATATCGACTAGTCATTATATTGTACAAGTACAATCCTATGTGCCTTACTTTAGTTTTTTTGTGACACAAGAAAAGAGGACCCCCCCCTCACCCCCACCGCTTCCACCTCCCAGATCCTCGGGGTCAGAGTTCACTTCAACAACTGGCAGCAGTCACGGTTCTGTGACAGCTACTGTTGGGGTGGTATCGCCTTTCTCTCTGAGCTGAGGTGTCTTTGAGGACTATAAACGAGAATCTGATTTGTGGTAAAGGCTTATGGCTTTTGATGTACTAAATGGGGTTACACATCCCATGCAATTCTTCTCACATGCCGACAAGTTAGCAAAGGGAGATTGTACACCCACACACAGACACACTCCACCATAAGGACTAAGCATCACCTGTGGCGGTGACTTCTAAAACCCCAGCTCATCTGCTCCCTCTTAGGGGGGGGGGCATCTGGCATGGGTAGGGTACGGAAGGGGTGGGGTGGGGCACTGGGGCAGAAAAGGGGGTAATAGTTAGGGGGGAAGGTGAGTGAAGTGTGCCGCATGGCAGCCAAAAGACTCCCTTGAAAGGGCAGAGCAGGAGATCAATGCGAGCCCTCTTGCAAAATCCCATTAGAGTCCCAAAAAGCCACTTGTTGCCTTGGCTTAGACCTCCGCCAGCCAGCCCTTCCCCCAGGCTACATCTCTCTCTTTGTGCACCTTGTCTTTTTCTTAGATTTTATCACATTAGTTCCAGGGTAAGCTGGAAATCGGCTATAATTGCGAGCTCTGTGATGCTGGCCGGGACAGAAGAGAGGAGGGGGCAATAGGGCAAACTGGGGATGGATGGAGGGGAGGGAGAGAGGGGAGGGATAGAGGGCCTGTCCGGTCAAAGAAGAGGATTTTTGTTCTTGATGCTTATAAAAAAAAAGAAGGCATTGAGCCAGCACGTGATACTTAATCTCAAAGATTCCTTTGGTGCGATACGCCTACTGTGGGTTTCAAGAGAAAACGGTTGGGGAGGGAAAGAGGGGCAGATATGGGGGATGGAAAGAAGAATGGTGAAAAGGGGGCAACACAAATATATATATATATAAAAACAAATGCAAGTCATTCTGTATAGTGGGCTACTTCATATGACAAATGGGATGCCCTTTCCTAAAACATGACTGGGATAAAGACTCCATTCACACACGAAACTCCTTCACCACAGCATTCTGTCAATCAGTAGGTGAATCCGACGCATCCCTCAGCGGAGATGAATGTGAAAAGAGACCCGAGACAGATCTGAAGAGGCGGGCGCATGCATGCGCCATGCTTCAGCTGTCAGCCCGACCGCAGCCCGGCTCCACGGAGCAGCGCTCGGATAAATGATCAACTCCACTCCCTCGGCTCCCCCCCCCTTTCTTATTCACGGCTGAAGGGGGAGGTCCAGCCACCCAGCCACCCACTCCAACTTTGACGTAGTGGTCCTCCGTGGTGGGTCGGGGCTTCCTGTAGGTATTATCAGCCTGGATCATTGATCAATGCTGGAGTGGAGTGAGCAGGCCAGGCCCTGAGCATCCATCACTGGAGCTGTGGGGCTGTCAAGGCTGCAGATAGGCTTTCGCTATCTGCTTGACAATAGAATGATTAACCAGGCCTGCTGATAGTCCATCAGCCCAGCTGAGCACCCCTCTCTACTCTTTCACTCACTCATACAGTAGATGGGATCAGATCAGTTGGTGGTGGGGTGGGGGCTGGTGGAGGTGGTTGTGGGTGGTGAGGGGGGGTTGAAGACTCAGTGAGTCAGGGAAAGTGACATATTAGATGATTTTTCACTCTTTTATCTGTCAAAAAAGTCCTTGAATAAGTGTGCTTGTGTTATGGTGATGGTTTGGCTTAAAATGTGGTCTTGATCAAACCAAAATGTGCAGCAAGAGGGGACAACCAGGTTCGATCACCACCAGTAAGTTACAATGCTGCCAATTGGGGGTCGATCCCTCATTCAAAGCAGCTTCCACTGCTTTAGAACAGCGATGAAAGAAGGAAGATTGTAAACCAACAGGGGGTCAAGGGCACGAAACAGAGAGACTCAAAAATAAGACCCTTTTCTCCTCTGGAACAATCACAAACTCTTCACAACAATCGGATTTTGTTTACAGCATGAACTGTTGAACCCGAGCTTTCACCTTTTGTGTTCGGTACACACTCAGAATAAATCTAGATTGTAGGGACACAATGTTACATTTTAGGGTGTTGGAGAAGGAGTTGCTAAAATCTTCTCAATGGAAATCTTCTAGTCAGAGAGAGAAATGATTCACGTGAGAGTGCTGATACATTAATTCAAATAATGCACTATTATTGTGGATATACCTACCCAGCCACATCACCCCAATCCATAAATCTGCACCCCACAATCATTCGTTACTCAGCAAAAACCCAATTCTAGGATCTCAATTCCTTAAAAAAGTTTGTATCTGATGTCAAACTCCGATGTGGGGACAGCTTTAGCAGAAATCCATCAGGCTGTGGACAGCCTGTCAGGAGAGACGTGTATACTAATTGGATTGTGAAAGTGTTGGATAGGTAGGACTTCCCTGCGAGGCCAGCCATTCATCCAGATATGTAACCTGACCTGAGTGTATTATTAGGCCGGGACGCAAGGTCCTTGTTAAGGGTTGGCCACTGTGGTGCCACCTTCAAACCAAGTCTATTGTCAGCGACTTTAGAAGCAAAGATTATGTGGTCAGGTTAAAAACAAGAGAAAGGACTCGACCACCACTCCTCCCTCTTCTCCTCCTCCTTCTCCTCCTCCACCCCGCTCCCCCCCAGCTCCTTACAAACTCCCTTAAATGCTCTCTATACAACGGCGGGATATGGTTTTCGGCATTAGGGAGCACTTGAGTGAACCCCTCAGGTTGCCACGGTCACCTGGTGCCTCTGCCACCCATCGGGCCTCGCTTTCATCTTTTGTGGCTGAGTGAGGAAGGGGCGGGGCATCTGCCAGGCAGCTGGTAAAGGAGGTCGGTTCCCAACGCTTCCACCCTCTACCCCTCCCCCCCTCTGCCGGCTAGTCCCGCCCATCCTACCTACAAACCTCACAATCCCCCCCCCCACAAACACACACTTACCTAGTAACTACAAAAAACATTGACAGTTCCTTCCACTAAATAACTGTCAAACAGTCCCCCCCCCCAAGTGTTTACTTTGGGTCAAGACTGAGGATGAGGCAAGGAGGTTTGACATGAGACAACCACCCCAGGTCTGCCACCCCAGTCTACCACCCCAGTCTGCCACCCCAGCCTACCACCCCAGCCTACCACCCCAGTCTACCACCCCAGCCTACCACCCCAGCCTACCACCCCAGCCTACCACCCCAGCCTACCACCCCAGCCTACCACCCCAGCCTACCACCCCAGCCTGCCACCCCAGCCTGCCACCCCAGCCTAACACCCTTGTTTACCACCCCAGCCTACCACCCCAGCCTACCACCCCAGCCTACCACCCCAGCCTACCACCCCAGCCTACCACCCCAGCCTAACACCCCAGCCTAACACCCCAGCAAACCACCACCTGCCTACCAAACCTGCATAACACCCAAGGCCATCGCTCAAGCCTACCACCCTAGCCTGCCATCCCGGCCAACCAAACCGGCCTACCTCCCCAACCAACCACCCCAGTCTACCACCTTATACGAAACCTGCCAACCACCCCAGCCTACCACAGCATTTTCCACATTTGTAATATTCCAGCACATGCCTCTGTAGATGTAAACCACATAACTGTATACTTCATGTAGAAACAACACTGACTTGTACAACACCGTTAGGAAGTCAACATTCCAATATCACATAAGCTCCTTGATATGACCCAGCCAGGCTTCTGCCTCAACGTTGTAAGCCCCCCCCACCCCCATGCACACACACAATCTCTCTCCTCTGTGCAGTGAGGTGTGAGACCAGAGAAGGGCACAGGGATTGTGCCGAACACTTTTTTTTATTGGATAAGTGGAGCAGGCCTTTGTGCCTTTGAGTCTGCAGATAGCCTGTTGGGCTCTTAATCACCTCTCCTTCTCTCCTTTTCTCTCCCTCTCCCTTTCTCCCTCTCTCCCTGAGGTGAGCCGTGTTCAGAGGAAAGGGGATAAAGAAGACGGCGCCATTGAAAGAGCTGTTGATCTAGGCCCTTCATTGTCCACGCCACTGGGGTCCGGGCAAGCAAGGTAAACAAATGGCAAACAAAAGGCGGTGCTTCACAGCAAAGCGGCCTCCATGGGGGGGCTCTCTTAGAACGTGACCGAGCCCCTCCCCTCACCATGCTTCTCCTCGGTTGCCATTAGCTATGCACTGCGCTCACCTATACCATACCCCCCCCACCCCACCCACACGCACAGACACATGATAAAGAACGCACAGATGCGCACACGCATGCAGGAGCACACTCTGCTGTGCATATGCAAACACGTGCACACACACACACACGTTATACACACTCCACAGCACCCCTGCAGGAAACAAGGGGGCCAGTGACGGCGGGATAGGAGCATGTCACACTTAACCTAACACTGACACTTTGAAACGGGGTAGAACAGTTGAAAAGAAAATAATCTTTCTGGTTATGAAAGAAAAGTTGATGGTGAGAGAGTGCAGTGTGAGGCTTGGATCTGTTTCCATTCTTTGAGGGGCACGCTTGGTTTTGGCATAAATACCTAACTGGGAAAATCTGTTCCTGAACTCAGGGCTCCGGTGTCTTGCACCTGTTGATAGATTTGTGGACCTTCGTGTTCGTACTGCGCTACCTCAGCTCTTCTCCCATTCATTTCTCATTTCGGTGTCATTCATAATGCCCGAAAATCAAAGAATTGTGTCATCATTATCGGTTCATATTGTTGCCATTAAATGACCACAGCAAGTAACAATACACCAGAGAGAACCTCTTTGACCTGATCCATAGATCCATCTAACACACTGCCATCTGCTGCCAGAACACATCAATACTCGCTGCTCCAGAAGTCCTCCTGGCTTTTCCACTGTCTGGATCCATTTAAATAGATGTCATGGATTTGATACGGGGCTATTAAAGCTGTTTATCATGTGAGCTTATGTATATAAAGCCCAATCTGGCGTATGTAGATGAGAATGTAGATATCCAGCAAGTTTCAAACCTGGTTAACCGCTATTCAAAAGCTCATGGCAAAGCGGTGAGAAGCGGAAGAGCGAATGAAAAGCCGAGCAAAGTGGAGGCAAAAGAAGTGAAACATGGATATTAGGGCGAGGGTGCCATCTTTTACGTCGAGAGAAAGCCCTTCCCCAGATGGCGGCGCAGAATTTGTCGGCAAAAAGGCTTTCACTGTCGCCACAAAGAAATCTAATTGAGAACAAACTGTCATTGAATGAGAGGGGGACCATGACAGTGAGCCGGGGTGGGACGCACTCCTGCTCTCCTCTCTCTGCTAAGGAGCAATGGATTGGGGGGTAACAAGACGGGGGTCTCTATGTGGTCTCCCCAGGCCCTCCGGGCCCCTCGTGAGTGACACAAGGGGCCACGGTAGATAACACGCGCAACAGGCCCGGACAAAAGGCTTTCACGGGCCTCTCTGAGGGGACACAGTCCAAACGCAGCCGACTGTCAAGTGTGAAGGAGAGGAGGAGAGGAGGAGAGGAGAGGCTGAATGGACAGATAGAAGGATGGATAGATGGATGGGCTGGAGGTCGGTCTGGGTCTGGAGAGGATCTATTGAGTCTGGTCGGGCTTGAAGATGAGGCTCCCCCTCGTTAGGGTCAGAGCACGATGACACTTGACGCTTCTTTTTCTTCTTCTTCTTCTGGTAACTGCTGAAATGTCGCTATCGTCACGTTTCTCTCCATTTCTCTTTACTTTTTGCTCGTCCGAGTAGGGGATGCAAAGGAGGAGGAACAGCGAAATGATGTACTTTGTACTGAGAATTCTAGTTCTCAGGGAAACACTTGTGCTTTTGAGCACTTATGCTGCATCTGATTAACTTGTGTTGTATCATGTAAATATGTGTACTAAATCTTCATCAGATTGCGCATACAGTATAGACCAACAGAAATTAACTGACTTTAAAAGGACAGCAATACATGCCTCCAACACACAACACAACTCATTTACCTCCATCGACAAAAGAAGGACAAAAGGAATGAAAACAGAGAGAAAGAGACTGTGAGAGAGGTGGGAGGGAGAGAGAGAGAGAAGAAAGAAAGAATTAAGTCAAACTACTAACTTATACTCTCAACTCATCTGAGATTCTGTTGCTTTAAATGCACCATCAATCATCACAGTTCTGGAATCCAAAACGGTTCTGAACTCATCAATCACGACCCGAGTTTGGTTGTGCATTTTTGTCTTGATTGTGGACACTTAAAGAATGGCATGAGAATAGTCTATTTTTCTCAGTTCCTTCCCACACACACCCTCTTACAAATAGAGAATGTATAGATGTCACCTGCTAGTTATACTGGGTCAATCGTTTATCTGCTGTGTTCGCAGCCGTGCCGCACAGACAACCACGTGACGGTTCACTTCACGTAGCTCCTAACATCTCTGGAACCGTGTAGGTGACAACAAACTGGAGCCGCAGGTGCAGGTGACATCTTAACGTTCTCTGTCGCTACGGTTGCACATCCTCTCGGAAGACTACGTCACACTACCCCGCCGCACGCACGGCCTGTAGTTTCCGTGGAGAAACGGCGACAGTAGCTACGTGTCCGGGTGTGTTCGAGGATACTGTGTCATCCTGCGGAGTGTGAGGGCCTGCAGCGGGTGTGTGGAGGTGGGGTGGGGGAGCAGGGGACTCCTATTAGATTCTGTTTTGTATAAACAACGGCATCACGCACCCCCTTTATGGGGCTGCCGTCGCTGCCCGCTGGTGATTATTCCTCCTTCTAAGTCCACCCATCTGTCCCCGTTTATCTGGCCTGAGCCTCTTTCACAGTCTTCTGACAGGAGCCTGCAGCCTCACAGAAAGAAGAAGAAGAGGAGGGAGCTGGTTGGGGGTGGGGGGGGGCTTCATCTAACTGCACCCCCCATACCGTGCCTACCCCATACACCCCCCCCCCACGCCCAGCCCCGCCCGGACCGAGCACCCCGCAACCCCTGATTGTGCCCTTCCAGACCAAAGCACTCTTCTATAGCTTTTTGATAGGCTTTCAATCCCCCGCGCCACTGACAAGCTTTTTCTTTTGGAGGAGGAGCGAGGAGAAGTTGCGTTGTGTCCCCTCTCCCCACCTCCCTTCTGTGTGTTGGGGTCTGTCGTGGGGGTTAGGAGATTTAGGGGCTGTGAGGGAGGGAGGGGAAGTGCAGAGGTGATTTTTGTTAGTGGGCAGGGCAAGGGAGGGCGGTGCAGGAGTTGTGAGGTGGAGGAGGGGGGGACGGGGGGACGGAGGAGGAGGTGGAGGAGCCTGCGGTGGTAGGAAAGGAAAAACTGGAGCAGATGGGCCTGATTGTGCTCTCTACGCAAATTAAGGAGCGAGACATCTGCAGCGAGGAGAGGCATACTGGTGGTCCAAGGCAATTAAGGTGGGGGGTGGGGGGGGGTGTTGGTGGACTGTGGTGGTTTCGGGGCTGGAGGAGTGGGGGCAAGAGAGGGAGAGAGAGAGAGAGAGAGAGAGAGAGAGAGAGAGGGAGCAGAGGACAGTCCTGCCCCTGACGGTGCATTGAGATGAAGTCAGGCTCACATTACAATGAGGGACGGTTACAATAGGGGGAGCCGTCGAGGTGGAGATGGGCTTAGCTGGGTTGCGGGGGAGGGGAAGGGCGGGGGGGGAGTGAAGATTAATGTACGGGAGCAGCCAGCGACAACACACTCTGTCCAGCAGCCAATGTGAGTGATGCACAGGAGGAAGGGAGGGAGGGTGGGAGCCTCAGTGTGGCTGTTGGTGGTGAGGGACTATAGGCTCGGTCTGAGTTATAAAGTGTGTCCTTTTCTCTTCTCCTCCTCCTCCACCTCCTCCTCCTCATCTCCTTCCCCATTTGAACCCGGGGGTCATTTACAGAGGTTGACAGCTTAGACGTGCAGCGTGGTGGATTTAATGCAAGGCATTTCTTTCTCTACTTCTTCTCCTCTACCCCCCCCCCAAACCCCCCCCTTTCTGCCCCAGAGAGGTGACGTGACAAAGCGAGGTCATCCCTGGGATAATTCCTCCTTTAACGTAGCTTTTATTTATTGATTCGGTGCTGTGGGGGATTTTTGGGGCAGGAGAAGAATGCTTCCATGGGTGTTTACTAGGTCCCGGCTCTCTGGGGGGGTGTGTGTGTGTGTGCGCGTGTGTCTGTATGTGTGTGTGTGTGTGTGTGTGTGCGCGCGTGTGTGTGTGTCTGTGTGTGTGTGTGTGTGTGTGTGTGTGTGTCTGTGTGTGTGTCTGTGTGTGTTTCTGTGTGTGTGTGCGTGTGTGTGTTTGTGTGTGAGCGTGTCCGTGTGTGTGCGTGTGCAACAATGCAACCCACATCCCCAGATTTGCATAACTCTCTTAATCAGAAAACAGCGCTTAGTTGTTTCTAATTACTGGAGCAACTAACTGGCAGTAATTGTTGTGAAAGTGCCCTGTACTAATGCCATACACCAGAGACTAATTATACTCTCGTTGTCTGATATGACTGACACCGTCTGACAAAGGGGTCCGGACACACACACTGACGTGTGTAGATGTATGTAGGCCTACTGCATGTTGTGTGAGGGACTGAGGATCAGGAGAGTTAGGTAAGATCGTTTTGAAGGGGTTAGGGGTTGTGTCTAACAGTAAGTTTAAGATTTAGTTTGTGTAGAGAAATGACAAGCTAAGGGAAGGCATCTGAAAATAATATTATTCTATTCCATCCAAATCAATGTCCAAATCAATGTATTCTAAGATGAATGAGCCAGATTACAGGGTTGCTGTGTTTTCTCTACGGGGTTAACCAATCAGTGGTCACAAAATCTAGCACAAGAGCCAATACCACAATACCATTAGCAAAAATGTTCAGTAAATACATGTTTTTGCACCTAAGCATTATTCTACACCAGCTGCTTCATGTTTTTTCCCCAGACTTCATGAGTCAAACATAACACGTTGGTTCATAGCTTCCAACAGCCCTGATGAGCCAGCATCCTGTTTCCCCACAAGTGAGGTCAAAGGCGGATAATGACAAAACTCCTTTTTTATGATGATGCTTTGTGGTTATGGCCTTAATTGCTCAGCCAAAGGACATAGTGGTTACACTAGTCATCTGGGAGGTTCTCAGCGTTTGAGTGGGTAAACACCACAATAAAAGAAAGGCCCAATTACTCCGGAACGTACTGTGAATCCCTCCGAGATTCTGGCATCCTGGTTCAGTCTGACACCAGATCCTGCTTACGGTGCTAATCCTGCGGTTTCTACAACTTGTCAAGAGCAACTCCTCTCCCACCGGGTCAGACCATTGATTGGGTCAGACACCTCAAGTGTGAGACACCCTGAGCCGCAGAAAAACAAATGCATAGGGGTGTCGGGGAGAGAATCCCTATCCGATTCAAAGCAATAGGGCTCGCTCTCAATGACAGTGGATGCTCCCCTTTAAAGGACAGAGGAGCGCTTGTTCTGAGCTCCTGGGTGCTTAGCGATAGGCTTAATGAATCCTTGTGGGATCTTTTCACACCAGCACTTTCTAGTCAGGGGAGGCTTTGACAGGCCGTGTTTGTTCATCAAGGAGGGCAGAGATGATTCAGCAGCCTGTATTGTGTCATCATCAACCCGCTCCCCTCTCATCTCCACTTAAGGCTGAGAGATAATGCCGTGAACAAGCACTAGAGGTGCGAGCGAGAGAAAGGCTTGATCCGAAATGGAAAAAGTCCTAACAAGATCAGGGGTTGGCTGTGTAGAGCTTGGGAGTGTTATTAATTAAGTGTTTTCAGAAGGCCTTTCTGAAGGAAGACTTAAGTTGAGTCAGAGACAGAGTTTCTCACAGTTACATTCTGGCTTGTCAGAACACTTAGTTGAGTTCCATTCTTACATTCTTTGTCTAGACAAGTATTCTAGACAGATGTTACATCTGTAACTAAATGTCTTTGTTTAGTCTAGAACCAACCATCCAACCAATTTCCCAGGCAGTGGGACGAATGTGAGTGAGAGCACTGCGAGTAATTTTGTAGAGTTAACATTTGATACATTTGCCCATTTTGCTCGCTGCTAAGACTTGACCAAAAGTTCGTTGAAATGGTTTGTCTTTGGAGAGGGGCTTCTTTTCAAGCCTGAGGCTGTTCTCTCTGCTGGCCCTGCAGTAACCGATCAGTCCTATTATTGTTCAGTGGGCTGGATCGGCCATCACAAAACACTGCTTTACACACAAGACCTCTGGTGCAGGGCACACGGTAGGTGACGGACTGGCAGTGAGAATGAACTTAATCCCCTAAGCCCTTGTTGGGGCTTGTTTCTCTCCCTCCTTGCCTCCCTTCCTTCCTCCCTCCCTCCTTCGAGCACCCCTCAGAGTATAGACAACCGCAGGCGACAAAGAAACCTCAACTTTGGTCCCTGGAGAAATCTCCTTTCAGAAATGTCGACCAAACCAATTTTTGATTTTCCTTTTGGTTAGAGAAGTGTAAACATTTTCCTGGTGTTCACATTATATGGTAAATTAATATCAAATACAAACAGTTAACCTGGATATGATATCAGTGAACTTGACATCAAGCAAAATAAACAAAAGCATTTCTACCTTTAAACTAATTTAGGCAATTCTTGGCAAAAATGTAAGTAACTATGACGTTTAACGGTCACCGTGCAAACTCATTTTGGCCGTATTTAAACCAATGTACATATTTTAAGTCCGGTTTCACCCCAGGGTAAAGTGTCACTTAAAGAACAAGCATCAACACTTTTCAGCGATCACTTTACTTTGGGGGTGTCCTGTTTAAAGCCTGGATAAAAAGATTACACTAAAAGGTGATTTGCCAGCCAAGATGACTTGGACTAACTGATTTAGGAGGATTCAGGGGCAAAGGCTAGAAGTCTCTATTGTTTTCTAGATCCTTCTGACCACTGATAAGTAGAATCTGAGCCTTAAATGTAGTATCTATAACTCTAATTAGAATGGATAGGATTCAAATACACACATACCATTGTTGAGAGAAGTTGCTGGTGGACCCTTTAAATAAATTTACCTTTTTCAATGTTACAACTTAAATTCAATATTTTCTTACCTCTTTCTTTTATCTTCTAAGTTCATACTGCAAACACCATACATTTGAATGTGTCTGTTTGGGGTTTCAGATGTGGATTAGTTCAAAATTTTAGAATGGAATACTTTGTTGGCTAAATGACTACAAGCCATCAAGTGTCTAAGGTCGCAAACAAGTGTCAAATTATTACACTGAGCAACAGAGGCATGGTATGTTGATGTTAGATATGGATCACCATAGCAGCACTCTTGGTTTAACAGATTAAATAATTGCCCATTGAGGTGTGATTTGTGATACCCCGTGTCATATTTGATAACGTTTTTTTGTGTTGAAAATAGACAAAGAAATCCTAAAATCTAAACAGTATCACATTTAATCTACTCCTTTATGAGTTCAACGCACTCTGTAACATATGCAAAATACTGTGAGAGATTGAAATGGCAGGCATATACAGGACATTATACAATATTTACAGTTACATAGTTTAAAATGAGTGGTATGAAGGGGTAAATCTAATACCACATCAAAAGAACCACAAGTATGTTGGAACACATCATTGATGGTTTAGGGAAAAATATAATATTGTTGATATTCCATATATTTGGTCATATATATAATCTTTACAATAATTCACCTTTATATAGAAACTTTGATTCATGGGGAATGCTAATACTTCTTCACTACTGTGTCCATCGACCTGCTTGTGAATCTACACTGCCATCTAGTGCTGCAACACAGTAATGCTGCTGTGAGGACATAGTCAAAACTCACCTCTTTCACAGTAAAAAATCATAATAAAAAATGATTAAATATTCTAGAAATAAATTAATATGTAAAAAAAAACCTGGAACATGTTTCACAAAAAAATAAGACTAATTCATTTTTGGAATACTATATACTTGACAATTGAGGAATTATATGAAATACACATAGTAGCTCAACTCCAAAAGTACTTAGGTTAACTATGCCAGTGTCTATATGTGGACAGCTGTATTGTAAACAAGCGTATAGCAGGATTAGCATTGCCAAATTTCCATCTTCCTAGTCTTGAATGCATGAACAGCACATTATAAAAGCATGAGAATGAATTAATAAGCAAAAGGGGTCAGGTGGAACTGAACAATACATGCTATAGTCTGCTATGATACATGAGGAATCTGTTTTGCAACAGTAAAATTACATTTATATTCAACCTACCAAATCTGGTTGTCATGTAGAGTAAAGTCCACTATGTATATGTGCATTTGTGTACATTTGTGTACATGTGTGTGTATGTCCCCTGTTTTTGGTCAAATCTAAACCAATAGAATATTAATCAATAACTTCACAGAATACTGTGATGAGTTGAATGAAGGAAGTGACCGTTCGGCTGAATCAAAAGCTCACGGAAATACGCTGGTATTTCTGGATTCGACTGGACAACTTCCGCACGTGTTCTGCACTTCCTCATCAGCTGTGGTTGGCAGCGTGAGGCGTGTCCTCCTGCTCAGTCTTCTTGGTGAAGACAGAGGAGAGCTGCTGCAGCAGCAGCTCCTGAGAAGGGGTGCAAACCCCCTGCAGCTGCCTCCTTCTGGCCACTGGAGGTAACTGCATCTCCGTGGATCGGGACCCACTTTCTGGGCTGTGGCAGGGGTCGTCGTCACTTCCTGACACCAGGGTGTCTAATGAGCCACCAGCAAGGGGCAGCAGGCCACTCCCTCCTTCCAGGATGTGAACAGGGTTGGGCCCGATCATGCGGTCCAGGGAGGCAGTCTTGAGGGGGAGCAGGGAGAGGGACAGGGGCCGGTCCAGGACTTCCTGGGTCTCGGAGGCGGCGCTGGACAGGAAGCTGGTCTCTAGAGACTTGAGCACCTGCAGGCCGAAGTCGCCCACTTCCTCGTAGAGCGGCTCCGGAGGGGGAGGAGTCTCTGCGCGCTCCTCAAACGAGTCTTGCTGCACCTTCATGGGCTGGAGCGTGGAGGAGAGACGGGCGGTTACCACAACATCATACACCCCAGAGTGGGGCGACCCAGGCCATGAGATCCATGAGTCCATCAGCGTATGTTTCCTGTCAGTTTTCTGACAGATTTATTTATAGTGGAGAAATCCAACGACATGAAAGACAATATTGCACACTGTGACAGCTGTGCTTTAAATACAGCATGCAAAACACGTCATCAATCACTAATTCATACTCTCACATATTGAGAAGTACTTTGAGCAGACTATCCCTTTAATGACAAAAACACAGGTTTTACCGTTCAAGAAACAACAGGCTTCCTCTGCTGCAGGTGCGGCTATTGTTGTAGTATCATAGTGACAACACTGAGATAATCACCTCATTGGCTGAGCACAAAAGATCAAACCTCCAGGAAACTCCCTTTGTAAATGTGATTGTGGCTGGGACAGGTAGCAACACCACACACCCATACCCCGCTAATTAGTCTGAAAACACACAAGTGAGGGTTGGGTGCGGAAGGTTGTTGACTAATCTCCGAGGTCAGCCTCAAGACAAGCAGCACAATGCTGCAGAACAATCTAGAAACCAGCTCTTCTTCCTACGCGTCCTGTTGTCCCCACATCAAACATACCCCTACATCCTGGTGGTGTCATATCAGGACGTAGAGGCTTCCAACAGGAAAAGGAGGGGGGAAGTTTGGCTGATAGAAATCTATCATGAGGAAACATGCTTCTTAAAGTGGGACACTAGTAAAAGTTTTTTTTGAAAGGAAGATGAACAGTTTATAGTTTTACATTTTGGTCATTTGGTCATGTTGACATGTTTTTACTTGTGACTTGACCTGCCTTGACTTTTGCGAACGCGTTGTGGTATTGTTGAAGTGAACGACCAAAACAACGTGTGACCATGTTGAAATCAGAGGCCAAACAGAGAAGGAGACAGAGATACTTACAAAGAACATGGAGAGTGTCCTTCTGGCGTGTAACTTCCTCTGCAGAAACAACAACAACACAAGATGGAGAGTCTTAACCTCTGAGGCTTCATGTGGAAATCTGAGCAGAAAGAACGTGTCCGACTCTTCCAACGTACCAGGGTCTGATTGGCTGAGAGCATGGTGGAGTTGCTCTCGTCCCCGCGGATGGGCACGAGCGGCATGGTGCCAAACTTCTGCTTGGAGATGTCAGAGGAGGAGTGGCGCCGCAACACAGGGGCCCGGGAGTCATCGTTCTGCCAGGAGGACGAGGTGGGGGAGGGGGGTGGAGATAGGTGGATGGAGATAAGTGAGAACTTAAACTCTGGTACACAGAAAACGTGAGGATAGGGATGGGAATGTGGCAGAACAAGGAGGAACCAGAAGCACGCACTAACACGCGCACGCATGCTCACACCCACACGGACACACACCTGTGCTTTGAGGAAACTAGTTATCCAGTCCCAGAGGTCAGTCTCTGAGTGACAACACAGGTACCTGGAGGGGGTGAAATAAGAGAGAACGAGGGGCCGGAGGAGCCACAAAGCAGTGATTAGCTTTCTATTGAAACGGGTGTGGAGGGGCAGACTCCAACACGACGCGTTACAAACCCTTGCCTAACAATACACACCACTTACATAACGGTCTATTTCAGGTAAGATGACCTCGAATACTGTATACACAATGAGGAAATCAGTGCACATCCTCAGGGAAAATAAGCATTATGTACCAGAACAACTTTTTCAATATTTTCAACTAACTTGAGTTTTTTCTAGTTCTGAACTAACGATTGTTTTGCCAAAAAAAGCTAAAGTTTGATGCTACTTACAGTTGGTGTTTATCCATCATTATTGTAACCCCCCATCTAAAACAAAGAGTAAAATAACATGTATTTTTGTACATTTCCATGACTGAAGAATGACTGGACAGGACATCGGGAATTCTCAGGCAAAACACAATACAAGCGTTCCTACTTTGATGGAGCTTTCAGCTTTTTCCGGATTCCAATGTAGATTTTCATTGATTTTAGTGCCCACTCCTTTTCAGGCTTGATGCTCTGCAAGTACAGAAACAATGACCTCATTTGCTTTGCTTGTGAAACACATTTCCACACATTTCTCTGCTTTAGTCAACAACCTTTTCCATGAGTCCCACCATCCACACAACATCAAAACTATGGGCAGGAAAGAGGAAGTGGAGTCTGAGCTCCATGCAGGCTGCCTCCTCCCAGACCTGCTGTACCTTCTTGTCCTTGAGCAGCAGCAGCTTGTGGTCCTTGATCTGGAAGGTGCGCTCCTGAAACTTGTTCCCCTGGAGGAGCTTGGGCGGTTCCTCTCGACACTTCAGTAGCCCTATTTTCATGATGTCGTTCTGGTATGCTGTGACCCAAAATAAGAATAAAATGATGTTAGTAATCTTAATTTATCACGTAAACAAAAGCACTTTTACGGGTCCCATAGACTGTTTGGTGAAGTTGACAGACTTCAATGTTTCACTTCTATTGCTTTGTCTTTACTTACACGTGAGGAGGTTGACCCCCTCTCCTCTGGGTACCCTCTTGACCACCAGGTAGGCGGAGCTTGGGTCAGCCATCTTACACCACTGCAGTGCCTGCTCCAGAACCTTCTCTTTGGGGTGCAGTGGTCGTTCTAGGATGAAAAGACAATATTATAGCACCTAATGGTGCTGAGACTGTGGATCTCACACTGTCCTGGTTGTCTTTCCATGGCCAAAAGTGTTCATTCAGTTGTACAATTCCATAGTTTGACTCAAATCGATCCTTTCTCACATATTATTTATCCTTGAACAAGCCAAAGGTAAAAATAAGTGTTTCAAATAAGAAACAGTCTCAGTCATTTTCCATCACGAGTCCGTCCTACTTCTCCAAATCTAATCTCAGTTCATAACGGGCCAATGCATGACCATAGGGCCATGCTTTTAGCTTCTTTAAATTTTGCTAGCTCCGTGTTATTTTCTGTATTTTTTTTAAGCCTTGGACAGAAAAAGTGAGTTCTCACCCAGCTGTCCGTCTTCTATGGCCTCAAACGTCATCCAAACATCCTTCTCGCCGGCAGGCACGTTCCTCATGTACAGCACCTGGTTGGTCAGCTCTTCAGAACACATTGTAGGGGAAACCTGTCAGGACAACAGATTCAGGTGAGGCCGGGGCTCGCAACTAACTTGAACAAATATATATTTTCTACAAAACGTTTTGAAAATAGTTTTGAAAGGTTTGAAAAATAGGTGGCCAAGGCTATAGGAGTGTTGGATGGTGGAATGCGCCACCATGTGGCTAGGATTGTAACTGCGCTTTTTAAAATTGAATTTAACCTTTAACTAAACCGTATTCTTTTATGTGTTTACCTTGAGTGTGATACAGCAGTCTGGTATCTTCATTTCCAAATAAACTTCAATGATCAAGTCCCCTGCCTGGGACAGCTGTGACACAAAGGAGTCATTGCAGAAACATAACAAACTTGCACAAGAAAAAAAAAGTTTGATTCTGCATACTGTGCTCGCTAAGTGAAGGTAACCCTTCACTTAGACCACCAGTTGTTACCTGAGTGTCTTTCCAGGTGGTGATGAGACTGATCTCGAGCTCAATCTGGGTCTGCTGCTCCTCATCAATCTGAAGTCCACACAATCATACATCAAGTACACTTAGCATGCCTTCCCATACTGTTCTACTGTTGTGGCAAAGTGACAATAAGTCACATGAACATGTAAAAGCTGGTGCGAATGTTAAACCAATCTGTTATGAATGATCTGTGGCGTAAGTTGTGTGTCAAGCACTCCCATACTCACATCAAATACATACAGGTAGTTGTCTATGAGGTCCTCTACAATCTTAACCTCATGCTCTCCTTTTCCATCGGTCTGGAAAAGGCTCGGAGCGAACAGCAGGGACAGGTTCTTGGTGCACATCTGGTTCAGATCAGCACACTTCTGGACCCTGGGGCAGAGAGAAGAACAGAGAACATCATGGATTTACCTGCTGCATATCACCTCCTGCCGTTAATGCAGTTGACATTGTATAAGGAGGTAATGCATTTGTCTCAGGTTGAAAAAAAACACGAAAAAAGTGACTTGTTAGGTTAGGACAGTTGTGAGTTGTGACTGACCTGTACAAGTGGCTGATGAGGGAAGCCAGAGTGGTCCTGTTGACTCTGGGTAAACTATGGATGATCTCCTTGTACCTGTCCAAACGATAGGTCTTCTGGGAGATTTCTACCAGGGCGACAGATGGCAGAGAAATCAAAACACATTTATTTTGTCGATGTCGTCCATGCAGCACGCGAAAGTCCAGAATAGTAAGATGAACATTGTTGTGGTATAACTCACTGGCTGCCCCCTGCCAGAGAGGGTGTAGCTCGGCCATGAAGATGGGGTCGTCGATCTCACGGAAGAACCTCTTCAGCACGTCCGTCACGTCCTCGATGAAGTTGTCCCCGATCCGTAGCTTCACATTCCGGGCGTCCTTTCGGAACTCCTCCATCAGGAGTTTGATCCTGGACTTCGCTCCGTTCTTCCTGTAGATTCCCTCGTGGCCCAGGCCTAGAGGACACAGACGCATGACATCACTTCCTGCCTCTCTCCCCTCGTTACAAGGGCACAGCTACAGAACCTTTTTTTATGACGTGGCAACATCTATTCCTTGTTACCACAAGATAGCTGTTTATCATCGGGTACACATGGACCGAGGACCCGGTGGGTCAATGTTTAACGTTACAAACACCGAGCTTTTTCTAGAAGAATCCAAAGGATGTGTGATTTGAGTTTGGGTGTGACTCCTAGTGCTTCCTTACCATACTGTGTGATAAAGGCAATGCAGCTGTCTACGATGATGGGGATGTCGTGTCTGCTGAGCTGCTGTTCTCTCAGGGTGTTCCCCCTCCCTCCGGCAGCCCTCTGGATGTCTGCATACCACAGGGGGAAGTCTGTCTTGCCCACACCCTGCACATGCAGAGTCCTGGGAGAGGAAGAGTGTGGTCAGAGACGGTGGTATACTGTAGGGTCTAAAGAACAATCAGGGGTCAAATGCAAAATGAAAATGCTTTTCGGTAGTTCCATCAGCCAATCTGGCCAGGAGTTATCTAGCGTTAAAGAGATCTCACAGACCTATATTGGCCTGTGAGATCTCGTTACTTAAAGTATTTCTTACTTATGTATTTGTTTTCAAGTATAGGAAGAGTAAACTTGCCTTCCTTTCTCAACCAACACCAGAATATCCTTTTTCTCATGGTTCTCATTCTCTGACACTATGCCTGAAACACAAATGCAAAACACACGTTAAACACAAGCGTCCCACAACAGCAACTAGTACATGCCACCAACACGCCCACTCACTGAGCTCCTGCAGTCGTTTGAGGTTGATGATGTCCTCGGCGGCACCGTCGTTTCCAGGGCAGATGAACAGGTTGGACTTCTGCAGTACGAAGTACGTCTCTTTCCACTGCTGGGGGTCCAGCATGGCCTTGTAGCGTAGGACCCCCACCCGCTCAAACTCCCTGCTCAGCAGGCAGTGACAGCTCAGGGGCGTGGCAGCCTAGAGAGGGTGGAGGCAGTATTTCAAATATATCCTTGCCATTGACCTTTCTTGCAGGAAGTATTACCGAGCATAATACTTTCACTGCGTGAAAGCCAGGCTGTGGAAAGCCAGCTTGGTCCAATCAGATTTTGTTAAGATTAGACGATCATGTGATCATCTCAAGGAAGGAAGAAAGGAAAGGGTGCAATTGAATAGAGTGCAACACAGGAAGTTCAACTGTGGCAGGATGGAACACCAAGGGGAAGGATCAAGTGAAAATACTCAAGTGTTTAAACAATAGGAACAAAATGGGAGTTCAAGCAATGAAGACCACATTCCTGGACCCAAAGTCTATTCAAAACACCCAAGGGTGTGCATTGCTTGATCAGATTAACACATTCATCTTAAGGTCAAAAAGTTGATTGGTTGAACAGAGGGGAACATAAGAGATATGAATGAGTAAAAAAAACTTCATCTGGTACCTTCCCAATGGCTTTGACCCAGCTCTGTAGCGCTTCAGGAGTCTCCAAGCCAAACTGGTAAAGCTTATCGGATGTCAGGTATAACTCAAAAGTGTAGCGAAACCTTAGGAAAAAAACGCAATGTTTAAACTCAATGCAATTTACATGTGATACATGTGTACATGGTGGGGTCAATGACATACCAGTACATCTACATTCATTGACACATATGAGTTTTATCGCTTCCAGCACCTGTCTATGAAGCCAGTGTTGTTGTGGCAGGAGGCAGGTCTGCTGACTCCCAGACACACGATGTCTTTGACGTTGATCTTCAGACTGGGCTCCGAACACCTGTCCGATTCATAGAACAGTATAGACCTCTCCACTGTACACCAGAACTTCTGGAAGTCTGAGCAGACAGGAGGGAAGCAGAAACTGTTCAGTTCAGCTGTTGAAAACTCGTGGCAGCTGATACCCTAAACGGGTTGCTTTTTCTTTTATATAACTAAACAGAATACAGCAAAAGCACAAGAAAATTGGAAATAAAAATTCATTTTTTCCTGGATGTAACAATTGACCAATGATATAAATGACAAACACACGTGTCAGTAAAATTCCACCATTAAATGAGCGGTACAACAGCCTACAGTAAGCATTTGTCGGTCCCACACAGTATGTTCTGTCCACTTTGTTCAGTAAAGACCTTTATACCAATGTCAGTGTGGAGGCTCATTCCAGTCTATTCAACCTGTGCCAAGTGCAGAGCCGCTGGGAGGGTGGCAGCCTAGTCGCCTACCTTCTCTGGTTTTGCGGGATAATGTGCCTTTGTTCGCCGAGCCTGACTTGTAGAGGTAGCCAGAGTGCAGGAGCGGCTGCATGATCTCGTCATAAACACTGGGGTCTGAGGAGAGGAGAGGAATCATATTATGGGGGTTTTTTCCAAGTGAATTTGTCTGTCCACACCTCCATTCTCTGTAGTGGGGAACGAGCATGGTATTTCATGTTCTGTTGTCCTCTCCTGCACAGGGTAGCGTCTACACTGTTAATGTTGGACTCAGACATGACGCTGGTCAGGCATACAGAGCACACTCATTTATCACAAAGGCTCTCACACTGCCCTTCCAGGTTACTATTCAGTCTAAGAGGAAACGGCTAGAGGGAAAAAAACGTCCCAAAGAGTGCTATATGCCTGAATACTCTCTCCTTGCACAGTAAAGTACCCTTTAAAAAAAAATGTCTGCTTTGTATTCACCTCATTGAAAAGCCAAACAGCCTAAAACTCCCTCAAATGACAACCATAATTTCATGTTCGGCATAGAAACATGATTTAGACGTTTTTAGAGGGGCTTTCACATTCCACATGGCCTTGGGACCACCATTAGGTTGCCTTTCAACTCAACCGTGCGGTAATTTGTTGAAAGCTTTCCCTGGAGGTTTAGAATGTTTGGCGCACCATGTGACCAGCGGGCCTCTTACCTGAAGCACCATGGGAGTAGTAGTTTGAAAATGGAGGTTTGTCATATCCGTTAGTGTCACTGAGGCGTGCCACCTCGGCATCGGTGAAGATCTGGGTCACGGTCTTCAGCAGGTTCTGCTCAGTCACTGCGGTGCACAGAACCTGGAGGGATACAGAGAGGGATGAGGGGGGGGGGAGCGACAGGGAGACAGGAGGAGAGGATGACAGAGAGAGGAAAGTAAAGAAAGTAAAAAGGTTGAGATAAGGGAAATACACACTCAGCAGACCCAACAGTAAAAGCATTTACTGCCACAGGACATTCAGGACAAATTCCAACACAGCCTCCATTCAACGTCCCCCAGTCCCTTTATCTCTTCTCTATGGTCGCCCCTGTTCTTTTAAAGCACATTCCACTACGTTACGGTCTCTTTGGAGTCAGACTGGTAGCCTGGAAACATAGCAGCTATGGTGGTCACAGCGGGACACATTCTGCAGGTCACAGAGTTCAGACAAGTGAGTGTTTTATGTGTTTTGTTAGCAACCAAAGTTAACAGATACGAGATGTTTAAATATGTTAAAGGTCATTTCGGATTTAACAGTGAGTTACCATGTACATAAAAGATCAAGAATCTTTCTTCGGGTCTGGGTCTGACACTGTGGAATTCAAGTCTATGTCATTGCGAAACCACATATCAGCCCTTTCCTGTTTTACTGTCATAATATGGCCTGGCCTCTCCACTGGCATTAATGTGGTAAGCTATGGTAAGGTGACGCTAGAGTCTTGTGCCCACCTTTAGCAGCTCCTCCTGAGTGTTGAAGCTAGGGTGTGGTCGGCGGTAGCGCCCCTCACGGTACTTCTGGTTGATGAACTCCCGCCGTTGGTCCGGTGTGGCGTCGCAGTCCAGCTCGTCAGATGCAGACAGACGGGCCGCCCAGAACTCGTTGGCACGGTCGTTGCCGAGCATGATGAAAAGCTGTGAGCATGCGCGCACAGGAATGCACGCACAAGCAAACATTCACAGCAAGTCAAGCTACAAAGAACTACATCTCACTCCCAGTATATTTAATTCAATATGACATCCGTAATAACACTATCTAGCATTTTACCCTGATAGGTGAACATCCATTTATATTCTGTTTTGAGTAGGTAAATGTATCCCTTTCATTGAAGAAATAATTGATCAATATACTCTTTTACGTTCATGATGAGAAGTGAGTCATTCTAACTGAAACCAAAGACAGGGTGTAGCTTACCACAGAAATGAATAGGTATTTTTGCTACTGTGATAGGATGGGTATATTTGAGATAAACAAGCATGAACACATCACCCTTGACTGACCAGCAATACTATTGGCATTGCCCTTCCAGGGTTTCGGTTCCTTCATTCCTTCCTTGTATGCCTCTGCACCACCCCCCATCAGCACACACACACACACACACACACACACACCTGCACAATCTCGTTGCTCCACACGCTGGTGTCCAGTTTCAGGCTCTGTACTTTAGAGACCATTGTCCCGAGTCCTCGGTGCTGACCTGCAGGCAGAAAAGTAGACACAAAAGAGTCTGGCGATCACTCTTACAGGCCTAAACAGAGTCTTTGTGTTTGCAACGGGGGCCCTCACACCAAGCCTTCCAGCTATGCTAGCGGCTACGATTCACACCTTGCTGAGGACCGTTGATACAAAAACAACAGGAAGGAATGCAACGGTCTGAGAGTCACGGGTGTTTGTGTGTGTTCTGCTTCTCGGATGTGGCTGATGGAAGAGGCAACCGGAATGGGATCAGGTAGCGTTCCATTAGTGAAGTGAACCTAACACCTAACTGTGCCGTTCCTCACGGAAGGACTTGGTAATGACTCCGGCGAGGGCACACACTGTGCTGCACTCCCTCTCTGCACATGTGGTATGTTGTCACGAGCACATTTTAACCACATGCCTGTCAGGCTGCTCAGTATGGAGTCATTCCCGCTGAACTGGAGTCTCACCTGCACAGTTCTTGCAGATGACAACACAGAGATTGATAGAGGCCCAGTCTGGGTTTATCGCTTTACAGTCGGCACACATCTTGTTGGACCGGTTGGACCAGATCTTCTCAGCGACCTCGTAGTCTGACAGGGTCTCGGCTATGGACTCCTGCAGCGCCTCCATCCAGTCACGCTTGTCCCGGTCCGACTCAGCCGTGAAGCTGCAGGGGAGAATTAGAACTTTTGAACTTAGACAATCTGTTCTGGTACTCGCTGAACCGAGCCTATCTGGACTTGGCCTAGGTGGACTGGGAGTATGTGACAAAGGGTGACAGTTACAGTATGAGACAGTCATTGTTTAATGCTGTACAATTAAGTTGGGTTTTGAGTATTGTAAGTCGTTTGGTCAAAACGATTTTAGCTGGACTTGGTAGTAAGAAACAATAGCAAATATGGCAGAAAACTAAAACTGCTGTGCAATTTGTCAGACACATGTGACAGTCAGTTATTCAAGTATGTCAGACACAAATCATTTGTGCCACAGAAGATGGGAACATTCACCTGAAAGTCTTTATAAGGAGTGATGAGGTCAAAGCTTTTATTCTTGCCATCTCGAATTGTAGCTCCTCTGGCTTCTATCAAAGTGATTCCAATTCCATTCTTAAAACACTGGACATGGAAGAACAGAATTCAAAACAGAGGGTGAAATTATGGATATTCATCATTTTGCATTCTGTTTATTTGACCTTGAACAGATCTGTTTTCCAATACACAGTGCAACTAAAACATCAAATACAATAATAATTCTATCACGTCACTTTTCAGGGGCAGTTTGTGTCACAAGACAGTACCACATTCCTACAAACCAACGGCACAGGAACTCAAAGAATCATGTTCATCGAGAACAACGCCCTGGAGCGATGAGAAAGGTTAACACGCGAGATGAGTTGCGCTGTGTGTCAAGGCTGTCGTCACCTGCTCGCTCTTGTACAGCCAGATCTGTTCCGTGTTGATGGCTGTGTACACTTTGGACTTGGTTCCTTTCAGTTCGAGGAAGCCACTCTTCTGGCAGTGGACCCCGGTGCCAAAGCGAGGCCGCCCGAACACCAGCTGGTCTTTCACCCTCTCCTGCAGTGTGCTCACCCACCTGTGTCTCTGTGCTGATAGGTCATGGATGAAAAAAAGAAAAGTTTGACTTTTTGTACATTTTGTGTATGCTTTTGCATCATGTTATGGTTAGCCGCTTGGACATCAAAAAAAGAAGAAGTAAAAAAGAAACTTTAGCATAAGCGAGACATACACAGCACAGAGGTGGTAAGGGGTTTCAAACAGTAGTCTGGTTAGAACCAGTGGTTTAATGAACAAAAGCTACATTTCAAAGTTCAACCTGAGTGATTTGTTTGAGATTTTACACTTCATAAGCAGGCTGAATGGGGCGGTACCTCCACAAACTATACCCTGACTCTAAAATCATCCTTTCTCACAGACACTATAACCTAGTTTTAGCACTCGTCTCGTCAGCATTATTGGGTCAGCTTTTGTTTCTGGAGTTAGTGGTCGTCACACTGCAATCTATAGGAAATGGTGTGTGTGTGTGTGTGTGAATGTTGTGTTTACCTTCGTTATCAGCCCGGAAAATGAACGTCCTGTGACTTGTCACTATCTCAAATTTATTGTCTTTGGCCACCCGGGCCATTTGTATAGCAGCCAATGGGATCACTCCTTTAGGATAAACATCCTGGAAAACAGGGATTGGATAAAATTAGTATATACTGGGATGTACTGTATGTTGACAAACTATTAAACATATATGAAAAAATAGAAAATAAGTACACACACAGTATATATATATATATATACCTTAATCTTTACAATATTGAAAAATAAACCGTTTTGTTACCTTCTCACTGCCAAAGTACATCAGATTTTTGCCATCAAACTTCACAAAGCGCTTCTGGAACACATAATTCCTAAAGGGCCGAATCACACAGATATACAATGTTACTAATAATATATTAAAGTCCCTGGAGGATATTTGCTGAATGATGGTGTTGTGATAAGTGAAACATCACAGACAAAGCCATACAAAGAAACCACTGAACTGGATAAAAACCAAAATTTAACATTGAAAAGGTCAGAAAGAAGGGAGAAGAAAAGAGACGAAAGGACTACAGCTAAACCTTAACAGCTACGCAGAACTACTGAATCACCATACTACAGATTCAAACTGCCGAGGGGAATGATAAAGAAACAGGAAGAAGGAGACACACCGCTTGCGTTTGGAGGAGAGGACAGAAACCAAGCACAGACAGTTCCGCAGAAGGGAAGAGATGCAGGGAGGAGAGGAGGAGAGGAGAAGCAGCCCCAGTCCCTGGCCCACACCCAGGCCAGACGCGGGCCAGGCGTACCCTTGAGGGGACAGCTTATCCAGCCAGCCGCTGATGATGGGCGCGGTGCACTCTGAGAACGAGGTGTAGCTGGCGTAGGGGGAGATGGTTAGCTCGTCGTCTTGCTCAGTGGGGTAGAGGTGGGGGGGCAGGGAGAGGCAGCGCAGGGGAGGGGTGGGCTCCCCGACTGTGCAGTAGCCCTGGGAATCACTGTGGAGGGCGTGGGAGAGGCGCTTGGACTGCAAGAACCTTCCTCTGCTGCAGAGATGGAAACACACACGTAGACTCTGTCATAGGAGGTCCAAAACACTTTAGAAATACTGACATGGTCAAATACAGTCAAATGGTTACCCATGATCCTTTGCATGGTTGCCATCCTCCTGTCGAGTCGTCCCTGTTCCTCGACCTTCACTTCTTGTTCTTTCCACCTGGATTTACACAAACAGTTAGCCTGGTGTGTGTGTGTGTGTGTGCGTGTGTGTGTGTGGAGGTCTGATGGTTATGGGGTGTGGCACACACACTTTTACCTCAGAGTGTTCCAGTTGCCAATTGTTTAGGAAGACCGTTTCACAGTATGGGCTGATCTCTTCTTCAGGGTCCTCAATGGGAACTGAGGAGGGAAATGAAGGTAACTGTGAGTAGCCTAGCTGACCCTCTCCCCTATCATATTATAAATAATTAAACTAATTCAATTAAAAGTGTAAAATATTTTTAAATGTACAAAAGAGACACATGGTGCTTACCTCCTAGATGGGACACAGTGTTGCTATTGACACAAACAAAAATATATGAAATAAATTAATATACTATTGTAATTTGTATTGATCTATAGATCTTTTACATTTTAGAATGTATGAATACTATTTTGGAAATATATAATTATAATTTCAAGTTCTATCCCAGAGCTTCCATCACAATGCAATGTTTATAAACAGATCATTCATGCGTTTGCTGTCGTACCCGTGTCTCTCCGGAGTCCGGTCCAGTGCTTGTCTAGGTGGGGGAACAGGCAATGCACCCTGGATCCTCCCACCACCAGGGGCAACGCCAACTAAAGTGCCACAGTAGATCTCATTTGAGACCATCTCGATCCCCCTGCCTGGAGGAGACGCGGACAGAGAGGAGGAGCGTCGGTCGTCGTCATGGTTACGTGGGGAGGAGGAAGAAGAGGAGGACAAGGAGGAGGAGAGGGGTAAAGGGTTGGCAGCCTGATCAGTTTCGGACCTTCCAGAGGGTGAGGATGTTGGGGATACCCGGATCGCCGAAGGGGGGACCCCTCGGTTGAGCCTGGGGGGTACAGGGGGCAGTGGCTCTGTCAACGCGGAGCCACTCAGCCTCCTCTCCCCCAGGCTCCGTCTTTGGACGGGGGCAGAGGTCGTCTGGTCGGGGGCCTCCCCTGAGTTCAAGCCCTCCAGAACAGTGAAGCATAGGGATTCCTCAGAAGGTTTCCTCCCTAGCTGAGAGGGCTCTGGGTGTTGCTAGGCAGGATAACTTGGGCAGTTCTGTCGTTCTACGTCTGTAGAACACAGTTCTAGGTTTGGGCACCGGCTTCACCATGACCTTGCTCTGCTCCGATCCTGAGTTAGCTAGCATGGCGGAGAGGTTAGGAGCCGAACTGTTCCGCAAAGCTTCAAAGCGGGTGGGGTCCCCTTTTTGATTGGACGGGGGGTTTGTCTGTCTGGGTAGTGGCAAGCGAATATCTGAGTCAGACTGGCGACGGTGCAATAACTGACTGGTCTCCGTTTCTTGATGGTGATTGGTCCTGTGAGCCTCTGCTGAATGCTGATTGGCTCGGTTGATGTGGTTGATGTGGTTGACCAATCGGAGTATTCTCTTCCTGTGTCCGGTGGCTGTCACGCCCAGCCTGGTGAGGGCCTCATGGTCCAGGTGGGTGAAGTCCCTGGCCTGTAGGAAACCAGATAGATGGAATGCGTTCACGTAGCGTTCCAGGTGGATGGTGGCCAGCAGAGTCTCAACAGGCGTGCTGCCATCCAGCGTTGCCATGACGACCATGGGCACGAGGTGGAGGTCCGCCAGCGGGCAGGTCAACGGCCATCACACAGCTAGAAGAGGAGCACACTGCACTCCATCTGCAAGGGATGGAAATACATCAGTAAAGTAAGCAAATGAATGCATGAAGTAACGACATTACAGTCTGATATGTTATGTGTGTTACAACCAAGTCACTTTATTTAAGAAAAACTAATGTAATTCTTTCCTGTCTTCAGATATTTGTTTTGTTGATTTAGAAGGCAAGATTTACATATGAGCCCAACTAGCACAGACAGTAATTTCAGTTGGTGACGTCAGGTCATATAAAACCCTGTCATCTCCGGAGCGTTCAGCATGTTGAGGGTCCTCCCCAGCAGGGGGTCAGCATGTCCTGATCCCACTGGTAGTGCATCATTTATCAGTCTCAGTTTTACGACCCCACGAGGGAGAGGGTTAATGACTCGGCCATGTTTGGAGAAAGAAAGACGTGCTGTTTTTACAGGACTGAAGTGGCATGATGGGACATTTCATCCCTGGAGGTCAAGACCCCTCTTCCAGGCCCCTTCAAATCACAGGGAAACAAAAGGCTGATGTCATCGATGGGACAAAGTAAGAGGATTGTTCCTATTTGAAACGGGCATGAACCGAAGTCAGCAGGGATGGGACACAAGATGGCCATGAGGCCTTGTTTACAACAGACATGAGAGAAAACACTTGCAAATTGGCTTAGGTAATTGTCTGAGACGCTTTGAGAGGGCAAATGGGGAATCTACGAGTTTTTTGTTGATAAATCATCGATTGGGTGGAAAAACTTGGCAAATGAACTGAAGTAGCAGTCCAGATAAGAGGGTGGTGGTGGTTTGTCCAGATGGGAGGGGGGGGAAGGAAAAAACCCAACCCTGCAACCGGGGTGAGGCAAGCCGCTGGCGGGAGAGTGTGCGTGTGTATTTGAGGGTTTATGTGTGAGTACGTGTGGCTATGGGTGTGTGTGTGTGTGTGTGGGGTGTTGGTCCTGTCTTTGATAGCTCTCTGCGTGGACATTTCCGGTGAAAGCTGGGAATGCGTTAAGTCTTAATGGATTCAGGCTACTTTTCACAGGGCTTGGCTGATGTGTGGTGTGTGTGTGTGTGTGTGTCCCTATTGGTGACTCAGCCTGACAACACAGGAGTTGAGAGAAGAATCTCAAGGCCGAGTCAGGCTCTGTGCCAGATTGGTGAGTGGGAGGCATACAGTCACACACTGTATGGTCTGTCTAGTCCGGTGCAACAAGGAGGGGGCCGAGTTTGGGGAAGAAGACATTTCAGTCAATGGCAAGTCAACTGAGGCTGTTAGTGTGCTATTTCAAGACGTTCACTCAATTCAATTTAAATCAAACCGATTTTTAAGTTTCCCTCTTTGAAAACACATTCGTGCAAGAATACAAATTGTACTACAGTGTAGTATAATGGTGGCTGTAGTCATTGAGGAGGTGGTGGTGGGGGGGGGGTTCTTTGTCCTTGGGCAGTAGATATCTGCAGGGTCAGAAAGAAAAGGAAAAGCCCAGCAGTGGGAAGCTGCTGAAAAGAAACCTCTGACATACATCCTTCTCTTCCTGTGTCAGTGCTCTGGCAGCTAACCTCTGGCCCCGGCTTGCCGAGCAGATGTCTATGCTCTGCTACCACAGAATTCTGATTTGCATGCTATGCTAAGCTAAGCTAAGCTAGTATAGGCTACGTGGTGGGTCCAGAGCTGGAAGCCCATGAACTATGCTGAATAAAGGATGACCCCAGGAAAGCAGCAGGAGAGAAATAGGCGGCTCAGCGGATACGGACCCCACCCATTCCACTTCCACCACATACACAGGGAAGGAGGAATACTGTGGGAGTCAGGCCTTGACAAGGAGATGGAATTTAACACTGGAGAGGAACCGCAACACTTGTCTACACTGCAGCCATCTTGTGTGGGAGCCCATTTCTCTGTTATACAGTATAACAATAAAATAAGGATATGAGTCACTTCTGTCCAAACTTTGTGTGTATGCATGATGATTCAGAACATATTTTTATGGCCAAGCTGGACAACTGTCTTCTACTCATACTTTAACCAAAATATAAATTAGTTTCAGGGCATTTACATAATAAATCCCTGTCACAGTCAGCTAGGTTTAAAACAAATTCAAATAGTCAAAGCTTCTTTTTTGGAGAGAACAATTACACTCTATTCCATCGAAAAAATATCACCGGTAGTCAATGTATTGGGCTAAACGAATGTCAAATACCAACTGTCTCTCCAAGAGACACCAACCACAGGCCCAAACCATTACAGTGGAAAAAGGATCAGTCGGGCACAACCACAATAAGGAACTATCACACTTAAAAGCGTAAAAAGCCAGACCGCAGCTTCTGCTCTGACCTGCTGACCACCGTGCACAGAGGAGGAAGAGCTTTTCTGGACTGCGACTCAAGACATAACGAAACAAAGTCATGTTTTAAAGGCACACGGTCAGTAATCCAGGGTCCACACTGCAGCACTTGTGTGCTTGTTGGGTTAGAATCAGAATCAAATACAAATCATGTTTAATCACCAAGTAAGTCACAAACAAGGTATTTACTTTGGTGGCCAGGTGCATACAGTGAACATTTAAGCATAATGAACAAAATACAAATACAATTTAGAAAATGTACAAACAAAATAAAATACTAGGGCTATACAATATAATATAAAATACGATAAATTAAATATATATATAAAAAAATATAAAAAAGAGCCGAGAGGAAGAGGGTGGAGGTGAAACACTCCAAGGGACATTCTCACACCTGTTGTCCCTTAGTAGGACACATGAAGAGAGTTGCCAACGAGAAGTCAGCCTGCTCACTGGTCTCTATGACAACTTTAGGTCACACTCAATCAATGCTCAAAATATTATGCATGAAGCATTTCATCCTTCAACTACTAAAGGCTAAAGGCTGGAGCTGGGATTATTGTCAGAACCAAATTACAATATCTACAATACGGGTACTTAATAATAAGACTTAAATAAGACTTTATTTATACAGCACATTTCATACAAGAATTGTAGTCTCTCGAATACGTCTTAGACTCGAGCTGCCTTTGCAGCTTTCCAAAACATATAACAACCCAAACTAGCCGCAATCTATCTCTCTCTAATCCGTCTTGGATTTGAAGAGATTTTCATTAAGGAATCCATTATTCTCAATTTCCTATTTCAGACAGCTGTTATTCCGTTACAGTCACTCCCAGTACCACTGGAAGCTCCTCCACAAAGAAGCAAACAAATAAACAAACTGGGTCCCTTTCAGACTCCTCCTCTTTCCTACCTCCCCTTTCTAACTGTCCTTATCTGTGAGGCACATCAGAGCTGCTCAAAACACAGGATACAGCTGTCCCTCAAACACTGACATCATGGCGGTGGAAAACTCTCTCTGCTCCCTCTCTCGTTTGTCTCTCTCCCTCTCTTACTCTCTCACCCTCGACTCACCCTCCTTGGTCCTGTTCTCATCACTAATCCGACCTCCCTCTTCACCCTTGCTCCATTCCACTCCGACACCTCCCTCCCCCTCCCCCCTCTTTCCCACTGTAGAGTCCAGAGGAAGGGAACCACCCTGACGGTCAACCAGATCAAGGATAAACAACAAAGCCCTCTGACACCCACAAAGTCCTAACATGTAGGCTTGATTAACTTCAACACGCTGTCAGAAGAACAACAGTAGCTGCCATTGCCAAATGCTACTTCAATGGAAGAGATTGCAGTATGTGACACGTGATACAAGTTGGGAGAGTAGGATGACGACACAGAAGCAAAGTAGTAGACAGGCTCTTCGTTCCAGTTCTCACAGTTGATAAATACTCTGCAGTGACAGTTGCAAGAGGAACAGAGATGTCACAAATCACATCCCCACTTTCACAGTAACAGAAGCTCAAAACCACAAGAGATACTTCTCACATCTTGCAGAGCTCTCCGCCTCAATCCAAATATAATGTGATCAATAAGTTGCTTGTGACTGCTGAATAATAAAACACCCATAAGTGATTGCTGGTCTGTTTATAACTAGGTCACTGAACCAATGTTATTGGTTTACATAAAAGCATCTCAAGGCATGATCATCTTGGCACAATTTCACACCAACTTCCCTTTATGGCTCATTTGGAAGTGTGCTTAAGAGGTGTTAATGGCCCAAACACAAGGGCCCAGTTTCCCCAGACATGGAAGAAGCCTTGTCCCAAGATCAGAGAAAAATTAAATGAAGATCTCAATGGAAAACGTTTTTAGGCAAGGCTTAATCCTTGTCTGGGAAACTGGGCCTATGTAATCATGCTTCAAACCCAGAGCACAGTGCTATTACCAAGTTAAGCATTACAAACCCATCATTAGCACCATACAACAGGGCTAATGCACAAGTCAAGTAGGAAGAGCAGTAACTTGCTGGACGGATGGGTCACATAGCGCCTCTGAACCTAGCACACAACAACACCACCAACAACACCAACAAGCAATGTGTCCAAATTGCTGTCTTCCTCAAAAATGACAAATTAGGAAACAACATGAGATCTCAACCCCCTGGAAGCTCAATCTACAGGCAAAAGCATCCGTTCCCACACTTTGTGGACTAGTGGGCCACGCAACACAACACAGCACTGTGTCTCGATGTTCCTCTCCCATTCCCACCACGTTACGACGCCATCTTCTCAGATACAGTATGTCCCCTGACAAGTCCCTAACGTCTCACTGGTGGCCACGACTCAAACAATCGGAGGAAGTGCCTGAAGCCCTGAGTGATCCGCCAAAAAGACTCGAGGAGGCCTCTGGGATAGCGGGGGGGCGGGGTGGGGGGTTGCAGGGGGGCGGGGGGTTGCAGGGTTGCAGTTGCAGGGGGGCTGTATATAAATAACTGTGAGGCTCTATTGTGAGGCACAATATGTCATTGTTTGTTCCACGCGGGCTAGCTGGGCCATGGCTCAGCTATGTCACTGCCTAGATGACAGTACAAGCTTGTGTGTGTGTGTGTGTGTGTGTGTTTGTCTGTGTGTGCGCATCGCCCCGCTAATAGACGCTCTGCTCTCTCAGTCATCTTTAAACTCTCTCTTCGATCAAAACATCAGACGGTGGAGGACATTGTTTTTGTCAAAACACACTCTCTCTTCCTTATAAGAAAGAGGAAAAACAAGACATCCAGCTTAAATGAGATGATGGGCTCGCTTTAGTAAACCTATAGTTAGGTACTGTAATTACCATTGTGACTAGTAAGAAATGCCAAGTGTCATTCCAAATAGTAGTGCACAGCACTGAGCAACGCTCTGTTCCTGTCTGTAAATGTGGAAGATCTGTTTATTTATAAACTCATTGTGAAGCAGTTCCTTACACTAAGCGTGTGAAGTCCAAACCACAGCAACCGTATTGTTCAATTTTAGTCACCAGCAGATACTATTTAGCCCAAACTGTAAAATGTTGACTATAACAATTACAGTGACTTGATGTAGGATGTCTTTTAAAAGTGTCCGCCTAAGAGTCATACAGAGAAGCCTTATCTGCCATGTGTGAATGTGAAAAACTGTACAATATGGGAAGGGAATGCTTTAGCTGTGCGTACTTCCTAGCCAGATAGGAAGTGTGTTTGGGTGTGTGTGTGTGTGTGTGTCTGAGTAAGATGCCTGTACGTGTCCTTGTGTGACGACTATATCAATGTTTTTGTATATGTTAGTGCTGGTTTGTGTGAATAAGTTCTATAGATGATAATCAGTTCACAAAAGCAGGTTAAAAATGAAAGTGCAATTACAGAACAGTCACTTGGGTCTAATTTCTAATTGCTGTAAAAACACTGATATGACAAAAAGTCTGTCTAACTATAATACAACTGTATTTTGAGAGAGCATAATGACTGACATCCTGTGTACTTAGGTCCTCACAGTCTAAGGAACAACTTTGTCTGCACTGACCCAGTGGGAAGTTTGTTCAGTGCAACTCAGTGCAAAAACTAGCAAAGTGAAAAAGACTGGGTTATCAAACTACACACATTAGAAACATTGTACCTGCAGCACTCAGTCAAAAGTCTAGTGGTTTGTCGCTGAAGTTTTTTTCTTCTATGTAGCAAAAGCCTATTGCTTTATTACATAACTTTCAATTACCAGTTTGACAAGTGAAGAGATATGATGGAACAATTGACATGTATATTCATTTTAGCCAAAGGATGTCCTGTCTACAGCTTCAGCGAGACTGTGAACAAAATGGTATGCTCCCGAGCTATATTATTAACTATGATGCCACCAACAGAGACGCAAAACAATCAAGCATGTCTCCATCATCAGCCCTCTTCAACTGTCCAACCTCTGAGTTGTATTGTGCATCGTACAACGTGCCTAGCCTCCAATCTGACTCCGCTCTGACGATGACACAATGTCAGTCCTCAGCATTCAGAGGTCGTGTCAGCTGTGGGTAAACAGAAGTGCCTGTTGCTGAACAGCTCAGTCAAATGTTTTAATGTCAACACACATACGTGCTCAGCAGTGAATCTAAAAGTGTGAATTACGTTAATTGGGAGAATTTACTTTTCAAATGTATGTCGGCTTGTCTGAGAAGTTAAGATCAGATACCAAACATAAAATCTGCTGTTGATGACTGTGGAACCACATTGAACAGGGACTGCATTCTGCTTCCATGTAAATGACATGGGTGGCACTGGTGCCTAGTGCCTAAATGAAATTAGGATGTGTATGTAAATATGTATATGTATTTTATTGTAATAACATGCACAAAAAACCAATGTCACACTTAAATGTCATTCCGTTTACCCCATTTAATCGAGTGAAAGAATTACAACCATCTACTCGTCTAGCCCACAATTCTCAATCACTTGCAGACGCTTCAACTGCATTTAGCCTATCACCTAAAAATGTAATCTGGTGTGTTATTCAGTTCAGTAAGATTTTCACTCTAGAACTGAAAAAACAACACTTTTCACGTACCTACGGCTAGTAGCCTACGTTCAATCACAAACTCGTGGGATGTAACCCTTTAGTCTACGAGATTTTTTTAAATGAATGACTCGGATTGAGATAAGTGATATTTTCAGTAGCCTACTATTAAACATGCATATGTTTTACCTTTGCTTTGTTTTTTGTTGTATGCAGTTGGTATTCCAATTCCTTGTGAATGAATTGCTTGCTTAATCCCTTCGCCTTGGCAACAAGCGCTCATGACTTGAGCTGAGGAGCCCAGACCCTGTCGGACTCGGCAAGTTTGTAGCAATGATTAGTTCAGTTCGCATAGCATCAAGGCTATCTTAAAGGGAAAGGCGCCTTTGCGATCTGGCCAACTTTTAAAGTTTCAAATCACAGAGACAAGCACCCCGTGTCAACTCAATTGGCAAAAACCAAAGAAGTTAATAAATAGTGAAAAGTGAAGTAATAGACGTAGATCAAATCCTACAATTTATTCACAAGTTTCCTCTCTTTCCATTTTCGGTCTAATGAGAGCTAAGAGAAACGCATTGTTATCCTTGGCAAAGTAGACACACCCTTATTCTGTAATGAGGCAAGAACAATTAAAGTTGACAATTACAGTCATTTTCACAACTAGGCTATAGTTAGAAAAGGTTATTATAGGTTATCTTATCGTCATTAAACGGAATGTGAATAACCCGAATAACCTGTCAATGCTTTTGGGGGACATTTATTAATTAATTATACATCCACAAGCAGGCTACTGGTAGGGTCCAAAAGAGTGGGAAGTCGGAAGACATACTTTTTTAGGTTCCAATAGAAGTTAGCCTTGTAACAACAGCACCAGGCCTGTAGTGTTTTGGATAAATCCCATGCCTGTAAGAATGATACACCACGAGTTAATCTTAATGAGAGGAGACTGTGAAGAGACTGATGATCATTTGTCCTAATCACCCATCCCCCAAAACATATTTAACATACTTTGACGCATAGGTTATAATTGGACTGGTACTTAATCAAGACAGGTAATCACTGTCCAAACACAGCTACAGCTCTCCAATAATTATTGAAGATACAAAAGTTTATATTAAACACAATTGTATTATTGTACATTTTAGAACTTCAGTTCATATTAACAATTACATTAGGCAAGGATGGCTTTTTCCAAAGAACTGTGGAGTCAAGAGGCTCTGGTGTTGCAAGAAATCAGTCAACAGTAGTGTTTCCTCCCAGTTGCAGAAACAACAACCTACATGATGGAGACAGGAAGTGGCTCAATGGGAAGCAGGAAGTGCCTGACACAATAGAGATTTTGAGGATTGGCCCACAGCTGCATTTTTATGTATGAAAAGGGATTCAGTTGCACATAAACACTGAAATCAAAATTGAACTTTTACTCCAGCCTTGAGATAGTCACTCAAAACATATCTGAAATTGTGTAATCAGGATGCAATCCTTAAAATTTTAATCACTGATATCTGATCAATCCAATGAGTATATTTTGACACATTAACATCCCATGAAATAAAAACTTTATTGATAAGGAAATATATTTGATACATAATCAGGACACGCATGGCCAAGGTATGACTGCAACAACAACATAACAACCTTGAAAGTGTGTTCCAAAACACTGATTAGTCCCGTATTTTCAGTTTATTTTTTGTTGCAATTGACCCACTAACTTCAGATACCTCAGTAGGCCACTGTACAAAAGTAATTGTGTCTTTGTGGTAATTCATTTCCTTACAAATGGACACATTCCATTGTTCCAACACTCGTAACTTCCGGAGAAGTGGAACTGTTACACATGTCTACCACTATGGGGCACTTCAGGCCTGCGAATACAATGTCTATGTCTTCTGAGAAAGCTGTTAGTCAAATCAAACAAAGATAAACAAATGAAAGTATTATGGAACACTGAATATTGATAAGGATCCCAATTTGACATAACTAGAAACAATAACATGTCATGTTACAGTATGGACATACCTGATGAAGATATAGTCCATTTTAGTACACAGTATGGACATTCAGGATGCACATAGCAGCTAGCATATCTGTAAGATATTTGAATATTTCACAAAATATTTCATATTTCACAAAATATTTCATACTTATCAAAATATTTCATATTCTGTCCCAAATCATCATGCTTTTTTTAAAATATAGACTTAAAAACCCCTGACTGGATTCTCTGTACAGTTTCCACCCGGAAATAAAACAGAACGTTGCAGTGAGGCTCAGAATTTGCAGGTCAAAATTATAGGTCAAACATGTACAGTACATGTGTCTACACACCCACCCTCACACACACAACGCACACAGGTTCCAGTATACCTTATGTACAGACAGTCAGATTGTGGGGTAGTTTAAGTCTCTTCATCGTCGCTGTGTTGTGCTTTTTCCTCGTTTAGGCAGCTTTCATCAATGTTCTCCAGGGAGTCGGCTCTCTGGATGGTGAGGTCGGCCACGTTTATGCAGGGCAGGGTGTTCTGCTCGGGGTACATCCACGGCTTCAGGTTGGGGTTGTGTTTCCGCTTCCACTCTGGATACTTCTGGGAGGCCTTGTAGATCTTCTTCATGGCCTGGGAAAGATGGAGGGAGTACGCACACTTACTCATGTTGTACATTTGTAAATGCATGCAGATGTTTTGGTAGTTGTTTTTGAGTTTTTGAGGGTTAACTCCCTACATTGAATTTGAAGGTTGTTTGGGTGGTTTAGAGTGACTAATGGGACCCATCTCATTTGCTTCTGAACCAATGTGTACTATATGAGAGTAGACACCTGTACAAGCCCTTCAGCCAAAATAACACTTAACTAAAACTGTTCCAACAATTCATTCTCTAATTGACATTACATCATTATGATTTTTTTTTAATGAATCTGGATTTATCTAAGTCTTAACTTGATTGATTTACAATACCTACTTTCAAATAAATGCAGGATTGTGATTTAAAAATCTGTTGAAGTTAGAGAAATCTAATAGCTGATATCACCACTAGATGGAAGCAGAGGTATCCATTACTTGTAGTTTTCCCTAAAAAAGCTGGCAATGGAGCCCTTTTGGGTTTTGTATTTCTCTCACTCTCTCTTTTTCTTTTTGTCTCTCAGTAAATAGAGAGACAACATTTACTAATTTAATGATGAGTAATTCACAACTCTAAACACAACCCCAAACACAGTGCATGCGTACATCCACACACAAACCTATACCCTTCTTTTTTCATCCCATTTTCCTTATCTCCCCTGCTCTTTCAATCTCAAAGTTTTCAAACCAGCTGAGGCTCATTACCTTAGGAGCAACAAACTGAGACACCCTGTTCACCACCCACTTAGGTAGGGAACCTGTAGATGAGAAAAATAAACATACAAGCCTAATTACAGTGTTGACAGTATTCACAGTGAAGGGTGTATTAAAGACACGTTCATAGTTGAAGTTATGGTGTCTTGTGTATGTGCGCATTGGGGGTGTGGGAGAGTCCCATATGTCTGCCAGGCACAGCTGGCTCGGGAAGCCTCCAGTGTACAGTACAGCAAACGCCAACGGAAGACATTAATTATCAAGGCTGTATCTGCGAGCTGCGTGGAAAGGCATGACATCAGCAAATTCATAAAACATGTCTTTTGAGGTGGTTTCACTGGTGGCATCAAAGTCTTCTTGCATTTATAGAACTATATATAACTATATACATCATATACATATAACTATACATATAATATATAATATAATATATATAACTATGTATTACTATAACTCAAGATGGGACTTATCTGAAGAAGGAGAATAATGAGATCAAGACTGCCATAATGACTAACGATAAAAAAAGAGATAAAAACAAATAGGCATTAAAAACGGCATACTACTGTGCATACAACAGCGGACGCCCCCACCCCACGCCCCCCCTCTACTCCAGCCAAAAATCTTAGATAAGCAGTAGTCTGGAATACATGTTTACAAAGAAAAAAAAATCTGAAACGCAATCTTGCCCACTTTCATCCTGTTTGAGTACATCTAAGGAGTGCGTTTGTGTACACAGAAATATATGAGCTCGTCCAGTGTGGGGGCAGTTAGAGCAGTCTTTGGGTGTTATATACACAGTAGATGCCGTGTCTCCATCCCACCCCTAACACACAGTGATCCTCTTGTACCTGGTACAGTGTTGCCGGCACAGGAGTCAGGCTGTTCCATGTACATAAAAACACGTGGTGTTGTAAATCAATTTGGACACACTGTATACACATAGCTAGAGGGTTACCTCTGGGATCCATTTGGGTGAGGTAGTAGAGGGTGCAGCAGCTGGCGCCGTTGGACTGGATCAGGTAACCGGTCTGCAGTGACACAGCTCTGACATAGTCCTTTTTGGGTGGATATTTCTGGAAGGGGAACATTCAGTGTCGTCTATTATTCAGTGGCACTAATTACATTGTATAAATGACACTGCTCAGCTGTTCACTTGATCACAATACACGTGGGATCGCTTTCCTAGACACAGATTAAGACCTCGCCCAGTCTAGGAAGCTCTACGAAGCTCTCTGACTGGGCAATTGAATTTGGCATTTGTTATACTTTCATTTTCTTTCCCCTATATCATGTAAGGAAGAATTGTAGAGATACTGTCCTGTATTTGTGTTTTTGATCCTGTTGTTTTCTAGAGTGTGGATGCCCTCCTGACAGAGGTCAAGGTCTCAGTTTCTTCCACTTTGGATTTAGTGGTTGACAGGGAAGATTTTAGGAGACGGTAATATGATCTTGCATCTGTATCTAGGCACCCCCCCCCCGAAAAAGTTCACAGCCAGCCACAATCATACCGGATGTTTGACAGAGTAGTTGATGATTAGGTAGTCGTTGCCAAGAGGAAGCCAGGATCGCATGGTGACAAAATCTCTGTTCTTCAAAGGGCTTGGGCACTTCCCTTTTAATTGAAATAATGACAAATGGAAGATTACTTATAATGTGCTTTATATAAGGTGTGTCAAAATCCCTACCCACATTAGTCAACAAATCATTTGAAGAAGGATAAGTATACCTGATAAACTGCCAATATTTGGGGGACTTCTGGTGCATCTACTTTACATTCAGTAGTAGTTTATTCTGTATAGTTTACCACTATCCCTAAGTCTATCGAACTACTGACAAGGATGCAGCACATTACTGCAGCAATTCTATCATGACATAGAGCCCAAAATGGCTAATCCATCTCAACACAACTTTTGATAGCCATTGTAAAGAATCAATGTTTCCCTAATCTGTTTAGTTCAAATTACTCTTGATGATTGTAGTACAGTGGAAAAGCAATATAATAATCTACGTCATAAAACACATCAAAGTTGACAGAGTTAGAGAGGACAGACAGAACAAAGGAAGTTAGTACTCTGTAAATCTGCTCTGTCGCCTCTCTGTGGGAACCATGTGTCACCATGGTATCAATTTCTTGCCATAACTCTTCATCTGCTCACCATATCATTACAGAAGAAAGGTTCGCTGCATGAGGGGAAAACCTCGGCCATAAATTAGGTCTCATTGATTCTCTGGACTACTTAGCTGTACTGAAGCATTCGGTGGTGTATGACCGTGCTCCATATGAGTTACTGTGGGAGCTCTCTCCCGCTATCCCTCCAGCTCTGCTTAAAGTATTTGGATGTTTTCTGCTTTGACCTTGAGGAGCAAGATTACTCCCACTGGTTTTCCTCTTTTTACTTTACTTCTCTCTTGTTTACACAAAATGCATACACACACACTCTGTGTTATGACTTTCCGTACTGTCCATTAATTAGTCACCGATACCCTTCTGCTACAGCACTGTAGCTATAGTTTACATGTCTTGAATATTGATTTGAATTCCAAGAGGTTTATCAATATACAATGGGCTCACAGGAGTAATATCCTACGTCTGCGTTGACAGTGAGTCTGCCGATGTCATAGGTGTCAATCATGTTGCTGTCCCACTTCTTCCTGTAGCTCGTGTCGTGGAGGACATCGTAAAGAGTCTCTGCGGTCACATCCTTGCACACTATTCTCATCTGTAAGAACAAACACAAAGACATGAAAGAATGACAACGTGAAAGAATGAAAGAATTTTTAAGAGAATCAGCTTACTCCCAAATCCCAAAAGCGATAGATTCTGATGATTGTGATATTCTGATAAATATAACTTTCGTTTACTGTCGCTGTTCTTTTTTAGGCAGCTGTGGGAGCTACACCTCACTGCTCAATGCTGAACAATAACAATTACGTGGATTTCACCCCTGAACAATAACAAATACATGGATTTCATCCCAGTTTATGACACATTGGTAAGTGACTGATGAGTCTACACCGCAGCACTTCTGCAGAACACAATGTACTGTAGGATATCCAGTGCCCTCAGGCCATTTAGGGTTTTCTTTGCCATTCTGAGAGAGGATAAAATTGGTGGTAAGGATTAAACATTGAAAGTATGTTTAGAGTTGTGATACTGAATTGATTTGAAAGGAGTTCCCTTGAATGGGCCCTTCACATCCTCAAAAGGCTTGCATATTTTTTACATTTGAAAATGCTTGAGTTGAATACTCATTTGAAAAAAATAACTCTAAATGTACAGTGGAGTTGGGCTATTTGGTTAAGAGTTTAACATTTCAAAGACTGACATCTAGTATCCAAAATAGTTAAAACGATGAATTAGCTTGTGATGATGTCAGTTCTTTCCACTCTCTATTACAGTATTTATTTCTGGTTTTGACTGAACTGAAAGAATGTAACGGTTGCAACTCTATCAGATATTGTCAACCCAGAAGAAGCTCCATGTAACTCAATCAGTACCCTACTGCCGTTAGCTTAATCATTCATGAGACACCCCCGTCCAACCCCATGCCTCACCAACGATAGTCTCTCAATATTTCCACCCACGGCTTTCTTGGAACCAACAGCCCCTCTGAATGGAATGTCGTCAGTGCCTGCGAACGTTTTCTATTATTCATGACGAGAAACGCATCACCGCTTCAGAAAGATTCATGAATAATTAACCAAAGTCTATCAACTCTTATTTTTTTAATTAATGTAGGGAAACGTTTCATTCATCTACAGAACCCCCCCAAAATATTACAGATGTTATCCTGCGTATCATGCCGTTTATTTACCCCTCAGGTTTTCCCGACCTATTTTAGACTTTACCAAGAGGAAGGCTGGGGGGTCAAATGGACATCCAACACGATTCCTCTCTTCTTCCTTCAAGACAGGTTCTTTGAAGCCAACGGCTAATACAGTAGCTAGCCTGACGGTCTCAGGTTTCCCCTGTCGCTGCTAGCACACTGCCACAGTTTTCCGCTCTTAATTTTTCAGTACGTCTCCTGGGTGCTCCTCACCTCGGAGAGGCTTCTACCCTGAGGCATCACAGGCGACTGGTGTTGCGTGGCAGGCTAAGGCGGTGGATCAACTAGTCTTACGCACAGCGGTCCTACTCAGCTTGGCTGAGCCCTCACAGACCTAATGGGCCATGCGATACCTGTGGCCTAATCTCTGTGTGAGTTCATCTTTCCCCTCAGGCCAAACGCATGCTGGACAGCTTGTCTAGTAAGGACATAAACACCCTCTTCCTTAAGATACATTAGAAGGAGACGGGACGAGAGGAAGTTTCCATTATCTTTTGATGATGGATCTATCAATCTATTGGCAAGCCATAGTGAAGTTTCTATGTAAATGAAACAATATACAGAAAGGCACAGTAAACCGTTTGTAATATGACCTCTGAGATAACAATACAGTGTTATATAATAATAACAATGTATTAATTTAGCCAAAGCTTTCATCTGAAGCAACGTACAGTACAGGGGGGATTACAAGTTATCTAACCACTGAGCTATACCCTCCCCTACCCATCATAACATCTCTCAATTACATTCACAATTATGAGCCTGCAATATTTAATCTGTGACAAGCAAGATAACTTTGATACAAGAGCATAGGTCTACTTTTATGACTGCCTCTGCAAAATCTATAGAAAGATTTACTGTTATTATTGTCCTGTGGATCTGCCTAATGAGTTTCCAATGAGTGTTGCAAGGCAGAAGCATTTCTAAGCCAGACAGTTGAGTTCATTATAGGATGTTATTGGGTTCTGCTGTTGCTGTGAAAGACAGAACACACAACAGAGGAACACACAGAACTCTGCAGTGCAGGGGATGGAGATGGCCCCCTGTAGTAATTGTGCTGAGTGCAACTAATATGGTTAAAGAGGCAGAGCAGCCTGCTCAATAACTCACGGATGGCTGGATAGATAGTAAGAAGCCGGTTCCTCTGAAATGAAGGTATAGCAATTGGTTTGAATCTCAAACAATATGGGGATTTTTAAGTTCATTATCAACTATGTAACTACGTAACTGTGCATTTTCATTGACAGTCAGCTTGACAACAAACTTTGGCCAGTGGAATTGGTCTTTAGTCTTTAGAAGGAAATGTACCACAAATGAATATACCACTTCAAACACCCTCACATGTAATGCACTGTTAATGTGATATGTCCTCATTCCATTCTTTCACAGGACTAATATGACTTGAGGATCTCCTAATAAAGTTGTGTGCTAATATGTAAATTATTTTTCATATGTACTCATGGTAAAGACATACAGAATGTTTTGACTATGAAAAAAAAACGTTAAAAAAAACAGGATTTTAGATCATCACCTGTAATACTGTATCTGTTGGAAGCAAGCTGGTTATTTGTATTTGAGATATGCTTGGTACGTAATGATTGTGCATGGTAACTGTAGTCTAACAAGGACCAAGGGTATCTTCAAAACATACTTCAACTAACTACCACTTTAGAACATGGTTAACATCTCATTTATATTTCTATGCTAATAGTTTACACTAAGTAGACCGTTGGAAGCAAATAGACTAAACAAATGAAAGTTGTATATCAAAGATAACATATCATCTTCCACGTTTAAAGAAGGATGAAAGTGCTACTGACAGCATTATTTTAAAATACGAATCATTTCCAATCCCGTTTCCAAACGGTTTTCCTACTTCCATTCCCTAATTATACTCTCCGCAGTGCAGACTTTCACAGATGCTGATACTAGACTTACCTTCAGTTTCTGAACAGTTTTACTCTCTTCAGCCCTGCACCATACTGTCACGCCTCCCTTGTTGTAGCGAGCAATCCATCCTTCTTGGCTCTCGCACTGTTCCTTGAAAGAGATGAAATCTTTATCGTCCGGAATTTGAACAGGCATCTTCTTGAATCGTTAAACGGAGGTACAGATTAACCAGGTGGACACCGACGAAAGACGAAGAGCGTTAATCCCTATTAGAGCCTATCAGATCTCGTTTCCCACTGCAATGTCAACCTCGACGTTGATGATAATACAATAAATGTCCAAGCAACTAAGCACAGTTCACTTAGATTGAATTCGGAGATAGGTTGATTGAGCAGTAACTTCTGCCAAGAGTAGCCTACTGTTCTTAAACTACCAGCACCCACTTTATTTAGCAGGTGCTTCGTTGTGCTTGTATCCTCTCCGCAGCTCTCGCTCGGTATCAGTCGTCACAGTGATGGACCGCAATGAATAGGCCTAGGTGAAGCGACACGTAACCGATATCCTGGTTTTCAGGTGCGGCAGTGTACACGACCGCGCATTTAGTCAGACTGACAGATGAACAACATATCAGATGTCATGAGCGGACCGGTTGTCCTATGATGTTGCCTCAACTGGTTTGTTGAGAGCTGTTGTGTCATGTTCATTGATTACGTGCCTCAAGCATTAACTATGCAGTTATGTAATTATGTGTGGGCATCAAGTTTGTGAGACTACACGTCTGTTTATTCAGCCATCATATTTACTGCAACTATTTCTGATCAGCTGGCTCTAATTCAATGATTGATCTACTTTCTGTGATTTGAGGGATAGTCAAAGTCTAAAAAGCGGACTAGTTGGATGGTAATTCTTGTCAGCATATTACAAAAACAAGCTTCAAACTATCTAGAAAGCTATAGGAATCACACATGACACTTCTCTTTTAGCCTCCCGACCCTGTCACCTCCACACATCTGCCCTTGTAATCTGATGCTCAAGTATAATGCTACACTATTGCCTTCATGCTTGAGATGCCATATGTTACCAACTGAACTGACAATACTTGTGTTGTAGACATCAATAACAAGTACTTAGTCATGGGGTGAAAAAGGTCTCAACAATAACACTATGAGACTGTGTTCCATTCCTGAGAATGGTGACCATAGGCCAATGTTTAGCCTGACATCGGTGATTCAAGACATTTGGACAGAGGTCCCTCTTATTACAAAGACTTGAAGCCTGAGAATGTTTAGAGGAGAGATTCCATTGGACTTCTGCAACCAATTATATCTACTCAACTTTTATAAACACTGACACCTGTTCTGCCAAAGATGAATTCTGTTTAAACTCAACTAGCCTCTTGAATGTACTGGCGATAGGAATCTGCTTTTGCAATCTTCTTGGATCAGTCTCAAATTGTATCATCATATGCACAAATATATTTTGTTTTTGAACTGTCTAACCAGTTGTTGAAGAAATATGTTTCATCATTTTAATTGTGCCAGTGTTTCCATAATGTGACAACCTGCAGCTTTGCCTGTTTGTGGTAACGTGTTAATGGGGACTCTACATTCATCTTACTGCAGTGATTGCTGGTACAGACAATTGAGATGAAGAGTTGGGGCACTGACTACTTGCACAACTGGTTTCTAGGTTTGATTTTGTCTATAGCTGATGTGGTCACTGTGGCAACGCAGAAATTGTTTTGAGATTAAAGTTAACCTCAGCATGTACACAGGAAGTACTGGCAGACAGTGAGGAGACCTCTAGTACCCAGGCGGAGATGGGAAAAACAGTCTTAAGTGTTTTCCCTGAAGGTACACGTTCTCTCTGCAGCCTGTCTTCACAGTGGAAAAAAACCCCTCTTCTTCCATCGTGACTGACTTGCCAGGGATGCTGCAAGCCCAGCCATGTGCAGGCAAACTTTAGAGACAGAGTTTCCGTCCTTTTAAGAACTTTAGAGGGGCTGCGGGCAGTGTAAGGTTAGTAGGGCATGTCTATGGCTTACTAGGTTATATCTATGATGGAGAGAGAACAATTATCTCAGATACCTCAGGACACCGATGGACGAGTTACTCCAATAAAGTGTTGGTTTAAAGTAATGATCCATTCCACACAACCACACATATGTGAGAGATGCTGACACTTGAATGAGTCATCTTCTGCTTGTTTGTGTGGGTCTCCTGGGCCTCGTGTTGTCCTCTCCAGGAGATGTTAAGACTACGTTCGGACTTCTGAGAATGCCTTTAAAAAAATCAATGTTTGTTTTTTCCACTCCAACACACCAACCAATAAAAATAACTGAGGCTCAGAGACGTAGACAGCACACATACCAGACGAGTCATTACATTTGAATACATTTAATGGGAAATGCTTGGTCAACAGAGGGACTCAATGCTTTAACACAGTGATAGAGAAGTCGCTTTCACAGTTGGGTTTCACATTCAGTGTAAACGATATGGCAAGGATTCCCATGGGTTTCGCTCAGTCATAACAGACCCTTTATGGATTAGAGATAATGGGTCCACACACTCATTGGTGGACCGCGAGACCTCTGTTCAACCTATTTTGTGGTTGCTCATGCACATGTGGCACACACTCAGATGCATGGCATGCACCCCCTCACGCACATACACACACACACACACGCACAGACACACGTGGTGCATTGCAGTAGGCTTTCCATTGCCTGCAGCATCTTGTCTACCTCCTGTGATTTTAATGGCATTTCCCCACGGATCTAGGTAGGAATCTTTGGATAATTACTTCATCATTACATAGTCTGGGATTTTTTTATAACATACCTTACCCTCAAAGAGATCACGTGAGGCCAAGGGCTTGTTCAACAGCAGCTAAGTATCCAAAATTAAGTGCAATGGCTGCAGTTACAGCCCCATAGTACATAACTATGTCCTGTAGAGTTGGACAGTCCAGCTATAGGTCTTCTCTACGAGCTCCTGTGAAACTACCTCCTAGCCCATGAACCTCCCACTGCTGTAAAGGAAGTGAGCTTCGAGCTTCTAGCTGAATTCCACATTGCCAATGGAGCATTATCGCAGCATTCAGGAGAACAAGAGCGGCTTTGAGAGACTGGTATTGTAGATTTATAGGTCCCAAACCCCCCTCCCCCCCACTCCTCAGATGCGATACTGGAGGGTTGCAGTGCTGTGGAAATTATTATGTCTTGAGAGGGGTCTACACCTATCACCCCACTCCTGCCCATGGTCGATTTGGTCTGACCTCCCGTTCTGCCAAATATCTTGCGGTGGCCTGAATCAACACTAATTTAATTATAAGCTCCAATGTCAGCTAGCTGGATCGGAGGTGAATTAAGTCAAAAAAGGTGTGAGTTCAAAGAGGTATTGCTTTACAACATGGAAATGTCTGCATTACAGCAAAGTTACAGTAGACTAAAGCCTCCTACACACACACACACACACACACACACACAAATACATTTACACTTGAGGGCTTAACAATGTGCCATGTTGTGCAATTAATGAAATCAGGTCTGGGTGAAATACTGTTTAGAGAGATGTCTCTTATGTTCCATAATCATAAACAACCTGCTATGAGTGCAGGACATTACAAGGGTTAATAGTGAGATTAAACGTATCTTGGAAACATTTGTTCCTGGTGACTTGGTGAGTGAGTTCATTAGTTGTTTAATGTTGATTAGTAATTGAGCAATGTCCTTATCTGTATATCGGTGGTTTGGGGTCTGATTCACTGTTTACATAGAATTATGTTTTCAGAATTGAGAGGATATGTTTCTACTGCACGCGTAACTCACCAAACCAACATTGGGAAACCATGCAATTATGAAAATTCAGATTTGCATAATATAGCAGAGGGCCATCAATCAGCAGTTGGGTTGCTAAAAACCGTCACTGTTTGAAATAAAATGGATTTCTTTGTGTGGTTTCTATGGTAGAGACCAGGAGGGAAGGCCAACAGTAACTGCAGTGGATCTGCTAAAGCAATTCAGGTCTCAGTCAGTGACATTAAAAAGTCAGAGACATTCTGTCCTCGGCAGCTGGATGCAACCATTCCCCTCCTAAGAGAATGTCACTGTGTATCTTCAGCTGTCAGTCATGAATGCAGCATTCTCACTGTAACCAGCTTTAATATACGGTACATATTGGATGGACTACCAATGCATTTTTTTCAATTGAGAGCTGATGTGTGGGAGAGACAAATATGTGAACCAAATGGAAATGTTGTCACTGTTCCCAGGAGTATGACTTCTCCTATTTGGCAGGAACCTTTGTGTTAAGGTCAAAGAAGAGAGTATTTAGACTGTCTGGAGATATTGGCTCTTATTCTTCTTGCAAGATTCATTAAATGATCATATTATTCTGGAATATACACCGTGATTGTGTTGTCCTGCTTGGCACATAGGGTCAATCAAATGCCTTCAGTGAAACAAAGAGGTCTGTTATCACAGGCACTCTGATCCCATGCAGGGCTATGTACTTCATCAACAGTCTTGTTCCAATCCTCTCTCCTACACTCACACAAAATATTAGCTGAGCTCTACATCACTTCACATCTAGGGTTAAGTAAGATCATATAGTATCCTTGTAAATGCCTATTTGATTTGTGCATGCACAGTTAGGCATCCCCCCTCCCACCTATAAGTTTAAAGAAGCCAGTAGAATTGTGGAGCTGTAAATATTTTGCAAGTATGGATGCCAGGAGGACATATTTCGAAAGTCAGTGCATGGCAAGATCTGTCAAAATAGGTTTTGGCCAATGACACCTTGATGTATCCATTATTGGCTACATCTGTGCGCTTTCATTTATCATGGTAGTGCACTTATGAAAGTGCCCTTTATTTATTAATTTTTTTGAATAGGAGCATGCCCTGCGCGCTAGGCCCCTCCCCATATCCAAAGAGTAACTCCTGTATATATTCATGGCCCGAGCGCTCGCGAACTCGTCTGGTGCGTGTAAGGAGGCGGAAAAGTGGGAAACGCCAAGATGAAGAACTTAACTTTGCTCGCTTTGGCACTCACCTTGATTGCAACGATTTGTGTTGCAAAGTCGCCTTATCAATCAGTTCTTCAACACAGTAGAATAAGAGGCCGACCACATGGGTAAGTTTTTAGAACGTGACAAACCTTGTGCGTAAAGTTGTGCGTCTTAGAATCCCAACGGGAAGGTATATGTTAATGTACTGTGAAATACATCATTACGATATTGTATCCATTAATCAAATTATACCGATATGATACACAAAATGATACGTTACAGCTACATCGTTTTCAATAGGTGACACAGATGTATTGATTATTTGAAGCGTGGCTTGATTACTTTCAGACCGAACGTTTGTGCGATGCAAAAGATTCAGGGGACCGACAAGAAGTACTTCACCAACTGCAAGCAGTGGTACCATCGCAAAGTCTGCGGAAAGCCTACGTAAGTGTAATAAAAATTATGCCGTTTTGTTAAAAAATAATCGCTTGTTTTATGTCCACAAGAAGACTGTGGTTGTGATAGAGAGAAAGAACGTGGTCCAAAACATAGAATTTACATTATTAGCTGTTCTCATAACCGGCGCAGGATACAGATAGCCTACCTATGTTCAAAATGTAGGGTGCATCTTAACGGTGAAGGCTAGTTTAGTCTTATAAAGTTGCTGTAATACTGCTTTTACCTCTAACATCAGCTTGCATTAGGCATGATATGCGACACTTAAATAACTAGAATTCTTTCCATTTAAACAGTAGCCCAAAGGATTCTGTCACAGACCACAATTGCTAACTGCGATAAAAATGCTTTTCAGCAAGGTTTATATCAAGTAATTTGGGGATTGGAGTAGCCATTAGAAAATATTGTTCAGATTAACTTCACTCAGCACTTCTAGAAACTTCTGAAGTGGATTAATTTTTTGGGGGGGGGAATGCCTTCCCCTCTCTTTTGCGAAAGCGGTTCTGTTCTCTAGGTATTGCCAGACTGTGTAATGCAATCAGACTCCCTCCTCAGCTTCTAACAGCGAATGCCAGCATTGACAGCACCCATGGGGAAAAGGCAGTCTTGTAAAGGTGTTAATGACTTTAATGGTCAGGCTTTAAATGTGAGAATCAACAGCATTTATCCAAGGTAAAGGCATCTTTTTTTAATCTGCTACAGGAAAATTGGTCTGGAACAACCCAAGTTTATTTTGTCAGCAAAATGCAAAGAACTCCGCAAAACAATGACATGATGCAAGATCATGAGACTAACTCTAATCATAACTTGGATTCCATCTTTAATTGTCCAAATATTCAATCTGTACGTCAATTAACATCATTAGTTTGCTGCTCTTTTCATGACTAAACCTTTCAACATGTTACGTTTTAAATGTATGTCCAACTGCTGTGGGAGCATAATGAGGGCCTTGTGTTTCAATCAATCTGTCATGGTAGCATTAAATGGCACGGCAGGCGCAAAGGGAAGTGGATAACTCATATTACTAACATCAATCTTTCTTGCCTGTCTGAAGCCATGGGGAGCTGCTGTGGACTTAACAGCGAGTGCAATGACAGGCTGCCTCTCGAGGAAGCTCTAGTTTGATTGACGTTGTGGTTATTAGTTACTCTCTCTAACATTCCACTGAGATTGAGCTGTAAGGTAAGGAAACACATGTGTAGACCATTACAGCATTATCCTGAATTGCCCATACCTTTACTCTGTGTGTGAGAGTGTACATGTTGTGCATGTATAGTAGATGTGTGCGTTTGTGTGTGTGTTTGTGCGCGTCTCGAGAAGAACAAGCGAGTAACAGGTCTCGCAACAGTGTCTCTTTCATAGAGCGATTCTCATGAAAGTGAAATAGGAAGTCAACTTCACTGTAGGCGAAAGATCTGACGGCTTCTGGGGATAATGCTGAGTGACTTACATCCCCCTAACACACACAAATCATTCATAGTGGACTCGAAGCGTTTTTCCGCAGCAAATCCTGGGTCACTTAGAGCTACAGAAACCGACATTCAAAGGGCCTAACCGGCTAGTGCAAACACTGGGCTGAGGCTTTTATCATCTCAAATGTTATTAGATTTGCAGACGGTCACAGAGTGAGGGTTTTGAAGACCGGGGGTGTCTAGCTGAGCTTTCACAGCGAACAATCCTGGTCTTTGTGTGAGGGACCCATAATGTGGAGTGTGGGGTGGAGAGAACGGGAAAGGGGGGAAGGGGGGTGGAGGGCACAGAGAGGTGGTGGTTGTAGCCGGAAGGTCAAAGGTCGCCTAAGGAGAGACTCATTAAAGTCTCGGTAACCTGTTGCCCCTTCGGAGACCCTCCCTCAACTTTTAGACAAACAAGACACTAAAACTGTGTGATGATCAGAAGTGATTCTAAAAATACCAAAATATGACCCTTGCAATGTTCACCTGGCATCAGAGATGAGAACGTTTTTTGTTTCAGCTCTTGTCATCTGTACCTGATAACTGCATAATTTGTTAGTGATAGAATACCTTGAAAGATAACAAATATTTAACAACAGCATGCTAAATCTGTTGGAAATCCAAAACCATTAAACATGCAGATTTTATCGTAAGCCAAATGTTTTCCCGGCACGTCTGCTAGATAGCTCTGCTCTGGATTCTCTGGAAGTTCAATGTACACAGTGTTTGAAATATGTGACCCCAACTGTTTATTTAGTCAGAAATCCATGGCTACCGTCTTTGTTTATACTTGTAGGGAACAAATAGGAGTTGGGTTACCATCTGTTTTGATAATCAGCTCAGTCTGGTTGCCAGACTCCACAGTTTTACAGGGTTTCCCCCCTTTCAGAGAGTCAGGACTGTCCCTCATGTTCTCAGCACCCTAACAACCCGACTCTTTGACTTCACCAGTAGCCGATTGCTTACATATTTTTGCCAACCCCTGTTTCTTTTACAAGTTTTCCACTCTTTGATAATGCCCTGTGATGCTTTAAGGAGGTTGACGTACTGGTACATATGTGTATGAATAGACACATGAATTAACAAGACATTCCCTTCTTTTGACAACAATGGGTGAACAGTGTTGACATTTGATTTATTCGATTGGAATGGATCAACACCTTCTCTTGTCAAAGTAATTGCGAATTTCACTTTATCCAAAAAAGAATTCCACTTATGTGTATCCAACTCCTGTGTCATAGTCCTGTGTCCTGTCTTTTTTCTCCTTATTTCATGACAGCAAACTGCTTGAACCTGCCAATGAATATAGTTAAAAACATCCTTGTCACTTAGTTGAAATGCTTGTTTCTTGCTAGTTATATGAAGACAGATCGCTCCGGCTCACATTTTTATAAGCTAGCTTAGTGGACACCTTGGCTTGGCAGTTGGATGCGTTGTTTTTACTGGCGAGACCCTGGATTTCAGCACCGGCCCATAGTCCCCCTTCAGGAGTTTCACTTGGCCAAATCTGTGTCTGTGGATTTCTCCCCTCTCAAAGGAAATGAGTTTTATTACCTTCAGAGACCAACTGGGCCCAGTTCTGATTTATTGTGGAAATATCCTTTAAATGCACGAAATGGAGAACTATGTAGCCTGCAGTTGCATCAAAATTTGGATTTGGATAGTCATTGTTAAGTCGGATAGGGGGACATAGCTATTTGAATATGCTTTTGGATGAAACATTGAAACTCATACTTATGTTACTTGTTTCACAGGGTGATCAGCTATGAGTGTTGCCCTGGCTATGAAAAGGTCCCAGGAGAAAAAGGTTGTCCTGCAGGTAAGAGATGCAATTGTTAAATGTCATCACTGCAAATAGTTGCGTTAGTATTCCTTGTGGTAATGTATGAAACATGACAAGTATAGTTTTTATTTAATCAATAGTCAACTGAGTCAAGAGCATCATTCATGGCATCCATGACAGACCATATCTTCAAGAACCAACATTGTTCAGAAAAATACTTATGATTCTTCCAGCCTTGCCTCTGTCCAACATCTACAACACCCTGGGCGTGGTGGGAGCTGCCACAACCCAGATGTACTCTGACAGGGCCGATCTGAGGGAGGAGATAGAGGGACCTGGTAGCTTCACCTTCTTTGCCCCCAGCAATGAGGCCTGGGCCGCCCTTCCCACCGTGAGTCACTGACTATCAGGGGTTGTCGCATACACTAATGCACATGCAAACATACACACACACATCTACATGCACAAAAACAGACACATCACACTCTCTCACACTCACACACTCCTATCCTTCTGGGAACAGCTCAAATCAGATCTTATTGATCGTAACTGTGATAGCTGTTTTCTAGGAAATCCTTGATGCTCTGGTGAGCAATGTCAACATTGAGTTGCTCAACGCGCTGCACTACCACATGATCAACCGTCGTTTGACCTCAGAGGAACTCAAGCACGGCTCCGCCTTCGCCTCCATGTACCAGGACTTTAATGTCCACATTCACCACTACCCCAACGGAGTGAGTCCGATTTGTTCCAACAACGTTTCGCGCTTTTGTTGGAGCTCAGTCTTTCTAAATGAGGGAATGTGTCACTTGAGTTCAATCTTAAACCTATTTTCTGCCTTCCTTAAATTTTGCTGCAAACATCAAGTCTATGTTGACAATGGAAAGCCAAAATGGCCCAACATAAGACTTTAAATGAATCTATATTTCTCTTGATACAGATTGTCACCGTGAACTGTGCCCGCTTGATAAAGACCGATCAGCATGCCACCAACGGCATTGTGCATGTGGTGGACCGGGTCATCACAGCCATCACTAACAACGTGCACACATTCCTCGACACAGACGATGATCTGGAGACTCTGCGTGTACGTGAATCACAGTGAACCCCCTTCATTATTGTATGGCCTTAAGCCTTCTACTGGTAAAATACAGGAATTGTAATGCAGTTACAGTATATGATTCACTCTCTCAACGGTCACTCTCTTCCGCTTCAGATGAAATTGCAACACACCCATCCTGTTGTGATTTGTAAAAAGGAACTAAGCATCTTGCCTTTTTTGTAACGTTTTATGTGCCTGTTTCAGACTGCTATTGCTGCTGCTGGACTGACCGCCATGCTGGAGTCTGATGGTCATTACACAGTGTTTGCTCCCACCAACGAGGCCTTTGAGAAGATCCCTCCTGAGATGCTCAACAGAATCCTGGGAGACCCGGTGGCTCTGAAAGGTGACCTCTTTAAGAAAGTTGACTAAGACTGCCAGAACTTTTAACAGTTGGAACAACAGACAAAAATACAAGCACGCTTAAGAGGTCTGACACCATACTCAAGACAGTAGAAAGATGGACAACATGGACATTTAATGTAGGAGTTGGACTTGTTTTCTCCCCTCAGACTTGCTAAACTACCACATCCTGAAGAACATGCAATGCTCAGAGGCCATCATGACAGGGACCCCAATGGAGACCCTGCAGGGCACCATGCTGGAGGTTGGCTGCGAGGGAGATGAGATGACCCTCAATGGCAAGGCCATCATCCAGAAGAAAGATCAGCTGGGCACAAACGGAGTCATCCACTACATCAACGAGTTGCTCATCCCAGACTCAGGTAAGCTGTGGCTTTTCTTAAGGGAGAAAGGGAAACGGGGGGACCACAGGGTTGTGTACCCAACATCCAAGGAGGATTGTGGTAGCTTATATTGGCATGATAGGCCTTTCATTTATTACTTTTGCCTCTTGTTTCAGCCAAGACCCTGCTGGAGCTCGCCCAGGGATCCGCTGTGACCACAGCAACCAAGCTGTTTGTTGATGCTGGTCTCAGTTCCCACCTTAGCGGCTCTGAGGCCATCACCATCCTGGCTCCTCAGAATGAGGCTTTCAAAGGTTGGGTCTCTCTTTTTTTATTGAACTCCCACCTGACTTTTTGTTTGCACTCTGCCAGTCACTCACTTGCATGCCTTCTACCTCTCTCTTTCTCTCTCTCTCTCTCTCTCTCTCTCTCTCTCTCTCTCTCTCTCTCTCTCTCTCTCTCTCCAGTTGTTTTATATATTTATATATTTATATAATGTCTTTGATCATGATTCATAACCTTATACTTTACACCCACGCCATCAACATTGAATATGTTTACTGTCGTTAGGTAGCTTATCAATGACTGACCCAATGAAGAAACTGATGACAAACCATATTCTGAAGAACCAGCTTTCCTCAAAAAGCCTGTACCACGGACAGTTGCTGGAGACCCTGGGAGGAAGCAAGCTAAGAGTCTTTGTCTACCGCAATGTATGTTTGGACTCATCACATGATTTACAGAAAATATCAGTTATTTCGTTATTTCAATTGTATAGATTAGTGTTGTAACAACACTGACACACACTAGACTGTACCTCAGAGATAGTAGATTGTACCACTGTGCTAGAAACATTTTACAAAGATATGTGCTTACAAAGGCCTAAATAAGCATAGACAAAGCTTATATAGGTAACATGGTAATATCTTAGTCACTTGAAGTAGTTTTTGCTGTAACTGAAGTGCTACAGTAATTTAAAAAAAATGTCCCTCCAAAAACAGGCATGGGGCCAGAAAACACAATAGTTCCCATAGAAACCCTGGTTCTACTGTATTCGTTATTCCTCTGGTTCTTAATCTTCCATCCACAGCCATGTTCTCTTGGGTGGTACTGTAGACTAAGGTTTGTGAGGGTTCTCACATTTCTGCTTAGTAATGAAATTTGCAGACCGCACGAAATTTCCTTTCAACATGGATAACTCTTTCCAGACACTGCATGTGAGCCATCAGTTTGAAAAAGAAGGGGGAGAAACTGGTATACCCGACCTAGGTCAAAAACCGTTCGAAATCCTCTCATAAATGCATAAGCTTGGTTAATGGTGCTTGTCTGCTCCGATGGAAATAGTGGAATACACCACAAAGGAAATGAAAATAGATTAAAAGACTTCACCTGTGACTTCAGGCATCAGAAAGAATTTCAAATATTGTTTTGACCCAGAATTGACACCTACTACACATCTTTGTGTAGTGAAGTATTCTCGACTCACTGGAGTGCTTTTCTCATGAGTACTATCATTTTCATATATATTGCCTGTTTTGTCTGATTCTGCAGAATCTGTGCATTGAGAATGCCTGCATTGCCGCACATGATAAGACTGGCCGTTTCGCAACCATGTTCACTGTGGACAAGGTTCTGACCCCTCCCATGGGAACTATCATGGATGTCCTGAAAGCCGATGATCAGTTCAGGTGAGAGATCAATGCTCTATCAGGAGGTCTTGTTGCAGTTAGTCAGACAATAATTATTGTAGTTAAAAATCCAAACCCTGTGAGGTCCTTACTAATCGTATACTTACTAATACAGAAAAACAGGATAATGGTTTAGTCATACATTTAGGGTTGTATAAATGTCAGCCCTTGTAATGTCAAGTTTAATAGACGTAAGAGAATGTGGCTTTCAAAAGTCAGTGGAGCTCTATCGAAGAGTTACTGTACCCTGAGGGTCTATGACTATGATTCCACTAAAGAAAATTAAGGACTAGTGCCCTGATCAACATAATGCACAAAATAGGTTACAGAAGTTCTGAGATTTAAGAGGGTTTGGTACCGTATTTTTCTTTGAGGTCTGGAAGTTGGTTAGCTTGATACCTTGGGGAGAGTCCCTTTAAACCTCTGTAATGGTTTCAACAGACCAAATGGAGGGGAATGATCTTCTGCAGTCCAACCTCATTGTTAGTCTTTCCTCTCTGTTAGTTTTTTCCTTTCTTTCTTTCTTTCTTTCCAATTTTGATATAATTCAGATACCTGATTTTAGGACTCCAGAAACACATTTATCTGTCATTATTGTAACAGACAATTTTCTCTTAGAACTACTCTTCAAAATTGTAATTTACTCAATCCTTCCCAGTCTGCTGGTGGGTGCACTTCAGACTGCAGGTCTGACAGAGTTGATGAACCAGCCAGCATCCCACACAGTCTTCGCTCCCACCAATGACGCCTTCAGCGCCCTGCCACCGGCAGATCTTAACAAACTCATGGGTAATGTAGCAACAGTACACACAAACACACCCAAGCACAGACACCATAGATGTTCACTGGAACAGTTATCTTGTCTGGCTCTCGAGTCTCAGTCTTCCACACTACAGTAAAAACTCATCAGGAATTACTTTAACCACAAGATTTAATCTTTCAGTCTGAAACTCTGACTCAAGTCGCAGACTCAAGTCTCCATCTCTGACACACACATATACACACACTCTCTGTACTCTTTCCGTGACTGTGAACATGAACAGAAATCCTCACTCAGCCTACAGTACAGTCGTTACAAAAGACCTCAGACACAGGACTCAGGAGCTATGTTAAGCAGAACTATGTACCATCAACGTTTATGTTTCAGTGTTATCATCTCTGTACAATCATATGTTTTTTCCGAAATACAAACGAAGAATGTTGATCCATAGATTAGACAAGGGGATTTGCCAGTACCTGAACACACTAGGATTCGCACACAGTTCTATTTATTAAGGCAATTTGTGTGCTAGTGGTCCCTAGCATTGCAAAATTCCACGATCATTTGATTTGGACACAACCCTGCAACCTCTTTAACAAGAAAATCTTTTAACGAGGTTTCAAAATAGTATAACTGAAGGAGAAAATAGTTTAAGAGAGCCCACCTACATTCAGTGGATGATTACAAAATGGCATGCACACATGAATGAATCTTGGCTATAAGATAGTGGCAAACAGCTGTCTTTAAATGAATCCAGTTGTACTGTACTTTCCTCACACAGTTAAACCAATATTGCAACAGACTAATTCATTCTCTGTGTCTTCATCCTTTGCTTTAGCCTGACTTTGAATCTGGTACAAGGCCAGAGTACATTGCTAAAATACAATATATTGGTTCTTACTTTCCTGTTTTACAACACAGGGAACAAACAGGAGTTGGCCAAAGTGTTAAAGTACCACATTGGAGAGGAGTTCCTGGTCAGTGGAGGGGTGGGGTCCCACAACAGAGTCAAGACTCTGCAAGGAGACAAGCTGGAGCTGGGCATGGTGGGTAAACAACTCCTGATACTGGCAGCACAAGCTGTTAACCGTAACTGTCACTACCGTATAGATAAAACTGATGTATCGGCTTTGAACGTTTAAAAAACAAATATCTATAGTCACTGAATCACAAATCTAACAATGCAAAATGTCTGTGATTTTAGCTTGTTGTCCCTGTGGAACTCACTTGCACTGAACACTAATATTGATATAGATTGTTATACATCTGCTTAGTCAGAAGCAATTGACAGATCTCCCATCTCTAAAGCACACCACCCTCACAGTTTTTTGTTTTATTTTTTGTCAGCGTAACTACACCGTGTACGTCAACAAGGTTCCGGTCATCCAGGCCGACCTGATGGCCACCAACGGGGTCGTCCATGCTGTCGAATCCATCATCAAGCCCCTGCGTAAGGAAAATCGACTCTGTCTCTACATAAATATCCATTTTACAATTTATATTATACAAGTGTTGAATTTGGTTCAACTGCAAAGAATTGTCTTCCTTTTTGTGCTAATAGGTTGTCACATAAGTAGTGTTTCGACTTTGACATCGATAATGTTACTCAGAATACCAATGTCTTGCAATCCTTTGTCTAATTCTATCTATTTTTCATCCAGCACCCAAGGTTGACAGGGAACAGGCCGATGGGCCTGCTGGCAAAGTCAGACTTGCCTCTGCTTCAAGAGTAAGAATCATTATGCCTTTATTTCTGTTAGATCATTAGTCATATAGTTGTTAGATCCTACTGTCCTTAGGGAGCTATCATTTTGAAATCTACCACAGCAGATAGATCCACAATACATAGAAAATAAGGTGTTTTCTTTTCACAATTCAAGTATATTAAGTATTACTGAAAACTGTTTTTTTTTACAGTTCGACTCCCAGGTGTTCAAAAACGGTAAGTTATTTACCATCTCTCCCTCTCACAGCCTACAATGCATGTGTCAAACAATATGACGTCTGCTACATTACACTCCAGAACTGTGTATTTCATCAACTGTCCCACTAATGTTGTTATAATTTGTTTTTCAGATGACCTTTTCCAGAAGGTGATGAAAAGTCATTCCAGTAGGACTATGACTCGCGTCCAGTAAAGCCCAGTAAATTAAGACCACACACATTTGCAAAGACATGATGATTATTCCTGTTGTTTATGGAATATGTTCTCATCTTGAACTCTTAAAGGGTCATCAACCTAATGATTTTGTCAAAAATTGTCAACTAGTTTGTCATAACCCAGTACTAGGTGAAAACAGAAATGAAATATTTTCATGGAATATGTTGTACAATTGCTTTCATATACAAGTGGCCAATATTTGGATTTGAATAGCTGTATCCTTTTTAAACCAAAAAAATGAACAAATAGAGCCATTTTCATTATGGCCAAGATAAAAAATTCCAGAGAAGAATTCTCTCAGAAATGTATACTGTGTTTTGTTTTGATATACATGTAGCATGTTTGCATGGTATAAGCTGGAGTAACCCAAAAAATTGTACACACGCAACTGGAGAATACTATCAGAAAAAGTGGTTCTCACATCATTTTTGTTAAACTGTTAAATCTGTTGAAAATGGACTCATACGCAAATCACACACATTCAATTTGTAACATAGTGTAGCAATATATTTTTTGTGGAACCAAAGATCAATGTCTGCACATTTCTAAATAAAATGTTCATTTTGTAGCCATAGAGTTCAGGTTTGAAATCAGTCACGCGCCAAGGGTACTGGAACTATTTTAGCTGAAATCTCATAGTCTGCTAAATTTACATTATGACTCCTGTTTAAATTACAGAGATTTCTGACGAAAAATTCAATTGAATGTCACTCATATATTAGATCATGAGAATGGGCACAAGAAAAATACATTTTTCGTGAGATATCAAGAAAGGAATCCAAAACCAGTACCTATCATTACCAACTCAGCTTGAATTTTATTTCAACTTTGAAAAAGAGCTTTGAAGTTCCTTTTTATTGTATTTTGTCTGGAGGGAAAGACTGTTCTATGGAAAGGATGCGGAGTGGGGGACCCTCAGATATGAGTTACTATGTTCAATGAGAACCCACAGGAAGGAGGGCTTTTAAAGGAAAGCTTTATTAAAACAGCAGTGGATGCAGTAGCCGGCTATGAGTTGGCAGCCCTTGCAACGAGCGATTTGGAACATTGAATGAAACATTCCAAAAGTGTTTTACACTCCTGGCCAGACACTGGCAAACTGTTTGAGCCACAGGGGACAGGGGCACCACTTGAGAGTGGTGGTTAGACTCGTAGTCACTGCTAACTGGATGCCAAAACAACAGCTTAGCAAGTCTAAATATTGTAATAAAAAACAGAACACAAATGAACACACAATTATGGAGCAAGCAAAGGTCATTGTGTTCACTAGAGCATGGAATTCCCTCAGCTGTAATTTAGGTTTGAGTTTTTTTCAAAGCATGTGTTTCTCAAGGTAACAGCTGAACAGAAGGCCTCCGAAATTAGTTTGTGTATAGTTAGGAGTTTTATGAGCTCTTTACAAATTCATAAGGAAGAATGTGCACTGCCAGAAACGGTTAAAATATAGTTTTATATTTTTGTGAACTACCGGACACAATGTACTGAAACATATTGTTAATACTAATCTGCAATGACATCATGTTAGGTCATTGAATTCAAAATGAAAACAAAGTGAATGAGACGTATTCCTAGACATGCAGTCGTCCCTGGAGGTTGAAAGTCCTACTTGAGCTTCAACCATGGTACATCTAAGAATAATGTTTGATTTTAACGATTAATTTTCTCTCCTATTAGTCTACATGTGCATACTGCATGCATCTGATTATGTATGTTACTGCCTTAAACCCTTGTACTCCTTTTAGAACATAAAACCAATAATCTCTGACATATTTGTTTAACAAAAACAAAATGGGTAAACTACTGGAAAGAGCAGCTCTAATAGTTTCTTCCGTTATCACTTTGAAATTAAATCAATCATAATAATACTAATTCTCTCACTATAAATTTGTTTCTATTATTTGCTGGGAATCTTGGGAGGTTTTGTTCTGCAAGTAATCCTTCCTCCCTTTCTGACTGATCCAAGCAGATGTTAAAGCCCTAAACGGAAGGCCCCCAAGTCTACAACATACATGACCTGGGCTACATCTGTTGGCCTCTGCTATGGTCTATTAACAAGTGGTGGCCTGACCCACAATGGCCCACTTATGTCAGCCACAGAACACCCAAGATGAGGGGAGTTTTGTGACCAGACAAAGTGACGTCAGAGACTAGTTGTTGCTCAACTTTAACTTTAAAACACTCACCTCTGATGGTGCTATATCAGAGTAACAATTGGAATCTCTTCAAAGTTCTAGATTACCACTAGCTACTAGTAGCAACTGAGCTTGTAGCCTACATAGCCCTACAGCCTCACTCAAGAAAGGGTCTACTTAGTATTCTTTAGACTTCATTAGTCGCCAAGGGTCGCATAGAGTGCAGATCATATTTTTATTCTGTCTTTCAAATGCCTTCATCTTTCACATACCTTCATATCAGATGATACGATGAAGAATTGTTTTATTTTAACTTGAATGTCCTTTGAATTACTACTTGCTTTACAAGCGCCTCTATGAAAAGAGGAGATTGCTCTCATGCTAAGGTACAGGCTGCCCACTGCTGGCCTATCATCTCATTTGCACTGTAATGGATGCCTACATTTAAAGGCTAAATTCCAGTAAAACTCTAAGAATTCAAAGGCTAAATATGCATACCATTTAACTTCCGGAGTTACTCAATTTTAATGCAAATAATGTCACAATCGTGTATATTTTGGAAGAGGATCACCTGGTGTTGGATCCTACATAATTTCACAAAGACATATCAATTTGTAAAAGAGAAAAGAAAAAAGAGATTCAATACCGCACGGCTGCCTTTTGAATATCTTCAAATTTAGCAGCAAGAGGGACCAAAGTAATTTTATTTGGGAAGGAATGAGAGATAAGGAAACTGCTCTCAGTGTGAGCGGTTTCCAATTGGTCGCCACTTTCGTGAAGCGCACTCCAGACATACTGGAGCCAATTTGTGTGACGTCCCCCAGCCGTAGCACTACCCTAGACTCAAAAGTTGTAACACAGTATAACACTTGAATGATTTAAGAAGTAAGTTACATTGCATCCATCTACGTAAATGCAGTAAACGTGAACATGGTAATGCCATCCACGACATTTTATCTGAGATGTGCTGTAGTTGTTCCGTAGCCTACTAATCCGCAGCCTTGCGTGTTTATATCAGACTCCTCTAGGTTATATGTTCGTATCATATTTACAACCATTGATTACAATTTTTTTATTTTCATAGTGATAAGTGTATAAATAAATGGACATTTGAATAACTGTTTTAAGCCAAATAATTTGGAAATAGATTAACTAGGGAGTTATTCATCGCAAATTTACAATTTAGCGGAGGGATATGCGTTCCGCCTCTCCAGTCTTCTTGACGCCAACTAGAACATGGGAATCGGGAGAGTGGGGAAAGACATTGAAAAAAGGAAAATGAAAAAACAGTTTCTTGTCTGAGCTAACTATAGAAGGGGAATAAGGAAGCTTTCGGCTTGCTTCAAATCTTCAAAGGTACGCAACAAATTCATAGATTATCCGATAGGTAAGATCAAGGGGCACACAATTACTAGCTTCATTTTGACCAGTTTTACTTGGATACTTTTCCAGAGGGGGTGGGGTGTAACTGGCTAGGCTCTAGCTAGCGCTAGCTAGATGAATGCTAGCTAGAGAAGTGATACAAAAGTTATTTTTTCTTTGGAAGAGTGCAGGAACGGGGTAGCCAGCTAGCTAAGATTTCAAGCTGGTAAAATAACAACTTTTAACTAGGGTAATTTCAACTTTACGTGTCCGAAAAGGGTTTTCTTGGTAAAAAAAAGTGTTCGTTTGAAATTCGAGTTTAGGTAGCCTAGCTAGTTTTGCATGTAGCTACATGTTAGCTAGCCTGCTAATTAGCATGTAATGTGTCTAACCTACTTCTAGTACTCATCAATGACTCAAGATTGAGCCGTTAAGGTTAATTCATCCTAAAAAGATAACGTTAGCTAGCTGGTTCATATCCACGTCAGACATGGCTTACAAAAAAGTTTGCGAATTAGATTCGAATTCCTCATTCTAAATCAATCGTTGGGTCAAAGTACTTTGGAAGTGCCTATGGAATTGTGGAAGGTAAACATAATGATATCAATGTTAATTGTAGCAACTTGCTTATTGGAAAGGCAAGTTTAATGTCTACAATCCCGGAGTGTGGTGTTTCAACATTTGAGTCATTTTCTATTTGCCATGCACTATGTGTGATGCAAGAATACCAGTACGACCGAGTGGGTGTTTGGCAATTAAGCAATATCCCTTGACTATCCCTTTCTTCGGGGACTGGGGAGACTCGTGTGTACACTGTTCCGTGCTTAGTCACTGGAATCTTCTTTTGTCTTGTCAGCCTGTTTTGACGAACAGGACATGTTAAAGCATAATATTTTCACCCCTATGACTTCAACAGCATTGTGCTTTGTCCCATGCATTAGCCATAACGAGCAGGATAGCATAGGGTACAACACAACGCATCCTTCCCCAGTAACATGACTTGGATGTACATCATTCTGGCATAAGGACGCCTGTTTTGTCTACTCCAAAGCATCTAAAAGTAGTACACTGGTTTAGGATGGGGTGTCTGTGGTGGGAAACAACTGGCGGAAGAGTAACTACTGTCAGCTCCACCCTTGGTGTGTGTGTGTTGGTGTTTGTCCATGTGTGTCAGCCAACATGAGTCAAATCTCCCTTGATCTTTGTAGGGAAAGAATCTGCTTCTGTGTCAGTTTTTTTCACAGTTTTGGCTGGTAACGGTGTCACTGAACTGTGAGCTAACTTGACTAACTCGCACACTTCCACTAGTGAACTTCCACTTCTTGAATGTCTGTCATTGTTTCACGGCAGCAATGTAAGTAACAATTGATGTCTGTCCCTTCTTTTTCAAGTTCCAGCCCTAGCACTTTGCGGTCAGATATTTAGACCGGCCCATACTTTTTCCCAGAGGTTTCCATGTAGTCTTTTTTTTTAAAATGTGTCCTATTTCTAACAATGAGGCGTGAAAGTGGGAGAACGGTGAAGCTGGACAGCTGTGTGGCGTGGAGGGAGGGAGGGAGGGACAAGGACGAGGGAGTGAGGGAGGAACTGCCCTCGGCAGCCCTCACATCCTCTCTGCCCTGGCTGTCTGCTTCACAAGTCCTCCACCAGCTGCCGCCAAGTACAGACTGCCTGTCTGACTGACCGTGTGACTGCACGTCTGCTTGTTTGTGTGTGTGTGCCTGCCTGTCTTCATGCCTGGCGTTCTCTGCCGTCAGACGGTTTGCCTCTAGCCCATCTTTCTCAGTCTAGGTTTTCTGTCAGTTTCTGCCTGTCGGTTGGACCATATTTTAGAAATCCTGCACCCAATTGTTTTTGACTGTCTAGCTCTCAGAGAACTGAGAGGGGAACGGACATGTGAGACAGATGTGAAACAATATTAATCTTGCTGTCTAGGGCTATCTTGGCCTGCCTGTAGAAATGTAAAAATGTAGAGTATATAAATGTATTCATGTCAGCAAACGATAGGCATCTAAAGGTTGTCTATCTAGGATACTTGTATAGCCTACTGCGCAAGAAAGGTTTCTGACCGAGCAACTTCTTTTTCTGTCTCTCCAGGTTTCTGCCTATAACCTCTGGGACTGGCCTTCCCCTGTAGCTTGGCATGGGCCAGGGGCCACAGGCTGGTGAGAGACACAAACAAGTGACAGAAAACCGAAGCAAAGCGCTTCTTCTCTCCCATCCTCCATTGAGGCTACACGTCGGGACCTCCGGCTGCAGCTTTCCAAGCTGCATCCAAGCATCTTGGAAGACGGCGACGTCCTGATCTCAACCCGCCCCCCCCTCTCCCCATCTGCTCCCACCCCTTCCCTCCCCTTCCCAGGTTTGTGGCTGGCTAGCTCCTGCGCTCCCCCCCCCACCCTCCAACCCCCTCTGTGGCGCTGACCCAGCTACGTCCACCTCGCTGAGGGCCCTTCCTGAGCGCTGTGCAGCTGCATCCTGCCTCAAACTTCCTGTGATTGGCTGTACAAGGCTATAGCCTCCTCTCTGCCTCCACCCCCCCCACTCACACACCCTATTGACAGTTGACCACACAACACACACCCTCCTCCACCCTGTTGACAGCGGTTCAAGGAGAACCCCGCCTCCCATACCCATCCAGGTGCATCCCTCCTGTCTGCATCCTCTCCCCCCCCCTCCTCCTCCACCATGACCACCATGTCCAGCCTGTTCTCCTTCACCAGCCCGGCCGTCAAGCGCCTGCTGGGCTGGAAGCAGGGGGACGAGGAGGAGAAGTGGGCCGAGAAGGCGGTGGACGCCTTGGTCAAGAAGCTGAAGAAGAAGAAGGGGGCCATGGAGGACCTGGAGAAGGCCCTCAGCAGCCCTGGGCAGCCCAGCAAGTGTGTGACCATCCCACGCTCTCTGGACGGGAGGCTCCAGGTGTCTCACAGGAAAGGGCTGCCCCACGTCATCTACTGCAGGGTGTGGCGCTGGCCTGACCTGCAGTCCCACCACGAGCTCAAGCCCCTGGAGGTCTGCGAATACCCCTTCGGCTCGAAGCAGAAGGAAGTCTGCATAAACCCCTACCACTACACGCGGGTGGAGAGTCCGGGTAGGTAGCCACAGAGTACACAAATGACATGTTTAAAGGGAATATTAAAACTCAAATGTAGATTTCGCCATGGCCCCAAGTTGCTAAAGTTAATATTTAAACTAAGTCCCTGCAAATGTATATGAGCTGGTGTTACCAATTGTGTCAGGTTCAAAACCAGTAGAAATGTTGCATTAGCCTGCCATGAGTCAATGTAAACATGCGCTAGCTAGCTCTTGAAGCTAATGTTCTCTTAAGCAAAGCTCCTCATTAGACCGGCAGCATTAGTTTATTGAATCTCCTCCATTACCCGGAGAATCAATACTGAAATCCTATTAGATTACTGGCTTCAGAGATGTCAGTGGGATATTGTGCTAGGAGTTAGCCGAACTAAAAGCCCAACTCTAGAGATGTCCTACTGGAAGGCCTTACTGACCTTGCATCTGTCTGACATGTTGATGGTCGTCTCCAAAGGAACAGTCACTCAGCTGAGAAGGCAGAAAACACTTCTTGCCCTCAACTATTTAGTTTTGAAGAAATGGCCTTGAAGCCCCAAGGACAGTATGCTCACAACAAAGTCAATGAAAGTCAGTTCTCTTGAAATGTTGAAAATATTGCCGGAGGACATCTACTTTCAGATTGGCCCTTATTTTTATGCACAACCTAATTTGTGGGTTTGTGTATTCAGCCTGCGTAGTCCTTATGTCCATTTGTTACATTTTTGGACCGGTCATCCCCCATCCTATGGATTTTGTATGACAGGCTGTAGTTATTGTCCAGTATGTCCAACATGTAAGCAGACTGAACCTTCACATTTCTCTATTGCTGTTTTTTCTTCTTCCCCCTCCTCCTTCTCTTCCTTCCCTCTACCTCTCCAGTCCTCCCCCCTGTCCTGGTGCCGCGACACAGTGAGTTCAACCCCCAGCACAGCCTGCTGGTCCAGTTCCGGAACCTCACCCACAACGAGCCGCACATGCCCCTCAACGCCACCTTCCCAGAGTCCTTCCAGCAGCACAGCGGTGGCAACGGAGGGGGTAGCGGAGGCTCCTCCTTTCCCATTTCGCCCAACTCGCCCTACCCCCCCTCGCCGGCCAGCAGCGGCACCTACCCCAACTCCCCCGCCAGCTCGGGTCCTTCCAGCCCCTTCCAGCTGCCAGGTAGGCACTCGGAGGTTGACACTAAATTCTGCCTTCAGCTCACTCGCTGTAAGGCTGTTGCACACACAGGCGTCTCATTGATATACTGCACACTCCAGTCATTTAAGTTCAAGAATCTGGTTGAATGCGTGAATAACGGTGACATCTTTATCACACACAGGCAGTGGTTAGGCTTTAGAAATGATGGGCTCTTTAAAATCTCTGCTGAGTGGCATCTAACAGGGTCGTCTCTTTTGTGCTGCCATGCTGAGTATGTCAAATAATCCATTTTTTCCTGAAAAGTAAACAAGCCCATGCATTGGAGTTGGGACAGGAATCAACTCATTCTCAGAACACTCGGTTTGATTCCATTTCAATGAAAAATCTGATTTTAAGTTCCGACGGTTGGCCATTTAAAGCAGGTCCCTGACAGAACAATGCAAATGCCGACCAAGCAGAGCACCCAAATCCAGGGTGACTGAACCAGGCCCACACCCCGTCTGGGGTGAGTCTGTAGAGAGCTTGTGCACGCGGGCTGTTACCATGAGCTGGGCACAGGCCCGGGGCCTCCATTCTGCAGAAGCTCCGGATCTGCTGATGCATGCTACACTTCCAGTCCATGGACTGCAGCCAGTCAGGCATAATGAAGCTGATGGGTAATGATGGTGGTAGGGGGCGGATGCAGGTTAGATGCAGTATGCAGTGTTTTTATTTGTATTTTATTGTGCTGAATTGGCCCAGTCATTGATTTTAGTGTCGATCCATGCAACACTGGTGTCTCTGTTTCTGAAGGGGTCATCAAGGGGGTAACAGGAGGAAAGATAAATAGCCTGTTTGTTGATAGACTTTTTAAGTAGAAAACCCTCCAGCCTGTCTTTATTGTATTTCTTAGGGTACATGATCAATTACTATAAAGTATTTGTGTATATGTAACTACATCACTATCACATACTGTAACAGCAATTTTGCTTAGATTCTTACATATGTCAATAAATGGGGAAAAGGGTCTCTCCAAGGGTAAGTGGTTGTGGCAAAAGTACAGCTGAGTATTCAATCAATATAAGCATCCATTAACCCCTGTAGAGCTTCCTCCTCCTCAAACATTCTTTGACTTGTGCATTAAAACCTTTTTTTACTGCAAGTAATGCTATATAGTTTATAATAATCCAAGTAAAGTGCCCCTTTTTAAGGGTAGGGTAATACTCTAAGCAGGATTTCTTTTAATTCCTTCCCTATCTTGACTCACTCAGTCATAATGTGACAACAATTTCAGACTGTTGCTGGGACTCAAATCAAATCAGTGAACTTGCTTCAAGGGGCTTTAGTTGTTATGCAATTCTGCCTGGGCTTTGTAGAATTTGTTTGGGAAGTGTAAGACGTGACATTGGACACCGTTTCCAGGAAAAGATCTTGTGATGGGGGTCTGACTCCTCCACAGGCAAAGAAGCTGCCTGTGCAGCCATTTGTCATCAGCAGCAGCTGGTCTCCTCTAACTGTTCCTTTTGTTGTGTGTGTCACTCCCACACCTTCCCCAGCTGACACCCCACCCCCGGCCTACAGGCCCCCTGACGAGCAGATCGGCCAGGATAGCTCTCAGTCCATGGAGACCGGAAGCAGCATGGTGGTGCCTCAAAACATGCCCAGAGGAGGTAAGGCATCCCAAAGCAAGTGTCTTTCTGTAAGTCACATGAAGGAAAAGTGGAAATGTTGTTTAGGCTACAGAACCCAAACATCAACTTTTAAAAGAAAGTTCTGCCTCATCCAAAATGTAGTAAAATAAACTAAACCCTGGTTGATTTTATACGCTTGGCCAATGTGGGGCGTTCTATATGCACGCTTTGTTTTCCTCTGCGGGTCAATAATCTACGCACCCGTTCCACTGAGCAGAGCTGTACTTAACCCGGTGGTCTTTCCTCCTCCTTCCCCCTCGGCCTCTCTTCATCTCTCTCTCCAGATGTTCAGCCGGTGGAGTACGAGGAGCCCAGTCACTGGTGCTCCATTGTCTACTATGAGCTGAACAACCGGGTGGGAGAAGCCTACCATGCCTCCTCCACCAGCGTCCTGGTGGACGGCTTCACAGACCCCTCCAACAACAAGAACCGCTTCTGCCTGGGCCTGCTCTCCAACGTCAACCGAAACTCCACCATCGAGAACACACGCCGGCACATCGGCAAAGGTAGAGGATGATGCAATCAGATGCAAACTTGAACTGATGTCTAGCTCCCAATGTTGGAAGCCAGATTGGTCAACAAGTGCGAGGTTAGGGACATGGAATGAAATTGAGGGAGGTGGCTAAAGCGGCCGTGCACATGCGTCTGTCGTCCTTCCTCCTCTGCAGGGGTCCACCTGTACTACGTGGGAGGGGAGGTGTACGCCGAGTGCTTGAGCGACACCAGCATCTTCGTCCAGAGCCGCAACTGCAACTACCACCACGGCTTCCACCCCACCACCGTGTGCAAGATCCCCAGCGGATGCAGCCTCAAGATCTTTAACAACCAGGAGTTCGCCCAGCTGCTGGCCCAGTCCGTCAACCACGGCTTCGAGGCCGTCTACGAGCTCACCAAGATGTGTACCATCCGAATGAGTTTTGTCAAGGTACTGGAGGAGTTGGCGGCTTGAACCCTTTGATGCTTTTTTGTCAGAGTTGAACCATTAATGCTCTATGTTGTTTAAGGAAGTTATCGAACCTTGACTAATGGCTTTGGATTTATTTAACGTTCTTGTCCTCTGCCAAACGTTCAGGGGTTTCCTGTATCAATGGTCTTTATTTTCTCCGTTCTCCACAGGGTTGGGGAGCAGAGTATCACCGACAGGATGTGACTAGCACCCCCTGCTGGATAGAGGTGCACCTGCACGGCCCCCTCCAGTGGCTAGACAAAGTGCTGACACAGATGGGCTCTCCCCTCAATCCCATCTCCTCTGTGTCCTAATAATGGCTCCTACACAGGGCAAGGGAGGGTGTTCAATAGGGGGGTTCTTGTACTCTTCTCTTCTTTTTTTTATCGTTACTTTTTTATTTTGCAATGTTCTATGAGAAAAGGAGGTCTTAAAGGCCAAACTGTTTACATGCTGACTGTAGAAGGGCTCTTGAACCCTAGAGCATCAGCAGAATTATGTTGTGAAAGAAACTGGGGCTACAAGCGAATTGAAAGGAGCAGCATGAAATGGACACACTACTGCTCACACACTAGCTACCAACTTCTGCATTGAATGAGAGTAGACTGGAAAGCATGTACCTGAAAATGTTCCGATTTTGCATAAAAAATGTTTCCATCGTTTTTGAATGATTTTAACTTTCTGTATGTTTAGTTTTTTGAAAGAAACATTAATTGTGTATCACTCACTACTCAATCTTACATCAGTCAAACAACTTGCAATTAATCTGAAAGTGCCCCTCCCTACGGTTGGTCTAATGCCAGATATTTACATAAAGTATAGCTGCCATTATATGTTTACCAGACTCAAATCTCGTAAATGTTTCCTTTTTATAGTTTCTATTGCTGGTAACAAAACTCTTGAGTTACTGCCTTTTAAATAAAGTATGTCTAACTATTAACTTTGATATGGGAGAGCAATTACTGAATGTTTCAAACAGCTGGTAAGCTAAGAAAAAAACTTCAGTGACATTTTTTTCTAAAGTTAGCATTTGTATTATAATTGAAAATCGACGTCCAGTTTTTGTCCTACTACATTAAAGTGAGATTTTTTTCTGTAGGCTTTAACTCGCTTTATTAACAAAGTTGTTGCACACATGGATTTTTTAATGTAAGGTAAGTTTTGATTGGGTACCGTGGCATTATGATGATCTATATTATCACTAGCACAATGAAATAAAACAGGTTACTGGTAACAATGACTGTGCGTACTTGTCTTATTGACTGTAACTCATTGGATGAAAGGGTATGGGCTAATGAATCAAATGAAAATGTATTTGTATTGCCTTTTTTTTTACAGGCAATGCCACAGCTGTGATGGCATGTTTAGAACAAATCCAAAGTGAATGCACGTTATATGTTTTTAATTGGGAGCGTTATATATTTAACATAATTATCCAATCGAGTCGTTGAAATATGATCTCTATTTTAATCAATAACGTCAAGAACGGAGTTTCCACTTGGGATTTATTAGGTAACCTAACCTACCCATTCCTAAATAACGATATTTGAATGAAGAGGTGGTACAGTCATAGCTTGGAAAGCGGTATGATTGGTGAAAAAGAAGTCAACTTGCCAGGCTTTGATAGGTGTAATAATCCTCTTTTAACAACGATTGGTCCGCGTCGGGTTTGTGTGGTTCGCAACTTTCTTTATTTTTTTCATATGTTTTACCGTACATCCTGTTACACGAGTCAATTTACCATGATCTTCCAATTCAAGACAGACATGGATGCATATAACACCTGTCCACAATGTCACCTATACCGTGGCACTGTATTAGGTAAAGAACTTAAAAACGAAAATTTGTCATAAGGTACACACATCGACCATCATTTTTACTGAGCATACGTGTATCACTGTGCCGTCGGAGTGCATGATCCAGCAAACCAAGCGCACACATGCACTAGTTCATTCTGTCGCACAACAATCAGTACTGATGCTACCAAAGCTATAATCACTTATATATACAGTAATGTGTCAAGAACTACACCATTGATTAAAAGCCGTGTAATAGATAACGTACGTTCAATATTTATGTCATATGACATTATAACAGTAATACCTCGATCAAATGTTTCCTGAACGCTGAGATCATTGGTGTGGAGTGCCCCGGATATGAGGTGGCCACTTCAAGGAGCAAGCCAAAGATAAACACGTATCAGAAACAGGCTTCAGCAAGGGGATTGCAGCATATTGGGTTGGGAACATGGAATAGTACATGCAGATGATAAAATAAGGGGTGAGCAGATATATTCGCTTATCCGAGTTTACGCGTTTTACAAGGTGCCGGGCAAGAAAATCAAGTGCATTCCTGTAAAAAGCGACAAAGATCGGTAAGTTTCGCAGTGCAGTGACAGCTACTGTAGCTAGCCTATCTTAGCTAACTAATGTAGCTAGCTAGCCTAACTAACGTAGCTAGCATAGCTATATAGTATGTGATGTTTGATTAGATACACGTATTACACTAGCTACTGTAGTAAGCCTAGAGTAACGCTAACTGCTAACCTCAAATAACTGTGACATATTTACATTCTGACTTGTGGCAAGTTTATATCTCAAACCAGAACATGTTGCTATCATTACCACAGTCAAGTTAACCAGGTAGCTAGCTAGCTAACGTACATTTGTTAGCTCTGGCGTTGAGTAGTGTAGACTAACAGTCGTCGAGTTACTAGTGTAACTATCTAGCTAACCACCTGAGCTGAGACGGCTAGCCAGAAATGTTGGGGCTGTTAAATTGTTTGATACTGTACCCTTATAGCTAAACCTTACATGTTAGCTAAAGCAAGCTGGTTAACTTTAAGTTGTTCCCATTAGAGCTAACTATGTAACTCTGCGTTTCATTTATTGGGCACTAACAGAATAGGCTATATTTGGAAAATGCATTTTAATTGACGTTATGCTCTAATGTCAGGTTAAACCTTAGGATGTTACTTTCCTGCCATGCCTATGTTATCCCAATATTTGTTCTTTTAGTTTCACTATACATTTAGTGGGCTGGCTAGATTGTTTATTAACTGTTCCTATCTCTTAACAGTTTATTTGAGTTACTGTTCAGTAATATTCCAATTTGTTCTACCCAACAGCTGTACCTGAGCCCATGATGGTACGTGCAGCCCTCGTAACTGCCACCAGTCTGGTGCTGACTGGGGCAGTGGTTGCCCATGCCTATTTTCTTAAACACCAGTTCTACCCCAACAGTGGTGTACCTCACCAAGAGCAGCCCCAGTATGGCGGTGAGTCCAGAGGATCAAACACGCACACACACATAAATTAGAACATAATGTTATGTCTATCTAATGCTGATTTCCCTCTATCGTGTCAGGTGTTGTACATTCAGGCATTTGTTTTGGTGTTCTTGTTGGGGAAGTTCATGAGGAAAGTCTTTTTTGGACAGCTAAGAGCAGCTGAGATGGAGGTCAGTGTCATCATATCACATGTCACAGTTGGTTTACATCAAACTGTTCTTGTCTAAATGAATGTGTTGCTCAATAACTGGTTTGAGTCCCTGATAATGTATACTGCTGCTTATAATTCTGTTTATGCCCCTCAGGCCTAGACTTTTTATTCTGGTCTGTCTAGCCAGGTGTGTTATTCCTGTCTTCACTTATCAGTTAGCTCATTGGATCCCTACCTATGAGCTCTGCCAAAATATTATCATAGACTGTTGAATCAAACTTTCACAAATTAAAAATACCATATGGCAAAACAAAGTTTTCCCTCAGGGCCAAACTCCTGAATGTGGTCTGACTGAGCTGGCAAGTGAAACAGGAAGTTAGGTTTAACAGCCTGCATTCTTCCCAGTTACTTACATACTGGGGTTGATCGGCAAGGAAACTTGTTTATCAGTTGTAGTAAGTTGTTGTCCCTACTGGTGATAGATTGAGTGCAAGTTTTATCACGTTGTTTACACCCTATCTGTAATTTCCGCTTTTCATTTCCACACCAGTATAGTAATGGAGCCATTGTTCTAGTCTGAAGTTCTCCTTCTTCCTGTCTAGCATCTGATTGAACGCTCGTGGTATGCTGTGACTGAGACGTGCCTGGCCTTCACAGTGTTCAGGGACGACTTCTCCCCTCGCTTCGTGGCCCTCTTCACCTTGCTGCTCTTCCTCAAGTGCTTCCATTGGCTGGCTGAGGACAGGGTAGACTTTGTGAGTGACTGGAAAGCTTTTATTCAGCTGAGTGCAGAATAAACCTCAGCTCATTGTGCTGGGAAGGTGGAATTTGTGCATTGTTGATTTATTTGATTATTATAAGAACGCTTGTCACATTTATTGTACCTGATGTGCCTGGCTGTCATATTGACCTCATTTCCACGTGACAGTTGTGGTTTCACTAGTTCTTTTCGATACCACCATGGAATGTCTGTCGTTGGCACTTGTGGTACATTTCTAAACCTAATGTTTTTTCAAACTTTTCTCTCAGATGGAGAGGAGTCCAAATATATCCTGGGTTTTTCATTTCAGAGTCTTATGTGAGTATTCCTTAAAGACCCACCACACTACTGCAACACTGCTGCTTTAAGGGGGCGTTTCATGATATGCTCAATTGATACTTTCAGTACAGAACAGTTTTCTAAATTAAGCTGTATGCAAATGCATGAGGTTGCACCTGTTGCAGGCACAGTGCACCAAGGAAAGGAAAACAAGTTACCAAAAGCACAATTAAAAGAAAAATATGCTCAGCAGGAAGAAAAAAAGAAAACTGAACAAATTGAGTCAGGGTCACTTAAATTGCTTTCTCACAATAATGTGAAATTTCCTTAGGGATCAGTCAAGTACCTCTCTAATCTAGAAGCCTGCACATACACACAGGTTTTTGACTGGTCTCTTGTCTAATCCATTGTCTCTCTTGCTCTGCACACAGCCCTCATGGGGCTTCTCGCAGTCCTGGACTTCCTGTTTGTCAACCACGCCTGCCATAGTATCATCACTCGTGGAGCCTCTGTCCAGCTTGTTTTTGGATTTGAGGTTTGTAGGCCATACCACAGGGTGATGATTTAATGCCCTAAACTTGGTCCCATTTTAAGACAATGACAGTGATCCTCCTCACTTGGGTTCTGTAGAAAATCTACTGATTGGATACTTTGATTCTTGGATGGGTGAAGGGATAAGGAACAATGTACTTTTTAGAAGATCTAAAACACTCAGAAGAGACTAGGTGTAAAAAACACTCTTTTAACCCCCTCAGTATGCCATCCTGATGACCATGGTGCTGACCACCTTCATCAAGTACACCCTCCACACTGTAGACCTTCAGAGTGAAAACCCCTGGGACAACAAGGCTGTCTACATGCTATACACAGAGCTCTTCACTGGTACAGACACATTTCATGACCAGTCTGGCGTCCCTGTTTAGGTTTTACGTTGGTTAATTTATTGCCCACATTTTGGACCCAAAGCCTTAACACACATTGTTTTCTCTATCTAGGCTTCATCAAAGTTCTCCTGTATATGGCGTTCATGACCATCATGATCAAAGTACACACCTTCCCCCTCTTCGCCATCCGACCCATGTACCTGGCTATGAGGTGAGCTGTGGGGCAGCTGCGGTACAACTGGATCACCTGATTCCAGCTGATGTCTGTCCTTGGCATGCTGCCTGTGTACCATCAGGAGCTGGATTACAATTTGATTTGTAATCTTTTGAAATGCTTTACAGTTTACATTAGTCACGTGCAATATTGGGGTGGAGTTGCAATATTTTGGATAAGGTCTAAGGGCAATATCTACTCCAGGGTTTATATGTTGCCACCAAGCCAAAACATATAGCTGTTTGACATATTTTATGTGATCTATTCCTTCTTTCTCAGGCAATTCAAGAAAGCTGTAACAGACGCCATTATGTCCAGACGAGCTATCCGCAACATGAACACGCTGTGAGTGGCGGTGCTGATTTGGTGTTACTAAATGTCTTCTGTTCTCTCCTCTTTTTTGTCTCTCTCTAACCCCCTGCTCCCCCACACATACACACACACACTCTAACACTGTCAAGGTTAGGTTGTAATTATTAGGTTTTTGTCACTAATAAGTTACTTGTTATCCTTGTTCACTGCTGCTGTAACTGTGCATTTTCCCTTGGGAATCAATAACGTTTCATCTATGTACCTAGGTTCGGTTAACATCAGTATTCTTGCTTGTTAATGAACTTTTATCCTGGGGTGTCACCAGTTACCCGGATGCAACCCCTGAAGATCTTCAGGCCTCTGACAATGTTTGCATTATTTGCCGTGAGGAGATGGTCACTGGAGCTAAGAAACTTCCCTGCAACCACATCTTCCACTCGAGGTATGCCGTTTTACACTGAAAATATTTCTCAGTCAAAGTTTAGTTTGGTTTTCACTCCTATTTGATAAGCATCAATCTCGTTTTCTCTCTCTCTCTCCTTTTTTCCGGCGCTTTGCTCTCCTCTTCTCTTGGTCTCCCAGCTGCCTGCGCTCGTGGTTCCAGAGGCAGCAGACGTGTCCCACCTGTCGCATGGACGTCCTCCGGGCCTCCAACCCCAATCAGACGCCCGCGCCGGCCCCAGCCCCGCCCGCTGCCCCAGCTGCCCCCGCCAACGCCCCGGCCCCTCCTGTGAACGGTGAGCAGAAGCACAGGATATCACAGCGTATCATCCGAGTACTTACTTAGTATCCAAGTACTTTATCACCAGTAACTTTATGACATGTTATCACGCCCTCACATTTGACCGTTTTTTTTACAATGTTTGTCCCTCACTGTGAGCTCCCAAGCAGCTTCTAAAGAGCCTTCCTTACTTCTCTTCTCCAGTGGCCCCAGGAATGATGCCTCACTTCCCCCCTGGCCTCTTCCCCTTCTGGGGTCCTTTCCCTGGGGCAGCCCCTCCCGCTGGGGCTCCTGGAGCCCAGGGCCCCGGAGATACCCCACAGGCTAACACGGACACGAGTCAAACTCAGGGAGCAGGTTAGACATTTACATTTCAATGAACTGAGATTCATAGCAGCTGTCATTTGTTACTGACAGTGATGTTGGCCGAAAGGCAAATTATGGGAAATCCCCCTGAAGGATGACCACATTGACTACGAGTCCTGTCCTAATGCTGTGTGTGTGCGTTAGGTGCCGGTCGCCCCACTGGTGTGGACGGAGGCGCTGCTGCTCCTGGTAACCCTGGAGCTATCCCAGGGTTCCCCTTCTCCTTCCCCCCTCCTCCATTCCCATCTGCCCCGTGGTTGCCTATGCCGCCTCCCCCTCCATTTGGTGAGCATGTCTGGCTTTTTATGTAGTAAAAATATGTATTCCGTTATCTATTTTTAACAGTTACATACATTCTTGATATCATTGTAATTGGAATAGCATTGAAAGATTACAAGCATTCAACGTAAAAAATAAAATAAAGAAAAGGCATTTTATGACTTTATTTCACATGTATGTTTCCGTGTCTCCCAGTGTCGTCGATGCCGCCCCCTCCCCCGTCCCTGTCCAGCCTGTCTGAGGCAGAGCTCAGGGAGCTGGAGCAGGACGGCCGCAGAGGCCTGGAGGCCAGGCTGCAGTGTCTCAACAACATCCACACACTGCTGGACGCTGCCATGCTCAACATCCATCACTACCTGACCACCGTCGCCACACTCACGTATGCTCTTGTTCACCCCCCCACTCACTTTCACAGGCTTTCTCCTTTCCAGCACAATGGAATGCACTCATAGAATGAAGAGGAAGTCAGTTTTTTTGCGTCTCTTTCTCTTCTGCTGCCTGATCCAATCGTGACGGAGCTCTTCCGCTCTCTCCTCAGTCCCCCACGGCCTCAGTCCAGCACCGGAACGGCCAACGGGTCGACAGTGGCAGAGTCCTCACCCCCCTTCTGAGAGCGGTCCTGATGACCAGAGTCCGACCCAGGACCAAACCCAGGAGGACAGCTCCCAGAGCTGTAAGTCAGAACTGCCCGTGAAGGCCTAAAAATAATTGGGAGTATTGGTGGAACATATGTAGGAAGATAAGTGAAAAGAATGTGGTATAATGTGAGCCTCCTCTCTGATGGTGTGATTATGTAAATTAGTGTTGTGTATTTCCAGCATCGGTTAAGAGTCTTTGCAGTGATGATGTACTTAAGATCTTCCTTTTCTCTCCCCACCAACCCCAAGCTGAACCTGCAATTGGGGCAGAAGGCTTTTCCCAGCCCGCGGACTCCACCACCACTGCGCTCGGCGAAAATGATGACGACGTGAGAGAGGAGGAGGAGGAAGAGGCTGCAGCAGCTGCTGTGGATGGGGGTGAGCCTAATGCTGCAGAGCTGAGGCGTCGCAGACTTCGCAAGTTGGAGACCTCACCTCCAGAAGATCGCTGATCACATCTGCTGATTTATAGGACTTATGGACTATGGAAATGACTTATTGGTCACCTCCCCCCCCCCACTCCATTTTCTCTGGCTCTGCGTGCCCCCCACCCCCCACCCCTACACGATGCCTGAGCGATTAACCCAGAAGGTCAGGGAAAAAGGAACATCCTCGTTTCTGGAATTTTCTTTTTTGGGATGTATACCATATATATATTTTTTTTCCCTCACAGTGACATTTATACAAACTTGTACGCAGGTCCTTGCAAGTCTTGCGAATTAAGAGGAACGATGTTGCAGTTCAAAATGCAGGCCATAATTCGGTGACTAGATATGAAGACTGTTTTAAATCTCGGGGGGGTCACTGGCGCAAAATTTCACCTCTACATCTCCTTGTAAGGATTTAACCCAGCCGTGCGATTTTTTGCTTTTTGTTTACTGTAAATTTATCACTCTTTATAGCCTGGCTTGTCAGATGACGTTACATACAGAATAAGGTCTGACTGTTCAAATACGATTTGGGTCAAATTAGATGTAGTGTCTGGATTTATGGACATAGAAGTTGTCATTTTTTCTGTCTGATCTCTAGATTTTTTTGTAAGGGTATTATAAATTAAGTGGGTTGAATGAACCTGTACATACTGTATAAAGAGTTTTAATAGGATGATCTGTACATAACGCAGAATAAACCATTAAAATTGAATTGCGCTGTCACTGTGTAAAAAAAATTGTTGTATTTTTTAAAATTTTCTTTATAGACAGGAAAGTAAAAATTAGTGAATATTCAAGTTTAGCTATCAGAAAAAAAATCCCTTCAATTATTCCTTTAGGTGAAAATAGGTATTTGGCCTTTTAAAAGCTGTTAACCTCCTTAAAACGTTACATTTGTAACACACAAAAACAAGCAGAACGATCCGTTATCTATATTACAAAAGTTACTGAGAATTCAGATCTCCAGTAATGTTACAACCTGCTACAACAAAAGGAAAATCCATTCACCGCCATTTGGTAATTGGTTCTGAGGGGCAACATTTCTATAAAAACATTATAGTGTGCTATACAAAGACATAAATACATTGATTGGTCATGCTAAAATGCTGGGTAGTGGTATTAACGCCATCCTTTTAAACGCGTAGCAATGACTATAAAATGGTGCGTTTTGATCAAGGTGCATAATCAACTCTGGTTGATGACTTCCTGAGTTTTCAGTGCAAAGACGCATTGGTCCAATGGGTGGTGACGAGCCTCCTGTACTTCCCTTCAGCGGCTCACAACCACTTATCCTTCTCCCTCCCAAAAAATGAATCAGTTCTGAGGGGTGGAGTAGAAAGAGTGGTGCTGGTCGTTTTCGGCTGTGTTGCTGGCAAAGAGAAGGGGTGTTGTCTCCTTCGATCCATACCAACTATAGGAGGAAAAAACAGAATTCATGATTTGGGATTAGCAAACAGCCTTTTGGCAAACTTGACTAAAAGTAAAGTTCACACAGGCTAGAAGTGCTATCTACCCTGTGTGTGGTTGGGCGTTGTTGGCCCATGGAACAGGCGATTCCCCGTCCACTCCCTGTGGATCATCAAAGAAGTACGGGCGGGGAAGTCTGTTATTGATGACGATGTTGCTAACCTTGGAGAGAAAACAAAACAGATGTGCTCATAAGAAAAAGGCACCAGGTCTATCAGTTGGCTAGCATTGGTTAAATGGCTATTATCAGAGGATTCTATATCTACACCATGTCCCATACTGTTCAGAAATATATTTACAATGAGCTAACTGAATGGGACCAAATACATCATGATTGGAAGACACCATGGAGGAACATAGTAGCTAACACACTTATCTCCCCACGAAGCAACAGTGTGTTGTCGGGTTGGAGATTGGATTCAGGGCCTGCTGACACCTACCGCTTCCTGAGGTGGCCGTCGAACCCTGAAGATGAGGATGAGCAGGCTGGTGGGGAGCAGCTCCCATATGAAGAGAATGGCCCCAAAAGCCAGGTAGCCTCGGTCCCCTAGTTCACTACGAAGGTCAGCCTTGAGGCCAGCCAAAACAAAAAACCGTCATCATCCTGATGCATCCCACTGTAGTACTTGAAGCTGGCATCAACTTTTACAAACTCTCAGAGTATTACCTGGTCAGAGATGTTGTACCAGTCAAAGTCGAACGACTCCACCCTGCAGCTGGGTGACAGCATGAGGACAGCCAGGTTGTAACAAGCCCTACTGGAGAACAGCAGGATAACACCTGCTCCCAGCACGGCCGTACGACACAGTGTCGTACCCTGTGGAGAAACACAGAAAGCTGTTTCAGAACAAATACTTTACTAGACGCAAGATTTCCACAGTTGAGTCACCGCTGTGTACTTTGTGCTGTACCTCTTGTATCCAGTATGTCAATTTGAATAACAATTGTGCAAATGCAGATGACTTTTGGAGCCACATACATTAAACCTTTTGTATAGTCCTCCTTTTTTCATCTTGATTCAGGACCTACCTTACTGTGTAGGTAAAGGTTGGTAGTAGGTGACCGGCGAGCCAGAACAAGCAACAGGCCGGCGAGGCATACCGCCTCAAGGATGAAGAGAAGGTCGTTAACCAGGACCCGGACCAGAACCAAACTCCATGTCCGGCCTCCATCTCCCCCGCGCCGGCCGAGAACAGCACACACCACGTTGACACACAAGAACAAGACGCTTAACGTGGCGTACATACAGCGTGCCAAACACCTTGGAGAAAAGGGAGGTTTGAAAAAGGTCAGTCTGCGCACTTGGTTTCACTGAGACAATAATGTTCTTTCAAAGAAAAAATACATTTTAAAACATTTATTTTTGGGGCCTTTCTGCCTTAATTATGTTCTACAGTGAGAATCTAGAGAGACAGGAAATGGATGGAGGGAGAGAGAAAAGATGACTGGCAGCGCCCCAAATGGGAAACATGATTATCTAAGTAATTATGACTCCGGTGAAGGAAGCTGGTACTCACAGTTCTTTGCCAGGCTCTGAGCTGTACTTTTCTCTCACTTTCAGTAACACCTACACAAAGAGTAAAATACACTTCTATGAAACACAATACTTCGAACAGAATGCAATACCATGAAAACTAACAAAGCCCAAAATCTATTTACCCTTCCCATTCAAATATTAGGAGAGATTACTTGTCTTTTTGCCCGGCGTCTTACCTGAGTGAAGTAGAGATTAATGAGGCTAAGGGTGAAAAACTGCAGGCACACAGGGAAGCAGTAGAGCAGCCAATAGATGGGCGTGGGCAGGTGGTTGGCCTCCAGGGCATTGCAGAAGTAAAAGGAGAACAGAGCGGTACGAAGGGCAGCCCAAAGTAGGCATAAAAACAAGAAAACACTCTGGTAGCTCCAGCGCTTGTGTCGGTAAAGTAAGAGGAGCCAGAGCTGGGCATATACTACCAGAAAGAGGCTTCCATACAGAGCAGTGTAGAGTATGGTGATTCCAAGCTCTACTGACGGGGCAACTGCTGGATGCAGAGGGATAGGGGGAGACAGGGATGAGTTGGGGGGCAATGGAGGTGTGACTGGAGCTTCCATTTATGTGCAGGCCCACTGCAAACACGTGTCACAAGTGAAACAAGCGCCTCTGTTTGAATACAATCAGCAATTTGTTCTCATCTAATAGGCTAGTGTGCGCAATAAACTTGCAAGCGCCTTGGTGGGTCCATTTTATGAAATAAAACAGGCTAAGAGCTAAGTAAACGCTCTTCCAAGCACATTTGACCTGTGAACACATAAAAAACGCAGAGTTAGTTTATCAGCCAGAGATAGCTAGACATCGCTCATTGGTAGCTTACGGTTCTTATCTTTGTTAACGCAGCAAGTACCAGCACTACAATGAGCAGACATCGTTATGCAATGGGGAACTCCATGTTCCCAAATGAAAGTGAAAATGTCGATGGCATTTCTTTAATGTAGCCGAATCTATTTAGACTTGTCCAATCCTAAAAGTAATTTAGTACGACACAACCTGTCTTGCTCGATGACGTTTGCGAGTTAAGCACATCGAAGAAAACCGATGAAAACGGTGACATATAGTGCTACTGACAGTGACAATACTACTATTGTTCTTGGAGAAGACTATCCTTAGCTACATAGCGACTAACGTTAATTATTTCCTTTACGTTAACCTTTCGGAGTTCACTCGAGTTATTAACGATTTATACTTTACTAGCCTACTTCTATCGACAACAATGCATAAAGAGTTACGAAAGATTACTGTGTGTAGTGTAAGTAGCACTAGCTAGAACTCTAGACTAGAGTCTAGTTGTAACGCAACGTTGACGATCGACGTTACTTGCTGCGTTGCTAATTAAGCCTAGTCTCCGCTAACTACCTTTAATGTGTCTTACTTCACTACATAGAAACTAGCTATATATAAGATACATTCCTATTTAAACCTTTACCTTGTCCGAAGTTATTCTGCTTCTCGACCAAGAGATGTTTATTTACTCCTTTAATCCTTCATTTCCGTATTTCGTGACGTAGTCAATTGTGGGTGGGGCAAAAAGACTCATTTGTTTGCAGTTAACAGTCCACGCGCAGGAACTTCTCTGTTTACTTCCGAGTTTTGCGTGTGCGCGATCTGCGTATACAGTTTTCAGTTAAATATATTACGTTGGCAATATTTAGCTAGCCTCAACTGGTAACAACAAAGGTGACTACTTGTTCATTAACTATTTCAGAAAATAATTAGTGTGACGTGACTAGCAAGCCAACTGTCTATTACAACGACAACAAGAGACAACAGCTTTACTGGGAATAGATAAAGGAACATCAGAATAGGCCAATGGAGCTACGAACCAGATCTATCCAAAGAAACAGATCGCCAGCACCAGCGCCAGCTAGAAGGTCTACCCGTCTCAGACGTCCAGGTTTGGAGGTTGGTATGTTTGAATTTAGCAAAATCTCCCGCCTTCCTCTTCCTGTGAAATTGCATAGCCACGTAGTTAGCTGGCAGGCGGGCCACCCATTCTCCATCCTTGTTCGTGCACCCACAACGAACACATAAGAAATCTGAAACATGGTAAGAAACAACTCAAGCTTAGATCAACTTTTAAAATGTTATGCTTAGCTAACTGAAAGCTGTTGTTGTGCTTAAATTCTTGCCATGGAACAACATTTTGTTTCTACCTTTCTTGACAATGCTACTACACTGTTAAGTGCGGGCGTTTTCAGCGAACACTAACGTTGACAAGTGTGTCCTGTTAACTTTGAAGTTACCTCAAGTTGTTGACTTTGTCCTGCTAGGACTCTTTCCAGAAGCAAGTGAGTGACTCCGCGAGTGACTCCGTGAGTGACTCCGCGAGTGACACCGTGAGTGACTCCGATAGCGACAATGATAGCCGTTCACCCCAGGTACAAGAGGAAGGCAGAGAGACTGTGTCGCAGGAAGCCACGGTAAGGTGTTTACTTACCTACGCTTTCATCATTGTCTTCAAAGGAACATACCAAAATGAGTTAAAAATAGCAATACGGGGGTTGTGCAACTTTTTTTTTAAACAGCTAACTTTGTCCGAATTATGTCATGGCTTTGGGTGTATGTATATTTCTATGTATGTGTGTGTATTATAGAAATAAAATGTTAAATTCATTTCAACAGGGTTTGAAGGATTGTGCCGTCTTGTTGAACCGACTTAATCCTGAAGATGAAGAAAAAGAAGACCTTTTCCGCAAAAGTGGAAAACAGCCTGTCTCAAGAATCCCCACTTTCCAAAGCACGCTAGCCAAGAAAAAAACCACTGGTGGCATTGAACCAACTGCTCCATCTTTTACCAAGAAAGAGGCTCAGAACCAGATGAGCCAACTCACTGGAAAAGCTAGCAGCAGTGGCGACATATCAAAATCAAAACTGCCAAATTTGAGAGAAACTTCTCTTATTCCACCGTCCGTGCTGCGTCCAACTAGCAGCTCAGATCAAACAATCCCCTCTGGCGATGTTTCTACGCCGGCTCTACCAAAAAAACAATCTCCACATCCCCTGACAGAGGACACTTCAGAAGAGCTTAATTTCATGACTGTAGACCCACGTCCAGCCCTCAGGGCAGAATCGGGAGACGCTGCCCCAGACCTACCCGGTGAGGCCCAATATTCCATGACTCATTACACAAATGAGAGAGCTCCCTCCCAAACTGCACAAAAAAGCACAGAGGAAGATTCTATGGCACAGGACACGCCCAGAGCTGAAAATATAGAACATTTGGAGATATCTGATGCTAACGAGGAGGACCAAACCGATCTAAATATAGATGAGGATGTGGGGGACTGTGATGAGCTACCTCCCTGTATGGTGGATGGATCTCTGGACATTGAGTTTGTGTTGAAGGACTGTGCTTCTGACTCCACCTGCCTTGATGAGCCTGTCATTGAGAAGCCCATTGTGGAGAGCTTCAGTGTGCCTGAGACGTCTTGTGAGACTCAAAAGCAACCTGCCAACCATGAGAATGTTTCTGAAACACCTTCTACAGATACTAAAGGGATCCTGTCAGCAGCTGGGAAAACATCCGCACCCAGAAAAGCACAGGTCAGGGGTTATGTGGCATTATGGAAAGGCATTTAAAAAATGTTTTTGCTTTTACGCTAATGTGTTCAATTCCATTCTTGCTGGTTGTTCTCCCAGTGAGGTTCTCCCAGTGAAATGTCAGTGTGTCTAACCATCACTGTGACTCTCTTTTTTGCAGACATCGGGCTGCTGGAGTTTTTTACTCTTCTGCCTATTACCTTCTACTCTGCTTCTTGTTGGTGGGTTGGGTCAGCATGTGTGGCACTATGGGCCTCCATTGTCAGTGTCACAATTAGTGTCTCAGTTGCAGCTACACTGGTTGGAAGGATTGTTTGATGTCACAAGAGGTGTGCAGCACAGATTGTCGGTGAGAGAGCCACATATGTCAAGTACTGTTTTTGTTTTAAAAGTGATGGCCTGTTTGTCTTAAGTACAAAATCACTGTACATAACTGTACATTTTGTACAAAACTACATTTACATTATATTACTGTATTTGGCAATTTACACTACTGCTCTCATAGAAGAGTTGATCACCAAATCATGTTTTTCTTTGTAGGCACCATAGTGGTTTTCAAAAAATGTTTGTTCCCTCTCCCCTGCAGTGTCCATCTGGTTGAGAGCATCCCTCAGGGTCTCTATCCATCAGAATCCTCCACACGCTTACCAAGCATCTACAACACCTGGATTGATCTGCTAAAGAAGGCCAACCGCTCTGTCGACATAGCTGCCTTCTATGTCACTCTCAGAGACACTGACCAAGGTTTTACAGAGCCTACTGCCTCACAGGTATCGAATGGTATACATTTCGAAGATTTGTTTAATGAGATAATTGTTTCAGATATATTGTGTCATATAGCCTGTCTTGGCATAACAAATGTAACTTCTTCCCTTCTGGAATACATGTACTCTGCAGGGTAAAGATGTATTTAAAGAGCTGATGCAACTTCAGTCCAGAGGGCTGAAACTTCAGATAGCTGTTAACGGTCCTCAGTCTTCAACTCAAGACACATCTGATTTGGCTGCAACAGGTAGTAGTAGTCATTTGTATTGAGTCATCACACACCATAGAAAGCATAAACTGTATACAATCTCAAACACAATATTGATATGTCTATGTCTATTAATAGGTGCTCTAAACCTCTATTATTCATCTCTATTCTTGTCGTAGGAGCAGAGGTCAGAGAGGTAGATCTCCAGTCCATCACAGGAGGGATCGTTCACACCAAGTTATGGGTGGTTGATCAGAAACACCTTTACCTTGGGAGTGCAAACATGGACTGGCGTTCCCTTACCCAGGTCAGTTCTGAACCAGTGCTTTCACTTTGTTTTCTGTAATGCACCTGAAATCCCATTTTACACGTAACACCTTGTAGTCTAGTTTAGTTTTAGTTCAAGGACATCGGAGAGATTGTGAGGAATCAGTATTCCACACACCACGAATGACCTCTTCAGCAATACCTGATTTGAATTTCCTTGTTTCTTAAATGTTCATTTCCCATGCATTTCAGGTGAAGGAAGTTGGAATAGCTGTGGAGGACTGCAGCTGCCTGGCTCAGGACGCATCACGGATATTTGGGATCTACTGGAGCATAGGAGCTCAGAAGCATGGCTTTCTACCTCCCTATTGGCCTGCTCGCTACTCTGCCCTGTCTAGCGCAGAGCACCCCCTAACTCTGAAGCTCAATGGAGTCCCTGCTCAAGTCTACCTGTCTGTGAGTTTATACGGCTGGCTGACTGAGTTTGGTCTTTAGAAGAGGCCTACTTTTCTCTTCCCTCATGTGATAACTGTGACTCGACGGAATTGGCGAAACCAAGGTTCAGCCCTGAAGATCTCATCATTTCAGTGTGATCAGTGGAGAGAGGGTGAGAAGACCTGTTTGAACGTTGTCATAATCTCACCCCTATCGTGTGTATCCGTTGTTATGTTTCAGAGCGCTCCTCCCCAGATATCAGCACGGGGGCGCTCAGACGACCTCTCCACCATTCTGTCTGTCATCGCAGACGCTCAGAAGTTTGTTTACATCTCAGTCATGGATTTTCTTCCCCTCTCAGAGTTCACAAAGCCCATCAGGTGACTTGCCGGCTCATTATGCACATGTATTATCATTCCCAGTCTGTGTTTGTGTGTGAGCCAGAAGTGGGATATTCACATGTTGCGTGTCCTTCAACGGATGCAATTTTAAACAAATCAGGACATACACACAGTCCCACCTTCAATGTAACTTGTAATGCCCCAATAGTGAAAACATTACCCTGTGTTTGTGTAATAATTCAATAAAAATACAATAGGTTCTGGCCTGCAATTGACTCTGCTATACGGGCCTCGGCATGCACCAAGGGAGTGGAGGTAAACGTGCTGGTGAGCTGCTGGGCGCACTCCCGAGGCTCCATGTTTGTCTTCCTGCAGTCTCTGACCGTCCTCAACACCCCCCCGCTGAATTGCAACATCAACGTGGTATGTTGGATGTCCTTGTAATTTTTTGTAGCATTTTTTTCAACTTATCATGTACTTTATTGACCCTTGTGTGGATATGAATGTGCTGAAAAATATTTGGCCTATTGGAGGGCAATGTTGGACAACTTTTTTCTTCAGATCCGCATGGATTTTCCATATGAGGAGTAAAGAATATATATATATATCTATATATTTTTTTACAGTCAGTCTTGACATGTTTAGATTTCCTTGAAAGTGCTAAAACACTTCGAGTATATTCACTTGGTTTTGATTCACCTCCAGTGTCTAGTTGGGGTATATATTGTCATTATCATTGTTGGTGTTTTACAGAAAGTCTTTGAAGTGCCCTCCACGTCTGAGCAGAAGAAAATACCATTTGCCCGTGTTAACCATGCCAAGTACATGGTTACAGACAGAGTGGTCTACATAGGTACTTTATATCGATGTTCCAAATCAATTACTTCTTCTCACGAGATCAGCTAGACCAGGGGTCTCCAACCTTGTTCCTGAGAGCTACCTGCCTGGAGGTTTTTGCTCCAATACTAATCTAGCACACCTGATTCTAATAATTAGCTGGTTGAAAAGGTGTCTAGTGTTGAATCAGGTCAAATAAGTATGGTTGGAGCAAAAAGCAACAGGCATGTAGCTCTCCAGGAACAGGCTAGGTCTAGGACACCCCTGAACTAGACTGAGCATGGTTTGATGTGACATCCAAATACTGATATCAGCTGCTGTTCTCTTGTTATACAGGGACTTCAAACTGGTCAGAGAACTACTTTACTCAGACTGCAGGTGTGGGATTGGTGGTGAACCAAACTGGTTCTGGAATGAGTGAAGGCCAGAGCACTTTGCAGAGCCAACTGCAAGAGGTTTTCCAAAGGGACTGGACATCTGAGAATGCGAGACATCTGTCAAATGATGATGTCGAGAACTGTGGAAGACGATGAACAATATTATGCCAGCAAAAACAAACCATGTTGGCTTTCTCCTATACTGTATTTGACCTCGGTATCGTTGTAAAGTTTCTTTACATCATCTTCAGATCATCTTTTTATTTGTTTTTTTCACAATTGGTGTTTTACTGTATACATGTTTCCATACAGCCATGATGTAATTTTTTATACACATATTTTTACAGATGTAATTCTTCACCATTCTTTAGCTGAAGACTGATATGAATTGACGACACCTTATGTCAGGTGCACAATGTACTTGTGTTTAAATCTAATAAACTATTTCTGTGTTTGAGAAAGTTGTGTTTTCCCATGAAATTTCAATAGAATAATAATTGTACTAGATATTTTAGATTTTATTAAAAAGTTGGGACTTTTTTCACCAAAAATAATTATGGTAAGTAACTATATATTTATTTTTAATCTATATTTTTCTATATTCCTATCTATACCATTATGGTTATAATTACATTTTAGGGTCAGAAATCGTATATTGCATTTTGTGTCTACAGTCTTTGAGATATAGACCAATAATGTGCATTGTGCAAATGCCCAAGTAATTTGTGTGCTTTTATTTTGAAAAAAACACAATTTGTGACCTGGAAGTACTTCAGTAAACAATATAATTACAAGTCAATGATTTAAAATTAGCGGGGCGGTAGGAAGTGTTGGCCAGCATTTTTGTACTTTGGTGAACAATCAGAGGACTTGATAAATGTTTTATCATGTGAGTAGTTTGTGGTCATCATGTCGTACGCGAGGTAACTGGGCTAACGTTAGCCAACTAGAGTTGCTAACGGTTGCCGGAGTTCTGTTGGCTATTTAGTGCTAGCTTTGATACAGCAATGCTAGCATTGCTGGTTCCAGCTTTTCACATATTGTCGATCAAAAAGTTACAACTGATCTTATTCATATGTTTGGAGTTGCGATCGTGACTAGTAAATAGTGGGAAAACCACTATTAACTGTTAGCACGATATTGCATTCACAACTTAGGTAGCTAGCTAGACTACTCACATTTTAACATTGTAGGCTACCATTGCTGTTTTTGGCTTGTACTGTACCTGCTGCTCTCCAAGTAAGCCGTTTTAACCTGCATGCAATGGAGCTTTAAACATGGAATACTAACACGGTTTACTTACTTATTCATTCATTCATAGATATCCCTGGAGCATGAAATCCTGCTCCATCCCCGGTACTTTGGTCCAAACCTTTTAAACACTGTAAAACAGAAGCTTTTTACAGAAGTGGAGGGAACATGCACAGGAAAGTGAGTAAGATTCGGCGAGCATCACACCTTTTGGTGGTGGTCTTGTTTATCTGCCAATATATATTCAGCAACAGCACATCAGGAAAAATGCTAAAACTCCATTTGCTCATTCATGTCTTGTCTTATTTGCAGGTATGGCTTTGTCATTGCTGTCACCACCATTGACAACATTGGGGCTGGAGTTATACAACCAGGCAGGGGTTTTGTGCTGTACCCTGTCAAGTACAAGGCCATTGTGTTCCGCCCGTTCAAAGGAGAAGTTGTAGATGCTGTGGTCACTCAGGTCAATAAAGTAAGTGCAAAGCTGCCTATTCCTATCAAGTCAGGTTTGAAACACGGAGTAACAAAATGCAAGGCATGCACAGATGTGCAACTGTATATTAGGTTGAGGGTCCCATCATTTTAGTCCCATGGCTTTTCATTTGTCTTATCATTTAATATTAGATTAAATTGTGTTGGAAAACAAGCAATAGCGTTCTCAAAAGCAAAGTCTGATTTATATTGGAGTGGTCCATAGGCCCCATACAGTTAGGTCATTAACTGATATGGTCTGGCAAGCCAAGAAATGGCTTGTTGACATATATGACTCTTTATAGATGTTTCACTGTTTTCTTTTCAGGTCGGACTGTTCACAGAAATTGGGCCCAATGTCCTGTTTCATTTCTCGCCATGTAAGTAAAAATCTGTGACTGCATTTATTGCTCAAGTAAAATCTTGCAACTGAAAAAGCAGCAAATTACATGCATAACAATTAACTTCCTGTTAGAAACACTGTTAAACCCAACTATGCAACTGCGGGTAGGTGGTATTTATACTGAGGACAAAGTTCAACCCATTCATCTCATTATTACTTGTTTCTTAAACTAATGTTTTTCCTTTTGCAGTCAATTCCCTCTGAAATGGAGTTTGACCCCAACTCAAATCCACCTTGCTATAAAACAGTCGATGAGGTAAGGTTTAGCTGGTCTGTGCATGGCTGACGTTGGTGTGGGTTTTGAGAAATTGTAGATTAAGAATTAATCTCGCAAAGTTAATTTCAATAATTAGACTGTCTTTTTTTCCCTTTAGGACATTGTGATCCAGCAGGATGATGAGATTCGTCTGAAGATTGTGGGCACAAGAGTGGATAAGAATGATATAGTAAGTATACTGTCAAATCAACATCAACCATTGGAGTACAATGAAATACAATTTTTACAACATTTTTAATATTATTGGGAGATATTAAAAGCAAGCATACATTTATGCTTAGAGTTCACACAAATCAGGACAATAATTTCATGTTTCTGACCCATTTTTTCAGTTTGCCATTGGATCTCTCATGGATGATTATCTGGGTATGTTATTTATTTCTGTAATAAAATATCTATTACTTTTTTTGGAGGGGGTCTAGGGCTCTCAGGCTATAGCTAACCTAGACCTATCCAATGGATGTCTTGGCCAGATAGTGTGACTAATATATCAGATTCCTTAAATTATATGTTTTCTGTTTTTTTCCCTGACAGGTCTTGTCAGTTAATTCACCCGAAGGCGTGTGCTGACATACGACTATAAACAAGATGTTACAAAGTTCCTAATTGTATTGTCAATATGAATATTGTTCTACACTGAGAATGTGGTGATCAGAGTTACTGTTGATTCCTGTAGTGCAAAGGAATAGTAAATGATGTTACTATCTAAACATACCATGATACATTTTTGTTAACAACTAATGAATGTGTATGAAGTAAATAACCTAATATGGGCACATTTTACAGTTTAAAACTTTGATTCAAGCATGTTATGAAGTGACAGAACTGATATTACAAAAATGTTCAAGCTTTTTGCTGGAATATAATTTCCTTAATTGTTGTATATTTACATTTAATAAATGTAGTTTTTTTATGTTGTGTTAGACTTTTGAATAAACAGTCAATTGTATTAGATGAAGACTTGTATGAAGATTATCAGGTCTTTTTTTCATGAATTCGATCCATAGAAGAGAATAACCTTTTGGATGGTACTGGCAAGGACACAACTCATACCATGTTTAAAGTGCATACATGTTTAGTTTTACATGTAGGCTACTGAACTTGAGAAACTCGCTTACTAAAGATTTTCATGTCACTTGATTCTAATAATTAGCCAGATTGTCTATTTCGTGTTAATTTAATAATGGTTCAAACACATTCCAAAAGGGTTGCTATAAAGGGACAGGGCACCAAAATACAAAAATATAAAAATATATATTTTAAACGATTTGTAAATGTGTATATATTACGTTTTATTCCAGCGACGCTGGAGGTGTTCGTTCGTAAATACGTCATTGCGGGGCGCCCTCGTTCTTCCTTTCTCTCGTCCTGAAGATGGCGGCAGGGGTGAGTAAAATGGAGAGAAGCTCAGGCAACGTGAACTTGTTGGTGTTTCCTGATACAATCCAATGGATATCTTCCCCATCTTACACTCTATACCATATGTTTGGTAGTCTTCAACACCCATCAAACATAATAGCGACTTTACCAGTCAGATTTATTACAGAAATATGCTTAGGATTGCCCCCGCCGGCAAAGTGTTGACGTAGCGTTCAAGCTATTGAATGACGCCTATTTCCATGCATTGTGCCACGTTATGCTTTATTCAGGGGTGTGGGTATCGGCTCCACATCAACGCGCTATTATAGCTGTTATTATGTGAAATTGTGTACGTTTTTAGAGGATACCTTAACACTAAACTGTTAAAGTCATTCCACTTTTAAGTAGGCTGCTATTGTGTTGGCAAGCTAGACAAGCTAATGTAGCATATTCCGTAGTTTTTTATTAAACTGTCAAACTAATAAATGTTAACATTATATTCGGGGCCATTACTAGGTGTTGTCTTGGTAGGTACTTATATGCGTATGGTCGTCTCCTTCAAGTAGGACAATTTATTTGATCACATCAGATTTGTATTATGGGGTATGTAGCTTGCTAGTCATGTCTATCCAGCTAACTGGGCTTTAAAAGCCAGCACTAGCTGAATGCTTTTTGTATGTGAAAGCGAGTTTGTCTGGCCTTTCAAGCATTCATATTCAAGCATTCATATGTGCCAAGTAGGCATTCAAGCATTCATATGTACAAAACATTAATATTATTAGTTGGTTGTATTACCAATATTACCAATTCACCTATTTTGAGATGTGCTTGTGGAGTCAGCATCTTTTCAGATATCATGGACTTGGTGCATCTAGTATTGTGAATGTAGCCACAGAAGACTTAAAACTATTATCAGTTTGTACACAGGTTTAATAAAATTCCAGTTGTGAAAAATGCTGTGACTCTAATTCTTCCTCTTTCCTCACCAGACTCTCTACACATACCCAGAGAACTGGCGGGCCTTCAAGGCTCAGATTGCAGCCGAGTACAGTGGTGCTCGGCTCAAGGTGGCCAGCAACGCCCCCGCCTTCACCTTCGGGCAGACAAACCGTACCCCAGCCTTCCTTAACAACTTTCCTTTGGGCAAGGTCAGTTATCTGACACCTTTTTGTGGATTATCAGTCTCACTCAACTCTGAAAATGAAATTCTCGGAAGCCCCTTAGGGAGGAACACCCACTTCCACAAACGGCATGTCAAATTTGTCTGAGCGACGAATATAGATCATTCTTAATTAATTTAGCTGGTGGTGGGGGGAAAGGAATGTTGGGAATCTTTTAACACTGGATATATATGAACCCGTTGGATACTGTTGCCTCCTGTAACTTGGGCTAGTACAATTAAAGTCTCAAACTTGTTTGACACTTTCTTGTAACTATTACCCCAGGTTCCAGCGTTCCAGGGAGATGACGGCTTCTGTCTGTTTGAGAGTAATGCCATTGCTCACTATCGTAAGTATTACACCCTCTCCATTTGTCACCTTTAGCAACAAGCTAAAATGATTTAAAGCACCGAGATGGCACAGCCTAGTCAATTTTAAGATTGGAACGAGGATTGACTGACAAAAAACAATGTTTCCTGCTAAGTGTGATTCTCAACTACATTTCTCTGTACGTCTTCCAGTGAGCAATGATGCTCTGCGCGGTGCCAGCCCCCAGGCTGCTGCCCAGGTGCTGCAGTGGGTCAGCTTTGCTGATGCGGAGATCATCCCTCCCGCTAGTGCATGGGTCTTCCCCACCCTGGGAATTATGCAGTTCAACAAGCAGGTAAGAAATATGACCCCACCATTTAAATTGTGCACAAGATCAGTAGATCATATTTGTCCAACTACACGCCCAAGATGCAAGACTAGGGTTTGGAAGTTGCAACATTTTCAAGCTGTTCCGAGGTTTGCGTAAAAACCTCTGGACTTGCGTTTTTATCGGTCCTACAAAAGTCTGCGCGTTGACGGTTCCATAACTGCCTGTAGCGCAGATGTATCACATTACGTTGTCTGCCCAACAAATCACCTGCTGGAGCTGACAACTAGACCAACTGCCTCAGCTTCCTCCTCCCTACCCTGAGGGTTAAAACTCCAGTGTACTCCTACTTGGTATTAGTTAAAACACATTGACCCGGTTATACCAGCATCTTGTGGAAATCTTAGAGGATGGAAGTCTATAAAATATAGGATGTATATAAACTAATCTCTTCTGTTTTGGTACCCCTGAACCCAATTGGCTGGTATCTTTTCAAATATTGCATACCCTCCTGTCTCATACTCTTCTACCATCTTTCAAGGCCACAGAGCAGGCCAAGGAGGAGGTAAAGAAGGTGCTGTCACTCCTGAACCAGCACCTGAACACCCGCACCTTCCTGGTGGGGGAGAGGATCACCCTGGCAGACATTAGTGTGGCTTGCTCCATGCTCTGGCTCTACAAACAGGTCAGTGTGACACTGTTACTTAAACCATATGATCCAACCTGACATTCTTGTTACTTGAACTTGTGGTTCCCATTCATTTGCTGCTGGTAGAGTCTAACCCTTCTGCCCCTCTAGGTCCTGGAGCCATCCTTCATTCAGCCATATTCCAATGTGACTCGTTGGTTCGTCACCTGCATCAACCAGCCCCAGTTCAAGGCCGTGCTCGGAGAGGTCAAGCTTTGTGAAAAGATGGCTCAGTTTGATGGTATGTCTTCAATCACATTTATTTATAAACTACATTTAAAAACAAGTTGACCAAAGTGCTGTGCAATCAAAATAGCATAAGACACAATGGACCAGTTTACTAGACAAAAAGGCAACTTTCCTACTGAGGTAAACGCTGAGAAATAAAGATGTTTTAACACCAGATTCAAGACCGGGCAATGTAGGGTTTATCTTATTCAATTTAGCTGTACATTTCCCTGGATTGCAGAGCAGGACATTTAAACAGATTTTGACATTTTACTTGGGAGATTTTTGGGGTAGCAGACATAAACACATCCTGATCAGTATTGGAACAGGAATCTCACCCAATTCTGTCTTTTCAGTCAAGAAGTTCTCAGACATGCAGCCCAAGAGGGAAGCCGCTCCCAAGAAAGAGAAGGCCCCTAAGGAGGCCAAGCCCCAAGAAAAGAGAGAGAAGAAGGAGAAGAAGGAGGCTGCTCCCGCAGTTGAGGAGATGGATGAATGTGAAGCAGCTCTGGCCTCAGAACCCAAAGCCAAGGATCCCTTCGCAGTCCTTCCAAAGAGGTAGGCATGAGTGAATGGCCCCATGTTGTAATGCCTGATTGGCCCCATGAGTTTAGTCTGCATTAACTCCTTACCCCCCATGTCAGTACCTATGTATCTGCTATTGGTGGGTGTGGGTCCAAGCTTTCCTTGATAACATCTGATACCATTTTTCTTCTCCCAGCGCATTTGTCATGGATGAATTTAAGAGGAAGTACTCCAACGAGGACACCCTTTCTGTCGCCATCCCTTACTTCTGGGAAAACTTTGACCGCGAGGGCTACTCTATCTGGTATGGCGAGTACAAGTTCCCAGAAGAGCTCGCCCAGCCTTTTATGAGCTGCAACCTCATCACAGGTGAGAAGCCCCATCAACACGACCCCCACTACTCGTACCCCCCAGACCCAGCTACATAGGATGGGGGACGGAGTGTAATGCCTGTGAGGTCAACCTGTGTTCCAAACCTCCCCCTTCTCTCTCTTACCAAGGAATGTTCCAGCGTCTCGACAAGCTCCGCAAGAATGGTTTTGCCAGTGTGATCCTTTTCGGCGGCAGCAATGACAGCACCATCTCCGGCATCTGGATCTTCAGAGGACAGGACCTGGCTTTCACTGTTAGTAGCTCAGACTAACTACATCGTTGGGTTGTATTTAGTTTCACCCTCCTATTGTCCTTGGGTCAAAACGATATAAAACATTAATCTTATCTACATGGCGTATAGCTTTCTAAAATGACCCCCAAAAATGTTATATTTGGGGGGGAAAAGTCCAAATGACCTGAGTGATTTATCGCTTTACCTTTTTTGGGGGGGGACTAGAGTTTACAAAACACTTGTTCACTTAACAGCTGTAACATTGTGCCAAACTTCCATTAGTATTCAAAGATTGAGTTATGAGATAATCTGGACTCATAAAGGTCATAAAGACTCAAAGGTAGTAGGTGTTAGTATTTCTTAACACAGTAGGAGGGTTAAACTATATAATTGCATGTTTTATGAATGTGAAAGTGGTCTATAGTTCAAATCCTAAATTGAACCCAACAGTTTCTCTTGAACGTCTTTTGAGTTTCAAAGATGATCTGATCCACTGCTCTTCCTCATACAGCTGTCTGAAGACTGGCAGATCGACTACGAGTCTTACGCCTGGCGCAAACTGGACGTGGACAGCGAGGAGTGCAAGACCATGGTCAAGGAGTACTTTGCCTGGGAGGGCGAGTTCAAGCACGTAGGGAAGCCTTTCAACCAGGGCAAGGTCTTCAAGTGAGCAGGATCGACTGGCATGGCAGCAACATCCTCCCCCTCACCCTTACAATCCCTCGATACGTCTGCCGTTTGTCGGCACTTATAACTTGGACATTCAACCACCAATGTACTCAGGCTGAACTGAAGAGATTCAAGTTGGAGGGGATTGTCTTGGCACCCAAAAGTGGTTGTTTTTGAGTTGAGAAATAAAACGTTTTCCACAATGCCAATTTCAGATTTGCTTTTGTTTCAGAACTCCAATTGGATAGATGTTGTTTTGACATGTTTGTGTGCCTTGAGTTGTAACCCACCAGAATAAGACATACCTATTTCACTTTTACAAATCTTCAGTTATGGTAATTGTTGGGCTTACCTAGAACTGGAGGGACATGCATTAAGTTAAGTAAAACAAATGGTTGAGAACATGTAATGAACAATAAATGCAACTGAACATTGTCCTGACTCAACTATATAATGAATGGATTTGTATACTTTACTCCTTAAACATTTATGTTACTTAACCAGATAAGTAAATTCTCAGCTGGAAGTGAATATTGATTTGGGACTTCTGTAGCTGTGTACCATGATGTTCAGTGTAGAAATATTTTTCATACAGGCAACAAAATGGAAGCACTGGTATTTAAATGACTAATTGACAATAGGTGTGTCAAATTTCAGTGCTATATTTTCTTACACCTGCAGAGGGAGTTCTAGACCTGCAAATGTGCAAGTTTAAATAGACTCTTCAGGGTGCTGTTTTCAGCAGTATTGCAATCGCCTAGCCACCCTTGCAGTTTATCAGTAAGACTTAGGACCACTTGGGTTGGACAGACATTCTTTTTCCTTGTATTGATTTCACTTTCAAACTGATAAGACAAGTGGCTATACAGGGGATGTTATTGCACCTTACTCGACATGCCTTATGGCTCTCTACCTTGACATCAGCATATGTGAGATTGGGAGAAAAGATGTATGGACAGACTTTGAAACCAAGTTGTAAGGAAAGGTGAGCCTTTTGTTCATGATCTAATGTTAAGTGATGTAATTCCACTGCAATGTGCCTGGAATGGATTCCATCCAGGGAACTGTGTGACCTGATGTGAGAGAATGAGCTGCTGTCACATAAGAATTGCACAATAGCCTCGGGTTCAGGGACAAGCAGTGAATCTGTTCTCCACCCGTTTGTAGTGTCCATATGTCTTCTATTGGATTTAATTGAGATTATCATGGTTTCCTAAAAGAAAACATACAAAAATGCTATTCCAACAAAGCTAATGCCTTTTTCAACATGGCTTTATTTTTTCTGTCATACAATAGTTTTAATTATGAATATCTGCTTTCAATACATGAAATACAATGCATCCAAATTCCCCCATCAAGTCTTGTAATTTACCCAAAGTATGGCAACTCTACCAACATATGGATAGTATTTTACCATCGTTCTGTATCACTGCCACTTCAACTTGGTACTATCCTGCTATATCAAATCAAAATGTATTTGTATAGCCCTTTTTACAAGCAATGTCACAGAGGCCTTCACATACGTCCATAGAACTGCCCCTCAACCAACCTAAACCCTTAAGGAAGACGAGGAAAAACTCCCAGAAAAACTCACTAGAGGAGAAAGAAATTAAGAAACCTTGGGAGGAGCTATTCAGTGAGGGATCCCCCTCCTCCAGAGACGAAACTAAACTGTCATCTAAAGACATGGACAGTAGGTGAATAAAACCCTGCAATAGCTGTAAGGAACCTTAATCAGAGACACCTGAATCGTGTCCTACCAGTGTAGTGGTGAACACACCAAAACACCAAACACATCACACACAAACCAAATGTTGACATGCGTTCCAATACACAAGGCACAACATTTTATACACACATTTGTTTTGTTTGGATTGGTTCTCCTACACCTTATCTTTTGTTAGGAGGTCATGCCCAGATCCTTTATACGACTGATTATTGAGAAAATGAGTGCACTACAAATATTACAATCTTGATTCTTTTGTCAGCAATAGGCACAATAGGCACATTCAATGGACTCTAGTTCTAGTGCCACTTCACTAACTTGATTAAATCATGATGTCAATAATACAGTTCTGTATTGGAACTAGTGAAACGGCCTATTGCACTTAAGTTTCCTGTTGGCCCAACTACCATGGTGTGTCGTGTCACCTGAGTTTACTAACACACACCCATATACACACACAGGGTGTTGGTGCACCAGATACTTCAAATGATAAAACTCATGGTTGTCAGATTTGTAATCCCCCTCTGAACAATACCTGCCCATAGATACACGCACACATGCACGCACACATGCACACACACACAAATCCACCACAAGTGACTATATCATATCCAGATATTTAACCTCTGAGGAAGATGAATAGACATTTGAATTTCCCCTTTCAGCTCTCATGGTAATGAGAATATGGAAATGTGCCCACATGCCTCATTGCATGACTCACCCATCCTTTGAATCCTTCTTGATGTCTGTAACCTGAGTAAGCAAGTTCACCCACATCCAAAATGTTATTGTCCTAACAGCAGCTTCTAGTGTTGCTGTAGTTCTTGAAAAAAGAGCTATCCAATCACGTCATAGTTATTATACAACAGTGCATAGTACTGTATTAAATACAGGAGTTGACAAACACACTGGAGCTTTATCTCTCTCTCATGCAAACACCAAAACACGCTCATTTACTATGTAAGTGCCAGTGTAACTGTGTTGCTAAATCATGTTCTATTTAACAAGTTGAGTCATAAGTTAACTCACAAGTGGGGTTACATTTTTATTTGACTCATTTGCTCCTATAGTTAAAGAACCTGAGTTAAATCCAAGGGGGAGTATGTGGCCTTTCTCTCCAACCTCTCTCTCCTTCTATCTCTTAATAACCTCTTCACAGGCAGAGCATGACCATAACAAGGACAACCTCTTCCATCACTGTAGTTTGTTCAGTATGCATAGAGTTAAAACTTAGACCAGCCCAAGAACAATACACATCAGTATGCCAATAGCAACACTCTGTTCTTCCAACCTTGCCAAAGACCACCCCCCCCACCCCCTCCAACTCCTGCTTTATTTATTTCTTGTCCTTGCACTCTAACTATTTTCCTTCCTCTCTTGCCTCTCTCTCTCTCTTCAGACATTTTGTTTCGGTCCTTGACGGGACTGGGCAAAAAAGCGGCGGAGGAGAGCAGGGAAGCTTATATGGGTATTGTCGTCCGACCCTCTCTGTCAGTCCCATGTGTGGGCTGGAGAGTGGTACGCATGTGCTCGGCGTCTGCGTCTCTCCACACATCTGGAAAGAGTGAGGTGGTGGAGGGTTTGGAGCAGGGAGAAGAACAAACACTGTTTAGTCAGAGGCCAACCTCTCCCAAAAATTCTCTCCACTCCCTCTTCCTATCTTCCCTTCATCTTTAAACCTAACTGTTCCTTTTCTGCGACACAATTGCACACTCTTCTTTTCTAATGTACTTCAAACCTGGAGACAGACTTGTGGATCAGTGCTCATGTCAAAAGTATACGTTTTGTTGATAAGCTCTCATAATTTTCTGTCATCTCCACGAGGAGGATTTTTGTCATCGCTGGAGGGAGGGAGTCACCCATGTATGGGGATATTTTGTATCATGTGGTTTGAGACACATACGGCTCAACTTGGAGAATTGCCTCAACTGACACATTTATGACTAAGCAAGGAGGTCTGAGTGAGATTGCTAGTACTGACCAATAAGATTATTTAACAAGGCAGGGGATGTTCTCTGGCTGACAACTGGAACACATCGTTTTTCATGTGCTCTGCTATCCAAAATTCTATCAGTTCATGGCCTCATAGTGTTTCCTTTACATGTACAGTATTGTTTGACAAGTCTCCGCACTTGAAAGAGGAGATGCTGTTTGCACTCAAATACAGCATGGTAATTCAGAACTCGATTGGAATGAGGAGGGTCAAAGGTCAACTTACAAGAAAATAGCTGATAGAGACGAGGAGGAGGGTTACGATGTTGACATGAAGATAACAAAGAGTCACCAGGCAGGCACAGCCACATTGCAAAGTTGTTTCGAGCCACTCCATCTCTCTCATTTCCTTTGACTTTTTTCTGTCTACCTACAAGTTAAAATATTTTGAGGGAGAAGAGAAATTGTGTCCCTGAGAGAAGAAAGAAGAGAGGGACTGAGAGGGAAAACAGACAGCCCCTGCATTTCTGGACGTGAGACCCCATAGTTATAGGCTCATATTACCAGAGTTGGGAGGTGGGGCTGACCGTGGAAAGGATTTTGTTTAACAAAGTTGTACTACAATGCTCTGAAATTCTATAAAATAATCAAACATTGGCTTTTGAATCTTATGTTTTGCCACCAATCAATGCAAACTAAACTTTTGTTACTGACAGTTTGGTCTGGTTTTGTCTATTTGTCAGTTATTTCTTTCAAATGTGTTGACTTTGATTGCTAGAATGCAGATATGTAGAATGATCAGTCTTCTGTAGTTAAACAATGATCTAGATTTGCAATGAGCTATATGCAAACAAGTTGTATGCAAAAATATATTTGGGTGGATTGAAGAAAAACACTTTTTGTTCTCTTTTTTATTCATTCTATTTTTGCTGCAGTGTTTTTTATGACAGAATATTAAGGAACAGCACACTTATAAATTTAGGAAGTAAAAGCTTAGTTTTAGTGGACCAAATTTTTTTCCCCCCTAGTAAGTCAATTATATAGTCATGAGATGGTCAATAGGTTTAATTACCAGGTTGTAATTTGTGTGCTGTGTGCCTTTAAAAATAATGATTGTATACTTTTATTATGCATCGTACAATTTATTTCCAATGTCAGACAATGTAGTTATTTTTTGGTAAGTGTTAATTGGCCAATTGTAGTTTAGAAGATGAACTCAAGTCCCCAAATAGCACAATACAATCTGTCCCAATGATGTCAGACCCCTCTCCCTATCTTTTGTCTCACTCTTTTTCTCACTTTCTATTGCTAATTTTTCTCTCTGTCTCTCTCTCTGTCTCTTTTCCAAGGCCTTTTGTCAGAAGTATCATTTAGATAAGGGCTATTGATCTGGTTCAACTCTTTGAATGGAAATATGTCTCCCCTGGTATGCAGGATTGATTGCCATTTCGTGTATTGACTTGCTTTGGTAAGACTGATTTTCAAACTCACCCTATCATAGGGTTAGACTTTTGGAACATTTTCAACTATGACTGGAATGTTTAGCTCACAGGGAGGTATCTGTCTGTGGTGAAACATAACAGAGGACAGTTGTGAAAAGAGACTGTTTTGATTGATCTATCACATGATGAGGACTTATTGGACACGACTGAGAAATAAATATGCATTTAGAAAACTGCTTAACTAATCTGAATACTGCACTGCTTTCATGCTATGACCTGAAATACTTACAAATCAAATAATTGACTCATCTTCAGATGTTTTTTGTGTGTTGAAATTCTAGGTGGAGCCACATTGTTTTACCTGAGACATCGTCCTTTCCTAGATTACGTGTGTAGGACAAGAACAAACATGTAGTAACAGTTGACAATGAGAATGTTTGCCAATCTAAAGCACTGAGACATGAAGGCTTTTCATAAAGACAGAACCCAAGTTTGTGTAGGTACCAGTAAAGACAATTATAACTTGACAGTCCTTATTCAGAATTGTTTGTTACATTTTATGCCACTTTTTGGCTTCTGATATTTACACATACACACACACACAGGGCATTGCTATGGAAACATCCCTGCCCTAACTGGTCCCCTTGCTTATTATGTTGCCATGGCAGCCATACCAGAATAGTCTTTTTTTCAGACTCACGCTGTCCCTCCCTCGTGTTCGTGACTCACAACTCGCAGTGGAAACCACAACTCAATCTGTCTCTCATTGCCTTTTTTTCTCTGCATTCTTTCTGTACTAGAAGTAGGCTTTTACCCATCTGTATCATATATGCGTGCAGGGAAACCCCAAGGAAAATTAGGAAATGGCTGTGTAACCATGGCAACAATCATAACTCGTGTGTTGCAATACACTGTACACATGACACAGTTTCATTAACAGATTACTGTTGTTTGTCAATGTTACTTGGATACCATGTGGTCATTTACCCTGCATGTTTTAGCTCAGGTAGTAAGCCATAGGTTTAATGGTCATTTAACAGAACACTGACATTATTCAAAATACCTCTCCAAAATATACAAACTTTGTGAAAATTAAATTGTTGCGTAATGGAATTCAAGATAAGAACACAGACAAGTTTGGGGGTGAAAAATGTCACACTGCCATAAATATGTTGTTGTGAACAATGTTTTATTGATAAAATGAATAAAAAGAGCTGACTATGTGCAAACAATCTTTACTGCATGTAATAATGTTTTGGACAGTCCTTGAAGTGGACTCCAGAAAACACCCATTTTAGTTTAACAACATTTGCAAGCAACCACAATAGCAGCAAACATGTCAGGCTCAGTTTCAATAAAAGAAAGATGTGTCACAAAGCATAGTTGCTTTTGAAGGGACTCTCAGATATTGTATTATTACATTTTATGGGAATCATTCCAAGACAAAGCATTTACATTTTGTGCAAGTGTTTACAATTTATACAGACTTTTCAGTCGTACCATATATTTACATGTGGGTCAAATAGGAAGATGAAAAGTAAGAGATAGGGCCAAGAAAATTGTAGATTCTATCCCATGATCTCTCAAATGATCTTAGGACACACAGACACTTATTATTCTCCACCAAACACTAGTAGTATTGTTCAGCCAGATGGAATTTCAGCTGGCTATCATCAAATCCATTCCAATGTTTTACTATTGACATTGTGTACTTTTTCACCCCAGTACATAATCATCTTCAATTGGAACATTAGCCTGTATCATACTCCACCTGTAAAATGTCATTGAACATGAGTGTCATTACAGATATCGTTTTCTTTTTGATCTATTAGACTACAATGCCGTTTTAATCCTGGGTGTGATTGATTATGGCATACACACCCATCACAATCACCAATCCAGTCTTGGAGCTGAAATCCCTGGCTTTCCCTCCTTGCCAGCCTGAGTGATTCTGTTTGCATTGTAGTCATGGGCTATGACTCTAACCCCAACTATTTGCACTGGTTCACACAGGCAGGCACACCTAGATCGACAGGGAAACACACCCATTCCCACATATCCTTGATATCCTCCTATTCATTGTAATATTTCCACATCATTGATTGCTCACTCACCTTCATTTCAATAGTAGGTTTTGAAATTTAAAACACAAAGCACAGACAAGCATTGGGAAATGTTTTAGGTTTGCTGACATTTTAAGAGGGATATATAGTTACCAAGCAATGAAGAAAACATACAATTCAGCTGGTTCTCCAAGCCACACCCCTACAGCCACACCCTAAGAGGGAGTTTGTCAAACATGTATTCAGTCAACAGGTGCAGGGAAGCGCCATCATCAAGTGAAGGATGCAGATACATATTTACCTAGACAGAAATTATATATTATATATTTCTAACACTAACATAAACAAACATTCCTTGTTGAGTTTGAGGACAGTCTAACATCAAATGGCATTCTTTTTAATGCAGTCAACATTTACTTTTGAGATTCATTATTTTGGGGGGGAATCCACATTTGTCTGACTAAGAGTGTGTGACCATGTGCACAACATTCCTTGTGGGTTGTAAAATGATACATTCTTAAAACACTGTATTCAATATGACTATTGCTTTGAGGATTCCTTCCCAGTCCTCAACACTCTGGCAGTCTAGAAAGATTAATGGGACACAAATTCCACATCGCCCTTTTGGAGCCCCCCCTATCCTACACATGTTTGGTGTTATCTCTTTCACTTTAATCTCTGCATGCAATGATTGGGTATTTTCAAACAAAACAGGCAGTGTCTTTTGTAGAATGGTTCAGACTGTTTTGGTGAGAAAACAGAAACGGGGCTCTTCTGACTCACAGTGTGTGCACTGCCACACCCTGTTCCTCTCCACTAAAACATGTTGCTACTTCCTCCTTGTTTGTTCTCCTGTTTGCTGTTTCACCTCAGTGAGTAGGGGTGTGACATCTGGATATGAAAAAAGGTTAGTTCAAGGACACATCTCGAGACATAAAGGCATCCACACAACGACACACCCACACATACAGTGTGCATACAGCCTAACTTTGCAAGCAAATACTCATGCAAATGTAAACAGACACATATATGCCTTCAAACAACCACACCCACACATTAAAGTTGTATTTGAATTGTAATTCCACTTACATTTCCTTCAGTTCTTTTCCCACAGTAAGATGAAATCAATCTTAAGTGTTGCTACTTCTTGATCCAATATTGAAATCATCATAGTTTTAATGTGTCACGTGTAACATTTGTGCTGCTTCTAACATGGGATGAGACAACATTCCACTGGACTTGGTTACAGGTAACATAGTCTGATGCAAATGTGGATTCTTGAGTATGCAGCCACAACAGTATGATTTGTTTTACTGTGATAAGACAATCGCAAAAAATGTGCACTATCACAATCAAATCTAATCACTTTGTCTCTGTTTCAAACAAATGTCCCACCGACGCTAAAAGGCAAGATGTTAAATGTTAAGGTAACTTGCTTGCAATCATGAAGGTATTACAGGTAGTAAAGAGCAAAAATCACATATTGGTAAGCGTCGTGACAAACTACAAAGGACATGTAATGTGTCACACACAGCACAACATTCATGGGGAGATTTGAACCTGGGACCTCTTGATCCAATGTCAAGAGCTCTATCCATGAACTTTCTCACCACTTGTTGCTTGTATGGTTAAAGCATTCAATCCAGGTTGTAGACCTAAATCATATCAATAGATGTGATGTTCTGTTGTTAATGTCTTCACATTTGTCCCTGCCCCTTTCTGTCCCAACTTTTTGGGATACAAAGGTTTTCTATTACATGTCATTTGAGCACTGTAGCTGTATGACTCAGACATTGGGTGGGCCGAGCTAAAGAGCTGGACGACCACTCCCTGTACACCGTTACCTCCCTCCCTCTGCAACCAGGAGCCATACCCTTGCGCCTGTCCATCCATTCTTCATTGCACGGAGTAACAGCCACGCAGACCTGAAAAAAAGTGAAAAGCACTCGGAGGGGAGGAAAAAAAGGGTGGAGGGAGGAAAAACGCCCTGGAACCCGAGAGAGAGTCGATACATAAATATTAGAGAGAGGAAGAATCTGTTACAGATAGAAGCTGAGTTTGGGAAGAAGTACTTTTGTTGACAGCGACGGAGAAGACAACACTGCCAAGGATGCTCAAGCTGGTGTGAAAGTTTTGGCAGCACAGACTGCGCATAGGTAAGATCATTAGAATTGTGTGTATTCAAAACTCGATCCTGTCTCGTAATTTACTTGTTTTAATAACTTAGCCTACTAATAGAAAGTCATTATATGTAGCATATTGTGCGCATGGCGTGGCAATAGTTCTGATCTGAGTTTGTTTTGATACGTTGGGAATTTTAGATGGTCATTATAGCGGAGTAATTTGTTTAGCCAACTACTGAGAAAAAGACGATTGATGTTATCTTGCAATTGTATTTATTGTTCGAAGTTCTACTATTTTGAACACGAGAAGTGGGTGTGTATCCAGACCCACATGAGTTTGGGACCATGGTTACCCACTTTGATCTGCTGTTTTATTGCGCACTGAAGAAGTTGCCTGGGGATAAAAGAACGACGTAATTTTAAAAAGTGAGAAACTGTTATTTCATCGCGGGGCAATATTGCCTAATTGTGGTCAACCTTAACTTTCTGAATGTAGCCTAATAGGCTGGAGCAGATTAATCGAGTCTGTGCAACGTGGAGGTCGATCCACCAAACCTCGCCCACAAACTATTCACATTGTAGTGAGAAAACGCCCAAAGATTGCAAAGTTTACTTTAAGAAGCCTACACAAAGCCTATCCACATATTATTCTCTATTGATTGGGGGCATACAGTTGTGAAACAGGAATCTTTTTCCATGAGTAGTAGCCTAATAATAAGTGTTATGAATAGTTACTGCGATGGATCGGCTAGATGGTGTTAGTGGATATTCTTCTGTCTAGTCTCTCACCTCCTTTCACCCTCCTTCTCCTTTTCATGAGACACGCCCAAGGGTAAAGAAAAAGTAGGGCTGCAATCATGTTCAGTCGTCTCAAGACAACGATTTCACTTTTCCTCACTAACCAATGCTATGCATCAGCATTGATGTAGTATAGGCTATGAAAGAATGGTATTAAAATTGAACTGACATTTTCTAGACCAGTTTATAATTAAGGTTAGGCTGTGTGTTTTTGTGTCACCCGTTTTAACATGTGGACATGGGTGGAGTTTACGAACTCTTGTCTGTTTTACCTCGATTCTTTTAACCTGGGCTGCAGGCCAGGGTGTGGAGAGGGAGGGAGAGAGGCGGAGAAAGGGAGAGGGGGATGGGCGGGGTAGGGGGTGGGGGGTAATGGAATGCAGCGGTTTGGAAATACTTACTAATTGAAACCAGCTTTGAGGCAAAAAGGGGGAAAAGCAGGATTCAATGAGTTGGGAAAAAGAGGGGATTTATCATCTTAAAAATTAGGAAAAGTAAGATGCCTTTGTTTAATTGACACGTAGGACTCAAACATGACTCCGGGCATTTTGCCTGTCATTAGTGAGAGACAAACCTTGCTAGATTTGCACAACAATGTGTTCTCACTAATTCTGATCATTTACAGATATGGAATAAGACAGCTTTAACTAGTTCAAGTCCAGACGTGTTTTGGCTAGTTGGTCGGAAATTCGAATTTCCCCACCCATCCCCCTTTCTGCCACACCCTAAACTCTCAGGAGTCAGGAAGGCTTCTTCGAAAGCTAGCTTAAGGCTGTCATCAAACTGAACCAAGCTCATGTTTAGTGCCACAAAGATCCCTGGAATTTCTGAAATTGCTGTTCCCAAAGGAATTAAAAGGCATTATGTGGTGGATGATACATAGTTACAAAGTTTAATTCTGTAAAATATTTTATGTTGAATGTTTTGTGTATACATGCCACAACTAGTACTTGTATATTGAATTTGTGTCTGGCATTGTTTGATCCAAAGTAAGTCAGCAGTATCTGTAGGCCCACACATAGCCAAACAAGATTCCCCCCCCTATTCCCAAAACTAGGAAAATCCTTTACTTTTCAACTGACTGAGCAAACAAAGCCATCAATTTATTTATCTCTCTCCTCATGCTTTGAGATGCTTTGCTGTCTATCGTTGCTTTCATGAACACAGTCAGTAGTAGGCGTTAGTCAGAGGGCTCTACCAAACTTGCCATGGTTTTGGCCCTTGCTGAGTGTTGATAAAGGGGAGAGGAGTGGCACTCTGGGGCCTCGCCAGTGTGAAACGGAAAGAGCCTGGAGCAGCACACTTCCTCTGTTACATCCTCCGGGGTGTGTGTGTGTGTGGTGGGTGGGTGGTTGGTTGATAGTAAGGGTGTGTCAGCATGTGGTTGAGGGAGGTTGGTGTGATATGGACTACATAGGGAAGGACAAGAGACGAGGGGGACTCAGATCAGGTGACAGTGTGTTATCTTATCGTAGTCTGTATTCACACATTAATTGGTCCCAGGATATAGTGCTGGATAAAGAAAAATCTCATCTTGCCGTAACGGCATTGTTATTCTCACAAATGACACTTAGGAAAACTATGTCTGTTTGTCAAGATAAACTAAAATAAAACTTCTCTTTGCAGAAGGGATTTGAAAATACAGTATTAAATCTGCCAGTTTTTCAGGATAGAAGTAGTTGAAAGTTGGTACAACTGAAGTGCATTTCGGAGATCCCAATGCCTTGTCGGCTCCAAGTGAAATGTTGCAATTGAAGGTATTGAACGAGCATTGCAAAAGACTTGGATAAACTGTAGAACCACTCCCTATTTGTCCATCGTTGTTATGGAATGCTTTGACATGTCTTGAGAATGCACCGAAGGCACTTATCGCCCTGTCTGGATGTTGAGAAATACCAGTCACAGAGCTGTGTTACAGACTTTACTTGTATCAATCAACATCCTCATGTCACCTGTCTAGTTCAGATTTCCACTCCCTGATCCCAACCAAAAAGTGTTCTTCCTTGACTGGAAGCCTTCGTTCCATTTTGGGGATGTGCTTATTATGTACATTTTTTGCATGATTTGTTAATCAATTAAATTAAATTCCTTTAAAGGATTGACTCTGCTGCTAGTTTTGCATGGGCATGGATAAGAAAGCCATGAGGGCTTGTTGTCTGTATCTGCATGACCCAAGGGTATTTTCCTGTGTTGCAGAAAGATTATCCTAAGATTAAAAACTATAAACCTTATGTAACCTTAGGTGTGTTCACCTACTCCCCTCCCCTTTCCAACTGACCTCTCCCCACCCTCCTCTTCTGTGGAGAAGGGGTGACCGTAAAAGTTGTTTGAAACAAGGGCCTGAAACACCAGGGTAGCCGAGGACATGTACATTTAGAAATATATTTGGTCTTGTTTTGTTTGTAGCAAGCATGGCAACAAAAGACACTCCCACTGAACCTTAGTAAATACTACTACTACTGTTTTACTCCTTGATTACAAAGAGCACACAAAGCGAAAGCAATGTTGTCTTGTCTCAGGTAAGCGTTATAATAAGGGAATAACATGCAGCAAGTGGACCGGGTTGGAATTGAACCCGGGCTGCTGCAGTAAGTTTTCAAATCATGGATATAGTGCTTTTGGATGAAAAAGTTTCCCCCTCCCTCTCTCCATCTCTTCCACCTTCCTCTTACTCTCTCTCTTCTGTTGTGAAACTAGTCATGCCTGTTTAAAAAAGATTGCGTCTTCATAACACTGGCTCTATGTTTAAGTTCTTCCTTTTATCAATAATCAATATACTTTTTTTGTTCTTGGGGGGGAATGAAGCAGTAACTTTGAAGAGTCTTTGTTTATGCATCCACTGAAAACAGCTCAGCAAGTATGTAGGTCAATCTACACACACAGTAAAAAATATCTAGAACACTCAGTTGGAGTTCTTTGTCAAATGTTACTTCTACACAAGCGGTTGTTGTTTTCTCTTATCTCATAAAAACTAAGTTTCCCCCAATATTTCCATAAGCGTGTGACTAGCTCCTGCCAAAGTCACAATAGTTTAACAAGGAGCAGTTGGGTTGGCGTCAGTGGGAAGACATTGGTCTTCAGCAGGACTGTGGTTGCTGGTGCGGATCAGCATTTGTTTTGACTTACATTCTTCCCACATGCGTCACATACACATCTCATATCTGTGCTTTCAGGGAAAATGCTCTTTTCCAAGTTGCCTTTTGTCATCTTGTCTGAAAGCCCCATCTTAAAACCGCAACACTTGGAGGAAGGGAGACAAACGCACAGAGAAAGTTTTGTTTGAAAACGGTCAAGATAGTTCTCTGTACTCTCAACTGTAGTCTCTTTATATGTGCTTAATCAAATCGGTGCTTGCCACAGTTTTAGGCTCCTAAATTGCTTGATCTCTAATCAAGGTCATGTTGTAGCCTTTTACTCCAGTTAAGTTTACTCCCTTTAAGTTAATCACCATGATGGGCTGCTCGGAAATGTTTGACGTCTCCCCAGCCGTTATGATAAACACGTTAAAAAACCTCTCTAGGTGTTTCCAAATTGAGGCAGGGTGTGACTTTTTTATGTCACACAGGTACAGGCAGCCTCTGGGTATGGTGGCAGTGATGATTGCACAAGCCCTGAGGGGTAAGAAAAGTTTGTCCTGTTCTGTGTTGGTATGAACCCTGTGCTGACTTGCAGTGTGTGTGGGTGAGCTGAGCGAGGCCGGGTAGAGCTGAGAGTTGGGGAGCAGAGACAGAGGACATTTCTTTGGAGTTAGTCACCGTGGGGAGAGGCTGGGCTCTCTTCCAGCTGGCCTGACGGCTCTATCAAGGAATGTGTGTGACTGGAGGGATGGGTGGGGCTCTGCTCTCTGGGTACTTCTCCCTTAGCAAGCAGCTCTTAGGTGGAGAGCGGGATGGCGTGTCCACCTCTCTATCCCCAGCCGCGGTTGCCTGTACTGTGCTACATGGGTGTGTACTAACCACTGCCCACTTAATCCCTCATTCAAGTGTGTGTGTCTGTACGTGTGTGGAATGGGAGAAGTTTAATTGTGATGGTCAAAACAGCGCAGTAGGCTACTCTGTTTACCTTTTGATGTTTCCCTTAAACATGCTTGGGATCTGAGCCTCGGCTTAAGTTTCCTCACTGTACCTGGAATCTTATTCCTGTTCAAACAGTTCCAGGAATATCTCATCAATGACTCTAAACAGACATGACATAGTGTGCTTGTATATGAAAAAATTGCGTTGTTGTTTTTCTGTGGACAGGAAGAAAAAGGTTCAGAACTAAATCCTGTTTCATGCATCAAAAGTACACAAGTCAACACGTCACTGTTGACATGGTATCACTTACCATTTAAACCTCATCCAGTGGTTTTTATCTTGTCTGAAATGTCTAAACTGTCATGCCAGACATGAAAACATCTGATCATGGATGTCAAAGATCACCTGTACGTTTCAAAGGACAGATGACTCCACATAGCTCTCAGTCTATCTTGAATAATAGAGAACTCATCAGTGTTGTTTATCTGTACTCAACCAATTTAATATAATCTGCCTGGGGTCTGATGTCTGAGAGTGTACACAGCTGCTATGGCTCACGTCGCTGTACGCAAACACAGGGACAACCGCGCACGGCTTGGCATTTGTCGTGACAGTGCCCTGTCTATTTCAGTGTCAACAGTACCAGCCCAAGTTCAGAAATAAACCGCCAACAGAAATTATAGCAGTAAGATTGGTAGAGGTTATAGCTGGGAGTCGCGATGACACATTTGAATTAAGGTATGAAATAACTAATGAGTAAAAGGATAGTGTGAAAGGACTGGTTCACTTTTCTGTTTGTGGATGCCATGCATCAGTAAAAGGCTTTGTTTGGGTTATGCTACATTCAACAGGTAAAGATAAACTGATCCAGTAAATTTATGGAAGTTGTTTTTTTACGTTCCTTTATTCTCTCTTGGTTGTTGACTAAATATATCTCTGTAATTACATGCATAACAATGTATAGGAATACTATTGGACATTTGCAGTTTGTAAACAATTTATTATAACAGTTATTTGCCACCATTTTCTTCGAGATAACAACCTGGATATATAGAGCTTAAGGGAGGAGACGACTAATAATAGTTGTTATGTTGCTGTCACAAGCAAATACCTGCTTGTACATGCATTGCTCATTTGTTTTGTCGATGTTTCAGCTCCAGCGAAAGTTCCTTCATTTCTAAAAACACTCTCATGTTATTATGACCCAACCCTTAAAGAGTATAGTCCCGCCAAAACATTGCATAATGTAAGCAATTTACTGGTTTGTCTTCGTATAGTTTACGTCAATCCATTTGACCTATATACCAAAATTTATTAGCAAACAGTAGACCTTCTAAGAAACATAGGCAACAGGTGGAGGTTTAGTGTTCACTCACACTGTCTGTGTAAACAAACATATAAGAAAAACTGAAGAAGCCAGTAACTATTGGTAGTGGCTGTTTAGAAGGCATTTTACATTTTGCCACTTGATATGATGACTCTCCATGATATGATTGTAAAACTACCTACATATGAAATCACAATCTCACCACAGCAAGTCTTGCTTGGATAAAACATAAACACCTTGTTCCCCTGCATCTTTACAATGGCAAGAAAATGTACACCTCTGGATCTAAAAGTGCATTCTTAGCTCTGGCAATAAAACAACAAAATAGCTTTTTTCCATGGTTAGTTAAAACCACAACACTTTAAACAGCAGATTTCACAACAGTCCTGCAGTGTTCAATGGGTTTCATTGTGTTTAATTGTCTCCAAACTGCACAGACACATTTCTTGTAATTGGGCTCAGGTATGAGACTTTTATTTGACTTGATGTGAAAGCACCACTGTTGGAGCGTAACCAAAGCAGCTTCATTTATTTACTTTAGGGGGGTGTTCAATCCCGTTGCACGCCTACATCAATATCTCCCTCTCTAAGATTTATCATTGCAACCTTGGGGTGCTGTGATTGATAAAGAATTTGTGTTTAAGGTAAAGGTCCATTATGCCTGCGAAGTCAAAACAGATTAAGCAAAGTGTAAATATCTATGCAAGGCAGATAACCCTCTTTGAATACCAGAAGGTGTTTACATTGTACTAGTACAATTTGTTTCTGTGTCTCTCTGACATGAATAAACAAGCCCATTGTGCCACAAAATGAGATAAGGTACTCTCTCTCTACTGACAGATACAATGCAGATTGTGTTACCGAATACGAATAAGTAGAGATACTCAATTTGTCATTAGTTAATTATTGGTAACTTATAATGTAACAAAAATATTGGTCAATTACATTAATTCTTATCTTTGTTCTCTCCTGTTTGTCCTCTCTGTCTCTATCAGATATCAAGGAAACTAAAGTTGAAGACTAGGAGCCCTTGGCCCTCGCTTGAGCAAGCCACAGTAAGTGTCCTCTATACAAAGACTTATGTAATGACAAAGCCCAAATATACAGTAACTTTCTTATGTTGTTGCATTATGACGGCAAAAAAGTAGGTGTCAGTGTTGTCCTTGATCGACATGTTATGATCAATGTAGCATTGGAAAAACTGGACTCTGGAACAGTCGAGGAATGTTTGCCTCCTTTGAACCTGGAAGGTCATTCCAGCATTCAGCCATGAATGGCTTGCCTGTGGAAACCTGACACTACAAACTAACCCCCCCCCCACCCCCCAGCAATGGCTTGACCACCTGTTGGACGCAACCTCCCCACACACACACCTCTACCCCCTTACTACAAAAGGAGCTGTCGAACCAATCCAGTTCACACTGTTGAACTGTTTGTGAGAAGCAGCTGCAGGAGATTAATCTTTTAGTCTTTAGACGACATTGTAGATGTGGTAACCCCGACCAAATGCAGGCCTTGTAGTGGATGTCGTGCAGAGGGAGAAGGGGTGGATCCTGAAATGTTTCTGTGGTTAGAGGCAGTTAGGAGCAGCTTTTGTCCCAGGCTTCTTCTTTTTCTGGTGGGTTGTCCCCAAGTCCCCTGCAGACTTTGGCACACCACACTGACATACCAAACAAAAAAAAACAAAAAAAACATGAATTGCACTTAACAAACTCCCCTCCCCTTTTCTTCAACTGTTTCAAGTGTTGCCTTTTGAGCCTTTGTGATGATTTGATTACAAAACGTGTTGCCTTTCGGGTTTCTTCTCCCTCCTCCAAAGGATTGTTTTATGGTTGTTTTAAACCTTTTGAGGCTGTGACTCCCTATCTTATGATCCGAAGAACAGACTGTGTTTTTGAGTGCATCTTTATCTTGTGAAGATATTTAATTGTACTTTCCTGTTATATTTTGTTACTTCCTTTCAGTTTGTCTGGTTCCTTACCATTTACAGTTGTTTTGTCAAGAAAGGTTTATAGGTGAATGGTGATTGTTGAGCAGAAAAACTAGTTTTACACTACGGTGTGACTCCATTCCCCTAGTTTTAGCTTGACTCTGGTTTGGACAATGTCTTTTTATTAGTCGCTGGCTGTTTTTGTTCTCCCCCTCCTCCCATCATTCGTAGTCTTATATTCCACAGGAACTGACCTTGGGCAATTCTTCCTCCTTCCCTTTTTCGTCTTTCTCTGCCTCTCTCTCTTTCCCAATTATTCTCGCCCATTTCCTCCATCTTCATTTCTTCTTCCTCCCAGCGCTGGGTTCTGCCCCACCCAGAACTCGCTGCCAGGAATATGTCAGAGCTGTGAGAACAAGGACGGGATGAATAGTTCTCTAGATCCTGAAGCCTTAAAAACTGGCTAAAGAAAAAAAGCTTGTACTGTATCAAGTAAGCCTACTCAAGTATGAAAAGTAGAGGGAGCGTACTGGGTGCGGCACTCCTTTAGTTTTCACATCGAAGATGGGAGGAATAATAACAATGTGTTTGTCCTTCTCACTCCTTCACTTGCACACAGGGAGTTGTTGAGTACAGGCAACTGTTGGTGAGTGTAATCACCCCCCCCCCTCCCCCCACTGTGAGACCACGCTTTTGTAAATACCTGAATGAGCCAACAATAACATAAGGAGTTGTTTCAGAGTTAAAGCCCTTCGTTTTCATGGGTCCCTCATATCCTGTGTTCCTACACAATGAAGAGAACCCCCGTAAAGCATGGGAAATTTTAAAACGATATATGTCTCAGTCGTCAGTCAGTATCGAGAAATAACACAAACTAGCCAAATTGACATTTTAGTCTGTTTTAGTTCTTTTCAACTATAAATAAAGCTTGCCAGGTGTGTCATCACATGTTAGGCTATCACACGGAGCATCAAGTGTGGAAAAACACCGTTTTGATGTACGCCAAATAGATTTGGGTCATGGTCCTACCGTGCCTAATTTAGGTTTTGTTAATAGCAGTGTCAGTTGACTTGAGTGCAATTTAAACTTCATGAGATAATTTGATTATGGAGATTCTTTGACAGTGCAGATTTGGTTTCCATTCCTCCCATCCATTCATACGTCTGATGAAACCACTTTCAGTATATCACACAAACCTTTTGTTATCTCTATCAACGGGGTAAAGAGAAAAGGAGAAGTAGCGGAAAGGAGGGGAATAGAGAAAGAAAGAGAGATAGAAACCACCTCAGAGAAACCGCGAGACAACACAGTAGATACCATAACAGCTTTAAGCCAAACATAAGGAACAATGTGATGTGTGGATGACTTCCCCCATGGCCACGGTCCTTGTTGTTGTTTTAGGCTGGCTAGGCCAATGTCTATTCTAGAAAGCATCTTAAATTACCTTTAGGCATTGCACACATTCTGCAGTATTCCTAGTTACAGGACACCAATGTCTATTTATTTATGACTTGTGTTAATTGGACTATAGCTCATAATGCATCCTTGGACAATAAGGCCACCAACAGATATTGGTATCCCAACCATCCATTCCATATGCATATGGTCAGTGAGGCCTTTGTCAAATAAGGCCCAGGGCTTCTACCATGTTTCTCTATTTGCTCCTTGGTGGTCACTTTATTTTCAGCATGGAATGGAATTTTTGCTAGATCAAAGGTTTGTATTCTGAATGAGATGAATGCTTGTTTACGAGGACTGTGCTATCTGTGGGGGCATATATAACATGCAGTAAATATGAAGTATTTTGCAAATGCATTTGTTTAGTATATGAAAATGGATGAAATGGAAAACGATTGTGAAAATATAATTGGGACCAAAACGATTCTCTCATTGATGGAACCTTTCACCAAGCCCTCCCTTCACTGTTCTCTTTTTTGGAATGATATCATTGCTTGTAGGGAAGTGGTCATTTGTGGTCTCATTATATTAAGTTGCCTTGACACAACTTATGAGGACTCTCAGCTTGTGGCCTACCAACAACATTTAATTTTTAATCCAATCCATTCAATCCTATCCATTTTGGACTTACATAGTCATGATAAACATGCAATCACAAGACACAAACTGTACGTGTTGAAGATTCTGAAAGTTGTCAAGGGGTAGAAATGTGAAGAAATATATTATTTCCAATGTCTGGATGGTTTTAGGGCAGGGATAGGTTGAGGGAGAGGGAGAGGGGGGTAAACAACATTCCAGTGCCTGACACTTGAGTCTTTGTACACATGCTAAGACTTACAGTTCAACTTTTTTCTTTCAAATCCTCCAGGTCTTAAAGAAACATACCAGATAGCATCTTTTCACACCTTGTGTTTACTCTACGATAAAGAAATATGGCATGTTAATAGTGTGAGAGAAGAGTGTGGGGCTGTTGCAGGGTGCAGAATTCCATCCCAATTTCAGACAGGCACAGCTGTTTCTCTATCTCTTCCTTGGGTTCCTCTTTCTCTCAGCTGCGGGCTATCTTGTGAAACAGTGTGGTGTGGCGAATACCATAATAGCTACAAACAGTTTAACTATCAGTAAATGGAGGGGTCACTTTCACCCACACAGGGGTTCACGGCCTGGCTTTGCAATAATGTTATTAATAGGGGTGTACATTGGGAGACTCGCCTGCCATGACGATAAGACACTTTCGGTTGCATTTGTCACAAGAACATTTTGTTAGATGAAAGGGATTCTGGAATTTGAACACTAAAACTTGAGAGTGTCAATACCGGTAAGTTGCGTAATGGGAGGAATATCTCAAAGGAATTGAAAGTGATAAACAGGAGAATACAATAATGCTTGGGGGTGGCAGACTTCCTGGAATGTATATGTCTACGAAAGTCTGTCACATCTGTAAATAACCATTCTAAAAGATCCCCAAGATAATATATTGCCCGTAGCGATACATCAAAACTGGGACTGTCAGTCAAGGAGCTTTTCTTGGCTGCGTCACCCAAGACTTATGACAGACGTTTTAATTATTGTGTCTGATTATATGGCTGCTCTGACGCCATAGTCTGTCCCTCCCTCTATTCCTCTCTTCCCGTCGAAATGCTCTGTGAAACCTGGTCTTGTTTTTGAGGAAATATTTGAGGTGATGTTATCAAACTTTTATGTTACAGCACTACAACAGTTTTCACACATGGTTTTTGTTGAACTTTCATAGTACTGAGGCAATATTAACGCAGTTTTCATTAATTCTATCGAGAAATTTAAATTACAGAATGGTCTAAACTCAAGAAATTGTGAAAATAAACTATTCATATGCTGGAAAGATCCCCCACATTCTTTAGTCTGAGATCACTATCGATGGGATCCAAAAATACATAATTAAGGTCAAAGCACTTACCTCTAAGTGGTTAAATAGAATCAAAATAAGTTAGGGACAATACTGAGTAGAATCAGAAAATGGGTTAAGAAATTGGAAAAAACTCAGCAATTTCTTAAAATGATTCTCATACCATGAAACCCAGGCCCCCGTGGTGCTTGATTCCTTGTGTGGAGTTGCCGCATGTGTGACCCCTCCCCCCTCTTAACTGTAGTTGCTAAGGCAGCTCCATGAAAACAGAGAGAATCAGTCATAGTTGTGACTCATATCCTGTTTTTTGTTCTATCCTGTTAATATAACAGACTTCCCATTTATATAGGTGTATCATAGACAAAAGGGAATATCACTGCAATTCGAAACGATTCAAAGACAAGTATGGTATGATTGTATGACCACAGACATTCCACAAACCTTTTGTAAATGCTGTTGTATTGTTCAACCATATGTAAATGAACATAAAACTGTCACGTTTGTAACTCAACAGTTCACAACCCTACATTGCTCTTGCTCCAAAGGGTGGCCTATGAAAACAGATATGATGTATCACATTGAAGCATAGCCTGAGACCCATGTCTTGTGTACGAAGAGACAGCTAGCACAGACTTGTATAATTGCAGGTGTGGGTTGTTAGAAGTTGGCATTAATACAACAATAGGCTGTCTGTTCTGACAGAGAGTGTAGGACTAGTCAGCATATTTGTTGCGTAGAGACCCAGACTAGACTGCAAATGAAACACATACTGCACTGCACTGTTGTTTTGTTTTGATGCTGCCATGCCCAGTTTTTACACACTTGCATGAATGTATACATGCATATTCATGAATTATACATTTTTGTAGTTTGACATTTCTAAACATACAGTCCTATTGTGTGAAATATGAGGGTTTCGGCCAATGTGATCATCAGTTGTTGCACTGTCTATTGTTTGATGATTTCCAAATTGCGTAGCATGTTGAAACGTGAAATCAAAAGACTCCACACTTTTAGCAATATATGCGATCACATGATATATGGTCCTTGCCTACCTTGAACCCTTTTAGCATGCCCAACTTTGTAATTTTAACCCCAAATGAACAGCTGTATAGTATATATCAGTAGGTCTGAATACTGTGTCATCAAAATGATAAATAGGTTGTTACATCCCTGTCTGTGTTAGTGTGCGTGTGTGTGCCTGTGTGTTAAGAAGAAAGGGTAGCCACAGGCATCATTGTTCTCAATACTGACATTGGAGCAGAGTTATAGGCACATAATCAGGCTGTTTTCCTCAGGACAAGGTGTGGTTAGACTCCACCCAAATTTCTACATGCAGGATCGAAAAATGTGTGGTTTAAATAAGCCATGTCACCACCAAGAGCTAGGGCGACATCTACTGTTTAATATGGATCATTGCAGGCATAGTCTTTGTGTCGTTACATTTACATTACATTACATTTAGTCATTTAGCAGACGCTCTTATCCAGAGCAACTTACAGTAAGTACAGGGATATTCTCCCCGAGGCAAGTAGGGTGCCTGAGGCAAGTAGGGTGCGTTACCCAAGGACACAACGTCATTTTGCATGGCCGGGTATCGAACCAATAACCTTCTGATTAATATCCGACTCCCTAACCGCTCAGCCATCTGACCCCCTTGTAGTTAGTTTGATAATGCATATTTGCATTACATAAAGACATAAAGACATAATGATATGTCAGCATATTTGAACATCTGAGAGAATATTTTTCATGAAGGCCAATTGCAAAAGCTGTGTTAACATATTTTACCACTCCGTTTTTTAGGTAACCTAAGCAGACACTCATCACACCAGGGCGTAAAACAAGAAAAAAGAAAAAGGATTATCAAAGGTATGGCACAACATTCTCTTCCTCTGTTTCTGTCTGCTGTTATGTGTTTAAAAAAATGCTGCTCTTGGCATATATGCTGGATTATAATTTGTGGAGGGCAGCCACTGGGCACTTTCACTCACTCTTAACCCTTATGTTGCCTCTTTATCACCTTTTCAAAGATGGCTGAGGAGGAGGATACCAGGGAAGTGCTCTTTTCAGAATGGATGGGTGCAGACAAAACAGGACTAACCATTGAGCAGAAAGGTGGAGGAGAGATCTTTGTCAAAGAGGTGAAGACGGAGTCCCCTGCGGGCCGCACAGGCCGAGTGCACGAAGGTACTGGTTCATTTCTTCAGTACATAAGTTGTACATACTTTGACCCAAAAGCAGTCATTTTGAACGTATCCTCTCCTGCTATTGACATTACTGATAGTGAGTGCATGGTAGAATGTCACATTAAATCAGCCAATGAGTTTTGTCTTGTACAGTAGTATTCCATTTAGTTTCATTTATTTAAATACTAGGATTTAAATATATTGCCATGTATTTTCTGTGTAGGTGATCAGATTGTTGGTGCCACCATCTATTTTGACAACATGAGCTCAGAAGAAACATCAGAGCTACTGAAGACCTTAAACAAACACAAGGTTGGACTGAAACTACAGAACAAGGACAAGTCACCTTGCCGCTCACCCATGGGCACTCTGTCTTTGGAGGGTAGGAGTCGATTTGGAGGATCCAGTCCAGACATTATCCTAGTATGTTTTTTTTCTTCAAATGTCACAGCTTTACTTAGTTTAAAGTTGTTATAAAGTTGTCAGTCATTTTCTTTATTGTTTACGTCACATTCCTGTACCAACAGAGTGGAGATGATGAGGACTACAAGAGAATATACACAAAGAAAATCAAACCACGTCTGAAGTCGGAAGACCTTGCAGAAGGGGTGGACGTGCGAACAGAGCGTCACAGCAGCACAAGCAGCGATGGGAGCACAGTTACAACCATCACTCGTCGAATTACTACCTACACTGTAGATATGCCAGGGGGCATGAGCGAGCAGCTTGAACTTTCAAGCCCAGAGTTTAAGGGGCTACGAAAATCGGTGGACAGCCCCACTCACATAAAAGGCTCCTCATCTTTAAGCCCCTCAGGTAAAGGGAGTGCAGAGGAGGGGGTTTTCGAGCAAGGCAACGTCTCTTTTACTGGGCCACATATTGGTGGCTCATCAGAAACACACTGGAGCACTGGCGGGGTGAAGACCACAACAGTAACTAGGGTGGTGGAGGGGGATGGTGCAGGGCTCCAATTTAAGGGACCCAGCTTTGGAATGTCAGGGGGTAAAGGTCAGACAGGCTTTGGCCTTTCAAAAGGGTATCAGCAGGGAGATGAAAGCATTCAGGTTTCAGGTGTGTCAAACGTGAAGGTTAAAGAGAGTGTGAGCATGGGCAGCAAGCATGACATTGTAGGAGGTGTTGATATGCCCTCAGGCAGTTGGAAGTCAGGATCAGCCAGCATTTCGCTGCCAGGAAAAAACCTAGACCTGCATGGCACTAGTGTTAGTAGTAGAGTATCAGAAACCAATATTGGAGACCAGCATTTCAAGTCAGGAGGTGTCAGTATTCCTGGCGGTAAAGTAGGTGGAGTTTCCTCATCTGGCCTACCAGTAATAGACACAGAATTGAATGGAGGTAAAATGTCACAAGAAATAAAATTGCCTACTGTAGACATGAATATCTCAGGAATCTCCTCAATGGGCCAACCTAAGGGGGCTGATTCATTTAAAATGTCCACCAAAGAACTTTCAAACAAGGGCACAGCACCAGAGAGTGAAAATGGAGTCACAAGTGGAATCAAAAAGACAACCTTTGGATTGAACATCGGAGGTGCAGAAAGTGGCATGGATGTCAAACTACCAAAATTGAAAGGGACTGTAGAAGTTCCAGCTCTTGAAATAAAAAGTGACATAAAATCACCCAAGGTTCACATTAAAGGGCCAAAAGTTGAAAATGCCGGAATTAAAGGACCCAAAGTTGAAGGGACTAGTGTTGATATTAAACTCCCTAAAGCTAATATAAATGTGAATGCCCCAACAATGGATTTTGAATGTCAAGATGTCAATGTCAAAGGACCCCAAGGTAAATTTAAGGTGCCAAAGATGAAAGTGCCTTCCTTTGGAATTAAAGGACCAAAAGTGGAGGGCCCTGATGTTAATATTGACCTTGCTACAGCTGATGTTAATGCTCCCAAAGTTGACATCAAAGGCCCTGGACTTGACATTGAAGGACATGGCGCTAAAATCAAAGAACCAAAATTCAAGTTACCGTCCATGTCGGGACCAAAGATCACAATGCCAGATGTTGATATCAATCTCAAAGGCCCTAAAATGAAGGGCGAAGTGGAGCTCAAGGCACCTAAGGTAGATATTAAAGGGCCAAATGTTGAAGGTCCTGATGGAAAGCTTAGGGGGCCGGATTTCAAGACGCCAACCATTTCTGGACCTAAGATCTCTTTGCCAAATGTGGATATCAATGTCAAAGGACCAATGGTAAAGGGAGAGGTGGATATGTCAGCGTCAAAGATAGAGAGAGACAACAGAGAACAAAAAGGAGACATTGAAGGGCCAAATGTAAATATTGAAGGTCCTGATTATGGCTTTAAAATACCAAAGATCAAAATTCCTTTGTTTGGAATTAAAGGAAACAAAGTGGAGAGTCCTGGTGACTTCCCTAACACAGAAATTGGTGGAAATGCCGCCAGCCTTGAACTTGACAATGATGGTTACAAGGGCAACATCAAAGGCCCAAAATTCAATGTGCCATCTGGGCCAAAGATCTCAAGTCCAGCTGTGGATATAAATCTGAAAGGTCCAAAAGTGAAGGGAGATATGGACGTGTCCATGCCAAAGATAGAGGGAGACCTGAAGGCACCCAAGGTAGCCATAGAAGGGCCAGATGTTGACATTGAAGGTCCTGAAGGTGGATTCAAAATGCCAAAAATGAAGATGCCTTCATTTGGATTCAAAGGACCCAAAGTGGAGGGTCCTGATGTCGATGTTAAACTCCCCAAAGCTGATATTGACATCAACGCACCCAGTGTTGACATTAAAGGACCAAAACTTGATATTGAAGGACCTGACGGAAAAAACAAAGGTTCAAAATTCAAGATGCCATCCATCTCAGGGCCAAAGATCTCAATGCCAGATATGGATTTCAACCTGAAAGGTCCAAAAGTGAAGGGAGATATGGACGTGTCGGTGCCAAAGATAGAGGGAGACCTGAAGGCACCCAAGGTAAACATTGAAGGCCCAGATGTTGACATTGAAGGTCCTGAAAGTGGATTCAAAATGCCAAAAATGAAGATGCCTTCATTTGGATTCAAAGGACCCAAAGTGGAGGGTCCTGATGTCGATGTTAAACTACCCAAAGCTGACTTTGACATCAATGCACCCAGTGTTGACATAAAAGGACCAGAAATTGACATTGAAGGACCTGACGGCAAAATCAAAGGTTCGAAATTCAAGATGCCATCCATCTCAGGGCCAAAGATCTCAATGCCAGATATGGATTTCAACCTGAAAGGTCCAAAGGTGAAGGGAGATATGGACGTGTCAGTGCCAAAGATAGAGGGAGACCTGAAGGCACCCAAGGTAAACATTGAAGGCCCAGATGTTGACATTGAAGGTCCTGAAGGTGGATTCAAAATGCCAAAGATGAAGATGCCTTCATTTGGATTCAAAGGACCCAAAGTGGAGGGTCCTGATGTCGATGTTAAACTAACCAAAGCTGACTTTGACATCAATGCACCCAGTGTTGACATAAAAGGACCAGAAATTGACATTGAAGGACCTGACGGCAAAATCAAAGGTTCAAAATTCAAGATGCCATCCATCTCAGGGCCAAAGATCTCAATGCCAGATATGGATTTCAACCTGAAAGGTCCAAAGGTGAAGGGAGATATGGACGTGTCACTGCCAAAGATAGAGGGAGACCTGAAGGCACCCAAGGTAAACATTGAAGGCCCAGATGTTGACATTGAAGGTCCAGAAGGTGGATTCAAAATGCCAAAAATGAAGATGCCTTCATTTGGATTCAAAGGACCCAAAGTGGAGGGTCCTGATGTCGATGTTAAACTAACCAAAGCTAACTTTGACATCAATGCACCCAGTGTTGACATAAAAGGACCAGAAATTGACATTGAAGGACCTGACAGCAAAATCAAAGGTTCAAAATTCAAGATGCCGTCCATTTCAGGGCCAAAGATCTCAATGCCAGATATGGATTTCAACCTGAAAGGTCCAAAAGTGAAGGGAGATATGGACGTGTCAGTGCCAAAGATAGAGGGAGACCTGAAGGCACCAAAAGTAAACATTGAAGGGCCAGATGTTGACATTGAAGGTCCTGAAGGTGGATTCAAAATGCCAAAGATGAAGATGCCTTCATTTGGATTCAAAGGACCCAAAGTGGAGGGTCCTGATGTCGATGTTGAACTAACAAAAGCTGACTTTGACATTAATGCACCCAGTGTTGACATAAAAGGACCAGAAATTGACATTGAAGGACCTGACGGCAAAATCAAAGGTTCAAAATTCAAGATGCCGTCCATCTCAGGGCCAAAGATCTCAATGCCAGATATGGATTTCAACCTGAAAGGTCCAAAAGTGAAGGGAGATATGGACGTGTCAGTGCCAAAGATAGAGGGAGACCTGAAGGCACCCAAGGTAAACATTGAAGGCCCAGATGTTGACATTGAAGGTCCAGAAGGTGGATTCAAAATGCCAAAAATGAAGATGCCTTCATTTGGATTCAAAGGACCCAAAGTGGAGGGTCCTGATGTCGATGTTAAACTAACCAAAGCTGACTTTGACATCAATGCACCCAGTGTTGACATAAAAGGACCAGAAATTGACATTGAAGGACCTGACGGCAAAATCAAAGGTTCAAAATTCAAGATGCCGTCCATCTCAGGGCCAAAGATCTCAATGCCAGATATGGATTTCAACCTGAAAGGTCCAAAAGTGAAGGGAGATATGGACGTGTCAGTGCCAAAGATAGAGGGAGACCTGAAGGCACCGAAAGTAAACATTGAAGGGCCAGATGTTGACATTGAAGGTCCTGAAGGTGGATTCAAAATGCCAAAGATGAAGATGCCTTCATTTGGATTCAAAGGACCCAAAGTGGAGGGTCCTGATGTCGATGTTAAACTAACCAAAGCTGACTTTGACATCAATGCACCCAGTGTTGACATAAAAGGACCAGAAATTGACATTGAAGGACCTGACGGCAAAATCAAAGGTTCAAAATTCAAGATGCCGTCCATCTCAGGGCCAAAGATCTCAATGCCAGATATGGATTTCAACCTGAAAGGTCCAAAAGTGAAGGGAGATATGGACGTGTCAGTGCCAAAGATAGAGGGAGACCTGAAGGCACCGAAAGTAAACATTGAAGGGCCCAGATGTTGACATTGAAGGTCCTGAAGGTGGATTCAAAATGCCAAAGATGAAGATGCCTTCATTTGGATTCAAAGGACCCAAAGTGGAGGGTCCTGATGTCGATGTTAAACTAACCAAAGCTGACTTTGACATCAATGCACCCAGTGTTGACATTAAAGGACCAGAAACTTGACATTGAAGGACCCTGACGGCAAAATCAAAGGTTCAAAATTCAAGATGCCATCCATCTCAGGGCCAAAGATCTCAATGCCAGACGTGGATTTCAATCTGAAAGGTCCAAAGGTGAAGGGAGATATGGACGTGTCAGTGCCAAAGATAGAGGGAGACCTGAAGGCACCCAAGGTAAACATTGAAGGGCCAGATGTTGACATTGAAGGTCCTGAAGGTGGATTCAAAATGCCAAAGATGAAGATGCCTTCATTTGGATTCAAAGGACCCAAAATCCATGGTCCTGATGTAGACATGAACCTCCCAAAAGGTGACTTTGACATCAATGCACCAAGTGTTGACATTAAAGGACCAGAGCTTGATATTGAAGGACCTGACGGCAAAATCAAAGGTTCAAAATTCAAGATGCCATCTATCTCAGGGCCAAAGATCTCAATGCCAGACGTGGATTTCAATCTGAAAGGTCCAAAGGTGAAGGGAGATATGGACGTGTCAGTGCCAAAGATAGAGGGAGACCTGAAGGCACCCAAGGTAAACATTGAAGGGCCAGATGTTGATATTGAAGGTCCTGAAGGTGGATTCAAAATGCCAAAGATGAAGATGCCTTCATTTGGATTCAAAGGACCAAAAATCCATGGTCCTGATGTAGACATGAACCTCCAAAAAGGTGACTTTGACATCAATGCACCAAGTGTTGACATTAAAGGACCAGAACTTGATATTGAAGGACCTGACGGCAAAATCAAAGGTTCAAAATTCAAGATGCCATCTATCTCAGGGCCAAAGATCTCAATGCCAGACGTGGATTTCAATCTGAAAGGTCCAAAGGTGAAGGGAGATATGGACGTGTCAGTGCCAAAGATAGAGGGAGACCTGAAGGCACCCAAGGTAAACATTGAAGGGCCAGATATTGACATTGAAGGTCCTGAAGGTGGATTCAAAATGCCAAAGATGAAGATGCCTTCATTTGGATTCAAAGGACCCAAAATCCATGGTCCTGATGTAGACATGAACCTCCCGGAAGGTGACTTTGACATCAATGCACCCAGTGTTGACATTAAAGGACCAGAGCTTGATATTGAAGGACCTGACGGCAAAATCAAAGGTTCAAAATTCAAGATGCCATCTATCTCAGGGCCAAAGATCTCAATGCCAGACGTGGATATCAATCTGAAAGGTCCAAAGATGAAGGGAGATATCGACGTGTCAGTGCCAAAGATAGAGGGAGACCTGAAGGCACCCAAGGTAAACATTGAAGGGCCAGATATTGACATTGAAGGTCCTGAAGGTGGATTCAAAATGCCAAAGATGAAGATGCCTTCATTTGGATTCAAAGGACCCAAAATCCATGGTCCTGATGTAGACATGAACCTCCCAAAAGGTGACTTTGACATCAATGCACCAAGTGTTGACATTAAAGGACCAGAGCTTGATATTGAAGGACCTGACGGCAAAATCAAAGGTTCAAAATTCAAGATGCCATCTATCTCAGGGCCAAAGATCTCAATGCCAGACGTGGATTTCAATCTGAAAGGTCCAAAGGTGAAGGGAGATATGGACGTGTCAGTGCCAAAGATAGAGGGAGACCTGAAGGCACCCAAGGTAAACATTGAAGGGCCAGATGTTGACATTGAAGGTCCTGAAGGTGGATTCAAAATGCCAAAGATGAAGATGCCTTCATTTGGATTCAAAGGACCCAAAATCCATGGTCCTGATGTAGACATCAACCTCCCGGAAGGTGACTTTGACATCAATGCACCCAGTGTTGACATTAAAGGACCAGAACTTGATATTGAAGGACCTGACGGCAAAATCAAAGGTTCAAAATTCAAGATGCCATCCATCTCAGGGCCAAAGATCTCAATGCCAAATGTGGATTTCAATCTGAAAGGTCCAAAGATGAAGGGAGATATGGACGTGTCAGTGCCAAAGATAGAGGGAGACCTGAAGGCACCCAAGGTAAACATTGAAGGGCCAGATATTGACATTGAAGGTCCTGAAGGTGGATTCAAAATGCCAAAGATGAAGATGCCTTCATTTGGATTCAAAGGACCCAAAATCCATGGTCCTGATGTAGACATGAACCTCCCGGAAGGTGACTTTGACATCAATGCACCCAGTGTTGACATTAAAGGACCAGAGCTTGATATTGAAGGACCTGACGGCAAAATCAAAGGTTCAAAATTCAAGATGCCATCTATCTCAGGGCCAAAGATCTCAATGCCAGACGTGGATTTCAATCTGAAAGGTCCAAAGATGAAGGGAGATATCGACGTGTCAGTGCCAAAGATAGAGGGAGACCTGAAGGCACCCAAGGTAAACATTGAAGGGCCAGATATTGACATTGAAGGTCCTGAAGGTGGATTCAAAATGCCAAAGATGAAGATGCCTTCATTTGGATTCAAAGGACCCAAAATCCATGGTCCTGATGTAGACATGAACCTCCCGGAAGGTGACTTTGACATCAATGCACCCAGTGTTGACATTAAAGGACCTGCACTTGATATTGAAGGACCCGACGGCAAAATCAAAGGTTCAAAATTCAAGATGCCATCCATCTCAGGGCCAAAGATCTCAATGCCAGACGTGGATTTCAATCTGAAAGGTCCAAAGGTGAAGGGAGATATGGACGTGTCAGTGCCAAAGATAGAGGGAGACCTGAAGGCACCCAAAGTAAACATTGAAGGCCCAGATATTGACATTGAAGGTCCTGAAGGTGGATTCAAAATGCCAAAGATGAAGATGCCTTCATTTGGATTCAAAGGACCCAAAATCCATGGTCCTGATGTAGATATGAACCTCCCAAAAGGTGACTTTGACATCAATGCACCCAGTGTTGACATTAAAGGACCAGAACTTGATATTGAAGGACCTGACGGCAAAATCAAAGGTTCAAAGTTCAAGATGCCATCTATCTCAGGGCCAAAGATCTCAATGCCAGACGTGGATTTCAATTTGAAAGGTCCAAAGGTGAAGGGAGATATGGACATGTCAGTGCCAAAGATAGAGGGAGACCTGAAGGCACCAAAAGTAAACATTGAAGGCCCAGATATTGACATTGAAGGTCCTGAAGGTGGATTCAAAATGCCAAAGATGAAGATGCCTTCATTTGGATTCAAAGGACCTAAGATCCATGGTCCTGATGTAGACATGAACCTCCCGAAGGGTGACTTTGACATCAATGCACCCAGTGTTGACATTAAAGGACCAGAACTTGATATTGAAGGACCTGACGGCAAAATCAAAGGTTCAAAATTCAAGATGCCATCTATCTCAGGGCCAAAGATCTCAATGCCAGACGTGGATTTCAATTTGAAAGGTCCAAAGGTGAAGGGAGATATGGACGTGTCAGTGCCAAAGATAGAGGGAGACCTGAAGGCACCCAAGGTAAACATTGAAGGCCCAGATATTGACATTGAAGGTCCTGAAGGTGGATTCAAAATGCCAAAGATGAAGATGCCTTCATTTGGATTCAAAGGACCTAAGATCCATGGTCCTGATGTAGACATGAACCTCCCGAAGGGTGACTTTGACATCAATGCACCCAGTGTTGACATTAAAGGACCAGAACTTGATATTGAAGGACCTGACGGCAAAATCAAAGGTTCAAAATTCAAGATGCCATCTATCTCAGGGCCAAAGATCTCAATGCCAGACGTGGATTTCAATCTGAAAGGTCCAAAGGTGAAGGGAGATATGGACGTGTCAGTGCCAAAGATAGAGGGAGACCTGAAGGCACCCAAGGTAAACATTGAAGGGACAGACATTGACATTGAAGGTCCTGAAGGTGGATTTAAAATGCCAAAGATTAAGATGCCTTCATTTGGATTCAAAGGACCCAAAATCCATGGTCCTGATGTAGACATGAACCTCCCGGAAGGTGACTTTGACATCAATGCACCCAGTGTTGACATTAAAGGACCAGAACTTGATATTGAAGGACCTGACGGCAAAATCAAAGGTTCAAAGTTCAAGATGCCATCTATCTCAGGACCAAAGATCTCAATGCCAGACGTGGATTTCAATCTGAAAGGTCCAAAGGTGAAGGGAGATATGGACGTGTCAGTGCCAAAGATAGAGGGAGACCTGAAGGCACCGAAAGTAAACATTGAAGGCCCAGATATTGACATTGAAGGTCCAGAAGGTGGATTCAAAATGCCAAAGATGAAGATGCCTTCATTTGGATTCAAAGGACCCAAAATCCATGGTCCTGATGTAGATATGAACCTCCCAAAAGGGGACTTTGACATCAATGCACCCAGTGTTGACATTAAAGGACCAGAACTTGATATTGAAGGACCTGACGGCAAAATCAAAGGTTCAAAATTCAAGATGCCATCTATCTCAGGGCCAAAGATCTCAATGCCAGACGTTGATTTCAATCTGAAAGGTCCAAAGGTGAAAGGAGATATGGACGTGTCAGTGCCAAAGATAGAGGGAGACCTGAAGGCACCGAAAGTAAACATTGAAGGCCCAGATATTGACATTGAAGGTCCTGAAGGTGGATTCAAAATGCCCAAAATAAACATGCCTTCATTTGGATTCAAAGGACCAAAATTGGAGGGTCCTGATGTTGATGTTAAACTACCCAAAGCTGACTTTGACATCAATGCACCCAGTGTTGACATAAAAGGACCAGAATTTGACATCGAAGGACCTGATGGCAAAATCAAAGGTCCAAAATTCAAGATGCCATCCATCTCAGGGCCAAAGATCTCAATGCCAGACGTGGATTTCAATCTGAAAGGGCCAAAGGTGAAGGGAAATGTGGATGTTTCAGTGCCAAAGATAGAGGGAGACCTGAAGGCACCTAAGGTAAACATTGAAGGAACAGACATTGGCATTGAAGTACCAGAAGGACACCTAAAAGGACCCACATTTAAAATGCCATCAATCTCAGGACCAAAGTTGTCAATGCCTGATGTGGATTTCAATCTTAAAGGGCCAAAGATGAAAGGAGAAATACATGGTGATGTAAGTGGTCCTAAAGCCGAAATTCATGCTGGTGACATGTCCCTTGACAGCCCTGAAAGTGGAACGAAAAAATCTAAGTTTAAAATGCCCAAATTTGGATTTAAAGGTAGCAAAGGAAAGGGCCTTGATGTTGATGTAAATGTTCCAAAACCAGATATCAATATTAAAGGTCCAAAGGTAAAGGGGGACATAGACGTCTTAATCCCAACTGGCGAAGCTGACTTAAAATCACCAACTGGCTCAATAGATGCTGATTTGAAGGGTGCTGAAGGAGGATTCAGGATGCCAAGATTCAAAATGCCCAAATTTGGCTTCAAAAGCCCTAAAATAGAAAAGCCGGACATTGATGTAAATCTTCCAGATGTTGACTTGAAAAGCCCAGATTTGGATATTGAAGGACCAGAAGGCAAAATCAAAGGGACAAAATTCAAAATGCCATCCATCTCAGGGCCAAACATCTCAATGCCAGACGTGGATTTCAATCTGAAAGGTCCAAAGGTGAAGGGAGATATGGACGTGTCAGTGCCAAAGATAGAGGGAGACCTGAAGGCACCAAAAGTAAACATTGAAGGGCCAGATGTTGACATTGACGGTCCTGAAGGTGGATTCAAAATGCCAAAAATTAAAATGCCTTCATTTGGATTCAAAGGACCTAAAATCCATGGTCCTGATGTAGACATAAACCTCCTGGAAGGTGACTTTGACATCAATGCACCCAGTGTTGACATTAAAGGGCCAGAACTTGATATTGAAGGACCCGACGGCAAAATCAAAGGCCCCAAATTTAAGATGCCATCCATCTCGATGCCAGACGTGGATTTCAATCTGAAAGGTCCAAAGGTGAAGGGAGATATGGACATGTCAGTGCCAAAGATAGAGGGAGATCTGAAGGCACCAAAAGTAAACATTGAAGGCCCAGATATTGACATTGACGGTCCTGAAGGTGGATTCAAAATGCCAAAAATGAAGATGCCTTCATTTGGATTCAAAGGACCCAAAATCCATGGTTCTGATGTAGACATGAACCTCCCGGAAGGTGACTTTGACATCAATGCACCCAGTGTTGACATTAAAGGACCAGAACTTGATATTGAAGGACCCGACGGCAAAATCAAAGGCCCCAAATTTAAGATGCCATCCATCTCAATGCCAGACGTGGATTTCAATCTGAAAGGTCCAAAGGTGAAGGGAGATATGGGCATGTCAGTGCCAAAGATAGAAGGAGACCTGAAGGCACCAAAAGTAAACATTGAAGGCCCAGATATTGACATTGACGGTCCTGAAGGTGGATTCAAAATGCCAAAAATGAAGATGCCTTCATTTGGATTCAAAGGACCCAAAATCCATGGTCCTGATGTAGACATGAACCTCCCGGAAGGTGACTTTGACATCAATGCACCCAGTGTTGACATTAAAGGACCAGAACTTGATATTGAAGGACCCGACGGCAAAATCAAAGGCCCCAAATTTAAGATGCCATCCATCTCAATGCCAGACGTGGATTTCAATCTGAAAGGTCCAAAGGTGAAGGGAGATATGGGCATGTCAGTGCCAAAGATAGAAGGAGACCTGAAGGCACCAAAAGTAAACATTGAAGGCCCAGATATTGACATTGACGGTCCTGAAAGTGGATTCAAAATGCCAAAAATGAAGATGCCTTCATTTGGATTCAAAGGACCCAAATTCCATGGTCCTGATGTAGACATGAACCTCCCGGAAGGTGACTTTGACATCAATGCACCCAGTGTTGACATTAAAGGACCAGAACTTGATATTGAAGGACCCGACGGCAAAATCAAAGGCCCCAAATTTAAGATGCCATCCATCTCAATGCCAGACGTGGATTTCAATCTGAAAGGTCCAAAGGTGAAGGGAGGTATAGACATGTCAGTGCCAAAGATAGAGGGAGACCTGAAGGCACCAAAAGTAAACATTGAAGGCCCAGATATTGACATTGACGGTCCTGAAGGTGGATTCAAAATGCCAAAAATGAAGATGCCTTCATTTGGATTCAAAGGACCCAAAATCCATGGTCCTGATGTAGATATGAACCTCCCGGAAGGTGACTTTGACATCAATGCACCCAGTGTTGACATTAAAGGACCAGAACTTGATATTGAAGGACCCGATGGCAAAATCAAAGGCCCCAAATTCAAGATGCCATCCATCTCAGGGCCAAAGATCTCAATGCCAGACGTGGATTTCAATCTGAAAGGTCCAAAGGTGAAGGGAGGTATAGACATGTCAGTGCCAAAGATAGAGGGAGACCTGAAGGCACCAAAAGTAAACATTGAAGGCCCAGATATTGACATTGACGGTCCTGAAGGTGGATTCAAAATGCCAAAAATGAAGATGCCTTCATTTGGATTCAAAGGACCCAAAATCCATGGTCCTGATGTAGATATGAACCTCCCGGAAGGTGACTTTGACATCAATGCACCCAGTGTTGACATTAAAGGACCAGAACTTGATATTGAAGGACCCGATGGCAAAATCAAAGGCCCCAAATTCAAGATGCCATCCATCTCAGGGCCAAAGATCTCAATGCCAGACGTGGATTTCAATCTGAAAGGTCCAAAGGTGAAGGGAGGTATAGACATGTCAGTGCCAAAGATAGAGGGAGACCTGAAGGCACCAAAAGTAAACATTGAAGGCCCAGATATTGACATTGACGGTCCTGAAGGTGGATTCAAAATGCCAAAAATGAAGATGCCTTCATTTGGATTCAAAGGACCCAAAATCCATGGTCCTGATGTAGATATGAACCTCCCGGAAGGTGACTTTGACATCAATGCACCCAGTGTTGACATTAAAGGACCAGAACTTGATATTGAAGGACCCGATGGCAAAATCAAAGGCCCCAAATTCAAGATGCCATCCATCTCAGGGCCAAAGATCTCAATGCCAGACGTGGATTTCAATCTGAAAGGTCCAAAGGTGAAGGGAGGTATAGACATGTCAGTGCCAAAGATAGAGGGAGACCTGAAGGCACCAAAAGTAAACATTGAAGGCCCAGATATTGACATTGACGGTCCTGAAGGTGGATTCAAAATGCCAAAAATGAAGATGCCTTCATTTGGATTCAAAGGACCCAAAATTCATGGTCCTGATGTAGATATGAACCTCCCGGAAGGTGACTTTGACATCAATGCACCCAGTGTTGACATTAAAGGACCAGAACTTGATATTGAAGGACCTGACGGCAAAATCAAAGGTTCAAAATTCAAGATGCCATCCATCTCAGGGCCAAAGATCTCAATGCCAGACGTGGATTTCAATCTGAAAGGTCCAAAGGTGAAGGGAGGTATAGACATGTCAGTGCCAAAGATAGAGGGAGACCTGAAGGCACCAAAAGTAAACATTGAAGGCCCAGATATTGACATTGACGGTCCTGAAGGTGGATTCAAAATGCCAAAAATGAAGATGCCTTCATTTGGATTCAAAGGACCCAAAATCCATGGTCCTGATGTAGACATGAACCTCCCGAAGGGTGACTTTGACATCAATGCACCCAGTGTTGACATTAAAGGACCAGAACTTGATATTGAAGGACCTGACGGCAAAATCAAAGGTTCAAAATTCAAGATGCCATCCATATCAGGGCCAAAGATCTCAATGCCAGATGTGGATTTCAATCTGAAAGGTCCAAAGGTGAAGGGAGATATGGACGTGTCAGTGCCAAAGATAGAGGGAGACCTGAAGGCACCCAAGGTAAACATTGAAGGGCCAGATGTTGACATTGAAAGTCCTGAAGGTGGATTCAAAATGCCAAAGATGAAGATGCCTTCATTTGGATTCAAAGGACCCAAAATCCATGGTCCTGATGTAGACATGAACCTCCCAAAGGGTGACTTTGACATCAATGCACCCAGTGTTGACATTAAAGGACCAGAACTTGATATTGAAGGACCTGACGGCAAAATCAAAGGTTCAAAATTCAAGATGCCATCCATCTCAGGGCCAAAGATCTCAATGCCAGATGTGGATTTCAATCTGAAAGGTCCAAAGGTGAAGGGAGATATGGACGTGTCAGTGCCAAAGATAGAGGGAGACCTGAAGGCACCCAAGGTAAACATTGAAGGGCCAGATATTGACATTGAAGGTCCTGAAGGTGGATTCAAAATGCCAAAGATGAAGATGCCTTCATTTGGATTCAAAGGACCCAAACTCCATGGTCCTGATGTAGACATGAACCTCCCAAAAGGTGACTTTGACATCAATGCACCAAGTGTTGACATTAAAGGACCAGAACTTGATATTGAAGGACCTGACGGCAAAATCAAAAGCCCCAAATTCAAGATGCCATCCATCTCAGGGCCAAAGATCTCAATGCCAGACGTGGATTTCAATCTGAAAGGTCCAAAGGTGAAGGGAGATATGGACGTGTCAGTGCCAAAGATAGAGGGAGACCTGAAGGCACCCAAGGTAAACATTGAAGGGCCAGATGTTGACATTGAAGGTCCTGAAGGTGGATTCAAAATGCCAAAAATTAAGATGCCTTCATTTGGATTCAAAGGACCGAAAATCCATGGTCCTGATGTAGACATGAACTTCCCGAAGGGTGACTTTGACATCAATGCACCCAGTGTTGACATTAAAGGACCAGAACTTGATATTGAAGGACCTGACGGCAAAATCAAAGGTTCAAAATTCAAGATGCCATCCATCTCAGGGCCAAAGATCTCAATGCCAGACGTGGATTTCAATCTGAAAGGTCCAAAGGTGAAGGGAGATATGGACGTGTCAGTGCCAAAGATAGAGGGAGACCTGAAGGCACCCAAGGTAAACATTGAAGGGCCAGATATTGACATTGAAGGTCCTGAAGGTGGATTCAAAATGCCAAAGATGAAGATGCCTTCATTTGGATTCAAAGGACCGAAAATGCATGGTCCTGATGTAGACATAAATCTCCCAAAGGGTGACTTTGACATCAATGCACCCAGTGTTGACATTAAAGGGCCAGAACTTGATATTGAAGGACCTGACGGCAAAATCAAAGGTTCAAAATTCAAGATGCCATCCATCTCAGGGCCAAAGATTTCATTGCCAGACGTGGATTTCAATCTGAAAGGTCCAAAGGTGAAGGGAGATATGGACGTGTCAGTGCCAAAGATAGAGGGAGACCTGAAGGCACCCAAGGTAAACATTGAAGGGCCAGATATTGACATTGACGGTCCTGAAGGTGGATTCAAAATGCCAAAGATGAAGATGCCTTCATTTGGATTCAAAGGACCCAAAATCCATGGTCCTGATGTAGACATGAACCTCCCGGAAGGTGACTTTGACATCAATGCACCCAGTGTTGACATTAAAGGACCAGAGCTTGATATTGAAGGACCTGACGGCAAAATCAAAGGTTCAAAATTCAAGATGCCATCTATCTCAGGGCCAAAGATCTCAATGCCAGACGTGGATTTCAATCTGAAAGGTCCAAAGATGAAGGGAGATATCGACGTGTCAGTGCCAAAGATAGAGGGAGACCTGAAGGCACCCAAGGTAAACATTGAAGGGCCAGATATTGACATTGAAGGTCCTGAAGGTGGATTCAAAATGCCAAAGATGAAGATGCCTTCATTTGGATTCAAAGGACCCAAAATCCATGGTCCGGATGTAGACATAAACCTCCCGGAAGGTGACTTTGACATCAATGCACCAAGTGTTGATATTAAAGGACCAGAACTTGATATTGAAGGACCTGACGGCAAAATCAAAGGTTCAAAATTCAAGATGCCATCTATCTCAGGGCCAAAGATCTCAATGCCAGACGTGGATTTCAATCTGAAAGGTCCAAAGGTGAAGGGAGATATGGACGTGTCACTGCCAAAGTTAGAGGGAGACCTGAAGGCACCCACGGTAAACATTGAAGGGCCAGATGTTGACATTGAAGGTCCTGAAGGTGGATTCAAAATGCCAAAGATGAAGATGCCTTCATTTGGATTCAAAGGACCTAAAATACATGGCCCTGATGTAGACATGAACCTCCCAAAGGGTGACTTTGACATCAATGCACCCAGTGTTGACATTAAAGGACCAGAACTTGATTATGAAGGACCTGACGGCAAAATCAAAGGCCCCAAATTCAAGATGCCATCAATCTCAGGTCCAAATATTTCAATGCCTGATGTGGATTTCAATCTTAAAGGTCCAAAGGTGAAGGGAGATATGGACGTGTCAGTGCCAAAGATAGAGGGAGACCTGAAGGTACCGAAAGTAAACATTGAAGGCCCAGATGTTGACATTGAAGGTCCTGAAGGTGGATTCAAAATGCCAAAAATGAAGATGCCTTCATTTGGATTCAAAGGACCTCAAATCCATGGTCCTGATGTAGACATGAACCTCCCAAAGGGTGACTTTGACATCAATGCACCCAGTGTTGACATTAAAGGACCAGAACTTGATTATGAAGGACCTGACGGCAAAATCAAAGGTTCAAAATTCAAGATGCCATCAATCTCAGGTCCAAATTTGTCAATGCCTGATGTGGACTTTAATCTGAAAGGACCAAAGATGAAAGGAGAGGTTGACCTTCCCAAAGTGCAAGGAGACATAAAAATTCCTGCGGTAGACATTGAGGGGTCAGATGCTGATTTTGAAGGTGGATTCAAGATGCCAAAGATTAAAATCCCTACATTTGGATTTAGAGGACCCAAAATAGATGGTTCTGATGTGGATGTTCATCTTCCTACAGCTGGCATTGATGTCAGTTCCCCCAGTGTTGACATTAAAGGACCAGAAATTGATACTAGTCTTGAAGCCCCCGATGTTGACATCAGTGTCAAAGGGAAGAAGGGCAAGTTTAAACTACCTAAAATGAAAGGGAAGGTTAAGAAAACTGATATTGATGTTGAAACACCCCATGTTGATATGGATTTAGAGTCACCTGATATCAAACTGAAAGGAACAAAGGTAAAAAAGGAAGGCTTTTTTGGAAGGCTTCATTTTCCTAATGTTGAATTTGATATAAAATCTCCAAAAGTAAAACATGAAAGTTCACTAGCTGGAGGATTGAAATCATCTGACTTGGATTTGCCATCTGCCAGCCTGAAATCGAATGTCAAGGACTTGGATCTGAATTTAGAAGGTCCAGATGTAAAATTATCAACACCCAAAATTAAAATGCCAAAAGTAAACACAACAATTTCGGATACTGACATCAATTTAAATGGACAAGGAGATGCATCTTTTTCAGGGGGTTTTAAAGGACCAAAACTAGACTTTAAGGGAGAAGGAGAGTTGGACTCAGCTGGGGGACTACATTACCCAGAGGGGAATATAACATTTCCAAAACTTAAGGTACCAAAGTTTGGCATTGCTTTGCCTCAGTTGGAGGGACGAGAGGTAGGAGTAGACGTGGAGTCTGGTGCATCAGCAAGTGGAAATCAAACTGTTCAAGCCCCCACTTTCAGTGGAAAAGTTACGTCTCAGAGTGTCGAGGTCCAGAGTCCAGAATTGAAGCACAGTGGTGGGAAAGTTAAGGGGAAAATGCCAAGGTTCTTTGGAAAATCTAAATCAAAGGGTGGCAGTGCAGTTGATTTAAGCCTCCAGGGGCCAGAGCTAGAAATGAGTGGCAGTGGAAAGGGTGGTAAAGTCTCTAAAGAGTTAAGTTTAAGTTCTGGGGAATTGTTAAGTAGGAAGTTGGAAGCAGAAGGTGGTTCCGGGCTTAGTGTGTCACCAAAGAGCAAATCTGCCTCACTGGATCTGTTTAAAAAATCAAGGCATCGCTCTTCTTCTATGAGTGATGAGGGAGATCTTGGCTCTTCTTCTCCTTCGGGTCACTTGGAGGCAGAAGGTGGTGACATTTCGTTGGATCTGGGTGGGGCTAAGGTGAAAGGAAAGAAAGGCAAGTTAAAGTTTGGGACCTTTGGAGGTTTTGGCTCCAAGTCAAAAGGCTCATATGAAGTGTCACTAGGCGAAGATAGTGAAGCAAGAGTAGAGGGAAGTGCAGGTGTTTCTCTCCCCTCAAAGAAATCAAGAATGTCTTCATCCTCCAGTAGCGACAGTGGGTCAAGAGGAGGTTTTCGTTTTCCAAGAGTTGAACTGACCGTGTCACCTAAGAAATGATGAATTATAAGGCTATAAAATTAAACCTTCTCATGTTATGCCTATACTCTGTTTCATACATAGAACATTCACATCTGCTCAAGTATTACAAAACTTGACAGAAAGCTCACAATCATCTCAATCAATATAGAGCAATAATCTTCCCTTCAACTTTTCCCAAATTTCACAGGGATGCATGAGACCGTTTTTAATAACATTTAACTGTAAATAAGATACATTTGTATTGTAATATTAAATATTGTTTTTGTACATAGTCAAAATTTATTGAACATAAACCATCTTACAAAATCTCTACAAAAACCACCAATAGTGCCTCACATGATTAGTCCAAGTGTCTTACTGAATTCTGTTAAATGGATTAGGTGTGGTATTTTTGTATCCCGGGTTCTTTGCACAGAAATGATATGGTATCATTTGTAATGTATATTACTTCGATTATGTAACCAAACAGCAAAAACAACTGCTTTTGTTTTGAAGCTTTGAATATATAATCAATGCAGACATATTTACTCACCTCAGAGCTGGACCTTGACATTCGACCTAAAGTTATGCCGTTAGAGATCATAATAACAAAGTCATTTCATACTTCTGTAAACTATAAATTGTATTTACTGCTGTCAAAACAAAATCATATATTGTATGGATAATCAATACACCAATGTTATTTTTTTGTTTTTGCAATGTCTCTTTTCATTTAAAACAAAACTAATATACTGTTCTTTCACTGTAGAAATTAAATTGACCTCAAAAGTCAAATTGAGATTTACTCAAACATTGCAATCTACAGAACAATTCCTGTTTCAGAACTGCTAAAATTAGGTTTATCCGAACAATGCATCACTTTGTCCTAGTGTGTTAATGTTGTGTGGTTGTTTTTCTATCTATATTTGACCACATGGATGGTTCTGTTCTTTCATTCTCAGTTTCTTCAATTCTCACTTCTGTTAATTAAAGTTTTTTATGTGTTTTCTGTTTGATTAAAGGAATTGTCACAAGTAAAAAGTCACACATTGCTCCAATCACTTGTATAGAAAATGAAACTATCTGCAGTGTTTATATTAGAAACAAACTGCCAAACTGCAAATTGTCTTTCATTTAATTGATAGACATTGAAATGAATTATATGAGTGTTTTTTTTGATGTATGCATTCTGCAAAATCAAATAAACTAATGAGTCACCTGTTGCTGAATTTCTTGAATGTTGTGTAATTGGCTTCATCCCCAAGCAATAGCTTTCACAATCAGCTCTCTCTTATTCTTTTTTAAATAAATAGACAGTAGAAAGCACCGTATTTACTAGGTAACGGCTATTAGATATTGATATTGAATTCCATGCTTATTACTTACTAACATTCATGGACTGTGGGGATGAATAGAAAGTTACATTGTCTTTTTATATTAGAACATCACAAATACAACACCTCTCTATTCTGTGGGGTCTTTTGGTAAGTGACATACATTGGTAGAATAATGCAACTTGTGTTTTCATTGACACAGAGAATACATTTTTGAGTTATGCAATATCTTAACAATCACTTCCTTTCTTAACCTGAGGCGCAAATATGGAAAAACTAATTTTGGAATGAAGAGTATGTATGACACACGTACACACAACCAGACTTCCTGTAGTTCCAAAGATCATGATGTTGCCATGGTGACACAAGGGAAGGTGAATAAAGTGATTATGTGCTGTTGAGCTGCAACGGCTTGCTAGGCTACCTGGCTGGAATGTATTTATATTTTACAATACAATTCAATACAATATCTGACCACCCAGCTAACACAATTTAATTCCAGGAAGTTACCTCAATGTTATTTTAGTCTCTGCAAAGTCATGGTTAGGTACATGTGGTGTCAATTGAGTATTTGCAGTATTTTGTTTAACATACTTTTTTGGTAACATTGGTAGGAAGTCCTGAACACAAGTGCATATGGATCAGATTTATACCGTTTAGCAAGAATCATCCAGTACAATCAAATCAACATCAGATTAAGACTGCATTTTATCACTTCAAGTTACACTAGATAAAAGCAGTGTATTCATGCTCTTTTAAAAGTAGTCAAGAAAATAACATGCCAGTTATGTTTAGCGTGGCCCACCATTGTCAAAGCACTGTTTTGCCAAGAACACAGGAAGGGATCCCTATGTTCCTGGTTGTTTGAATGCAATTGTTGGGGTAGCGGTGAGGAAGGAACTTGTCAGGAATTTCCTCTAGAAGAGGAAAGTGTTCCTTTCCTCTTCAAAGGAAAATATTTGTTCGCAAAAAGAGGCACAAGAGACAGAAACATTGGAGGAACGCTGTTGGAGCTTTAGTAACGTTGTAGACATTTTGAATTTGAGCACATTAACGTGTTTATTGCTGCCATCATTAAATAGAGTAGAGTTTGGAGGCATTGCAGTGACTGGAATCATTCAAAAGGTAAAAAATCGTGGCGTATGTGTGTGTGTAAAGTAGGCAAAGTAATACACATTGCTACTTGGTACTATATTACACAAAATGTAATTCTTGAGATGTTTATAATTCTTATTAACTGCAAGTTTCTTTCTGAAAGCTATGGTATAATTGACCAATTCTTGTTTTGATTGTCAACCTACAGCCTGAAAACTGTACAGTAACTGAAGTATTGTTTGCTGATTCAAAAGCTACTTAGCATTTATGTTAAAATCTCAGATGTGGGGTGACTGTTGGGTTAAGATGAATGGTATACTATACTTATAACATAAAACATAAAATGGAACAACTTGAAGAAAGAGATTTTCATTTAACACATTGCAGTGTCTATAAGAATGTTAATTCCTGCAAAACTGACAGTATGCCAGTTCAAATACAATTGCTCTTCCGTGTCTTTTAGATGTTTACTAAAATGACAAAATATCTGCTATTGATTCTGGGCATAATCTTAAGAAAAATACCTTTTCTAATAATGAACCAGACAAAAAAAGAATACAAATATAACAGAAAAAGTATAAAATATTTCAGTTGGCATTATGCACATTTTCAAAACATTGTCTGCTTTATGAAGTGTATTAAGTGTGCAGACATGTTGTAATTGGAAAGTATTGCATTTTAATTATTTGTTATTTGGTTATTTAGGATAATTTCATTATTTACAGTGCATATTAGGCCTACAAGATATGAAAGACAGCCCCAAATCAGACAGATGTTTGAGGATCATTTGGATAGCACTGGTACAGACTGTCATGTCATGTGTCATGTGGAGCTGAAACAGATGGTGTCCTTGACTCCTGCAGAAATAAAAGGTGGATACTGAGTCCTATTGCATTGTTATAATTAATATTAGTAAATCACTTCACTGCTCATTCTGACATTCTTCTGTAACAACAAAGACAGAACAAGAAACGTTTTGTATACATTTTTATACGTGAAATTACTGTACAATACAATCAGCATCAGCCTTGCGCTGAACCAAAAATCTATTTGGTATTTTCATTTTGTATCCACAATTCTAGCTCAGATTGTTCGTGGAGCTGTGTAACATCTCAATCAAGAATAAGAGGAGAGCACTGTCCTTTTGTATTTAAAATGCAGTACATAAATTAGCATAGTGTTAAGGCCACCTGGGGTGATTAAGGGAAGATAAGGACACCTTGTGATTAATCACCTCAGCGTTGGACTGTAAGTGGGGGAGATCTCATGTGGCAATGATTTCTGCATTTACAAAACTAGATCACTGGATTAGTGTAGTCCAGTATGCTCAAAGTTAGACTATTATTCACTTTGCTTAATATGGCTATATAGTATACTAATAGTACTAAATATAATACTAAATACTATAAATAAAAACATTTTTAAACCAAGCACAAGCATATTATATATTTGTGACATTTCTGTGTAACAAATGGTGATAAACTCCTGCTCAGTTAGAGTTCCTCCATAAATAAGTAATTTGTTAACACAACATTACCTGCTAGACAGGGCAAATGGACAATGGACATATACACAGAATATGATAAATTCGTGTTGTATTTAGTTTTAACAATAAACAATAGGAATTAATAAACAGATAACTGTTAAATAATTACAGCTCTTACTGTAATAACCTTAGATAGTGTGCCAACAAAGGAGCAGGAATATCAGTCTTTTATTTACAAAAAATATTTGCATGAAAACAAAGGATGATCCATTCAGTCAACACTATGCCCCCAAAACCCCTGCTGTGACTTGCATATTTCTTAATAATTTAAATAATAACTATAAATTAATATAATGTGCATCCAAGGTGTTAAATAAAAGCCTAGCAAGAAGAATGTGAAAGTCCAATTAGCCCAAGAAATATCTGAAGAAGAACATGTTGATACTGTACATGCATCTGTGACTGAGTAGCGTGAATATGTAATGTTTTTCTCAGCCTTGACTTATAATCACATGCATATTGGCAGTTAGGAAAAGGGCACATGGTTAGAATTAAGCTATGGTGCAACGATCTTGGAGTGTTCCTTAACACTCTCAGAAAACAGTAATGGTAAATACTGTATATTGTATTCTATGCCAGACTTCAGACAAAAGTAGTCTAATATTTTAGCATAGTTTCAAATAGGGCATTCATATTTCAGAAATGGTACGGAGAGATGCTAATGCTATGGGCTAACTGTTTAATGTTTCTTGGCCCAAAGATTCAACAGTCAAGTGGTGCACACAGGATATGAATAAACCATAGATAGCACCAGTGGTACCAAAGCAGCAAATCCCTTGTATACAGCAGGAAAGAAGATGAGGCAGATGAGATACACAGCAGCATATTGACATTTATCTTCAACAGTATGCATGTTACAATCACTTCTTCTCTCAGCCGTAGTGTGTGGGCTACCAAAGTCCCACGTGATACAAATGGGACAAGAAAAACACACACACTCACATATTGCTTCTATTTTGGGGTTTGCCATTCGCCAATGGTCAGCTTTGGGTGATATCCTCAAGTTTCTATGTAATGCGCAGACATCATTATAAATATATATCCAAATAAAAATATACAATAGCAAACATTTGACTTGCTAACATGTGCCATTACTGGGCTGTGTAATTCCAGCTTTGTATTATTGATGGTCAAAATCTATTGATTACACAACAAGGGTTATTTGGCTTGTATGTGTAGTTGTGTCCAAGGGCTTTCTCGTTTTCAACTCTCAATGTATTACGTCCCATGGACTCCAGCAGATGTTCCATATCAGTTAAACTGTCCACATTTTCCCACTAATCCCAACCCCCTATATTTCAGTTCCCATTCTTTTTGTTAACTGAGATAACTGATTTGCCCCTGTGATAAAAACATCTTTGCATGCCTTCCTACTGTATATAATCCAAAGTTTAAATGAAATAGCATTTACCTCTGACATCGAAATGTGTGAAGTTAACATTTTGGGGGGGGAAATTGGCAAGTGTTTGAGGCTTTATCACCATTTATCACCCGGGTTTAAGAATGATGGAGGTATGATAATCCTTCTGCATGGTTACCTGCACTGGGAGATTGTGCCTGTCTGTCTCTCCTGGGAGTTTGTCAGATGTGGAGGCAGTGGTGGAAATGCATTTGAGTGTATACATTAACCTATATGTCTGTACGTGTGTGTGTGTCGGTGTATGTCCAGTATGAGCATGTGCACGTGTTTGTGTAATTGTGAGGGCATGTGTTTTCTAGTTCATGTATGAAAATATTTGAGTATATGTGGACGTATGATAGAGCATGGTCACGTGTCTTAAAGTGGGTGCACAGATTCATGTGTATGATGGTTACAGTTGCTTGTACGCTTGCGTTAATACTTAATATACATGTTGGAAGAGAGTGGGTGTATTCTCCATATACGAGCTCGATAGCCCAGTGTGGACCCTGCTACCAGAGAGTGATGGTGTAGTTCGCTGGGGTTGCTTTCCCTCCTTCGCTGAGATTTGATTTACTTGTCTGAGGTGTGACCTCATCATCCAGGCTGTGTGATACCCCACCTCCCCAAGGCAGGATCCACCTCAACATCATCAGCTGGTAGAAACTGGGCAGGGCTTGTGTGAGACATCTCTGATTCCTGTTAGTTTGACGCATGTGTGCTTGCTTGCGTGTGTCTAGGAGAGACACAGGGAGTGTGTGTGTGTGTCTATGAGAGAGAGAGCGAAGAGAGAGAGAGAGAGAGAGAGAGAGAGAGAGAGAGAGAGAGAGAGAAAGAAAGGTAGAGCAAGAGTGAGCGAGAGAGAGAGACAAAGCAATACAGCGTATATCATGCATGTGCATTAACCGATCCCCAGCAGCGGCAGAGGCAGAAACAGCAGCAGAGAGAAGAAGCGAGAGAGAGAGAGAGAAAGCGAGAGAGAGAGAGAGAGAGAGAGAGAGAGTTAGAGGGAGGGAAGATAAGCTCGGTCACAGAACAAAAGCTGCAGAGACTGTTCATGGTCTTAGCTTATGCCCTCTAAAAAAGAGCAGTGGGGTAAAGGAGCACAATAGAAAGGCACAGTGACACTGAATCCAAAGCGGCTTCTTCTCCATGTTTTTGGGGATCCTGCATTCGACTGCCCTCATCTCCAAACAGAAAGGATGTCCGTGTCGGGGAAGAAGGACTTTGACGTGAAGCAGATCCTCAGGCTCCGCTGGCGTTGGTTCAGTCACTCCTCCCAGAGTTCTGCTGGAGGGGGAGGCGGAGGTGGAGGAGCTTACATCCAGCAAGAGGGCTTCGACCACAGGGGCACACCAGTCCAGAGTCGGCTCAAGAGTCACTCCCGGGACAGAGGTGGGCTCCGGAAGAGCAGCAACAGTCCAGTCCATAGTATCCTAGTGCCGACTCCTGGTCCCACACCTGTATGTGTCAGGGCAGGCCGTCAATCATGGCACAACCTGCACAGGCCCATCTACCACCTGGCAGCCAGCCAGGAGGCTCCAAAAAGAGGTGATTCCTCCAACAACACTGAGGAGGCGGAAGCCAAGAGCAACCTGGAGAATGTGAATAGCAATACAGAGGACCTCTCCGAGGTGGAAGCAGGAGAAAGGTACGACATTACTCAAGGAATTTCACTTGGGAAGAGACAGGTTAGATGTCCTTAAGGAGAGTATATGGATTTCTCTGAAAATAACGCCTTGTTGTCAGTGATGGTAAAGAATGTCATGGGCTCGTGTTCTGATTCTTAATCATATAATCTGAGGAGTTACTTTACTAATTGTTATTTGATCAGGTCTTTGAACTGTGCCACGGACCAGATTTCTTTTTTAATACCAACTTTGAACTTGTACGTTTTGCAAGTTGTCTCAGTAATTAACTAGTTAGTTGCATGGAGCTATCATTTTCCAATTAACTTTAGTGAAGCAGCTGTCCCTATCCCTCACCTGGGGATAGTTTATTTAGTGTTCATGGGGCTCAGCCAGGCAAGCTAATAAAACATCTTCTAAATTATTCATTGGAGGGACATCAAGGTTTCGCATGTTACTTTGTGCTCTTTTGCAGATAACGTATTACTATTAGAAGCTACAGTAGCTCTTTAGAGTTATTCATGATGTCTCCCAGCTACTGAGTTGCACGTCTTTTTGCACAGAATGTATTCACCCACCAGAGTAAAAAGTGGTTACAGGAAGAACACCATTACATCACAGAACACTGGTGCCGGTTGCTTAAAAGAGAAAGCAGAAGAGAGGGAAAGAGCAAACGCATTAATTATCCACACCAGAGCAAATACCACAGTTCACATGAAACCATTATTCTGCAGTTTGCCCACTAGAACCCATTCCAATGCCGTCATCATCCTCTTACCCTCTTATACTCTAGGTGTTTGTTATGCGGTCCGTTCATATGGCATCTTATTTTCCCCTGTGTGATCTCGCGCGGTTCTTGGAGGTAAACAGGTGTTGTAGGAGCAGGTTGTGTGATGTCTGGCGTGCACTAAAGGCACCTGTCACCAGGATGAAAAGAGCTTCACTCCTTTCATCTGTTATCTGGCACACTTAGGCGGATTGGCCTTTGTGTGAGATTGACTACTATTTTCTCTAGTGGATGATGGCGTCTTCAAACGAACGCCTGTCCGATTCCTTGTTCAGGGACTAGAGACTTTTGTATGTCCTGAACGTCATCAACAACATCGTCACAAACCATTTTCAGTCCCAGTATGATCATCTTTATTTTAATTTCCATAATCCTAAACGATTCCTGTAAATATGATGATTTATTATGAAATTCTCAGCTGCTCTTCAAATCAACCACCCAATGGCCTATATTGATAGCTGCTTATGTGCTCAGCATGAGCGCCAAATAACACAAGATGTGCATGAATAATATTCAGACTAGAAAATACTGTATTTTCTTCCATGTTGGAATTATTTACAGTTAATAATAGTTTACAGTTACAGTTTTTCTCCCGGGTCATTGAGTTCACTCATTAGAATATGAACAAACATTATGACCTGACTTTATGTAACTTTTTAAATATCAAATTCATGCCCATCCTTAGCTTTTGTCCCAACATCATTTGACATTATGCTATATAACTCTAAAATGAGAGGAGATGCAGATAGAAAAAGCCTCTAGATGTTCAGGATGACAGGTTCCATGAATGAGCAGCTATATTTTTAACCATAGAAAGATATTTAAATCACCATTTTCTACTATAGGCCTACAGATGAATTGATTATGCTGTCAGCATCTGTTTTACATAATCATTGAATAAGGGAGATTTTTTTCAACCACAGCATTTATTGAATCAGTAAACCGTGGCATTTGGGTTGCAAAGCATTTTCAACATGGAACATAATCGTGAGAAACATATTTGCAAGCTTTTCAATGAATTGGTACATGTTGTAAACATGAAGTTAAGATGGTCCTATCATATGCGGTATGTACCTCGATGCACTGAAGTGTGAAGTATGTCTACATTACAAGTTATTGCTGTAATGTTCATCCTCAGCCAAAGCAGATGTGTGTGGGACAATGATATACACATTCATTTGCGCCAACTGCCGGTTGCTCCCATTACGTCTCACTTCATAAATTGTTGACACGTAATTTGTCACAATCTCACGAGGCTATATGTAGAATACAGAAGTGTTGCGTGAATCTTGGAAAATATGTTCGTCATATTCTCTGGGACTAGCATAGAAAGTACATTGGGGTTTGTGCCCTGAATGTCCACTTGTTTAATGGGGATACATTTTCAGGTGAAAGTTTTACTTTAATTAGTGTAATCCTTTTGTGACAGTATATTTTTAGTATGACAATTTGCCTCCAAAGCCCATATGACATAATCTACTAAATATTTTGCAACATACTTAATAACATACTTAGATATGTTTATGTTATGTGCATGTTTCTCCCACCTCCCTTTGTCTGGAGAAATGATGGAGCTCCACCCAAATGAAATAGGAACCCTGACCTCCCCATATAAAGAGCGCAACAGAGGTTAGAGTCAGCAGCTGTTCGTTTGAATGATATCTCAATTCCCTCTCGATTGCCTTGGAGTCGGAGACAGACCACGCCTTCCCCTGTCAACAGCTGTAACTCAGAGCATTCCTTGATTCCTTCACCTACCACAAGGTTTATAAGGTCTGACTTGGTAGCTGACACTTGGATAGATGTTGTTAAAACATAATACATTAGGTGACAAAATTGACTTTTTGTATGTTGAGGAATGGCAACCTTGTGAGCGAGAAATTATTGTACACTTTTTGTGATGTCATACTATGTCATGGTTTCACAGTTTGCTGTCGACTATGACAACTTAATTTATTTATGATAACAATGTTTTCGAGGGTAGATTAAAGTGAAGGACAGTGAAATCACTGTGATCAGCCCCTTTGCTTTCCCATCCTACAATGGAAATAACAGAATAGACTGCATCTTATGCCAAACGATCTTGTATAATAGGGTTCAAAGAATTTTCCTGGAATAAACTTGAATCCAATAATGTAATCCCTGACACAGCTTTCCAAGTATTTCATATGCATATGAATTAGAAAAGACCACAGCTTAGTCCACCAATGCCCCAAGGCAGTCTTATTCAATCATTTGCATTCACAGTTGAATAACAGAGTTTTGGCTTTAGGATGCTGGTGTGCAGTACTGGTGTAGGACGGCATTAAAAAATCATTCAAAATATGAGAGACAGACATGTGCTGTGTTGATATTCCCCTTCAATTTCACTTATTTTATTTCTCCTCTTTCAACAGACAATTTGCAAAGTGCTTTACCATGTGTACCAAGGTTCTTTCCCTTATACCATGTATGTGTTCAGTACTAATACACTCCATGGGTAACTTATCACAGAAGTAGAGCTATGAGAACTATGTGGTTTAATCTAGTCACAGCAATCCAATGTTTGTTTGTTTTTGACAATTCTTTCAACAATGGTGCCTTATCTTAATATATAGGTAACTGTGTTAATCTGTTGGCGACTCTAATTTACACCAGACACTGATTAATTGTAAGTAACATATTGTAGCTCTGCGCTAGATCTCATACTGGAGTCCTTGGACTTCAATCCACAAACTAGCTAGAGGGAAACATTTTGCTGAGACCAGCACAATTTTCACTTAAACATAAATTCCCACTTTCTAGAAAAATTCCCTCGACATTATGATGCAGCCTCAGCAGTATAATCACAGGTAATCTCCGGGAAGGGATTCCAAATCTCTATAAGGAATTAACTGTAGCCCTTACCACCGCAAAATACTACTCTATGCTTTAACGGCAAAAAAAAGGCAGCTGTTAAAAACATATTTCCTATGGCAAAATGTTACTATCGTAGTGTTTCTCCTCTCCCAGCCCATTTGATTCATATGTTCAGAACTGACACCAGTCTTCCCGCACAGTCAAATCTATTAATCTCACTAATTCTTGGAACCTCTGATTGATCACTTAACATTCTAGCCTGCCTAGATTTTCATCCTCCCTGATGTTATATTCAATATTCAAAATATGAATCAATAACTTACTAGCAACGTAGTACATCATCTATCACGCCTGGGGGTGAAATTATGCTGACATAACTTTACAACATGACTTTACTAGGTTTCTTTACAACACATGGGGATTGGTAATAGCAGAGAAAGATACATGGAGGCAATAACTCATTTCCATAAATCTCTTTAGCAATTTCCTCCAGGGCCACCACAGAAAAAAAGCAAGTGGTAATTTTTGGGGCTTGATACCTCTCTTTTCTGGGGAAATCAAACATTAGGCACCTAAAGCCACAGGCCTACAGTTACAGGTGCCTTTCCCACATTCCTTATCACTATCAAATGTTTCAAATGCAGATTTACAAGAAATGGTATCAGGAATAGAGATTAGCTGTCAGTTTTGCTGGTTGGTTAAAGTGAATGCATTTACCTCTTTCCCTGTATGTGTAAATCCTGAACACTAACATAGTATTGGGTAAAAAGGACAGAAACAGCAGGATATTCTAGACTGTTGTATGTGGATTGTGGACTTGGCATGCTACATGGGTCTTTGTCTGCGTTGATTCTCAACCAACTCAACTGCCTTGAGGGACAATGGGGATTCTGTAATCCATTTTGAAAGCGAGCTCCCGCTGTAGCCAGGGTTTTTCCCTGCTCGTACGAGGATGGAGTTGACACATTAGTTAGAATAAGACTCACTGTCCCAATAGGAATTATGACTCATTCCCCTTCCTGCTCTAGGCTACCCTGAGGAGGACAAATACATCTAACATCAGGGCCCCAAACCATGCAGCCTTCTTTAGATAACAACACCATTAGCATAAGAGCACACTAACAACATCTTCAGACACTTTAAGATATATTTCGGATGCGCATGCAAAGATTTGTTCCCTGATTTAATTAGTTGGGTTCAGGTGTTAAAGCTACCTGTGAAGGTGTGTAGACAAGGTGTTTGGAAGGTGGCGTGTGTTTGGATCATTCTCATTAATGTCTCTTTCTGAAAGTCGAGCCATTCTTGAAGGATGTGAGAGTGAATAGTGTCTGGGTCTCTTCAAAACTCATCTTATTCGATGAATTTATTTGTAAACTAACATCCTATGTGTAGACTGAGTTACGGTTTAACTTATACCTGTGACTGTAATGTGCTGTCTAGACTGCATTCTCTGTGGAGTCTGAGACAGTATTTCTGGTTTCACTGTTACATTTAACGGCCAGCCGGGGTCTTAATGAACAACCCTATACCCAAAGAAAATAAACACCTCAAATAAATTTACTGCTCCCAAGAATGTGATACCAAAGCAATTAGTGTCCCCGAGATTGGTGGGCATGGAAAGTCCTTACAGAATGCCTTGCAGCGGTCACAAAGGTAATGCATCTCGATTTTACTGCCCAATTTCGTATTCAGTCTTGTTCAGTTTTCCTATCCAAGAGTCCTGAGTCAGATGGGTATTATCATGACAGGGCAATAAATTATGCCTGTACTTAACATAAAGCATCCCAATAAAGGCCTAACTATTGGGTACGGTTAGAAACAGCATGTCATAAAAACGATTCCCTATGGAGGAGCAGTTTCTTGTGTTGATTAAAATCAAGATACCAAAGTTTTACGTTGAAACTTTGTGGAAGTTCGTCTTTGCAAGTGTAGTGGGGACACTGCTTCTTCTTTCCTTTAAATGTTGTTTTATTCAAAGGAACATGTTTATAATAGTAAGCTAAAACTTGAAAAAGATCATCACATTTTTTAGTCAACTACAGTAATGTATATGGTACAAACAGCATTATAGCATTATAACATAGTGGCCTGGAATCATAAAGCCATTACTCAGTAGATGTTGACAGCTGTTCATTGGCATTGCCAGGAGAAAACAAAAAACTTTGAAAACTATAATTCTCCAAAGAGGGGCAGCGTTCGACTTGAGTTAATTCCCCCAGACAGTTTGATCCATTTATGCTGTGTAACAAACAACCCTAAATGTCAGCAAGTGGATTATTCTCCGTGAAGGACACATCAGTGTTACTGGCCTAGGTTATTTCTCCACAAGTAGGAGGGATTATTTAGGAACTGTATAACAGCATGTAATCTGTCTGCCTTCAGGGAGAGGGGCTCAGCCTTACCACAATACTGTGAGGAAGATGCCAGCTCACTTGCAAAATCCCTATCTGTCCAAAAGACACATTGTGTTCCAACGACTGGAATTGGCCAGATTGTATTCAAGTCCCATTGGAACTTCCTGGGTCATTATCCACTTATTTAAGGATTTTTTTTTCTGTTTTAATATCGGCCCAGAATGACGAAGAGGATGCACATACTGTAGACAAACTTGAATCTAAGAATCACATTAGTCCTTATTAATTTACTGAAAATTGAAGTTTAACTCAAACTTGATGTGTTGGGAGAAAAAAATGATCCACAAGTTAAAAAGAGCTGAATGTAGTCTTGAAGAGTAATGGGACATATAATTCTTCAGTTGAACAAAAAACATACCGATTTAAGATGAGTTTCTAAAGCATCTTAAAAAGGATCAAAGGTTAGTTGGTCCTGGAATCCGTCATTTCCTCCTCTCTTCACAGGTTGACTCAAAGCAGCTACTCAAGGATGAGCTCCAATTGCTCTGATGAGTTCTTCCAGGCTACGAACCATGCTGAACAGACCTTCCGCAAGATGGAGACGTATCTTCAGCACAAACAGCTGTGTGATGTTCTCCTGATCGCAGGGGATCATAAGATCCCAGCCCACAGGTCGGTGACTGAACTTTAATTGAATTGCATACACCTCCACTTTTGGTTTCAGAGCTCCCAGATCAACAGCATAACATTGTCAATACAGGCATGGGCTCATTGATTAACTATGGTAGTGTGATCTTTCGCTCTTCTGAAATCTGGGAGAAAACTAAGGATCACTTTTAATTACAAATCACTCTCTGTGCATAAGTTGGTCTACTTATCAACAAACAAGGCAGATACATTTATACTAGAAAGCATGGACTCTGTGTGTGTCTATGTATGACAACTGGCTCAACCATTGTGCATGTAATGACTTCTGTAATTAACTAATGTCTAGATGCTTGTGGGGGTAAGACAGTTTAGCAGAGAACCAAGAGAATTCATTTTGTTCAACATGACATAAGCAATTGATAATGCAAGAAACAGCAGACAATTGTAGGCTACATAATATTTCGCATGGATGTACCAGATAATTGGCAATTTGTTTAAAATAATGAGAAATTGCTTTCATGATGTGCATAAGTGACTAGATTATGTGGAGGTTGAACTTCATTACGGGCACCGTGCACTATCTATCGATAGTTCCAAGCAGGTCTGGGACTGAAAAACGGCCTGGGACTGAAACACAGTATGACCATGTATATTAGGCTATATATATTTTTTTTAGCATCATGCCGCGGCCGTTTGACCGGCCGTTCGGGAAATCTCCCGACCCTCCCGACGGCCAGTCCGACCCTGCTTCCAAGAATTATAGATTCCACTTATCTGATTGAACAATAATGTTTCAAGAACCTGCAAGATCATTGAAAAGGTTTTTTTCACATACATGATGTGACTCATGCACACTAGAACAACTTCAGAACCCAGCAGGCCTCTGTCTCTAACAATATACGCTAGAACCTTAACACATACATCTCGTTTACAATGGCCAAGCTCCTTGTTAATGTAAATTAAACCGCATTTATGGCACTGGCAAATCCATAGGGATGAGGAAATAACACATTAAAACATGGTCACATATCATTGTTTATGTTGGTTCCTCTGTCCCTTTTAATATTCATGCAGACTTGTCCTAAGTGCGGTCTCAGACTACTTTGCTGCCATGTTTACCAATGATGTGAGAGAGGCAAAACAGGAGGAAATCAAGATGGAGGGTGTGGATCCTGATGCCTTGAGATCATTGGTTCATTTTGCTTACACTGGTGAGTGCTTGTAAAACCACTCATTGGGTCCCATAAGTAGTTATTGGGCTTCCTGTGTGCTCCAATGATTAAAAAGACCAGTAAAGCCATGTCACACTTAACTGTTTTTATTTGGTAATACTCTACATGATTTGGAAACTGATCCGTTTTAATTTTTATTTTTGTCTCTGGGTTAGTCATCTCTTGTTTGTCCGTTTCTTTGCCAAATGCTTTAAGCGTGCTCTCAAAACCGGGATTGTCTGCTTCACTGAACAGGTGTCCTTGAACTGAAGGAGGAGACTATTGAGAGTTTATTGGCAGCTGCCTGCCTGCTCCAGCTCTCACAGGTCATCGAGGTCTGCTGTAACTTCCTCATGAAGCAGCTCCATCCTTCCAACTGCCTGGGGATACGCTCCTTCGCAGATGCCCAGGGATGCGTGGACCTGCTGAATGTGGCCCACACCTACACCATGGTAAGACATATTCACACACTACGTCTTACCATGAAATATAAACATTGTTCATGTAAGTAGAATGTCAGTACAGTGTACATGTGTGAATCAAAACATCTAGTCTAGTGTATACTATACTTATACTAAAATGTGTCAATACATTTTCTTAATCATTAGATATAGCAATGTATTGTATCAGTGCTACAGGTAACCCAGATTAACAGCTTTGGTACCTTCTAATTAGTACATAATAGGCACCATCTTCCCATACAACTGTAAGTGTTTAATCATGATATAAATAGGGAAGGTATTCTCAAGTTTCAAAACACACAAATACTTAAAAACATTGTTACAAACAGGAAACATGTGAGAGTATAATACATTGTGTCACACCAAAATTTGTATAAAATGAAAACAATTCTTTTTTTTAAGAGTCAACTCATTTTCCTATTTTCTGTAAACATGCCATTAAATTCTGATTAGTTGGCGTTGTGACTGGGATAAAAAGGACGATATGCTATTTGAAAAAAAAGCTCAATTTCCGGCTTGAAATGAATCTATTCACACTATATAGCTGTTGTTTCGAGATACCAAGCATTGCATTATGTAAAAAATAGACTTCCCCAATGCTTTCGCAGGATTTATTTTGTGTGGTGATATTGAGATCTATAGCACATATTTGCCGGATAATGTCTTCACCCAGCACGGAAACAACTTTGGAAAGATAGCAGTTATCTCCTGAAGGACATCTGCTCAGCCTGTTTGCACAGGGCCCTTCCAGGACTAGGAGGTTAATCTAATCATCCAGCACAAGAGCCACTGCTTCCTGTTCAATCGGTTCAATAATGACCACGGAGAGAGCAGGGACTTCCTGGAACTCTCCCTCGTCCTTCGGGTTACAAGAGAACTGCCCTGTTTGTATAAGCTTTGTTTTTCCTGGTTTTGCACGTCGGGGGATAGAACATCCTCTTTTTCTGTAAAAGTACAATTTTCCCTTCTGAAGCCATTTTATAGTTTCAAACCAGATCACGGGTTATCCTCAGATGACTGGAAACATTTACCCATACCAGCACGCCCACGTAGTCATGTGATGTTTGTTGTATTTGTGAAGAGCAGCCAAAGCATATTCAGTTCTGAGTCAAGTTTATCACAGTTTTATAATATCAATAACATGATTGAAGGTATTAATATTCTGCTGCTGTAAAGTTCTTTATTATCTAATCATTCCTAACCATAGATCGATGTGAATATCCTAATGTTCCCCCACAGCGTTAACTAATTCAAATAGTAAATGCCTTTAAATGGTTTTGAAATCGCTGGTTTGCAGTATGGTAGAATTCATGTATACATTTTTTTCATCAGCATTTCGAGGAGGGTAATTACAAATAACAAATCTATACATATGTTAAACAGCGAGATGTAGCATCTCCTTCAGTGGATCAATGAATGGGCCTCATCCCATTAAGCCTGTCACTGTTAAGCTCTTAAAGCCTCTGCCCATGATAGATCTGTCCAAGGCACTGTAATTTGTTACAGATTAATGATCAATAGCATTCCTGTTTTTCTTAATTGTTAACGTACGTCGCATCAAGGAGTGTTGGGTTTTGTTTTCTTGTTGTGTGATAAATAATGTGCTGAAGGTTTGTTTCAAGGGGCGCAGGGCCAAGGCTCTCCCTGTACTTCTTTATGTTTTTATGTCCAACATTACAAAGCAGTATAAAGCCTAGTGTTTTATATGGCATCATCTCTAATGAAAGTGTCCAGGGACAATGTCCTTGTAGAGGCATTGAAGCGTAGCTGTACGATTGCTTGAGCTTAGGGCCAGTGGATGGGACATCAATCTTTTGCAATATGTGTAGCTATTATAAAGAACTCATTTTCTGCAAACCCCTCATTGGACATTTACGTCAATGTAACTCTTTATGTTTCTGCCTTACCTTCTTCCTATTAACCCCCACACCATGATTAGTCACCAACTCCTTAATGTGTCTTTCTACATTCACTGTACCATACACTAAGGCTTTGACAGAGATATTTGTCTGTAATAACTTAAATTATGAGGGTCTATTTGTTGAGTGGATTCCTCAACGCTGTACCGGTTATATTCAGCATTGTCCACATGGTAAACCCCAGACTAAATCAGAGCTTTGTGTTTCCTCGTTGATACAAGAAGAACCGACTGAGCTCTTCTGTGCCTCATCTCTGTTCCAGGAGCATTTTCTGGAGGTAATCCAGAACCAGGAGTTCCTCTTGCTCCCGACCGCTGAGATAGTCAAGCTGCTGTCCAGCGATGACATCAATGTCCCAGACGAGGAGACCATCTTCCAGGCGCTGATGATGTGGGTTAGGTACGACGTTCAGCAGCGACAGCAAGACCTGGGGCTGCTCCTGGCCAACATTCGTCTACCCCTTCTACCCCCACAGGTACAGACATATGCAGCCTATGGTGTACAATTACACACACCAAACCTTGGTCAAATAGCACCTGGGACTATGAAATCCAGTCATTTATTTTGTTCCCCAGTCATGTAGACGGCATTCTTGGTGGAGGTTGCTTTGTGAGGAACATAATATTCAACACTGATTTTATTACAACAGGCAAGCTTTCTCAAGTACTTCGAATGAATCTATCTGACCCCAGTCTGTTGAACATATTGACATAAAATAACTAAAAGGAAGGTTATAGCATGTAATATAATACATTTGCCAGAGTAGCCTTGGTTTATAGATTCTCTCTGTGCTCACAAGGTTTAGATTTTAGTTCATTATTCACCTCTCATTACCATACCTCTGATTCCATCTGTCCTCTTTCTCAGGCATATTGTATCTGCCGCCAAGGACCATTTCATACTCAGCACATTCACTAAATAACTCTCCTCTTCCCATCTAGCTCCTAGCTGACTTGGAAAACAACAAGATGTTTTCGGATGACCTGGAATGCCAAAAGCTACTTATGGAGGCTATGAAGTACCACTTACTGCCGGAACGTCGCCCGATGTTCCAGAGCCCCAGAACCAAACCAAGAAAGTCCACTGTCGGAGCTCTTTACGCTGTTGGAGGAATGGATGCTACCAAAGGTGAGCCTGTAGTTCTGAATAATATTTGTGAATACTGTAAGGAAAATTGTGTAATGTTTTTTTTACAATGGCCTATTCAGTTGATTTGGTTCAGCAAGTCCAATGAAGCAAATATAACAAAAGTGTAAAGTCAGAATAAAGGCAAGTGAACCTCTTATAGTCTCAAGTCATTGATCTTTGTATGGTCCCGACCACCTCTTGCCAAATCCATTACATGTCCTTCTCCTTAATGGCTCAGGACTATTATTTCAGACACACAGGTTTTATCAATGTGCCCATTAAGAAGATGGATGTCCTGTAATGAAGTGATGTCAACATGTCAGGGCATGCTCTTACAGTTACAGAGTACAAGCCTATTAATGTTCTTCTGTCCTGCAGACACAGGGTCTACACATCGAAAGGAAATTGAGCACATTCACCACAAGCTATGTTTAGTTAGAACAGTAGTTCAGTACAGTACATAATACGTACTGTGGAGCAGTAACAAGTCCCACAATTTAAGACAAATAGGTTGATGTGCTTAACTCGTTTTTTAAGTTACTCTTTCATTTTATGGAGGAATCTCAATGCCTGTGTCTTATGTTTTATTTAAGCTTTGTTTTAAATGATCACCAGAGATAAATGACCCTTCTCCCTGCATAGGCTCCACAACCATTGAGAAGTATGACCTAAGGACCAACACCTGGATACAGGTGGGCATCATGAATGGGCGCAGGCTCCAGTTCGGGGTGGCGGTCATCGATAACAAGCTCTACGTGGTCGGGGGCAGAGATGGACTCAAGACCTCCAACATGGTGGAGTGCTACAATCCCATCAACAAAGTGTGGTCCACAATGCCCCCCATGTCAACTCACAGGCATGGCTTAGGTCTGTTTTTGAATTCATTACTTTAGGTTTATACTTTGAAGTGGTTCTTGTGCCAGTGTAATATATATATTATATATATTGTATATATATAATATATATTATAGTAAAAACAAATCAATTATTAATCTATTTAAACCATTTTTGAAATTCTACTTATCATGGTAAATCTTACAGCACATTTCTGTATGACATACTGTTCATTAGACAGCCATTCATTGATAGTTTAGACCTTGATTTACTTCTACTTTATCATGGTGGGTATTCTGACAACTTCTCTCTGCCTTTTCCTACATATTTTTCTATTTTATGTTAGAAATGGTTTGATACACAGCTGGACAGAGCTGAACTAGTATAACAGGGATATCTTGTCAAGTATTCAACTCGCTCGCCTTGTGTGGTTGAAGGTAGCGGTGAGCATGGTTGCCCAAGAGATAACACCTTATAGATTACCTGCAGGTCTCTGATCTCCACCGTTGCAGATATCTCTCCTATTTTGCTCACGTTGTGCACAGTTTTGACTAAAGCTGTGGATATTTCTCCCGGCCTTGGGGTTCACCCGCTGTGTGCTTCCAGGAAAAAGAAGACAGAGCTGTGCTGTCGTTTTTTCAAAGCCACATCAACTGGTCATACAGTATAAAATTTCATTTTCTGGGAAAAGCATTCGGTTCAAACATATTTCTAATGTCGAGGGCGTGAGTTTACATTTTGAAGTCCCCATCAAGGAAATTGTATCTATCCTGCTTAAGTGACCAGCAATATATTAATCCAATTGCTTCACTGCATCCTTTGTACTGTTGTTGTTGAAACCACTTCCCTCTGTGACCCCAGCATGGGGAATAACAATCCATTTTACATTCATCTTGCAGAACACATTGAGTCACTTCCATAGCTATGACTCATCTGTACTGTTGCCTACTCCAGCTGTTCTAAAAATGAGTTCTTTAGCCTCTGGTTAGAACTCACTGTACTGTAGGAACTGTCAAAGAAAATGATACCTTAGAAATCTGGATGGCAGTCTTCCTTTTATTGTTATTGATTATACAGTAGTGAAGGAGGGGGTTTAACGACATGACATTTTATCGGTGTCTGGAGTGTTTGTATGTGATTTTACTATTAAGTAAACTATGTAGCAAAAGTCATTAATTTCCCAAACGATCCCACTGGAAATCATAAAAAGGTTAGAAAGACGAACAACCTTGTCGTCTACGTTATTTGCCACACTCCTTTTTGCCACTAAATGACTAAATATCTACTCTGCTCGCCACAGGTATTGCTGTGTTAGAGGGTCCTATGTATGCTGTGGGGGGCCATGATGGATGGAGCTATCTGAACACGGTGGAGAGGTGGGACCCCCAGGCCAGACAGTGGAACTACGTGGCCAGCATGTCCACCCCACGCAGCACCGTAGGAGTTACTGCGCTCAATGGGAAGTAAGTCACGGAACTAAAGCCAATGGCTATCTCATACTCTCTATGCTAACCTGTTGGAAAATGATGTCTGCTTAAGATTCAGGGCATAACGTAACCCTTTCTAAGTCCCCACAAAGCCACGCGTACAAAGCAAGAGGCAAACTTGGACTGTCTAGGGTTATAATTTTATGGTGAACACTTCACATAAGTATCTGTATTTCTGTGTGATTACTATTGTGGAGTGTGGCAGGTTCTGTACTTAATCAACATCATACTGTACTTACACTCCGCTGAGGGCTATCATTATGGTAAGGTAGGGCAGCGATTCTTACTGTGAGTGCAGTGTAGGTGGGTTTCACAGTAATATGAGCACACAAGTGTCAGCAGCACCAACATTATTGCACTCATGGTGACACATTGACACGCACCTATAAATGTCCTTGGTCAGTCAAACAGGAATGCCCTCATCATTTCACACTAAGAGCCCTGCCTCAGCCAGATAGAAAATACAGGAATACAGAGACCTGACAAAGCATTCTCACATTGAATAGGTCCTAAAGTTATTTCTGCAAACTTGGTCAAAAATAGACAACAAGGAAGTTGTTTCCTTAGCCTACACTTCCCTGAAAGGCCATGGGAAGGATACATTATCCTCTAATATAACCCTGCTGATGGACGATGCTTTCGAAGACGGGGAAATGAGCATCGCTCAAGGCCTAGTTCTGCATCTGAGATTCATTTTTATTTAAAAAATCTCCAAAACCTGGCATCAAAATGATCCATTTGTCAATAGAATATAACAATAAATGAAACAAATATGATACCAAAATATGTCTAACATAATATGTTAGAAATGTTACAAAGCTGGGTTTTGCTTTGGACTATAGAGCCAAGAGTCTAAAGGAGAACCAGCTTGGTAACATATCTAACATTTTACAATATTCCAGATTGTTTGCAGTTGGAGGCAGAGATGGGAGCTCATGTTTGAGATCCATGGAATGCTTCGATCCACACACCAACAAGTGGAGCATGTGCGCGCCCATGGCAAAGCGGCGAGGGGGGGTGGGTGTGGCCACCTACAACAGTTTCCTGTATGCAGTCGGAGGCCATGATGCCCCAGCGTCAAATCACTGCTCTCGACTCTCCGATTGTGTAGAGAGGTAAAAGATGTCAAAATGTTACACGTACTGGGTATAGAAAAAAGCATGTTTTTGAATTTTGGGTTGTTTGCAACACTGGTGCAACATGGAATTCAGAAGTACACGTCAAGAAAATGGGTGGGAAGATTTCACCCCATCCATTTTCTCTTCTACATTTTTTGCATATTTGGGCCATTGCTTGGCAGTGTATGCGTCATGCAGTGCATAGTATGGTGTCTAGTTCCCTCTGCTGGCTATATAGTAAATTGCAACCAGTATGTTCAAGCTCCTAATATCGCTGCAGTGTTTGTTTACAGTGTTTCTTCCAACATATTGTAATATTCCCTCAGTCTAAACTAACTTCTTACTAAATAACCATCTATATGTTGGCGACATTTATGAATATACAGTCTGCACTTTAGTCCTATAGGCTTCTAGTCCTAAATATTTTCGTTTGGTTCTAAAATATAATGTCAAATCATGTACTGTAATGTACAGTTACTTTCATCTCTCAGACTCCAAAATAGCCATTGTCTCGTTTTTGTCCTCGTCTGCCCCTGCAGGTATGACCCAAAGACGGACACATGGACAACCGTGTCGTCCCTCAGTGTCCCCAGAGACGCTGTCGGAGTGTGTCTGCTGGGAGACAGGCTCTACGCTGTGGGAGGATATGATGGTCAGTCTTACCTGCACAACGTTGAGTCCTACGATGCACTGAACAACGAATGGACTGAGGTAACCCCAGAATGTGTTTGAACTCACACCCAAAGCCAATTTGATTCCCTTTCTGCCACAAAGTAATTTCACAACCCTCTTTCTGTATTTCCATAAAAGTTTGAAACTGAGAGACAGACTGTTCATTCCCCTTCTCTGTCTCTCAACAGGAGGTGCCGCTCAACATTGGCAGAGCAGGTGCTTGTGTTGTTGTAGTGAAACTGCCTTGAGGACTTAAAATTCTGGGAAGAGGTACAAAAAAAAACTCTACACTGGACATGCAAGCCGGATATTCTCCACTGAGAATCACTTTTCTTTGTTTTTCTACTTGGAAAACACTAGAAACACACAAAGCATTGTTTTGTATTAACAGCTTTTTAGACGACTTGAAAGGACATTTAGTAGTTAGTAAGAATGCACCATAAATTCTCAACATGCTGAACAGATGCAATTTGTAAGAAACAGTGCCATGCTTTTGTCAGTGTGCTTGTCTGAAATCCTTTGTAAAATATAAACATAGGACAAATAAAGCTATGTTTAAAATTAGTTATCTTATCAGAGGATTAGTTTTACATTTATAAAGTAAAGTGACATTATATATTTGTCTCATCCCATATATTTTTGAGGTTTATATATTCCCTTGTATTCCTCTCTTTTAGCCACTTGGAAAAGTATGTGTAATTTTAATACATTTGAAGCTTCTGTAAATGATTGAATTGACTTGACTTCATTTGAGTTCATTAGCTGATGCTCTGTGAATATGTTCTTTTTTACTCTTGAATTAAGTGTTTTTGAAGGACCACTGTGAACACTGTAATTATTAAGTTTGCTATTGCAATACTTTTGTCTCCAATTGGAGGAAATTGCTCATGCACAGGACTCTGCTCAACACTTAGTTTTTAGTCTGGAAATAATGGCCTAACAGACTTTTACTAAAATGTTTCTTGATGGAAGTTGTAGCTAAATAACACCAAAGTAATTAGCTTGTATTAGTCATGTATACATAAAAAACTTTTACACAATTGTGGAGATAAGAAATGCAGTATATCATATTGATATTTAAAGTTATTTGCAAGCTTGCCAAAAGTATGTCATATTTATACACTTTCTAGAGCTAGGCCTGCCTGGTAGGGGTAGAGGCAACACATTAAACCATTATCAGGAATTAAACACGTGCTATGTGTAGGAATGAGTTTCTGTACAGTTTATTTCATTATCATATTCAATGATAAACACACTGTACTTTTATATCCCCGTTATGTGCTTGCAGTTGGTCATGAAAGTCCAAAAATGTAATCACATTAGTCAAAATTGTTGTCCCCCATTGTAACAAAATAACCCTAACCTATAATGTAATTTTGATTCAATTAAGAAAGTTAGGGATGACACTTACAACTAGTTAGTTACAAAGTTACAAGTTACAACTAGGCATTACACTGTCTGTTTGGTTAGAGTAAGGGTTAAAGGTGGTGAGGGTTTCTAAGGTTAGAATAACTCCAGGACCCAATAGCAAAACTAAATCGCTAGCACTTTACTGGGATCAAAACCAGAACCCTTAGGTTAAGCACAACCTATTTACAAAAACGTCTGCTGTGTTAAATTAAATTATATTCACATTTCCTTTCAAACTGCTGATGCTATTCTAACATAGTTACGTTTCAGAGCATGTTCTATCTCGGACACACAGTATGTGCGCAAATAGGAGACAATGTGTACAAAACAGCAAATGCTGTGAAGGTGGTGCGGGAGATGTGGAGGACAGATGAATCTCCGGATTACACCAACTGAGTGAAAAGCTTTTGGCTCTACTTTTGACGCTAACCCTTACTATCAAACATAACTTTACATGTCTGTATGTATGAAGAAAAAACAACAGTGATATTTATTTTTTATTTGGAATTGTATCATGTTACAGACTACTAGAAATATAAGAAATCCATACCTTTCCAATGCCCTACAAAAACAGAAAAAATCTGTCTAAATTGCCACAGCCAAAATGTTTAGAAATGTAGGCAATAAATACATTATGAACCAGGGTACAGGGTACATAGCCTAGAAGTATGGGAGTGTTATGGAATGACCATTGGCTTAATAAGTGATTTCTGAAAATAAGTTGCCTTGTCAGTTAAATAATAATTTCCATAACTTATTCCATATCATTCATATTCTTGGCTCCACAAATCAACTAAACAGTGTGTCCCAAAAACACTAAAAATAGGTTATTTCAAAGGTTTTGTCAGTCACAAAATCATGTTTTGAGAACAACTCGTCTTTTAAGGAACTACAGTACAGCTACTTTCCCCAGATAATTTGGGTCTTCTAGGTAGAAGGTGATTTTTGAGTAACTACCCAACAATGTGTTTTGAGGTGTTGTGGCATCAGAGGCCATAATTGCCCCGGGATTTAGTTTATAGGATCGTTTTTTGTATTTACTGAAAGACATTGTGCTTGTGAAAGTTGAACATTAATGTTGAAACTCTTTCTGAGTAGGATGATTTGTAATAGTAATAATGACATGCTTTAAGCCAAAATATTGATTTCTATCATGATTTTATATTGCATGCTGAATACAACATGATACAATGTATGAATACTTTTTTGGTTATTTGTTCACTACGGATACTGTTACTATTGCCTACCAACAAATAAACAAAAGGAATGTAATAAATATATGGTATCTAACTGACTAAAACATGAAAAACGTATTACCCTTACCGATCCAAAAAGCTTATGCCAGAACATTGAGGATTTGTTCATGTCCCAGCAAGCTCTAAAGTCGTTAACTTTTAAGTTTAGTCTTTGCTGTTTAGTCTAAGCAGTGACATTCCCCTTGCTGCACGGTAGGCAGTTCCCTGTTGCATAGTGGAACATGTAAAAAGATAGAAAACACAGTCCTGCATGAAGACAAGGTGAGGAGGTAGGGGTGATGAGGATGGAAGTGGAATAACTGCTTGTTCTCCCAACTGCTTGCCCTGCTTCCCAACCCATACTGAATCAAGAGCACACTGCCATGGCTACAATGTAAATTGAAAACAAAGCTTGCAGTGCAGTGCCTTCCTACTGACCTTCCATGTATGGTTACTAGTTAACTCATTTTCTACTATGTCACATGCATGTCAACATGTCAACAAGAGTCTGTGAGATCAAGTTGTTTGGATGCTCAGCCCTTCCTCTCCAATCAGTGTTCAATCACTCATGATTGTATGAACACTTCATGGTGTAACATCGTAAATGAGCAACAGAGGGCACTGTTGGATCGCAGAAGTCACCATTGAGACAAACAATCAAATAACTCAGTTTTTATTGCTGTTCACAATAAATGTCAACATGTATTAAGAATGCCAAGGACAAATACTTGCGCTAATAACCTTGATGATGAAATATTAGGAAATTGAAAGTTAAAACATTTCCTTTTAAATAAGCATCTTGCTGAGTTATAAAAGTAGTGTACAACAAAGCCAAGAGAGTAGATAGTACATCAAGACTTTGCCAAACACATTAAACATCCAGTAGTTTGTCTTTAAGGAGGAAATGGAACATAGTGTCCCTGCTTCATGCCTAGTTCTATACTTTCCCGAGATCATGACAATATCTCCACATTATAAATGCATAAATAAATCAGAAATAAAACTGAAAAAAATGGAAATTAATGATCTCAGTACTGTAGTTGTTGGTCTTGTTGATCAAGCGTGATCATTTCAAAACAGTATAGTGTCTTATTCATGCGTCAAAAGAATGTGTAACAAGTAGAAGTGAGAATGAAAACCAGTGTTTTGGGGGATCATCTCAGCTTCTTAACAGATGGAGCAGATGGATCTCTGTGTACCAAAGCCTGTGATAGACCTTCTCATAGGAACGTCTGTGAGATGTTGAAGTGAGTGGAAGAAAGGGGAAGCCTATCTCGTGGGACTATGATCAAAATGTATTTCTTAGACATGAAAAAACAAAGAATAGTGAAAATGTTGAATATTTCATTATCTTTTGATTTTGGTGGTCTTTTGGATTCAGGAATGCTCAAAGTCAACATGAAGAACAACAGGGTTGAGACGTCAGTATTGGCAGGCGTGTTCTTCCTCAACTGTCTGTCGAGGCATGATGGAAATTGTCTGGTATGAGAGGTGTGCAAGTGCTATCAATGAACGCAGTGATGTGATAGGATAGTAAGCTCTCGTGGTTCCACTGAATTGACAGCTGCTTTTCTGTCCTGATCAAAGACAGTGGGTAAGTGTTGTCGAACGTTTTGAACCCCCCCGCATTTCCATTGTCTCTCTCCCCTTTTCTCTCTCTGTCTAATTCCGTCTTTCTAAGATAGATTGAATACACTGCTATCTCCTTATCTACTGTATGAAGACGAAGAGAACCTCCAGTATGAACAGGCGGCCCATTTCTCGTCATGATACAAGCGCTGAGAAAATTATCATCTTATTATGTGGAGTGAGAGCTATGATGTGCACCCCATCTGTTTAGTACTATGTACACTTGCTGTCCTTCATCTTCATTCAGTATTGACTGGAATGACACACTGGTAAACAACACATGGACATTGGTTTCACAAATAACAACTTATTCGAATGACTTGATGGATGCATTTTGAACCTTTATTAACTTTGGATATATAAGCACATTTTCATTGTACCCGTTCTACTTGAATGGTTCTTGAATTAAGACAACATGTGCTGATATGTACTGAAACATTTCAGAATACTGGAGTGCACTAAAATATAAGTGTTGATGTGCACGACCGATATGAAATGAAAACGAATCCAGCAATATGTTGTTGTTTTTACCAGCTTTGAATTTATGCATGGGAAGCCTGTCAGGCAGCATGAGGTGGTATGGACACTGGCTTTCTGTTTGTCAAGATTTACATTTCTCTCGCTTTGAGCTTGCTGCCAAAATGCCTGAAAACCTAAATTCAACATTCAACAACTTCTCACAGGAATGAATGCAATTAGACTGTTTTGTGGGTGTAAAACATCTATCATTTAAATGGGCTTCAACTTTCCTAGGGGACATTAATAAAACTACACACACATTTTTAGTTTTGTCTTCTATTGTAAACAGTAAACCATTAGCCCATCAGTGATAGATTTTCAATTAAAAGCTTCCCCTCCTTGAATTAGGTCTGTAGAGGAGAAGCAAAAAACCTATATATGTTTTTTAAATGAAAAGTTGCCTTCTTTTTTGAACAAAAAATATATGCTCAGCTAAATATCATGTTAAAGCACCAATATTTAGTTGTACACTTAATCTTGAATGGCCATTATACTTTGTTTACTGCTTAGATTGACCACTTTTCTGTGAAGAATAGTTTATTTTCTAGCTTCTTTTCAAAGTCACACTTCTTTTGACTTCTCTGATTCAAAGAACATCATTTTCACCTAAATAATGTGCTGTCATTTTTTCTTCAAGGACGGAATGGCCTAACTTTCAGTAGAATTTCAAAGGGTAGTCCAATACCATTGTTACTTGTGTACTGCTTTTGTGTCTGATAGTGGTTACCTAACATTGAATCTGTCCCCAGCATTATCAATTCCCTCAGCTACATTCTGTTACCATACCACACAGAGGACTAAATTACTTCCTTTGTCATAGTGTTTGGGTTTCTTTTTTCTTTTCTTTTTTGTAATAACTACCTTCAGCAATTAGAGCTGTGGGCCATTACTTCTGTTGAAAAGAGTGTTAGACATCAACATAAAGCAATTCAAATGATGAATGCGAAAGTGATTCAAAATATAATGTATATCAACCTTATTTTACCTCAAGGTTGATCTTGTTTCAACTCTTTTTTTAGATATCCCTGCTTATGTTATAAACCATCTAAAGTAAGAAGAAAGTCTAATAAAAGTTGATAATTGTAGTTGTAAAGATTAACAGATTTCTCATTCTTGTTTCAGTGTAACAGTGGTATTCACATTGAAGAGTCGTGTAAAACCGGTACAGTAAGGGCAAATACTGAGTCCAAACATGTAAGATGTAAACAAGTAACAGTAAGTTTTCAGGTAAGAGAAGGATTGCTTTGGGCAAGAGTTTAAAACTACCAGCTGGTTGGATCTGAGCAGCAGCACAGCGGTTTGATTTAATCAATTTCTGGAACATTTTGTTTCTTGCATCACCTCAGGCAAACGGCATCACAGGGACTATACCCACACAGCAGCTATATTGCCGAGAGGAACGCCAAAGTCTGAGAAAGATTGAACCTCCCTTATCCTACGATATCCCAGGTATCTGAATATAGGATGAGGCATACTCGCAGCTAACAACTTCAAAGATTAATTCAATTTTTAACGTTTTGTAGGTAGGCCTTGCCCTGCTATAACTCAATGTGTTTTATAGCCTTTAGCTTTATAAAGAGGTTTCCCTTTCAAATTCATCTTTGAGCTCTAACCCCCCCAAAAAAAGCCAGACAGAAGTGTGTTTCAATCATTTAACAAGCATTGGTATTCTTCTCAGATAGCGCTGTAGAATTTTAACAAAACCCCAAGGTTTCTATCCTAAGTCTATTGAAAAAAAGCAGGCTAAATGGGATTGTGGGACCATTAGATCAACTTTCTAAAGTATAAAGCATGTCCAACTGTTATCAATTGATGACAAAGTGAACCAACAAAGCAATAATATAATTGGGCTATGAGCATTTATGCACTATATTCAGCCTTACAATATATTTTGTTAGGTAAGACATACATGTAAATAGGCTATTGCCTAAGAAAGTAAGGTGACCTTCAGTATGTTCAGTCTGTTCCTTCTTTGTCCCTGTCAGGCCTTCCAAGATATTTTGAGCATGTTGAAAAGTGGTTCACATAATGCACATGGCCAGAGCCAGCAGAAAAGATGCTACTCCATGAAGGATATTGCCTCTTTAAGTCTCCTGTGTGGCATGTTAAGCAATGGTAATCTGCCGCAGTGCAGACAATAAATTCCACCCCGTAACTAAGCTTCACCATGACACTGTACCTGGATAGAATATTTTATGGGACGTGGTAGTGAGAAGAAAAAAACCCCCAGACACCTCAAAGTAACATGGCAACGATCTACCTTCCTCCTCTTTTCCTCTTCACTTTGGAAACCCATGCCCCTCACTGAATAAACATGTGTCACAAATGTTAGACAAGAAGGGGACGAGATCAGAGCAAAATGAGGCATGTCAACTCTAAGGACGTGCTCTGTACTTCAAAAACTGTACATAAATTATTTCCCCCCAGCTTACGTTGATTTTGGTTGGTGTTCGATTCATCTGCTCAGGGCAACAATGTAGCTCGTCTGCTATGACAAATCTGAGGAGCTTGGCTGTCTTCCAGCCCCCAAAAGCTTAATAGTGTGCCATGTGGAGAATGATGTAACAGGAAGACACAAGTGAGTTATGCGCACAAGCTATGGAGAAGAGAAGGGAAGAGGGAGAGAGACTCAAAGGGCCTGATTACTGCATATCATCCAGCATGCAACTTGTACCCGCCCCAAATCTCCAGTGAGATTCTCAATACTGCCAGAGTATGATAACAGACATGAAGAGAGACGGGCTTCGTAACATAGCAGACTTACAATGGCCTGGGAAAATGAGCAGGGTATTTGTGCAGAAGGACTAGGCTCTTCCAGTTATTTGAAAAGCTGAAAGACATTTCAGGTTGTCACAAGCAAAAGTATTTGGAACACCCAGTAGCAAGGACACATAACCAAACACAAAGACAATTTTTTATTTACAGTATAGATTTTGATATAACTCAACCATTTATGACATTGTATGAAGCATTGAACTTGTATAGTTCTTCTTTTTTTCAAGAAAGATACTGGGGGCCATACTACATGGCATACAGCATCGCACAGCTGCACTGGATGAAACATCCTTTGCATAGATATTGCATTGGCACCTTAATATGTCAAAAGCAATTTCTTGTCTGACAACTAACTGTCAGCTGTAATGAGAAATGCTTATCAAAATGGTGAAATATGTGGAGTGTATTATGGAAGTTATACTTTACAACCTTTCATATTTAGGCTGACCAGCAAGGATAATGCTTTCTGTCAAACTATCTTCTTGACTAGACATTACTAAACCAGTGCCAACCATTCCAGGTATCATAAGAGGTCTCTAAATATATCCATAACTCAGTCACGCAAAATACTTCATATCACCAAAAGGCCAAACTAAACTAAGTCTAGCCTGTTTGAATATTAACTGTCTGAGGTGCTTGCAATGCAACAGTCCTGAACTTCTTTCTTTTTTCTGTGCTACTTTCATTTGTGTCAATCCCCAACAACAAAGTAATGCCTGACCTTAACAACACAATGGGAATCATTAAGTCTAACTGGAATGCCTAGGTACCAACAAACTTATTGGTACTGTTATAGTAACTGTTATAGTAACTAGTTTTACATACGGTAGGAAAAAAGTGCTCAGGATTTGTATTGTTGCATACCGGTAGCAACGTCAGCAAGAGTTTTGAAAGGTGGCACATCTTGTAAAAGTCTGCAAATGCCATTATATTGTACTGATACAGTTTGTCACTTACCTTTTATTTTAATAAATTGCTTTGACTCAAACACAAAATGAAGCCTGATTGAGGGTCTGTTAGAGGAGTAGAGGATTCTCCAAAGTAAGCAAGTCTCCAGTAAATCCATGATCTGATTTTATTATTCCGTGGCACAACAACCAATTATATTATATCAAGAGGAATCTTTCCTGATTCCTCTATTCCAGGTGGAACGTTTAGCATTTTACAGGACTTGGACTTATGTCTACAGTGAAAGCACTCTCACATAATGAGGCTAGAATACAATATGAGCATCTTTAGAAATTGACCAACTGAGAGCTTATCATCCGTCATAAGGCGGTAACTTGCATAACAATGGATGATTATTTTACAAGTCCATATCTGTTTATTTTTCTGAAATTGTATAAGCTGTTGGGACAAGGGCGTAGACAGTTGTAAGTAGGTCTGGACTGGGACTGAAAAATGGCCCGGGACTTTGAAACGCAGACCGGACCACGAATGTGTATTATTATTATATATTCCTTTTTTTGCATCGTGCCGCTGCCGTTTGACCGGCTGTTCGGGAAATCTCCCGACGGCCAGTCCGACCCTGGTTGTAAGATACTTTGGTGTAAGATTTCAAGCTACAGTGATTCAGAAGCCATGATCATCGATTGTTTTCAGATTCAGCGTGGGAGGATCTAGTATAAAAGGTCTAGTACACAATTCACAGCAAAATCTTTCAAGAAGACAGAAGTAATATTTGCAATAAAGATCAGAAACACAGTATGTGTGAATAAGGAAATGGGGAAAAATGTTTGTCATCACTCTTTAATATGTGAATAGTAGGCCTAGTAGCCTACAGTTTGGCATCATACCGAATGTCCCGGATTATCTGAAGCACTCTGAGTCTGTCTCTCGGTGACAAAGAAAGGACAGATTCATTGTAATCTTTCCTCCTAAAACTTTAGTGGTGGAGTCAATTTGTTGCATCCACCAGTAACTTCCTCTTTACTATGCAGGGTGTTACGTAGGCCCTGGCCTCTTGGACAAAAGGCAGCGGTGGGAGCTGGAGGCGTTTCATTTCATGCTCTGTCTCCTCAAACCCAGATGTTCACCTCTAAAACATCTCCACTGTTGCAGGTAGGGACTTAATGGCCTGCAAAGTGCCCCAGAGCTCAGGTAATGAAACGCAACCTCTGTATGATTTTAATTGAGAACTCTGGACTGATATCAAATGATAATGTGCTCTATATGCATGGCAAGTTTTAAGAAACATGAATTTTGTGTCTGGTGTGTGAGTGCATTTTTGCGTGCCAGGGAAAATGAGTTCCCTTGTGAAAGTCGCCTCGTTTAATTGTGGTGGAGAGCACTGTGTGATGAAGGATTCGGTCATGGTTACACATTGGTTAAATGAAGCATATATTGTACACGTGGCTAAATGCTCTTTGGAGCCATGTATTTACAATTCAATCACACTAGACGCCATTGAGGTTGTGGGGTAGAATACAGTTCATGAACTGGGATCGTGATACCTAGCTTTTAAAGGTGGATTTAAGTTGATACACTCCAATTATACATTGTTTATAGCTTGTTGCACAAAAACATTTGAAGTCTAAAAGCGTAGTTCAAGTTTATGTCTCTTGTACAGACCTCATATAAAGACAGAGGTGCACACCAACTTAAGTATGCAAATGATTCATCTACTTGTCCATCCCCCATCCTGCCACTCCCAGATGTTGCTCTAATGATGCACACTGCTACTTTCGGGGGGCTGGTCTACTCTGGTCTGGGTCTGGCACATGGCTAGCTGGCTGAAATAGCCTGAAGTTGACTCTGAAGTAAGGTGCAAAGACTTTGACAAGCAGCAGGTGACAGAGCCAGGCTGCCACAGCTGCTCGTGCCCCACCTCTGCTCAGCTGTCCGTGGCTGAGAGGCTTTGAACAGCCTATTACCTCCACACCGCACCGGGGGGAAGGCAATCAACTCCAGAGGTGCACTCCTTTCACACCAGATGGTGGGGGAGATGAATCGAGCCATTATATTAGTGGTTGATAATTCCTCAGATGAAGCTAATTAAAAAACCATGCTATATTTCTCTTTCCTCCTACACATTGAGCTGAGGTTAATACCGAAGTCACTCCATGACTCTTAAGTTCCAGACGAACAGGCAAAATAAGGAAAAGAAAATTATGAAAGAAAGATTGAGAATGAGTCTACTGACATTGATACAGTTCTTCTTTCATTTAAGCATGGACTTTAATGAACGATTTGTATAAATGTTTTATCAGATTATTCATCAAGTACCACCACCTGCCCGATATCCTCTTCTGGGAGCATCATGACTCATTTTAATCAGCATCTGTGATTAAGGCCTGAATAAACGATCAACTGAATGCTTCAGATCAATCTCTAGGATGCCTTTGATATCTTTTGATTGTTGCGTTTCGTTCTCAAGTCCTTTACCTGTTATTTGGTGAATATTTGCCAATGGCATCGTCTTTTCATTTGACTTTCAGTCAGTGCAATCACTGCAGGTATTACAGTGCTACTGAAAGTGAATGTATTCGACAAATACCCTTGAAGCCCTCTATCAATCCAAAGTTTCTGAATAAAGCTGAGGGGTATGATGCAGCTGAGGGCACATGTGAACAGGTAAAGGAGAGTATGATTAGGATTAATGTTTTGCCAACTTTCAAGACAAGTCTGAAAACGTTTTCTCTCCATAGGCACCCTTCAAGACAGATAACTCAACTCAGGGAGTATTAAAACATGCAAATTTAAACATCCCTAAAAGATTCTAAAAGATGAGAGACAACTTGGTGAAAGCTCATTTGTGTGTTCATACTGCTTTGGTATGGTCGAAAAAAGAATAATTTTCATACAGCTCAACCGCTGAAATGATGATGACACTTTATTTCAACTTCTTATCACCGACTCAACATTTCCTAAGTTGTCCTGGCAGAGAAAAGGTAATACACACCCGAATAGGTATGACTGTAATCCCTGTGGATATAAATCTACATTGGCAAAAGGACAATAGTAATCATATTCCCCTAATCTCCCTTGACAGATTCAGGACATGCTTTTCATTAACGCAGAAGTGGATAACAGAGCAATAAGCACTGTTTCAGAGTTTACTTAAATCCTTTGATGCTAACGGAGAGTTCCACATTTGGGTGCCTTTGGTTGTCTGCTTGGGCTTACGCCAATACTGATACCAAATTTACAGAGCTCCATGACATTTTTGCTGAGTTTTGTATGAATTAAATAATAGTGGGTAGAAAGTAAATGTTCCTCAGTTGGCCATGTCAACCTTCAATATTTAAAAAAAAGATTGGACCGCAGCGAGATATCACAACTTGAGGCCCAATATTTACGTTTCGATTTGAGAGGGTGAGGGGAAAGATGAAACAAAGGTAGTGCCATTTTTGCTACAACTATAAATCATTTACAACAGTTCTATAAACCTATGCCACCTGCCAGTCAAGGAGCGTGAATTCCAGTTATCAAAGGTCATGTGTCCACAAAGAACTGACACCCCCACACCTGAACGGCTTCATTGCATACAAACATAACATTCAAATCCGTGTACAGGTTTTCTAAACAGCTCTCTCCCGACGTGACTCAAGTCACTACAGTGGGTTATGCTGTCAGCACAAAAGTATAATTTTAATGTAAGAGAAAAGTGCAAAACATGCAATTACGGAGCCCAGATCAGTCAGTATTACTCCAAGAAACACCAGACCTGCTTGTTCCTGCCAAAACAGTCTTTTTGCATGCAAACAGCATCTATTGCAAAGATTCAGACAGATGGTCAGCAGAGGCAAATTGATCATCTTGAAGGCAACAGTCTTAATGGTCATTTTGACATCTCTTATCATCATCTGCCACAAAATGAAATTGAGTGCAATTTGTTTAAACAATGTTTACAAACATCCAAGTTTGAACTTAAATCTACAAGTGTCGGTATGTTCCCTGTAGACATGAGCTTTTAAAATTCATAGAGTATTGATCGAGTAACAGCAGTAAAATACCTCCCAAGCTATATTGCATATGTGTGTGTGTGTGTGTTTGTGTGTGAGTGTTTGTGTATCTATGGAGATCTGCGGATAAATCCACCTTATTGCAAATCTTGAGACTCCCGATGATGTTATAGTGATCAGTATAGCTTTAATCAACTGTACAATCTATCCAAATAAAAATGTATTAATGTGTGACTAATTGGACTAAATAACACATAAAATACTGAGATCTGTTTTTTCATTGTTCAACTTTTGTTGGTAAAAATGTGCTTGCACAAATATTTTTTTGGAAAGCCATGTTTATGTCTGGCCTAGGTAAAGTGGCAGGCATATGCCTAGTTTTGTCTGGCCTTCCTATTTCCTTCCAGCTTTCCATCCAGTCTTACAGGTTGTCCAATGTGAATGATGGTTGTTTAGTCATCTATTCTGTCTATTACTGTCATTTCAGACCGAACTTTCAATCCCAGGGTGCAAAATGAGCATGTTGATTTGTAACAGCAACTAAAATCATGCAAATGGGATCTGAGTGTTCCGTTGGCCACTCTCAAAAGCCGCAACAACCGACACACCCAATCTGCACCGACATTACCATACCTTAACTGTTAACGGCAGTCCCATAATGTTGAAGTTGTCCGACTACACGAGACATATACAATCAGGCCAGAAGTAATCCATAAAACAGCCTTGCACTTCTGTAAACTGTAATTTCCATTTCAATATGTGATTGCAGTGCCCGTTGTTGAGTGAATTGAAATGGAATAGTGTTTATACTTCCCAGCACTGTTGATTTCTTTATCTCTGGATACTCCTCCGAATGTATTCCTCAGCCATGGTCAACCATGTACAGCTCATGAGAGGCTGGTTTGCAGGTCGTCTGTCTGTTTCAATATTGATCAGTGTTTGATATCCTAGTATAATACTTATTTCTTTGTCTTTGTCAAAATGCTGCACTGTATCTTTCTTAAAATGCTATTACTCACAAAGATTAGGTGGTTAGTACAAGTATTTGTATTTGTCTTCAGACAAAAACAACCTTGAACGAAAGGAAACCACAGGCTTTTTATGCTTTGTATAATGAAAAAATGTATACTTAAATTATATTCAAATTTTCCATTGTCTCAACATAATTCCAACCTTGATATGCTAATATTTAGCATGTTTTAAAAGCTGTCTGACAGAAAGACGGAAATAAGAGTTTGATGTTTATGCAAATCATGGTCTGTTGACAGATGTAGCGTGGTCTTTGGGTGTACCAGCAAAAACAATACAAAGGATGCAGAAAGTGAAAAACGATGAGCGTGTTTATTATTTCGACAGCTGTGTCCCCTGTATCTGCTATCTAGTCAGGAGCAGGCTGTCAAGATGAATGAAATGCTGTTCTTACTGATCAAAAAGTATACTCAAATAGTTTCCATCATGCTGCTTAAATTAGGTAAATCCATCCCTTAGGTTTCATTATTTTTTTGAATAATACAGTCAACCCATCAAGTGTAAATTCAGCTTGATTTTGGATTGTGGAGTCAGTAATAAACTTTCCAGCAGCAATATTGCAATCTGAAAATGTCAGGCTTGACCAGGCCGCAATTTAAAAACAAATGGTCGTACCTTGGTTTAATATAGAGATAATCTTAATACCTTGACTGCTATATTCAAAGCTTTAAACTTCAATCAATGATGAGAAATTAGAGACCATGTGAATGAATTTAACTAGGAGTTGAGCTGAGAGAACAGACTTGTTAGTGGGAGCAGGGAGATGTGGAGAGAAGACCATGGCAAAGGCTGCTCACTATCCTCCCTTTTTCTCCATTTAATTTTCCAATCCACTTCCTTCGTATAGTTAGGAGAAGGGAGTTTTGTTCTGGTTTGATACACCATCTAATGAGAGGTACTAAGAGCCTGTTGAAATTGTTCCCTAATAACGCATTCTGAAGCCTTCGAATGATGAACATTTTCTCTCCTTTTCAGCTGTTTAATATATTCCATTGCTCTTTACTTCCTTTCTGTATTTTTTGCACTTTAATTATAGCAGAGTTCAACTATTCTGGAGATAAGAGATGTGGGAAATTGTAACAGACCGGTATTACGTGAATTTGAGTATATATTTTTTAAAGAGATATTTGTAATTCTGGAGATACTCTAGCTGTTGGAAGAAAAACACAGTTGGGAGCAATTATACCCACCACGAAATGAACATGACTTAGTTTTTGTTCAAGGTCTTCAAGGCAGAGATCCCCAGATGAACCTGTTGATGTGAGCATGAGAATCTCTTTCATCAATAATGCCACATGCTCAGTTAACTTATCTGGTTCTTCCAAAGGTATTATATAACTGGATCATTTGATTTTTAATGTTGTATTGGTTGCACCTCTGAGAGAAAGGGTATTTGAATTGTTTATCTGTTGATGTTTATTGAATGAAAGGATGTACAACTAGGCTGTGGGTCCAATTGCTAGTATGAAAATATATCTACATGTCTTTTTATGATGCAAAACCTACACTATCTTGGGATATGGCCTATAATAATGCAGATATGACATACAGCTATACATAATAAAAACAGTTTTCTCATTCATTAAGATGCAGAATGTGTCGTATGCATCACCCATGAGTGTTGGCAGAAAGCAGGAGGTGCACAGTTGTTGCATTAGTTGCAGTGGTTCAGTACTGTATCAATTCTTCTTGCCTGACACTTTCTCCAGTTGCATCGCAATAGGACTGTGATCCGACTGGCATTACAATACAGTCCAGTTGCTGCTGTAAAGTTATCTGTGGTTTTAATATTATCTGTTAGTAAGATAAAAGATGACGCCCTCTCCCTCCCATCCCTACTCCTCTGTTGGAAGGCTTCTGGGTGTTAGTAATAGCCAAACCACCACTGGTTGGTATTCTGCTTTGAATCCCCGAATTGTATCTGCACCTTGATGTTTGATTGGATCTGTGCAAATACATGTATATGCAAATTTGCCAGATATCAGTCCTTGCTCGAGGCAAAATGGGAAACAGTGGTTGCATTCTAAGAAGCTGCATGGGGTTCTCTATCACTCTCTATTTCCTTTCCTTTTACTTTCCTGAGAGAATACAGTTTGGTGATCTATAAATTCCCAGTAAATCTTCCCCCTGTGTTGGAAGCCTGGCATTTTCCGACTCCACACTCTGCATTTTCCAACAGGTAAAAATCGATAATCTGTGTCAATGGTATTATACGCAGTATTCACAAAAGGCCGCTGTCTGAACTGAACCTGACTTGGATGTGGTGCAGAGCCCAGACAAGTTAGAAATGTTTATTCTTGCCTTTGTCATCCGGCTTGAGCCTACAGGGTATTCTCAATCAATGGAGGATATTCATATCACAGCACTGGGAATCCAAAGCTTCCTATGCTGTTAACCACTTTGACTTTTCTGAGTTGGGTGGCTTACCACCAAAATATGCAGGACTGGGAGCTGTTCAGTATTGTTTATGACCTATGGTAGAGACCAGACTTTCCAGTATGATGTCCATTCCGCTGTTATACACCAAAACAGCTGTTTCCCCATCTTGCTTACCAACCGTGCATTTTATGAACCTGTCTTCTGTTGCATTCATATGAAAGGCCATTGCAGTGTACTGAAGAATTAACTTGGAGGAAGCATTGCAAGCGCTCTGTAATGTACTGCTTTGCTCTTTGTTTAATGAGGAGACATGTCATAACGACAATACTGTGTTAGGTAGGACACCTTTTTGTCTCTATCTACAGTAGAGTGGTTTTATACACTTACAATGGAATAGCACAACATTCTAATATGATGATAATGATAATGTTACAGTGATATGCGACACAGTATGAATTAAAGGTGTTTGTTCTATTTATAATGGACTGGTTAATGAATGAACTTGACATAGCAACACTGTCATTGGATCTCCATTAGTTAAACATCTTAGGCTAGTTGGAGAAAAATACCCTGCACATGTTGAACATGGCTTTTGTAAACACTGTTTCTATTATTGTATCTATTATTAACTGTATGCATTTTGACAGCAAGATTGTTTCTCTTAGTAATCTTTGCAATTAATCTACCTTGACATGATAATTTGCGTCTGCTTTATTTGAGACGCCTGTAGGAACCTTTGCTCAGCGGGGTGGCGCCGCGGTGTGTGACTGGGGAAGAAACAGGAGGCAGATCCTTTCTATGCAGCGTCTGTCAACACAATGAGGTTGTTAACGGAACAGACTGAGCCCAGTGCATTGTGTCATTAAATTACTTTTGACAAGTGGAGGGGAAATTGTCTGATTGATGAACAAAAGAATCTCCCGTTTGTAATTAATACTGTACTAATGGATATGTGGTGGTTGTCTACAGGGCAGACAAATGTAGGGTTTCAATGCTAATGATGTTCACTTGAAGCTAACCCACCATAGGGGGACAGATTTTCTTTACATGTAAAGACCTGGTGTTGATGTGTGGGATTAGGCTCCTTCCATCAGACCCTATCGGTTGAGGGATTCACAACAAGTGTTAGAGACTGTGTCCTGGAACACAAGGTTGACAAATAAACCTGTCCTGACAACATTGATTGGCCTTTTGTTCATTGATCACTTAGTTAAATGGAAAAACGGAATGAACTGAGTCTGGTGTTCTTATACCATTACAGAATTTCTTCAAGGCGAAACGCGTCATTGTATTCTAATTTGGGACACATCGCAAAGTTTAAACACCGACTGAGGGTGAGCAAGTGTCCCTCTTGGCAGAGACGGATCCTGATGGGCGAGACTCTGGCGACATTTCAACACGGCGCCGATTCTATCTGGATTAAATGCTTGGAAAACATGGCCCCGGGAGTGTGCTCACGCATCTAGTTACAGCTCCTGAAGAGGTGGAGGAGGACACATTTGAGCTGTTACTCGTCCAAGTGCATGGATAGGCCATGTCTCGCATCTGTTATTAGCTAGACTTAGATTCCAGGGGGAGTCTCAAAACAGAGGTTTTGGAAAGAGCAAGATGCAAACATTCACATGGAAATGGATGTAACATCGCCTACGATCCTATTACAATTGCCCAAAATCTGCAGATTGAATCAAACACTGGCCCATATGTTTTTAAGCGTACTGTGTCTGGTTGCAACTTCTAGTGTAAATAAAAAAATAAGACATCAAATTAAAACATCAACGCTAAAACTGTTCCTTAGGTTTTAACAGACGTTAGAATTGCGTTCCTCATGGGCTATTAGGCCTACCCTAGCGAGTAGCGTGGTTATGAAATGACTTCGCTTTGTCTCGGGAAGGTCATTTAGAATTATGTGAAATTAAATACAAAATAAAACATTGGGTACCTTCTAAACTAACTTCTGCACAATAACAATGTTTTATCCACTAATCCTTTGATGAATGGCTTGGAACTCCTAACACTTCAAACGGAAAAATGGGGATTTCAAACGGAAGTTTTGACCAAACCCTATACTACAACTAATGATGCGGCAGTGCTAGTTTCTTTCTGAAACAAAATGGCATATTAGACCGCTACTGTTTGTGCAGACAGGCTGTATTACGAGTCACTGATTTTACATCAGCTTAGTATGCCTCAGGGCAGACCACATTGGTGAAGAGGCAACATGAAGTTCCTAATCAATAGCAAAGGCCTGTGAAGCCTTCTGGCAAGACTGGAGAAAAGGCCTCATCACTGCTCCTCTGGGCAGAGGTCTAACCTTTCCCAAAGAGAGGTGATGAAAAAGCTCATCATTTCTAATGAGGTATTAGTGATTTGGGAGAAAAATGGGCATCAGCACTGCATCCAGGAGTGTGAAAGGTCTCTATGAAGTCAGACGTGTTACACAGTATTCAGATGAGACCATGAAGATGAACGTTTTTGTTTTCTGAGTTGTTGTGGATGGGTTTGCAGTAGTAATCTTATGAAACATGCCTCTAGTCTGTTGATTTCACTTCCTGAATAGTCATCCCCATTGTTAACTTTGTAAGATATAGACATCATAAGATATAGACTTCTTTAATTTGAACACATTTGAATCAATGCATGCTGTGTAACCTGACACTTTATATTTCATAGACGAATGATAAATCACTGCAATTGAAAGAAAGAGATTCAAAGCTCATTAAAAATGTAATTACATTCACTTTAGCCATTTAGAGGAAGATGAATGTAAAATCATTAAGCACCATTTGAAAACCAGATGTTCGTTACATCATGTCTATAGGAACAACGTTTTTCAATGGATTGCCAAAATATGTGCTGACTGTGAAGTCCTTTTTTGATGCTCTGAATTGAACATATTAAACCTGAATTTAAACATGTCAAACTAAAATGCAGATCTAACTAAACTGGGAAGATTGTTCTCCATCTCTTTTTTGTTCGTCTGTCTTTTCCAACAGGAGGTGAAGTCATTCTAACTCATAGAAGTCTTATCCATCTCACGAAACACAAATAGGTTCAGTATATTTTTATTGATAATAACTAACCTGGCTATTTTTATGCGGGTCATTTTCTGTGAAGCTAGTATGATCACAGCTAAGATAAAAAGTCCTTACTGCCTGTCCTTAGACAAAAGCAATCTCTGGAGGACACTAACAATTATAGTCTAGTTTCCCATCCCTAATTAGCCCCTGCTGTTTAACTTATTGGGTTGTTCTAAGAGTCCCATCGCACATTTATTTTAAACTGACTGTTATTATGTCTTTGTGGTTTTGAGACAAGCCACCATCAAAGAACAATGTGACGTGAGATGAATTGTGGGATTTATTTTGAAGAACTGTTTTTATTGGGTGTGTATTGGGAACAAAATTAAGGTTAGTTCATTACTTCCGAGTGTGTGTAAACTCACATGAACTCAAGCAGCAAAGATCTGTTGCAAAAAAACATAAATTATCACAGTTGGTCTCTGGTAAAGACTACTACTACTGCAGTCCAGACCACAATTGCATCTTCTCTTCACTATGATCCCAGAACGCATAACAAGAGCATACAGCATGACATTAACATCCACAGCTACAGGTCGGTACATCCAAAATGGGTCTTTCAGATCCGATAGTCTGGCTTTTGCGGGGCCAGTACAGATTCAGTGTGGATTCATTTGCATGGTAGCAGAAAGAAAGCAGAAAAGAAGTCCTCTTATTTCCCCACTCCACATTCCTCAGATCTCTCCTTTACTTGCTTGTAAATCAACAGCTTGTACAATAACTGTGTTATTGCTCTGTCAAATGCAAAGGGAATCTGACTCAGGCTGCTTTTTTTCACTGTTAAAAGCTGTTCTAAGTAATTTCAATTTGTCTGTCCTCCATTGAAGTCTCAACAGCAGAAGAAGCCTGTTTCCACTCTAAATGCTTCACTACTGGATACAATTCTAATGAATAGAGCAATTTTCAAGAAAATGTTCAAGAGAAATGAGTTATGCTACATGTTTATATATATAATTACCACAGCCAGATGTATATTTTTTCATGGAAACTGTAGGTTTATAGTTTGAGTGCAATCATTACTATCAACATATCATATTGCATAGAATAAACACAAGAGATCTAGCCAAGACCGAGATCATCAGGGCTTATTTATACAGTCACATTCAGCATTTTATTATAAGGATTCATTCATTATGTTTCCTATGGCTGAAATCTCATCATTAACCTTTATGTATTCAATATCAGGAAATCTGGTCTTGGTAATCTTAAACGTGATATTTCTTAATACAAACTAAAGTAGAAAGAACACGAGGTAACCTATGCCTGCAGTGGAGAACTGCTCAAAGCTGTCTCCATCATTCAACCTATTCTACCCTTCCGAATCAAGTGAGTGTTTTAAATGGTATCACTAGGTGGCAATATGGTAACATAAAACATGCCGACTCTATTGGGCCCCATTCAAACTCTGAATGAAGATTCACACCTTTGAGTTAAGTTGATGATACCGATGAATCGAAGGAAGTTTGGGAACTAACCTACACAGGATGTCTGATAAATTGGTTCAGAAAATCTTCTAAAGTGCATAATTTGCATCTGTTTGCTAGTTAAACTAAAAAGTAATTATTGCACAATTGCAAAGATCACCTACTATTAGCAGTACTGTTGGAGTCACTGTCCATCCAAACATTTATAATAGTTCACTGAGGAACCATTATCTACATTTACATTGTCATTTAGCAGACGCTCTTATCCAAAGCAACTTACAGTAAGTACAGGGACATTCTCCCCGAGGCAAGTAGGGTGAAGTGCCTTGCCCACGGACACAACGTCATTTTGCACAGCCAGCAATCGAGCCGGCAACCTTATGATTAATAGCCCGACTCCCTAACCGCTCAGCCATCTGAGTCCCATCTACAAAATGCTATCCAACTTTAGCAGGACAATTATAAATAGAAGGATCAATGATTTCCTTTTCGGTGACAGAATGAACATGAATTCAAAATAGATTACATAAAATAGTCTCGTACAAACCTCAGGCCTTAAGATTTGAAGCTGTCTACGATAATATGGTAATAATGTTTAGAGATTATTCAAAATGATGGTCATTATTGTGTCCCGTCCCAAATGGCCGACTTTGAGGATTGTCTACTAAGAGCCTTCCGTCTCCTCTCCTGAATCAGGAAAAGTGACAGATCCTGGAATGGGAGGTGAACTGGCAAACGTCACAGCTCTCAGTGATTTCTAAAGAGGAGTTGAAAGTTTCCCTTAGAGGAACACAAATCAAAAACTGACAATGGCATCAACTCTAAAATATCTATTCCAGGTGGAAACGAGGTGGCAGATCTAAAGACAGAAGAAATGGGATTCTCATGCTGCTCTATGGTAAAAGCTTCCACAGATACAACCCAACTACAACACCCAGACAACACAGCCATACTTGATAAGTGAATACATTCAGTTCTATGTAATGTTTTTGTTTGCCAATTATTAAAAATAAATAATTGAAAGGCCATTGCATGATAAACATAGTTGCATTTTGGTACAAAAACATGATGTTGTATTGCTTGGTGGACACCTGATGCAAGTTTTTCAATAAGCAAACACTCTTCCAAATAACGCAATCCCAATAGGGTTCACGTTAGACATTTCCATTGGTTAGGTTTCCTAAAATAGATTTAAAAAACTATTCATTAGAATAAAGGTTAATAGAACAAAACAGCTTCATGTCTGACATTGGCTAGTTTGAACATTCAGGCATTACAAACTAGTTACGCCTTTCACACTCTACCATCGTTGTCAGGTACACACAATTAATTGAGATGATAAAAGTAGGGAAAATGTTCAGTAAAGCCTATTGCATTGGATGTAGTCCACAACTCTGACCAAAACGCTGACATCTTATGGTAAACTGCAGTGTTCATAGGTTACGGTACTGTACTGTATGGACATTACAATATGTTTTATGTACTTCTGTGAACTCAGGTTATGAGTCAAATATAAGGACATAGATCATCCGGGACCTATATTTTCCTGTGATCCTAATGCTGTGTGCCAATACAAACTACTGTAAGGCAATACACCATGAAAAAATGTCTGTTCTTTTTTGCAGTCATGACAAATACATGAAGGTATACATTAGTTTGTGGAGATGTATAGTTTTTCATTTAACAGCGGCACTCCAGAATTACTTTAGTTGTTTTGCAGACACACAAGCATTGTTTCTCCTTCTGGTGCAAATGTCTGTGTGATGTTTCGACTCAAGTATGTCTGTTTTTAATGTGTCTTTGTGCTTCTCTACCTCTTCACAGGCTGCATGAGGATATACTGTATGTGCACTGTCTGAAAACAAGCAAAACACATCTAAGGCCTTTAATAATGGAAACCCAAGAGCTACCCTGTCTCATCTGCACAATGCACTAGGAAATTAGTGTCAGAGTGTGCATCCTCTCAAATGACTTTAGAGACCACTGTGGACTGCAAATAAAGATGTCAAAAATATTGGCGTTTGTTATAAATAATGGAAATTTTAATACATGACTGTGTTGTATTGTATAGCAAAATAGGCAGTATGAAATATACATCATCTAATTAGACTATGTTCTCGGATGTGAACCAGCCGACGTTGATCAATACATAATAGGATCCAGTATCAATTAGGCCCCTCTTCAACGGGACAGCTAGTGCACAGTGTTATGAATAGATGCTACTAAGGGTAACTAAATCCATCTAAAGTACCAAATTTAGCGCAATGGAGTCTAGGTGGTAGTGGTGGTGTGAATTGGGGCTTGTGGGAAATGCACCTCTGCAAAGGATTAAAACAAAGATTCTACAATGGGTCAAATCTAAAGTTTGGCTGTTTACTTTTGTCATCGAATATTTAAAGAAAATCCAATATGTGGACCATATGTCAACATAAAATAACTTAGCAACCCAGCTGAGCTCTCTGAGAAAGGAAGAACAGATAAATGACCCCAGTCAAACCAACACCAACAGCAGCATACTGTAACTGCAACACCGGGAGAGTGTGGGAGTCACTGAAGCAAAGACAGAGCATGCACTTGAATGATTGAGGTTACCTAGGTGACCTCATAAACCAAAATCCATGGCAGACTCCCAAGGTGAACGCTGAATTATGCTGTCATTAAAGGACAGGCCCAGTTGCCAAGGTTAGTATGTAAAGTATAATCATCTTCCTCCCTCTTCCCAGTCACTCATTAGTCCTCTTCATGGGCCATCCGAGATTATACCTTGAACTTGCTTTGCTATCGCTATGTTCCCGCAGGGAATGGATCTGCTGCCGGCCATTTATATCTCCCACATGAGCAGACTATGCTGGTGAGTGTGTGGCCAGCTCCTTCCACCCATCATGGAGTTGGCCCCATAAAAAATGAGGGATGCCTTGACTTACGGTCACGTTATGTCCCAATTTATAAAGAAACCTCTGGGAAGAGACCTTTTGGTTTGTATCAATTTGTTGGAATTAGAACAATTTGTTTTCTTTCACTGGGCTATTCAATGTGGATATGGATCCCTCTGAGCAGTGGAATAAGGCAGTTATGACGGGCCCTAGTGCACGCTATTATGACGGGCCTTAGTGCACGTTAGATACAAGTGATGTAGCACGCACAAACACACACCATTAGGCATATAACAATAAATAATAAACACTGATGAAAACCATGATTTGGTACGATGGCACACACTGCTTTAACAAAATAAGTTGTGTCCCCTATAAACATGCTGTGTAAGCCAATAAGATCCTCTGAGATTTATTAAAAGGGAGTAATGGGTTTAAATTTATGTCTTCTACTGCAGCTTTGATTGAGTTTTTTAAACACAGGCGTTTTTCCGAGGTGACAATCTGAACCACTTGCAAGGGCCTGTTCTACGCCCAACACATTGAGGGCCTGCTCTCTCTACAGCCGACGGGCCCCAGTGCAACCTGACTACCTGCACTGTCTGCATTTACACCCCCACCTCTGAGGTTTTAAACAGTCATAAGTGGCAGTTGAGTCTGTACTGAAATACATTGCAATCAAAATACATATTGCAATCAAGTCTGGACTCTCGAAAGGGTTCTTAATCACATTAGCATGCATGCAGACAGTGTCCAATCATCCCCACTCTGTAATAACTAGTTTTCAAAAGATTTAAAATACAGTTAGTAGGAAGTCCATACATGAAAGTCAATCTAAGATGAAACTTTAACTGCTGAGTGCAGTTGACATGAATGGATGCTTAAAATGCTATCTGGTATATTTTTCTGTAATACCAGACATATACTTGAAGATATTGTTTATGTTTTTCTACCTAGTGATAGATCATGTTTACCCAATTTTGCAAGTAATACAGCCAATTACTCACTCACAAACCTTTTTTTGTTTGTTGTGAGTACCCATCAGCCACTAAGAGCGGTATTCATTTCTAAATTGGCAGCGAAATGAAGCACACTTTTGAGCTATAAGTGTTTTTGGACAAATATAGCCTCACAATCTAACACATTCATTTGGACTTGAGTTACTGTGAATTGTTCTTACCCTGCCAGCATTTTGAAATTCCTTTCATCCAGTGAAGTTTGGCATGATTTGATTTGCATGTGTGATGGTTACTGTCATGCCTACTGTGCGTTTGTCATATGTGAGAACTGAACTATGTGGAATGAAACCATACTACAGCATATTTTTGTTGTGAGGCAGTGTGCTCATTTTTAAGATGCCCCCATCTAAATAGGGCAGCCCTTGAACCATTACCGTATGCCTGCTGGACAAAAACAGGCTGTGATATCAACATATTATAGAGGGCTGGGGTTTTTTCCTTATTAAACTTCACCCATTTAAACAAACAGACCAAGCTTTCAAAATGAGCAAAGATGTCTGCCTGTCAACCAGAGGCTATTATATACTGTAGCCTCAGGTACCCCTGTGTAGTAGGTTCTTAAACATGTGACAAGCAATCTTATGTGAGGAAAATAACTTTTCAGTTATATAAAAATTGAATGCCTAGTGATCTCATAACGAGCTATTTAGATGTGAAATCTGAACTCTCCAAAACAACAATAAAATGTATTTTGTGAATTTACGATGTCCATTGGGATTGGTGGTATTTCATTGTGTGTAACCTATAGTAAGTGCACCTTACACTGCGCAGCAGTTGAATTCTATTCAATTACATTCACTTCATTGATTCCTGAAGGAAATTCAATTGTTCAGGTAACCTCCGTTGCACAGTTAAACAATAAGAAAAAGTTAAATGTTAAGGTGACACGTAGAATACACGAGTAGAAGTGCAATATCTGGATAAAGTAAATGTGGAGTAAAGAGATAACATTGTGCAATGTGGATGCAACTGTAGAATAGAGATAAATAAAGAGAAGCTGATGGCTCTACCAGTACACATCAATGCACATATGAGATTAAAACAATTTACATAGTCACAGTCTTATAATGACACAATTACATATCACAATGACACTTTGTTCATGCAAATCAGTTACTCATCAGAGACTTCATACCCATTAATATATAACTATAGTCATACAGCTACACAAGCAAAAAGTCAAATGGCCTATAATGATAAAAACACTTACAGTATGATTAGGCTAGTTCTTTAGGAAGTTCAGTGGAATGGAGCTACCACAGATGCTTCTAGAAATGTCCAGACTCCACAATTCCTCTTCAAACATTGGATCACTGCCCAGTGTAAAAGAAAAGTGCTTTCTTTGTTCATGCTTTAGTAAACAGTTCTCCCTTTGTGAAACCAGACAGTCAATGACATGCTTAGAAATGCATTAGACAACATTTGCTATGGTCAGGGATGGAATATATATGTTTTGTGGTTTAGGTGTTAGGTTTAGACTAGGATTAGGAAAAAGTTACACTTGACTGGATCAAACTTGGATTTTATATTTCAGCACGTACTATATCAGACAACCCAACGCCTACAATTTCCTTCGCCAATTATGCAGTGACACTTTTTGTCTCTAAAATAGTCAGAGAAAATTAAATAATACTGACTGTCTACAGTGTGTCATGCATTTTGTCTAGTGCAGTATGAGTAGCTTGTAAGAGATCATGAAAGTTCAAAGGATGAATGATATTGAAAGTTCACGTATAGACCAAAAATGTTTAATTCACTGTGTCATCTGACGATTGTTGGCTGACTGATGGCATTATTTTATTAATGATTTAGAGCTGAACTTTGCATTGTGCTGACACCAGAGATGGGGTGGCTAAGCTGTGAATTAAGCCCCCAAATCCCTTCGATTCCTTCAGGCTAGCCGACTGCACATCACCATTACTTATTCCAGAGAAATAAAATTGAACTTCCTATGTAGCCCCACTGCGCACAATTCCTGCCTACCTGTTATAATCCTGCATAATGGAGAAGTGGAATGTCACCTTGTGTGAGAGGCAGCTGATATCCTTCTGTAAGGGAAAAAAGTCATTTAGCACAAGTGCAGATCACATTTAATTAGATGAGGGGATTTAAATTGCCACGCATCAAACACTGTGGATGACCAAATGGAAGGATCTTGGGCCATGGGCCAGATTCTATGAGCTCCTCACAACCCATCAAAATCCCCAGAGCTACGGGGGTCAATAAGTCAGAACACAGCAGTCTTAATTAATGATGACCAGAGCCAGCCAATGACCAGAATTTCAATTCACACTTACATTCCAGGGAAAATAAAAAATTAAGTATTGTCAGAAACACTTATTTTCAACAAGTCAATGATTTCTAAAATGTCAAAATATAGTTTCAACCTTTCACATTCATAATTGATTTGATATTATTTTCTTTACCATGGTTGGATTATAGGTTGACCCAATACACAATCTTATGCAGATCAAAGAAGATGTTTATAGATTTCCAATTAGTTCATGAGAGCATTTTCAACTTTTCAGTCAAGTAGTGGCAGGTCATTTTTTTAAGCTTGCCAACTTGTCTCAGTGGGTGCATGTTTACCACTTAACTGCCACCCCTTTGTTACCTTGTAATTTGACTTTCATTACGTTTCACACTGCTATCAATAGTATCCACAGGGCTGTCAAAGTCCATTAATATGCATCTACATACGCAGAGGAGCAAATATTCATAGACATATCAGTTTTCATAACATGGCATGGTGTGATGGATTGGAAAGATACTAAGAATATCTTGTGAGACAAGCTCACAAAGTCGTGTCAGTTCAAGGTAAAATATTATCCACACTATTATTTATCTCTTTCTTGTAAAGTGGCCAGGCATCTGTGGAGACCTTGCTGTTGTACAGCTTATCATCTTTTGACGATGTTCTCTGGAAGGCTTGTTGGAAGACTTGATTTTCAATTTAGTGATTTTGAGCTGATTTTGTCCTAAACTTGAAGGTTAGGATTTTAATGAGTCTGATTGAACAGTATTATACAGTATGTCAATTGAGACTATTCTGAAATCGTCATTTTGCTAAAATCGTCATTTTAGCAGCATTCTGGGGGAAAATGTATTTGGTTTTCATGGAACTATGCACAATAACCTATGTAGATTATAATACATTCAGAATGTTCTATTTGAAATATTTATACCAGTTCACTAGCCCTCGCTAGTCATCTCCAATTTGCAAAATAGTTCTCAAGTGACGATGAAATGATTATAAGTACATTAGAAGAACCCTTTCTGAAGATTAGCGTATATTGCTTTGCATGATTAAGTTGATGCACAACATGTAGTGTTTGTATTGTATGTAATAAACAAGTGATTGGCCGTTTTGAGGCCGATATTATTATTTCACAGCTGGATTGACTATTAATATTGTGAATGAGCTCAGCAAAATGGAGTTCATCTGGTACAGTTACACAGTCCCGCATCCTCTTGGTGATTCTTGGATACAGTGACCACATAGCCAGGTGTTCCAGGCACCCACAATATTGACCAGAACAACAGAGCAGCAGTTCCCTGTGGGCCTCATATGAGTTAGGGCCTGTCGAGCTCTGCTCTCCCCCCCCCAGGCTTAACAGACCCCCTGCCTAGGCCCATCCCTAAGCTTCTCCCCATCCTCCACAACTCCCCTCTACCCCCTACCGAGCACTGAACTTCTGTAGGCAAGGAGACCATCCACAGCCTAACGTCTCCTCATTATCACTTTGTTTCAGAAAAAAGGACAGATAAAGCAGGTACTGTACTGCTGGTGATTGAGATGTTGGGTAGAGTTGCATGATACCACCCAAAGAGGATTCACCAAAACTGCTCTACTGTCGACAGCTCATAGATATATATCGTCCATGTTTCATTGGCATGATCCATTGTTATTATATCTTGTACATATTAAGAGTAAGTGTTTAGAATAAAACTATGTGAACTATTGTCACAAATGGACAACTTGGCTCAGCACTCTACAGTATTGAGTACACTTAGTACTGTAAATACAGCAAAAAAAGCTTTCCTTTATAAAATAACTATTATTTTCTCTATGAGAGGGACTTACTAGTATGGTTGCTGGGGTTGTTAGGGGCATAGAGGTGCTATCAATGTTCCATAACCAAAGGTAAGATAAGTAAGGATCCTATAGTGTTCTATACTATGTGTTCAAGGACAAAGCAGGCCAGTGTGCTTGCTGCGGCAATACTTTCTGTAGTCTGTCCACAAAATAACTCTGAATGTAATTTTGCTCTGCCAACCAATTTTCTTCGAAATGATGAGTCACTTGGCAATCAGCATCAAGAGGTCCTCTGAATGGGAACAAATAACATGTTTCTCTGTACGGAGTTTTGTGATTGAAAGTTACAGTATGTCATCACCTCACCTGTATTCTTCCTGTACCCACACACACAGACAGGTATTTAATAGCAAGGAAGAAATGAGCACTTGTTAACATTTCTTTGACTAGGAGAAACAAGTTTGAAGGCAATTAAGTACCTTGAGCTTACGACCATGATTGCGAAGGGGTTCATATTTGCGAACTCATGCTACCTAAGTTTAACATTGACCAAGCTAGTTGCACTTTAGACTGATTTTTGTAATTGACCAAGAATGTGCAGTTTAAATATTATTTACACATTTTCTTTAAAGTAGATGACAGTGATATCTTTATTGGGAAGATTGGAACATTTTGTTGGAAGAAGCAGTTACTGGCCCCTTTTTAGTCCCCAGCCATTTCCAATACGACTTTGGGATCATCTATAATTGTGGCTAATTATTGTTGAATGTATGGTAAAACTTTGGAGGAGTTTACATTGAGACAATACATAGATACACATACCAATATGTTAGAAGATCAGGCTACCTATTTTCTTTAACAAATATGAATAATTGTAAAGCCTCATTAGAATGTTCAATCTTTGAATATCCACCTGGATGTGTTTTGTACAAGGTATAAACTGCTTGACATTGGATTATGCCTGTCAATTTTAAACAGAAGTGCAATGTCCTCTTTTTTATTTAAGTTATACAAGTTAATATCTTACAGATGGAAGAAAGCTGTATTAAGTGAGATGGACAAACCCAACAGATATGAGTGACAAAGAAAATGTAAGGACTGAAAAGTTTCCATGGAAACAACAAGGGGCTGAGATAGTGTACCTTCAGACAGAATACAAGAATGAGTTCAGGATTGGAACATTGATCACCATGTCTCAAGGATTCCCATAGCATTGCGGACACTGAATAGGCTGCTTTATCGCCCACTTGTCCGAAAGTCCATGGCTCATTCCTCTGACCTTGTTAGGAGCTGAATCATTACACTTTCTTTGTGTTTGACTATTTATTTCTTTGTGTTTGAGATTTTTAGTGAAGGAAAGGATATAGTAAATTGTCAACACCTTTTCAGCTATTACATCATTGCCTGTCTTATTCATCACAGTATACACCTACAATCAACTTGTTTTTCCATTTTGAAGAATGGATCAGTGAATGGTTACAATAATCTTTTGACAACATCGGTATTCTCGATTTATCCTTGGACTGTCTGAAGAATTATATGTACCTTCAACTGAAATTGTAGATCCAGCTTGATACACCAAGTCCCTGACTTAAATGTAAACCTGTATATGTTTTTTTGTTGTAAGAGATGTTCTCAAAGAAAATACTCTTACTAAGATTTTTTGCCAAGCCACAAGATAAAATTAAATTAAACCAATGACATGGTTATGTACTGTACTGCTAACCTTCCCTGTTTAAAAGTTAAGAGTTATATGTAAAAACAGGACTTGCTATTTGTGATTTGCAAACAAGGATGCTAAATTAAATAGTTTTAAAAACCCTCATTTCAACATCAGTACATTTTTATAGTACAAGATAGTAATTAACATCTCAATACCGACCTCTATAATATTTAGGACATACTCATGTCTCTGTGTTTCTTCCTGAAAATCGGAATAGGCTACATGCTGTAGTAAAATGCAAGCAAGCTTTCTCACTTTTATCACATTCCTGTCAAAGTGCATTATTACAAGCCTTATTGGTTCCCTGATTTTCATTTAATCTCACTCTGAGATGCGTTATTGCTCACCCTTTATGATCTCATATTGTTTTATTGAACATGCATTGTGCCTCTCTGGCAGTGCTCGCTTTTATGGCTCTGCAGTAAATTTCCTTGTTTTGAATGTAAATCGAGTATTTCTTCAAATGCTACTGTGTAGCCGAGGGCACAAGGATCCTAAATCAGACATACTGTATAGGTGAAGGAAAGATGCACAGAATCCTACTGTGTAGGTGAAGGTAAGATTCACAACATCCTACTGAAGACCGCCTACAATGAAGCTGTGCATGTGTCACATGGCTGTATGTGGATAAAAAAAAATAGTGGTAATCTGCTGTATTCACTACATTATCATATCATTAAAAAGTTTTACGGTTCTATTCTATTGCAGTTGTATTTTGGAGACCTCCTGTTGATAGCTCTGAATTGCCAGTTTGACACATTGCAATGATTTCTGTTCTAAAGGTTGTGGGAAACAATGCTGTAGCCTAGTCGTTGTGTGAGATTCTTCAAGATTAGAATGCAAGTCATATAAATCAAAAGTGCATTCTCAACTGATAAAGAGGAAGATAAATAGGCTCAATCCAATAGTGCTTCTAGAAGGACCTTTGGGCTCCTGGAATTCAAAACCAGCCCCCTCTTCAATAAGCCGTGAGCAGAGGAATGGACTTTTCTCCAGTTCTTGCCTGATTGGTGCTGACAAACTATAGATCACCTGCAAGGGAACAGCACCCTATTTCACCTGGGCCTGTCACACCCCACCCCTCAGTGACTTGAATCACTCTCGCCCAGTCAAGAAGACAACCAGGGTTGTATGATTTTTGCTCTCTGATGTAGCTCAATGCCGAGCACTCCATGAATAAACTAGTAATTTGCACAATATGACAGTATTTAATGCCTTTTTTTTATTTTTATAAAGGCTAATAATGTTGCCTCAGACCTCTGCTCAAATCTCTTTACAGCTTGTGAACTAATTAAAAACTGTACTGTGAAAATTGTAAAGTTAAAATTGTTTCGATAGCAAAATACACAAATGTGATATTTGTTAGTGAACCCTTAAGCTCCTTCTACATGTAATCCTACAGGTGTTATTCGGTTTCGCTGGAGCAACACCTACTTTGTCATGGTGCCTGTGTAGGGGGTAATTGGTTTGTTGTTTAATCCATGAGACCATCCTCATTGTTGGTGAGACAACACTTGTTTAGATTAACTATTTAGTTGCTCTGTACGATGTGATGTGATGGGTGATAAAAGTAACTGGATGAAGAAGACATAGCAGTGTATCATCAAATTATTCTAAACAACATCTGTCACCTTGTGCTGGGGGACGACAACCTTCTAGTTTTAGAACATCCATGATGATTAGCTATCCCTCCTCGTTAGGTCACTGAAAACTGATGTTTGCTCTCCACAAAGACAAACAGTTAAGTTAGTAATTATTGGAGCAGTTATACTTGTGAATGATGAAAATGCCCCGTGAACTACAGCCATTGCATGTGTGGACTTATCAATTGAATAAATTGCATGATTTTCTCCCAGTTAATATTTCGTTCAAGGCAAACTCATTTTTAATACATCTTTTATTGCCCAGGGCAAAACTCTGTTTCTTTGATCCCCTGCAAGCCTGTGCATAAAGGATCATAAGGAATTGTGCCATTAGGATTAGGGGAACAGCTTCTTTTATCAATTACATCAAAGTTCAGCTGGTGCCCATTAAACACACGCATTTATGTCTCTGGACATTCAAAAGATTGTTGGTAAAAATAAGGAGCAATTTTTGTAGACCCAATCGTCTCTACTTGACTCAACAGCTGAATAGTAATCTTGCTGTAAATTTGGCTTGCATCACAAGTCAATCCTCAAAGCATCATGCTTGTTAGGGCCTGAGGCTGGAGGCTAGAAGCTTGGAAAAAGGCCATGGGCATTTAAAAACAGTCTTCTATTCAAAGACTGGATGAAAGTGTCTTTTTTAACCCTTGCCATCCTAGTGTTGTTGCCTTGCCAGCAATGCTGTCTACATATGATGCAGATGAAAGAAAGTGCTACTAAAACGGCATGTTTCGTTCAAAAGGGAATGCTTTATCATTTCCTGCATACAGTAGCACCTATTGTTCGTGTCATTTGGCTGTGGCACATTTGTCTATTGTTATTGAAATTTAAAACATCAAGGATTCTGTTATCACCGACCAGGTTTCAGATCCACAAGTGAGATTTTTGTTTTAGTATTCAACTGCTATTGATAGAAAAATACTTAAATGAAACAGAAGAACAGAAGTTCTTCTTGCCAGCTGTGAAATGAACCTCCACGCAACTGTTTGAAGCTCTGCAATACTATAATATACTGTAGGCCTTCACTCTAGGCACTCATTGAATGAAGTCCCTCATGTCTTGTTATATGGCAGCTCTGAGGAGACTGATTGCCCTCCCAAAGCAGCCACTGCTGCCAACCAACAACATTGAGGGTCCTCTGAAACAATATGATCCTCCAGGACCAACTGAAATATACAAACAAGCCCTCCTCCTAACACAAACAGCCACAGCCACACCACACACTATTTTGAGTAGAAAAAAATTGGGGCACTAAGGACATTATGTAGACACACAAGCTTCACTAGGTCACACTGTGTGAAAGAGAACCAAGCAAGTGGTTCAGTATTTGTGGGAAACATTCTCATGCCTGTCATGATCAACTCTCCCCAAAGATGTATAACTAGGCTGGTCAATCAAAGATATGTTTTTCTTCATGAAGATATTGGTAACGGAAAGAAGCACGCTAGTACACAGCATTTTTTCGAAAGATTGTCAAAGTAAATCTTTCATGAATGAGAAATACACGTAGGGACCATTGTTATTCCTTTCAAGAAACACTTTCTTTTCTCCAGTTTGTTTTCATAGGGCAGCAAATGGCTATGGAAAAGTTTGTATGTGTTTCTAAAGAGACTTATAAGAGAGATTTGGGGGATGGAAATAGGACACACACAGACTGAAAGCTAAATGTCAGCATGTCTCCAGTGGCTTTATGACTGCAGCTACACCTAAAGTGGAGACTCAAGAGGTATGCTAGGGGTGGGGTTGAACTGGTGTCAGCCGAGTCTTTAAACCAGAGAGAGAAAAAGTCTGTTGGAACTCGGTAACAAACATGGAAAGATCAAAATACATCAAAAGAAACTTAGCTTGGAGTATTAGCACACATCTGGAAAAGTATCATTGATATTTCTGGATGATGTTTGAAATACACAGCATACCCCAACATACAGGAAAACATGGCCGTTTTTGTGTCAATTTCAAAAGTCAGGATCAAAGGTAAAATGTGTGTTGCTCACCACATTGCAAATGGGACACAGTGCCAAGATTAGCGCTCTGAACTTCTCTTATTGTCTCCATTGTGTGATCTTTAAATGGTAGACAATTTGCATTATGTGCCATTAGTAAAGGGATTAGGAAACATGATTTATGCTTGCAAGACATTCTTCATTTGAGCAAATTAGTTTCTGTTCCCAGCAGAACAATGGAGGACTGTCTGACCCTCCCTTAATCTCAGCGAACAAAAAGGGCTTGCGAAACTGGAACTGTGGGACCTTGTTATTCAGACCCTGATTAAGGCACGGCTCCAAAATTAACATTAGACCCGCTCTCTATTAATTCTCCATGTTATCACTTTTAATCACAGCGGCGGCAGCCAATCAGAGGAATTGAAACAACTTTGGTTCCATGTCTTCAGATATACAGCACATACATTTCATGTAAAACATTTTTTTTGTCATTTTAGCAGACGCTCTTATCCAGAGCGATTTACAGTAAGTACAGGGACATTCCCCCGAGGCAAGTACGATGAAGTGCCTTGCCCAAGGACACAACATAATTTCGCACGGCCAGGAATTGAACCGGCAGCCTTCGGATTACTAGCCCAATTCCCTAACCGCTCAGCCACCTGACTCCCTGACTCATGTACCTTTCATATTTGTCAGAAAGCAACAGTATTTTTGGAATAGATCAGTTGGGATGTTTACTTACTGAAGCTCCAAGAAATTCTCTATGAAACGCAGAATTCATGTTTATGACTCATACCTGAACTTTGATCTGACCACCATCCCGTAGTACAGCTCACTGAACCAATATTGTCCTACAGGCAACGTGGGTTGTGACTGTTGCACAGGGGGGTCGGTGGGGTCAGAGGTCAGGCCATAATCATGATGTGCCCAAGGGACACACAAGTCAGGATGATTGGCACGGTTCTAGCTGAATTGGTGGGGTTCACAGTGAGAAGGGACCTGGCTGTTAACACATGGCACAGCACTCAGCCTGGGAGATTAATGGGTCTGACTGCGTGGCAGCAGACTGACTTGGGATCACTGAATGTAATTGGTTTGGGCCAAATATGGACATTGGCAGACAGCTGCTCATAGCAGGAGCCAATCACACTTTTCCATCCCTAGAACACTCCTGGATGTTCACCTCAGGTGAACATCCTTTTGTCCAGCTTGCAAAGGAACTGCTTGGACTTGATGTTTTAATAACATTAGTCTACACTGCCGAGGAGGTTATGTTTGATGGTGTCAAAAGTGAATATAAGATGGGTCACAGATACCATTTCTGTATATCTCAGCCATTCTAGTGACAAGTGTATGTGAGTATAGTTTTGAAGAGAAACTTTGTATTCTACATTTTCAAAGGCTGTTGCTGAACCCTTTTAAACCCTTCCACATAATCTTCTATTTCCATCCAATGTCCTCACTTTTGTAGCAGCTGTATGGCATAATGTTAATGTATTGGTGACATTGAAAAGGCTCTTTTCTATTCAAATAAGCCCTGCCTCATCCAATGCTAAACGATCCACGTATTAGTTGGCAGCCGCTGCCTCCCAGCAAACAGCTGTGACCCCACGCAGGAAGTCAGACATCCCACTTCCTGTGGCAAGCTGTGCCGCTGGCTCACCTGGCCGAGGATGGCTTTCTAATTGGTGTCCTCTCACCTCTCTACTCTGAGATGCTCCTGTTTGACAGGTCTTGGCAGCAGGAAGAATGTCCTTGAAGAACATAAAAAAAATCTTATTGGAAAAATGCTAAAGTAAACCATTTCCCCCTCAAAGTCTTCATAAAGTGAAGTAGCGGGGATGTAAGGTGAGTAATGAAGAGTGCCACATCTTGACCGGGCATGAGTAATTATCTTCCATTGAAACTGTCAGATGGAATGAAGTCATTGAAGTATCCACGGCGATAGTAACTTTCATCTGTTACTAAGCTACTACCAGCTACTAAAGCTGACATTCTGGCAAAAGTCACTTTTTACTCAAAAGAAACGTAGTAGACGGTAATCTAAAGCCACAGCGTGAATATCAACCAAGGTCATTATTGATCTCTCTCGGATAGTTGTGTGATTTTATTCTTTTCATAAATGATTAAATATATACTGCACATTTCACAATACTACCATCACAACTTTCAACTAGTCCCAACCTGACAACCACCAAAATAACTTAGATATATAAAAAAAAAGTTAGTTTTATTCAACTTAAACCAATGAATGCAAAGACTGAACAATGTTATATATTCATTGTAGAAGATCAGTGAGCAAAACAAGTTAATAGGATATTTTTCATGTTTTCATCATTTGGATTTACAGTTTCAAAGTGTTAATGCACAAGAGAAATATAGAGGGGACGTAAGGGATGTCAGATCTGGTGAAAAGGGTTTGATATCGAGCACGCCTGCTGCACTTTTGACTTTATCAGATGATGTGCCAAGGGGAAAGAACACTATCTACACTGTTAAAGCGTAAGCCCTTGGGTATCAAACATCTAAATGTCAGAGCTCGGGCTAAATTCAAAGAATAAATTATTCATATGACCCCAACAAAGGATTTACAGGAGGTCACCACCAAGCCTCATAAGCATTGGGGAAATTGACAGCAAGCAGCACTGGAGTCGTTTTCCAAACCCTGTATTGAGAGGAGGAGGAGTGGGGGAAGGGGAGGGAGAGGGGGTCAACGTTGCAGCAGCTGTTGAAGCAAGCCGAAGGAAGTGACCTGTTCAGTAAACCATAAATAAGTGTTAGGAATATGCAAAAGGAAAGTGTCTAGAGTACAGTAAGAGTTGGCCCGACGGGATGGCTCGTTCACCTTCCCACTAGAAGTCAACAGTGCTGCACCGTAGCTGAAGAAACATCCATTTGATCTTGTTGATCAGCAAGTGTTTTGAACTAATATGAAAGACAGGATTAGACACAAATCTGTACCCGCCTCTACAAGATAGCAAGAAAACATTTGTTGAATGAATAAATCCACACGTTATCTGTCATGTAGTGTGTGGGTGCAGATCGGGCTGTACACTTCAGTAATAGGCTGTTACAGTATGTGATACATTTACATTTACAGTCATTAGCAGACACTCTAATCCAGAGCGATTTGCAGAAAGTATAGGGACATTCCCCCCGAGGCAAGTATGGTGAAGTGAAATCGAACCGGCAACCTTCTGAGTAATAGCCAGATTCTCTAGCCATCTGACTCCCTGTTCTACCCTGATGATGGTAGAAATATACTGTATCCTTGTTCCTTGGGACATTTTGTACAGTACAGAGTGGGAGGAAAGAGCATATTGAGCATCCTGCATCTTGAATAGAAGAGGACATGTTAGCTTCGGTAGGTACACTGCACCAACAACAGAAATAGGGTATGTGTGTAGCCACACATCATTTACACATACACATTTGCCTTCTACTAAACAGTTCCAGTGAAAACCCTTCAAAACCAATTAATCCCTACAGATAAGAGCAACATTCCATCTTGTAAGACCTTTGTGCAGAAATCAAATCAAGATTTTTATATTATACCATGTCGTCTCTCAGAGGACAGTCTGTGACAGGGAAACCAACACTGACCTTCAATTAGACTATAGAATGACAATACTGTGGGGGAATAAGAGTCAGAAAGAGAAAAAAGAAAAACAGAAAATCAATAGCTAATTTTCTGCTTTTTTGTATAGGGATTCGGATGTTTGCTGAGATAAAGGTTGACAAGACAGAAAGATCTTGAGCCGTCTCGACTTTAAAAACCTTGAGATTTCTATTGTGGCTCGGACAATTTAAAACGGTCACATGATCTTCTATCGAACCTTTGTAGTTTTCAATGAAAATTCGATTTCCAGACGATATATGAATACATGTTTGTCCATGTCAAACTGGACATGTGGTAACCCCTCTTTGCAGTAGAAGACCTCACCAAACAGCTTGAGAGGTGTGTCTGGCACTGTGTCTGGAACCATTTACACCCCCGATGCTGCACAACCAACCAGAGAGAAATCATACCATGTACAACCGTTGTCTATATAACCATACTGTGTACAACCATTGTATTCTTGCCAGAGCCCTCACTCTGTATGATTCTGCCAACTGCACAAAGCATTCCTTAAAAAAACATTGGTTACAACAAAAGGAATGAGACACGTTTCATAATCAATTGGCAATGCTACACACTGACTTTGTCACTTGCTTGAATTATTTATGAACCATGCTGTAAATTCCTACACTTGGTCTCAATCACACCTGCTTCCACTACCAGTGAACCATTATCTCCTCCCCTCACAACCGTGCCCCTGTCATTCATAGTGTTGGGTATTGTTTTATTCCAATGCCAGTGCTAGTGCAATAAGGCACTGGTACAAAATCAGGCACTGGTACAAAACAGTACCAGTGCCTAAACGGTAACTGACACTTTCACCCCCCAAAAAACGAAGAAAATTACTAACATGAATGACATCAGTATCGGTGCCCAAGAAGGAGCACCTCACAGTCCTGAGCGACTACAGACCGGGAGTGCTTACATCTGACATCATGAAGACCTTGGAGAGGCCTCTCAAACCACAGGCACCTGGTCTGTACATTCATGGCCCCCCCCCAGCAATTTACCTCCCAGCCTGGACGACACCTTCATCTATCTACTCCAGAGGGCCTACTCCCACCTGGATGGAACTGGGGGAAAGGTGAAGAACACGTTTATTGACTTCTCTATTGCCTTTAACACCACACAGCCTCGGCTGCTGTGGGAGAAGAAGAGGAAGATGCATGTGGAAGCCCCCTTGGTCTCCTGGGTGGTCAACTGTGAGGCAGACCACAATTTGTGTGGCTACAGAGCCGTGTGTCTGACCATGTAGTGAGACAGTACCCCCTTCCGGTTCACTCTGTACATCTGACTTCAGATACAACTGAGAAACTTGCCATCTGCAGAAGCGGTCTGACGACACTGCTGTTGTGGGGTGTATCAGAGAGGGTCAGGAGGGGGAGTACAGGGGCCTGGTGGATGTTTTTGTCGGGTGGTGCCAGAGGAACTACCTGCAACCACAGGTAGACAACAAGCTGGAGTGGGCTGATAACACCACGACCTCTCCAAAAAGGAACAGCAGGTTTTACTTCCTGAGATGGATTCTGTGCTATCTTCTACGTTGTGGTGTGTCAGGGCACTAGCATCAAGGTAGGTGGTGCCAATAGAATTAACAAACTGATCAGGAAAGCAGACTCTCCTCTAGGGAATAACCTCAGCACCCTAGAGGAAGTGTCAGATGCAAGTACCGTTTCCAACATGCTGGTCATTATGGACAATGCCTCTCACCCCCTTCACTACATGGCTGTGGCAAAGTGGTGCACCTTTAATGTGAGATTGATCCCATCTCAGTGTAACAAGGAGCACTATCAAAAGTCCTTCTTGCCACTGGCAATTAGATTCTACAATGCCTCATTGTGAACAGGATCACTGGCAGTGTTGTTGGGGAACCACTTAATCTTAACCTAACCTCAATTCACTGTTTAGTTGTTTGGTACTACGTTTATCTCACTGTGGTAGGTATAGGCTTTCCTCTCTCTGGTAGAGGTTTTGTATTTATTTACACACAGACAATCATCTGCAGAGTTCGCTGGTTTATGCTCTACAGTATGTTAGCAGATTGCATGGCACTGGTACGGCATATGGTACTTGTTATTCATTAGTGTCGTTATTGTACATTGTTCCTTAATTGTTGTCATTTGTTATTTTATAATGTGTCTCCTGCGTTAAATTGATGTTTTGTGCATTCCTTGTGTATGTACATATGTTTCACCTGCGTTAAATGTTTTGTTCACGTGTTTTACCCCCATGCTATTCTTTTATATTGCTAACCTGTTTAATTTTATTATTATATTACTTTGATTTCTTTCTTTAAGTCTGGACTGCTGTAATGCGGCAATTTTCCCTCCCTGTGGATATTTTTTTTGCTACCAACCTACCTACCATACCTCTACAGTAACCTCTTTAAAATTTTTCAACATCTAGTATATTGTTAACCCAACTGACCGTTTTCCAAACGACCTAAGTGCTCCTTTTCTCCACAGGTAATCTGTGTTGTATGTGTTCCCCAGGTAATTTGTAGGCTTAGGGACACAGTCATTATTTACACTGGGGATCTCCACATCCATCTGTCCCTCCATCATTCCTCCATTCAACAGAACAAAGGTGTCAAGTTCAGAGGCACTGGCAATTACACTGCGAGTTCCCCTGTGTACAGACACGACAAGCTAGGACGACAACCTCCAATTGAACTTATACTTGGAACCAGAGAAGAACACAGTCAGTAAATCGAGAGAACGGATTGAGTGTCCAATGCATGTATGTAGCATGATATCACTATCAGCTGCCTTGGGATACAACTGTTAGTAAAATGAACGACACACATCAAAAGCTTTTAAAAAGTAATCTTTTCAAAAGGAAATATGATAAAAACATCATATCATTGTCAATTCTGTACACCTCTGTACATCACAATGTATTTGTGTGACATTGTTATCCATAATTTGTCTTATATCTTTCAGCAGTTTTAAAATGTTGTCAGTCATTGTAAAACACGTGGTGTTTGATTAGAGAAGGACATTGAATACATAAGGACTGAAACTTTGCAGCAGATGCTGCTAACTACCCAGTCTGGTGGGTCTCTAATGAATCAGGAAAACCTTGAATATTAAATGACATCAGAGTCATCCTAGTCCCAGGGTGTACTTGTTTTGAGTGTGGATGGAATTCCCACTACACCTGCACTATGACAGCTTGCCAACCTTCTTGCCAATATTACATTCGGTCAACCTGTCTGGTGAGTGGCAAGGTTTTTTTTGTTCTTCTGCCCCGAGCTTAAAATCGTTGATATCATAAAAATATAACCCACTTAAAATGTGTTTTTTTTGGGGCACCAAAGCATTGTCAGTTCCAGACTGTTTTCCTTCGATCATGTCACTTTCTCATCAGTGGAAGTGACTGAAGGATGTTCAAACCCTTTATCTGAAATAGAAGCATCCTCTCTTTTTCTCCCGAGATTGACTCTCACACGTCTCACAGACAACACGTGTTGTCTGTGTGATCAATTGGTTTCGACAAACGTGACAGGCCATTGCACCTTACAGTGGAGCTTTTCCTATAGCCTGTACAGGAGTGATGGGACAGCTCTGTCAGCAGATTTATCTCAAAATTCAAGTCTTCACAGCTGTGACACATGCTCAAACAGCAACAGAGATGTGGCCACGCTATGGAAGAGAGGTGTCAGTTAGCGAATGACCCCTCATATATTGGTGGAAAAGAATGAGGTGTCAGAACAAAGGTGGTAATAGACTGGAATACATTAAATGATGTGGTGTCCATTGAGCTAGAACCAATCTGTCCTTTCTTTAAAGGCTCAGTTACTGGAGTGCAACGAGCCTGCACCTATCTATGTGTGGTGGCTGATTTGAGAACATTTGAAATCGATACTTACATTTTTGTGTTTAAAAGTGTTTAGTATGCATCTGTAGCATCTGTTTGCTACAGTTTCGTATTTGTACTAATATGATACCAGCAATAATACAGTAAATATATGAACACTTTTACATACATTCTACAAAGATAATCTAAAGAATCAGGTACAGTATGTACCTACAAAGTTGTTAATACAGGTATCGTATTCCTACAGTATGCTAACATGTAAATTCATTTAACCCTAATCTAAAGTGTTACTATGATAAGTAATTTGATTCAGAATCATCCATATTATAACTATTGCATAATGAAGAAGTTGCTTGTGACACAATCTGGGTTTTTATGTACAAATTAAATGATGTGTGCCAATTCACTTGCATGGCAGTTTTACATGTTCTGAATTAGACATTAGAGCAACAAAATATCAGGGGAACAAATCATGAGGATTTTGTGACGCATAAACAGATGAAATTAGCTCATTTTCGAACAAATATGCATACTGATGTTGTGGTGTGCTAAGTCCTCCAGCACTTAGGGGAACAACTTCATCATTATAGAACCATAATGCCCCTCGTGACTTTTATGAAGATTTGTCTGACATTTCAAAGGATTTTTCTCCAAGTACATCTCCCCGCCTTTTATCCCCATATCGTCTTAAACAGTAAATCTCACAGCATCAACTTGGAAAGCTGCTGGGATCTGCTATTTTGTCCTCTTTGGAATAGCTGCCTCTTCCCTCTTGATCTGAACAGTCAGCTTAGGGAGTTGGTGGCACACAGGCCCATGTGTTGCCAAGCAGCTGTCATAGCGATGTCTTTGCAAAAAGATTTTTGTAGAAGACTTTGAGTTTGATGTGCACCGCTTTCCCAAGGTATTTGGGTGATCCAAGGGTGATCCAATTGTGGCCATATGCGATGCAAAGCATTACAAACAACCAGATCCTATTATTAGCCATACTAGGAAACCATCAATTGGACATGTTTACTAGAAAATGTATAATGTGACATTTCAAAATGCTGTATGGTATCAGAAAATAACTATTATATTAAGAGAACATTTTTACTATTTACTAAGAGAATTATACAGTATTGAATAAAAAACTGTAAACCAACCGTACGCTTCTTTAAATGCATTACAATTCAAAATACGTGAAATTGCAAGCTAAAGGTGAGGTCAAAAGAAGTAAGGACAGACCCAACAACAAGCATTTACAGAACTGTAAATGACAATTTTGTACCATCTAGTCCTATCCAGCCAGGGCCATAGACAGCGCTCAATCAAAGTAACCCTCAGAGCTGAGAGCTGACCTCACTCCGCAATCATCCAGCTGTGGGGGATTAAGCAATCACTCAAGTCTCATAGAAAGGTACTATATGTTCACATCCCGCCATATCAAAGAGGCATTTTAAACCCTTCCTATGCCTTTATCCTTGCGAAAGCCTTCAATTCATCATTAAAACCTAAAATCACACAGTCCTCTGGTTCAGCAGTGTCAATTGGCCATTTATGACTTTCTATTGTAAATTGGAGCCTGCTTTCCTTGCATAATTGTATATTGTTGCTTGATTATATATATTATATCATCAGAGATAATAAGAAAGCTTCAAGAAAATTGTTCAGGGCTGGTGATTTTAGCATGGATGGATTCACAGTAATGGACTCATTACTTGTAGCCAACAATTAATTCCATCCAGTACTTCTGTGTGAGTGTTGGTCCCATGAAATGCTGAAGTCTTCAAAGAAACAATCCTCTTTGACACTTATTCCCACCAGAGGGAGGGACTTGTACAAATGTGTCAGTTTACTGTGATATTTCACTGGTCGCTTTGTGACAAAGTTGTTTTTTTCCTTGTCCTATTTGAAATTCTGCGCTCACGATCAAAGGCAAATCATGAGAATTGTTTTAGTACCACAGTGCATTTTTTAGTTTTCTCTTTCTCTTGATTGATTCTCCATTTGACTCATATTTGCACGACTTTCAATCATCTCTGATAATTACTTGAAAGAAACAAGCGATTACATCTGAAACCCTATTGTATGTGAAATGCCCTTATCCAGTTAGCATCTAAAGTGCCTGGATAGTGATGTATTTATGATATCTTAGTTCTGTATTCTTTATCATATACTGTATAAATATTGTTGAAACCAACATCATTTAGAATCCTTACTCGACTAGATTAAGGTCAGTTCAATATAAAACAGTATAATTCTATGTATGGGATGCTTGTCTTTCTGCATGAAGGAATGGATTCAAAGCTATTTGATGGCTGATAATAAAACATTTCCATTACTGAAAACAGAACCAAAATAACAATAAGGTGTCACTATCAACAGACTCATGACAATACCCACCAAACTCATTATTAGGACATTCTTTAAGTAGAGGTTCTGAAAAAATCAACAGTTGCAATGAAGGTTCACAAGGTTAACAAGTATATTTTCATAGGATGCCTGTTCACACCATTTGCATCAACAGTCTGCTTTGCACCAGACATTCCATTATTCTCAAAGTGACATCCAACACTTAACAACACTGGTTGTATCATGAAAGCTTTCTTCTAAAAGCAATTTTTGTATTCATATGGTGTTTCTAGTTGTGTTTAAACGAGTGACAAGTGCTCTCTTCTAAAACACTCGTGGTGCAACAGTACAAAAATGAAACCAACAATCGCAATATAATCCGTACTGTTTAAAAAAAAAGATATATGAAAGTACGCCTTCTTGGTGCAGAAACCTTCAAGTTCAGTCCTGCTCCACTCATGTACTTTATATTTGTGTTTGAGTCTTTATGACAAAAATAGGTCTATGTAATAGCTGGATAAAAGCTATACAAATTCGTTTTTGGAGCTTAACAATAGTGTAAATTCCGAGGTCATAGCACCATTTAAACTTGTTGACAATAGGACTACATTGATTCCGTGGCAAGCTGTTTCCTGTTCTTTCTCACTTTCAGTTGAAGTGTCCATCTAGTGTGTAGTATGTATCTGCTGCAGGAACACCAATGACTTCTCATTAAAAGTCCTTGAAAAACTGGCAAAGACTTGAACAGCAAAGAACATAAGGTTAAAACAGCAAAGAGAGTTGTGTGACAAATGACAGTACATGTTATCTGGTATGAATATTCATTAGCATTACCAGGTGTTCTAAAATTGAGCTTTAATGAAAACTTTCACTGTCAGATAGAAGAAGAGTTTTCATTTCAGCTCTAACATTCCCCCCCAAAATGTGCTTGCTAAATATGTAGAATGTGCAATAAGGTGTCTGGTAAGTTACTATACAATCATTGTAAGATTTGTATAAATCTTCTAAGGTCAAACTTGTTTGTCCATCTGCATACTTTTACCATTTACTGGATATCTTTTGCAACCAATTACGGCTCATAGTAGGCAAATGTTCTCACTTGGAGATTTGCATTAGGTAAGGCAGGGGAATGGGTATGTCAGTCATTAATCATAGCCCAATGAGGGCTGTCAGAGCATTGTCATGCTTGTCAAATCACTGCTCTCTAAACTCTCACTAGTTATCAGCCAGATCTCTGACCCACCTGCAGAGCTTGATGGATCCAGAGGTGACCTCTTCAAAGCTGCTGGCGGGGAGGGCCGTCTCATTTTCATTGTTTTAAATCAGTTTGGCTATTATTGTGACTTTGACAATGACCTTTTGTAAAAAAAAAGATATATATACTGTATACAAAATTGTGATAAAACAATACCGGCTGATCAAGTTTTGGCTGGCTGTATATTATGCATGTAATAAAGTAAATCGGTAAAAAAGTAATTTATTCAAAGCCATGGCTAAGACAATGGCTGAGTAAGGGAAAGATACAAAATCATCATTTGCTTTTCTAGTCTTCGTGACATTAAATCCATGTGAAACGTGCCATGTGTGAGACACTGAAATGTTTGCCGTGTTCGAATTGGCTATGTGTCACCTCCTCCTTTTGGTGGCTTGAAATAACACCTTGATGTCCATTATCTGCACACGTAATTGCAATTGATTTTTTCACTTTTGTCTCTCTTTTCATCTCTGCCATTTTTGGGGTATTGTTCCACACATGCTCTTGAAACTAATGGTTACTTTGGAAGGAGCCGATGTTCGTCTTATGAGATAGGAGTGTGTGTGATGTTGTACACAATAGTTTCATAAGTTTGTTGAAACAGAATCATTATTTTGGCTTGAAGCACTGAAATTCTGTTTTGTTTCACCTTAGATGACCAAACATAATTTCAGTAATACAACGTTTTTCTATTTTGTTTGTATATCAACTAAGGGTGTCATGTTTTATTGGAATTATTATTGGAATTATTTCGCATTGTATTAGTCTGCTTTCGTCTGGGAGGTTTGACTCATCTCAGATGAGAGAATTAAAATACGTATACAGTATCCTTTTTCTGTACTGAATGGCAACATTGGTTACAGTGTTATCCACAACAACACATTTAGTTTTTTAGGAACCAGAGTCAATTGAAAAGATCTAACACAGTGTGCTATCATATCGAGGTAGCTAGTCCTTTGGAGACCTGCTTACCTGAGAGATCCATGGGGATGTTGAACTTGAATCAGCACTATCTGTCTGGCACTATATCTGCCAACTGTTCTTCTCTGTTACAAGGAAGGATTGCTGCAGGGGATGTTTAGCGCCATCCTATTTTTACAACTATTAGACAGGTAAGTCTGAAAAGAGAACAGCATGAAAATGGCACACTGTGGGTACATGATGTTTTACGTAAATTGATCTTTTTTTATTATGGGGTAGTATGTTGTTTGTTTTTAGAATTTCTTAAGATAAACTTTCACTTTGCTTGATTTCCTCAGATGACATTATGTACCGGTAAGCTATTGTTTTTGACCTACAGGGATGATAATAGTTACAAATATAAAAGTCTGCGCAAAAAAAAAGTCAGTTTAGAACTAGTCAGTTTACAAATCAGTCCCCTTCAGTTCATGTTTTATAAAGAATAAAATACACATTTTACAAATGGTCTCTGATGTAATTGTCATATCTTACAGTGTGGTTTCAAGAATAAAAACAAACAAACAATCTTTTACCTTTTTGAGGCTTGCAGTTCAGACGAAATGAAGAAGGAGATGTAGATTGTGAATACTTTGAACCGTTCTACCGAATACTCAGTGTACACTCGCGTGTCCCCTGCATGTCGTTCTCATGTCTCCAAAGCAATTTCCTCAATTATGAATTATTCACCAGATATTATTCCAAAGGTCATCTTATAGTAATTAGTATCCTGCTGTTGACTAAACAGCCTCAAGGTACCTGATGGCCAGTATAATTACCATTTGAAATGAATGTGGTGTTTGACAATCTCGATATGTTTGCCTGTTTCCAAGACAGATGACACCTTGAGAACTAAGTAGGCTTATAATGAATACCAATTTAGCTCGTTAGTGGATGAATAGAAAAAGTGTAGTATGAATGCCACTCCAAATTTACTCTAGATCCTACCTGTACTGGAATTCTGCTCATGCATATGTGTGTATTGTCATAATTGAAGAGGAGCCGGTTATCACAAATCCCAAAGGTCTATTGTCGTGTGTTTTCTTGGAAACACAATACAAAACAGCACAGTACAATGACACGCAGATTGTGTCTCTAGACATAATTCATTCAATAAGTCAATAAAGAGACACCATGTTACGTATCATACTCTTGTAGTGCTGTACACATGATCGTAAGTTTGGCTTTACTCAAATGGTTACATATATTTATATTGAATTAGCCAAACATTGAGCTCAAACAACACAGGTATTGTATAGCACCCTAGTTCTCCCTAGGCTATGAGCCAGTGATGTTGCCCAATAACTAATATTGCAGAAAAAGTATTTCTCTTATGGCAAATCAAATCTGCAATGACAGTCTTTTAGAATCAAATACATCTACAGTATATGCAAGGGAAATGTACATAATTCAAATGTAAGTCAAATTTGGCTAATTAATGCTGACATACTGGGTGCTGTTTGTTGTGCATTATAAAAGCCATTCTATAAAGTTTGTATTTAGGCATACTGACAAAGAGCTTGATCTTGTGTGCCTGTGTTTGTGTGCCTGTGTGTGTGTTTATGTTTGTGTCCTTGAAAAGACTCAACACCAATTCGCAAACTGAACAAGGATAGTCCAACCATACATTGAAGACTGAATATTTAATGGTTCAAGTGAAAGTCAATGACAAGAAAAATCATTTCACCATATTAAATTTCATTTTTTTTCACATATTCTTTTATGGGATATTTTACAAAGGCATGACAACACATACTGTAGCTTCATTGATCAATATTGTACTGCTGGCAAGCATATAAGCTATCTCTCAAAGCAACCTTGACCTATACTCACTGATGACTTTACAAGCATATATATTATATAGCAGGTATTTCCTATAGATTATATACAAGATACATGTGTGTACATAAGATATTCTGGCAAAGTGCATGCCAGTATACATACATGCACACACAATGCGCGCACACACTCTCACAATCAGATACTCACCAATATATGCATACTGTATTGTAGCCATTTACATTACAACAGAGATTGTCGTCTCATTGTTTGACATTTTTTCACTTGTGTTTGTCTTCATCAATGCAAACAGAATTCAGGTGATTATAGGATTTCACAAGAATGTGTTTATCCTTTTTATTTTACCATCTTGTTTTATTGGGTACAGCTATATACATTTGTTCACCAAGTTGATGCAGTTCTCCCTTTGTGTGTTTATGCATCCAACTCATTGTAAGGTTGAGGCAAATGCATTTGTGCGTGACTTTCACAAACATTTGCCTCAGAAGGGGTATGTTTTCTTTACTACACACGAACCACCTGATACTAAACACTTGTAAGAATCAAAGAAAAGCACTGATGCATGCAAATGGTAATGTAGGATGATATCCCAATGAAGAAAAAAGTGTATGAATCAACAAACCAACATTGCTTTCTGTAGATAACATAGGTCAATAGAAAAGTAATATCCAATTAAAATGTTTCCTACAGTATCACTATGGTCATGGTGCTGGGTTCTAAAAAAGTACAAAATGGGGTAAATGACCGTTATCATGCATATACTGCGTAGATATTTCTACGAAGCAACTCAGAATGTTTGGTCTCACTCCCTTCCTTTTTGGTTCAAAAGTGAAACCTTTGGCACAAAGTGAAACTGCATCAAAGCAGTGTCCCTCTCTACAAGATCAATACATCTTTATATTTCATGATGTTTTCAAGAAATGCCTGATATCTCTTACTCGAAAACATCATGGATGAAGAGATACATGTGGATTCCAAGTAACATAATCAAGCTATCTATTATGAAAACATCCAAGATAATCTCCTTTCCAAGTTTCTACATTCATGCAATTGTCTACTATTGAAAACATCTGAATGTTGCTTAAAAATAAGAATGAAGTTATTGTTTTAAATTACATTAAATTAACATGGTATATTGTGTGTTAAGATAAAGTCAGTTAGTGTATGGTGACAGTATGTCTTAATTGTTAGATACACCTGTTATTCGTCTTAAAATATCTATCCAAGCAAAAGTTATTTTTAAGTAATTGATTTGTGTTTCATCCAAGTACAATTATCAGTAACCACAGTACTATATCAGTACAACGTAACATGATTGATGCTTAACTAATTTAAAGATATTATCTTCATATTTTAATTTATTTTGTCTAATACCAATTAGAATATATTTGCTGCCACCCTCTTTTCAGCTGTAGTTCAGCAATAGTTTTTCATACAACATTGAGATGCTTCCTTCACACTTTACAAAAGACAGGTGTGCATGATCGCCCTGCCAGTTTATAAATGGGAAAAGTGCCTCGTGGTGGATTTGCATAATATAATTTTATTTTGACAAAGTCTCCATCTCTATATTTGTTCTCCTTGATTAGATGTGTAGTGTCTTCAAATACCAGATGGTGAAACAGGATTAACCCACAAGCCACAGAAAGACTAAATGTAAAATAAAACTACAAAAAATAAGAAAGATTTTGTGAATGACTTTAAAATAGATTTCAAGATCAGGGATATGACCACCATTTAATTTGAGGATTCATTAAATTCACAATTGCCATAACCTTGACATCTGCATACTGTTATATATGGGCAGATGTAAGTGCTCCTTTCTAGGTTGATGGAACTCTGACCTGAGCATGTATGTTTCATCTTTTGCCTTCTTTTGGGATATTACAGGCAGACAATCAAAACTCATTTTTGTATTTTAATTTCCTATGACAGTCAAAATGAATCCACAACAAATCTATATGCTATACTTTAATTGGACATTGAAGGAGAACATGTGGTACGGATTGCCATAGAATTGCAATTGTAGCAACTGTACATCGATTTATACACACAATAGTGTTTAGTGAAAGCAATAAGTCAACACCTTAACTATGATATAGGATGAATATGAGAATGCTTGTTAGCATTAGCGCTAGCTGGTGATATGAGCTGTAGCTTCTCAATGGAAAACAAATAAAGTGCTATTTCCAAGGCAGCTTCTGTAGCCTTTCATTTGCGTAATGGTAGACGGGTGTTCATAGTCTTCAACCAAAACTATAAGAACTATGGAGATTACACATCAAGGTAATTAGACTGCTGGGAGATTTTCATAATTGGCTTTATAGCATTTGTTATGATGCATACATTGTATATTACAAGGAGAGAGAGAGAAAAAGAGAGAGAGAGAGAGAGAGAGAGAGAGAGAGAGAGAGAGACTGTTTAAAATCAAAAGAGAGAAAAAACAAAAGCTTGCTCCGCTGCACATCTGTCTATGCTTTTCAAGGCTGTCTAATGAGATAATGTTGAAAATGAGCAGGTTCTTAACAGAGTAGGGATGTGGGAGTGTCAGAGGCGTAGCAACCACCGTACGCCAAACATCTGAGGAGCACGTCTCATCCCACAGAAGTGGCAGTTGGGCTGGGATGGAGGGTGTTCAAGATCCACACACAAAACATTATTATTAAGGACGACTATGGCTTATGAAAGTTATGCTGTAGTATTCATGCGGCAACAATTGTTAGTTTTTTTTAATTCCCAAGACCAATTCAAAGAAACTGTATGAGAATTTAAGATGAAATGTCACTGTGCCACTATTGGCTTCCATTGACAGGTATGCACCTCCACTTCAGTACGTAAATAAATAAGTAAACACCGCTATGGCAGGTTTGTTTGAATTCTAGCCTATATTGTTCTACTGAATTCTTACTGTTGGCCTAGTTCTGCAATTTTGGGCTTGTGTTCTACAGTATGTCCCATCTGCAGTCCCACTGACAGGCTTCGGCAGACCCATTCACACAAAACAGGGAAGTAGCCTACATGTGTTGGATCACCAGAAGAGTTTGAGTCACTTGTCTTACTGAATATGCTAAGCAATATGTCACCAGAAATGTGGATAGATGCACCATTCACCTGGTGTTCACAAATAACATAAAGCCAGTTCCAGCTCACTCAACAAGAAAACACTGCATTTGCATTTGATTATCTGTACATATAGTCAATTGTTTGACAATATGTCTACCAAGCCAATTTCAATACACATGATGCAAAACATCCTTTTACTGGATCTGTGAACTATCAAACTGGGAGATATGACATGTTCTCATCTTTTCTGCAAAGACACTACTTTGGTATAGAACTACCATTTATACAATGTACATTGGATTTCAACAAATATTTAGATTTTCCTTTTAATGGTTAGTCTTTTATATTTATTCCACGTTTTTTTTGCACTATATATTTTTTAACAACCAGCATCAAGCTCTCTTCTTATGCAACACAGAGCAAGTAAATGTTTTGTCCATATTTGTTTCTCAAAACACACACACACACACACACGCTAATCAGAATATCTGAGACATGTCACTGCGGATGTGTGGAGCCTTACAGTTTACATGGTGGAGTTGACGTCGCTGCTGACCTTACAACTGGTGCTCGTTCATGAAGGAGGTGCTTCCCCCAGTGGAGGAAGGAGAAGTCTGCTGTCCAGGTGAAGTGAAGCTGGCCAGAGGTATGACCTTGACTGGCTCCGCTTTCTTGCTGGTGCAGTGTCTCTCCAACGTGTTGTAGAACTGCGGACGGTTGATTCCTTTGTCCAGATCGTCCTTGGGTACTGACCGGCCCAAGGTGTGACGCCCGTCCATCTTGCCTCCTCGGGCCCAGCTCTGCTGGAAGCCGAAGGAAGGCAGGGTGATGGTGGTGGTGGACGCCTGGAACTGGGTCAGGGCTGGGGGCATCCAGCAGCTGTCGGAGTGGCCAAGGATCAGACATTCCTGGGTGCAGGTCTCTGAGGCTTCTGCCAAGGCTTTCTGCAGGTTCACTTCAATGGCTACAAAGGCAATTAGGAAACAAGAAAAAATAAGCAAGAACAGAGATAAGCTTAGTTAACTGTGTAATAAAACAGGAATATATTGAGAAAAATGAGAAAACACATACAAACTAAAACACCCACACACACTACAGTACACTACTGTCATTGGGATAAACTGTTATGAGATGAAAAGCCAAAGAGGGATAGGGAATGAGGGGAATCACCCAAATGAAATACAAAAATTGATGTAATAAAGTTACACACTTATTTGAGGCTGACCTGCAAATGTCAACCTTTTAGAGAAATGAAAGGCTGTAATAAATGTTTGATTCATCTTGAAATGAGAAAAACACCACCAGAACATTTAATTTTCATTGGTATTCCCATGGCTCCAACTGTTTACCTACAATATGCAGTGAATTCCCTGTAGCTTAATTAAAGATAGAAAAAACTGTCTCTGTTGTTTGTGTCTGCGATTGTCCTCACCGTATTAAATATTTAATGAACATTTTAACAAATTGTTGTTTATTTTTAACCCTGTCATCATGACACGCCTTGCTTTTCCTCAGATCTCGTTTGACTTTGAGATAAATCTGGTCAATTAAGATAACTCAAACACTGAACATGACCGTATCACAAGCAAGCCCTGCCTCTTTCGAATTTGTGTTAGCGTTTTTGACATTTGAGGTACAACAAATATAGTTATGAGGACTGTATTTGATTTGCATTCAGAGGAGAGGACTGGAAAGCGAGGCACTCAAACTATCTTATCTCATTATGCCTCCGCTGACAACACATGTGAAATGAGTCTAGGAAGAGGCCTCACCATTGAGCCCAAGCAATAAAGCCTGTCAACTCAGATAATTAGAATGTAAAACAGTATGCACCAAGGCAAATAGAAGCCCACAGTGTTATGTTTCCTATCTGCCTAAGAAAAGAAAGGTCCTTGCTTGAACATCACATCAGTCCTCTAGGCTTCAGCTTCAAGCTGTCACATAGAAATAATTTAGCATATTTGCATAAGTAAGAACGCAATCAATAATTGAATGGTCCTAGGCCTATGAGTTCCCTCCATTACAAGTTGTGCATGCTCTGTTTAATTCTATTCCCCAGTCGTTTGAAGAGATTTTTTCTTTCCACTGTGTTTATTGTTTTTTAAAGTCTATAAAACTAACTACTTTGTATATTGTTTAGTATATTGCAGCAAAAAAGCAGTCTACAAATTAAAACATATGCTGGTATTGTTATGTTACAGTGAACCACTGTAATTGCAGCCTGAGCAGTACAAAAGCAATGTATTTTAATTAGAAAAACAACAGCTGAAAATGAGCCACCTGATATAAATTATCCAGGATATATTTGGAGTCTCCACATGGTGTCAAATCTGTCCTCTCCATTCTGAACTCAGCCTTTTGAGCCCCTGTGTGTGTAAATCTGTGGAGCGGTAAATGTGTCACCTTTCAGAGGGTCACTACCTTCATTAAGGCTAAAATGATGCTGCTCACCCTTCTCTGAGCAAGCACAATTAGCCTCAGCCAAGTCCTTACTATTCCCTGACTCGATCTTTCTGAGGTTTCTGCTGTTGTTGTGTTTCCATTGTATTTTTCAACATTAAAATTCCCTTATTATTACACTGCACACATTGTCTAGCAAACCATTACACCCACAAACACACCTAGGCATGCACACAAGCACATACAGAACATGGCCTTCATGATGGGCATTTGGGCTACAAGAGCCCCTAAAAGACATTAAGTTATCAGTACAAAGCAAGGTGATTGTCTGTAATTACATAATACGTGAAAGGTGTCTGGTGCTACGGAGCTCCCCCAGGTGCAAACGCCACGAACTTGCAACATGGGCTGTCAGGCGAACTGTGTCAACAGCCAGAAGTGCTTCTATTTTTGCAAGTGATATTTCACATATAAACAGCTTCCAAAGAGATGTAGCCTAGTATGTATCAGTCACTACTCCGCTGGGACGATCGCTTGACTGATGTTGCTGACAGCTCCGGCTGCTTTCGTCAACCAGAGGCGAACAGCTCCTTCTGACGATGCCTAAGTGCCTTTTGTATTCAGGGCAAATAACATTACCCCCGTGGAGCTTTTGAGAGGAAGCGCACCATGCTGATGTCACTGATCCAACGTAGCTGTGAAGGCCTCGCTGTCCCTTTCAGAAGATCATTTGTATAAAAGATTCCATGGCAGAACACAAACCCTAATGGTTTTAATCTGAATCATCCGCTTTATCTAAAATGATTACAGGGTGAGATGTCTCCTACTGTACCATTGTCCTACAACATGACTCCGCCAGCACGTTTAGTGTTCATGCCAGCAATTCGTTTGTCTCAGCGTTCATAGTGGCTAACTGCTCTTTGAGAGTTGAGTCGCTGTCAACACAATTAACATTACCAGACCCATAAAACTGTAAATATGAGATTACAAGACCTGTAAAGTATTTTGTGAGGTAATAAAACAATACACTATCCATGTTTGTTGTGTTTCTCAAGTCTAAACTTCTGTGTGGCACGGTTCCTGACTACAAGCGGATCTAAGGTCTTCGGCAAGGTGATCCCACAGCAGTAGCCCATGGCAACCTTGTTCTGCAACATCGACACATAGTCGAGCCAACCTAGCTATTGAACACTGCTGCATCCACCTTCTTTTGACCTTCCCTTCTCCACAGTAAAGTCCATGGCAGATAGACATTCTTCAAGCGTCTATGTGTAAAGATGTATTAAAAGAAGTACCATATGAAAAACAGTTGCCAAAGGTTGTGCAAATATTTATGCTCCGTTGAGTTTCAGCACCATAAGGCCTGTGTTGAGGATCAACACAGCTCATTTATCCAAGCAAATGCAAGTTTACTGATAACATGGTGCATGGTATTTGTTAACAAGTACTGATACTGTACTGTAGGTCTGAAACAATGTCATCATCAGAGAAACACCCCATAATAAATCCCAAAAGGTTTAGCACTGTCTACTTTTTGGACATAAGTAAAATGTTGCTTTATCTATCTACAGTACCTTTTCTACAGTATGCAGTTACACCAATAAACATCAACTCAATAATTGTATTCGTTGGGCAATATTGTATAGAAAACTATACAATACCTGCACATTACTGGAGCTTGCTAACAAAGACCATTTTAAGCTGTTATATCAGGTCCCTGAAAGGGTTATTTATAACGACAAGCTATTTACCCTCAAAGCTAGTTAAAACTTGATGAGATTCACATTAAGACTTGCACACATACCATAATTCAACTCATCATGTTAGCATGCACCAACTCATTATTGCTAATCAAATAGATAATTGCATTGATTTAGGACATTAGATTCCCTGAACACAGTTAGGTAGTAAAGTTAATGAATATACTGACTGTATTCTGACAACAACAACTTTCCTTCAGTATGTCTTGTACTGTATAGTCATAATAGAATTGTCATTCCCATTTGATTGCTTAATTTCAATGTATTGTATTATATTAAAATGACATCAAATGCATTCTTCTAACTAGCAAGTGTCTAAGGTGAGACATAGGAAGAACTTTATTGAAGCAGATGCTTTGTATTCAAGACTATGCTGTTTCACTCTGAAGCATGGCTAACAACATAACATAGCAGGGTCTCTCCCTGACATTTGAGAGTCATAAAGAGAACCTTTACACGCCTCAATATTCCTGTCAATGTCAGGTGGTTCAAGTTCAACAAGAAGAGAGTGTTTTCTAAGATATTTTGTGTAATAGGATTAAAAGTAAGTGTAAATGTTAGACTTTACTTTACTTACTTTAGTTGTGAAATGGCAAATATGCAAGTACTCGGGTTAGACAGGCTTTGGTTGTGTGTCGGAGAAAGAAACACTCACCAGCGATTAACGGAATCACATTCTGTCAAACACAATGAATTTTGAAAGGAAATAATTGAATTTGTAATTACAAAGACTTTATCACTTTACATTGCCTAACACCCACTCAAATTCAGCATCTGGATAGGCAAATGAACGGTCATTAATAATAATGGGGATATTTAACCTCACAGCCATTCCAGAATAGTCAAGATGACGTTTTCATTATGCTGCATGTCACAAGCATGACTTGGATAGCTAAATCTCTGCAAATATATCACAGATAGGCCACCTACAGTATTACATAATACACTTTCCGTCTCTCTCTCTCTCTCTCTCTTAGTGTTCCTATTTCAGTCACTTTCATGATTGATTGAAACTTTGGGTTCCGGATTCATGTGGTTTCATGATACATTCAACGATTACCAAGCTTTGAGAAGACATATGGCTTCAGCATGAACATGTATCATGATCACGCACGGTGTGTTCTAGAGGTACTAGTTCATGTGTACGCTGGTTCTTTCTGTGTGGTTCTGGCCTGCAGGCACGAGTGAGTTACAATTGAAATTAGTAACACAAAATCCCGCAAAACCAATTTAACACAGATTTCATACATTTTCAGGTCCCCCCCCCTACCCTTCCTACAGGAAGCAATATGGGATGACAAGCGCTGTCATTGTCAACGGTGACAAGGGCAGGTGAGAGTAAATATTCAATTGTGGCAATAAAACGCTGCTGTTGGAAAGAGGGTTTGGCTGTGCCACTGAGGTCAAAGACCCCATGCACTGCGGAAGGTGACATGCGTTATGATCTATAAGAACTATTCTGAGGTGAGGAGATCAAGGTCTTGACAACCTGATGAAATTACGATAAAATCCATGGTGATTCAAGGATGACGCATTCCAATGATGTGTGCTCTAGAGGCATTTGACGTGTCGCTGATCTAAGTGAGAGGGGTTTACATCCAGATAGGAATATCAGATGACACTGTATAAGGACATCTAAAATAATGTAGTGGAAGAAGTTCCATGACACACATTCACTTGAGCAAGTAGAAGCTTGAGGCCCACAGAATTTCTTTTTAATTGTCCCTTCTTTCCACCTTTCCAAAACAAATAGAGGCGCCTATAATGAATGGGGTCCTTTAAAGAAGACAATGTGCCTGAGATAAGAGCAACAAAGGTCATTCATATATACTCTGAACTAATTACGTTTGATGCATTTGTCCAGGCTCTCCTTACAATGGCCGGTCTCAGAGCTGCATAAGTATTTATCAGTACTTGTGGGACCCATACAGTTCCACTGCTGCAATCCATCTAGCCTTGTCTGCTCTCTGTCCCCTTCTCTCCCCTTCCTCTATTCTCTCCCATTTGACCCGTTGTAACTGAAAGTAATTGCAGGCAGAAAACAACATCTAATGATTACTTTATCTGGGACTCCGAGAGAGAAAAGTCACAGACAGGTACATTCAACAGAAAGAGGAGGTTCTTTTTTTCCCGACACACAATTTCAGACAACAAAGAATATTATTGACTTGGCTGAGATTAAAACACCCAAACAAATAACAAAGTAGAGAGAAAGGACAAAGTGCACAAAGAAAGAAAGGTTCTCCTGAACACCTAGTGTCAAACACTTTTCTCTCTTTTTGTTACTCTTGATTAAATATATGTTGCGCGTTGAAGCTTCCATCCTCTCTCAAACACCAAAAAACCTAACACAACTTATAGGTTTAATTGAATGTAAATGTACCCATCTACTGCCTGCACTCACCTCCTCTACTAACTTTCTAAGGCTTCTTAATGAATAGCATCCAAAGCCGTAGGCTACAGTGACACCATAACCACCATTTCGCTCACCAAAAAGTTGAGAGAGTGACAAAGGTAGGGAGAAAGAGGGGACAGAGAGAGATAGAGAGAGAAACAGAAGGAGACTGAGGAAAAAAATGATAAAGACAAATTGCGGACAAGCTTTATTCCTGCCACTTGACTTTTTTTCCGTTTGGCCGTGATGTTACTGATTGCATCTCCTTCATTATGTCTGAAGGCTAGTCTTGTCTTCGGGATGGGCTGAACCTCTGTCAGCCGCCCAACCGTCGGTGTCAACATCAACACAATCAACGCTGGCCAAACACACAGCATGGGCTGACTACATGAGAGGTGCAAACACCATAACAATCAGCAATCAGCACTGATCACCGCAACGACACAGAGAGTGCTGAAGAGGACTCATCTGGGATAGAATTTCTGAGCTTGTTGAGGGTACTGCTATTGTGTAGGTGTGTGTTGCAGACTAGAAAGAAGTAATACATAAATGCATATTTACCAAGGGTTGAGCACAAAGAGATATGCCTCCCTTAAAATTCATTGCAGACATATGAACGTATTAAATCTCCATATTTCGTAATTTCTCAGAGAGAGCAGGCATAAAACTTTCAGGTGAAAAATGGGAAATAGGTTGATAAAGACAAACCTGACAAATAGATTTGATGTTTTTCAAAAAGCTTTGCAGCATACAAGAGCTCTATATACAATGTACTAGATAAAAGGAGAAGCTTTTTGATCCAAACAAGTTAAGTGCTCCTTGGAAAATATGGCCTGTACAATACATTGCCATTACCCAGCCATAGTGAACAAAAAGGTCCAAAACAACAAAAATGTCATAGATACAAACACTCTGAATGTAAAGATAGAAACTGATTGTTAGTATGTGGTTGCAAAAACATCATGCATCATGTGACTAGAAAATTCATCAGACTGACCTGTTGGCCCCAATTATTATGGAAACCAAGAATGAATCAAATTAATGTTGAGGCTTGCCCCCGGCTTTCACTGTCATGTCTCTACATCCTGTGGGCCCAGCAGAGGAGAAGAAGAGGTGGAATAAACAAGGTGCCACCACTGCATATGCTATATATCTTGCAGTCATTAATGATTAGCTCCTTTTCCCCTTAGCCATACATTATTGTTATTGCCTCTGTGGTCAGACAGATAGTAAGTGGATACAAAGGCATCAGCCGAGTCCATCTTTCAGCTGTTAACTGGCAGGCAGAAAACAAGTCGCCAACACCACTGTCATTATTTCAGTGCATGAGGGATCTAGGAAACTGCAATCTTTTATGTTGCTAGCCCGGAGGGATCTGTTCTGTGCTATGTGTCTGCTTCTACTTTTCCCCCTTTTTTGTCCCTGACACATCTGACAACGATGTCTTCTTAAACACAAACACTTTGGCCACAAAAAGATGACCTAAAGAATAATTATATAGCATTGACTCTGAAGCAGTCTTGTCTCGTATTGACAGTATTGGCAATGCTGTCTGGCAAAGGTATATGTAAACCAGTTGCTTAGCTGTATAGTGGTTGCATACATGATTTGCTGTATCAGTGTGTTGTGTAGTAAAACGGTTAATATAAGGGGCAGGCACTCCTGGTCCCAGTACGCATGTACACTTTAAAGGTTTTCTTTTCTGAGGCGGTGTAGTGGTTCCTCAGGGGACACGTATTAATTTTTCACACAAATCTCCTTGAATAATGAATTTCGTCCTATTTATACCCCAGTGATAAGTCCACCAAATGCCCTAAAAAGGGGTTATTCTGAAATAGCTAAGGCTTTCAGAGAGAGAAAAAACATGAAAGTTCCAACCTTATCATGTTTAATATATTTGTATGGACAAGTAAATCAGAAAATGTATCACCAACAGACATAAAAAACAGTGTATTTGAATAAATCTGATCTATAATTTCAGCGTTTTGACATTGACTGTCATTCTCCCCCCCCAAACACAGACCTAGTTCAATCACTTCCACTACACAAGGAGAAGCTGACAGACACCCTTATTTACTAGTCAGAAAAAGATGCTGGTGTTAGTGGTAATGTTTCTGTCTGTGGGTTCTTGTATTGTCGGCCGTGAGTGCAGTCTGCTTGTCAAAGGACTGGCATTGATGGTTCAGCACAACAGCAGAGTGAAAGACAGAAAGAAAGTAAGGACAAGTAAGACAGTCAGAGATCTAGAGGGCAGCAAACATGGCTTGATTCCTCCGGAGTAATCAGACAAGATTCTGCTTCTTTCCCCTTGTGTTATTCTATAGCACTCACATGCTGTATGGGTGAAAGAATTCCCATCTAGTCACTATGTACCAGGGAAACAATTGAGGGCAAGGCCTCCTGCCTCCAAACCATATAACCCTCATAACATCAGTTATCAACCTAGTCTAGGAATAGAATATTATACTTTGACATAATGGTATAATCAACTGTTTCAAATGAAAAGAAGATGATTTCAAATTACTACCTAACAAGCACAGTCCACTTACAGTATATTCTTCACATCCATCTTTCATATAATCATAAAGAGAATGATCAATAATTCCATTAACTTTTCTAAAACATTTTCTCTTGTTAGTAAGTGGCTGAGCCTTGATGTGCATATTGTTAGGACCTTTTTACGAAGCTCTATTATTATTACCTTCACCTATCTGAACTCAATTCTTGTCTTACAAAGCAACTTTCAGTTGCTGAAATGAAGTCATTTCAAAAGAAGAAGAAAAAACAGGATGCCATGTGGATGTAGGTTGCTACTGATTGGGTTTTGTCAACGATGATGAAGGGAATTCTCTAGAGGGCAGAACATTCCACAGGGAAAGAGCCAAAGAAAATATCCCATCTGACTGCTTGGTCTTCCAAGACTGCCTGGAACTCATTGACCCCAATGTTTGTTTTTTTTGCCTTTAGTATCAAACATCAAACATTAACACTGTACACTTTTGATTTGTGTCCCTACCATCCCCAAAGGTCTCCAATCACCACACACACACTTTATTCCTCTCCTGCTAACCCCCAAACACCCCCACAAACCATGTGTTCTGTCTGGTATCATGCTTGGCATCCTGGATGGGCCATAATGTCAGGATGCATTAAGAGAGCTTAGGGAGGGCATTGGGAGGAGGTTCAACTTCACTAATGCCCGTCCTCACAAATGTCACAAACTCATTGGGGCTGTTGTGCATGGACATTGCAGCAACTTTAAATTAATTCCTAGTTCAGTGCTGCCCCAATCTTTGGTTAGCTATGACATCACCAGCAACTAGACCCCAAGTGTATTTCAAGACATGTTGAGTGACTCACTGTATAAAGAGACCAGTACCCATTTCTATGATAATTTCCTATTCACCATGGGAAGACAGAAACCCTGATACGTTTCATTTCGTTATTATTAACTGGTGTGGAAATGTCTAGGATGGGGGCTGTGTAGTTGACTGTTGTAAAAGAAGCACTAGCTGAAGTTGTTATTGGGCTGGAAATTTGACCGACAATGCTAGTCTACTGCACATTTGCTAGACCCACATATAGTCCAAGCTGTGGCTAGACTCTTGCTTAGCAGGCTAAAAAAGCCCCACTAAATGGAAGGAACCTGGCTTCCAAATCGTGTACTGATACCACTGCAGAACAGCCTAGTTGTAAATGTAGAGGCTTTGAGAAGTACCATTACAGATTTGTCCTCTTTATTAGCCCCGTCCCAGACTCTCCAGTCTCGTCTCTAATTCTGCTAATTAGCTGAACCCATCAGGTAGACAATTTCATTTTCAATTAAAACTGTACTCCTCCTTTGACCTTGGGCACAGCATTGGGACACACTTACAGACCCACACAGGTCCCAGGTAGTTACAGGTGCTATTTAAGAAGAAATTTAAACTCAATTTGAACCCAGTTTCTATTGAATCCATAGGCCCTGTTCGACCTAATCAAGACAAGAGTTCAGCAAGGTATATTTCTTCCGGCAATATCCCTAATGTGATTATCGAAAGTGACCCAATTAACCCCTCCAAGGCTGGACAACGAAGGTCCGCCTGGGCCTGAAGGCTGACATATTTACGAGTATGCAGTTAATCTGCCTGACTAGTTACGGCTGTGAATCTAAATGTTTGGATTATGATGATTACATGATGGCGACACCACACACAAACACAGTAAACACTTGCAGTCTCATCAAGATAAAATGCAGACTTTATGTAGCATATCCTTTAAGGTCTGTAGTATGCCAGAATAAATCCACTCCAAATCATTTTAAATAGACTACAGTTTAATCTTTAATCTCCATCCACCAGAAATAAACAATGACCACATAGAAAAACTAAACAACATGACTTGACCTATGCCTTTCAGACACTGTCTGAATACGGTTAATACTGTGATGACAAAATGTATAGGGGAAAAACAATTAACCAACTTTGACAGGCTCTGCAATCACAGTTGCCTCTCCGACTCGATGCTGTGTCAATCAGCAAAATGTTTGTTTCATACAACGCTGCCGCTGGGTTTCATTTGAAAGGCGAAGGGAGATGCAGCAGTGAATCATCAGTCAATAGCTCAGAGCCAGTGGTAAATGTTGATTTATGACATTCTCTCAACCTAGAAGCCCCACCCCCATCCTTTTCCGTCAAGCATCTGCAATATTGGTAATGTAGGTGTTAGCCAAAATTTGAGAAAGAGGAAATCAAATCTAAGTTTGTCTAGACCAACAAAGAAACCCCCCCCAAAAAACTATTGCTGAAACACTGTTTCTCTAGTCAGTTGAGTGACTGTTTCAACATTTTGATTACCTGTTATTTTAGTCTTTAAGTAAATGAAAGAGGGGAGCTAGATCTTCTCTAACTGTCATTTTTTATCTGCCTCAGCTTCAATAACAATTTTCTTCACCATGCCATGATAACGGAAGTGGGACCAGTCATTGAAATCATGATATTAGCCTCCACTGCAATGCAATTCCACAGGGGTTTTAATTTACTGCATATGTGTAACCAGAGTGAATCTATCCTGTATGACATTTCTACTTGTATCTGCCAATTTTCCTCGGCTCTGCATTGTCTCTGTCTTAAACCTGCAATGGCTTGTTCATGACCAGAATAATAGTGGCACATCACTTGCGGAGAGCAGAAAAGACCATTTCAGCGGAAACGTGTTAATGTGAATTCATGTGAGACATGGCAATGTTGAGCTGTAATAGGCACTTTCAAACCCAGAAATGTCAAGCACAAGTGAAGAAGAATGTCGCAACAAAACACAGGCATAATATTGAATCGGCTATCCATGTTTTACCTTACTTTAGGGAACAAAATTTTCTGTCTTTATCTGTGTCTGGAAAGGTCTGATATTGTCTACATTTCAGCTCTCTGCAGCTCAGACAGCAATGCCAAAGGAATGCAATCACAATAGCAGAATCTTGTCTTTATAAAACTGCCTTTATTACTGAAGGTTTATCTGCAGTTAAAAATATTACACGACAAAGCTAGATTATAACAGACTAAATGTCGTGTTTAGCATCGTTTCATTTGACATCCTTTGGCTGGATTCGTAGCTTTTGTTCCATTATCTTACTCCCAGCCCATGCTATTTGTGTAATTTATTTACTTATGTCGGCTCTGAGGGAGTCAACACATATTTAGGAAAGGTTGGGTCCGGGCCATTCATCTCTTTGGCAAGCTGCAAACTAATTTACTAATTTGCTTCTGGGTGACCCTGGACATTTTTATTCATGATCCATTAGTAATGTATTCAGACATCATACTGTTTTTCTTACCTTAAGAGAATGCTGGGGTAGTATATTAGACAAACCAGTGCTTAAGGAAACACTTCACATGTTTCACTCATTTTGTGAAGGACTAAAAAGAATGACAGGTAGGCCTACTGTATCTGAGTCATCTATTGAATTTGAACTGGACCGTTCTTTCAGGCCTTTTAGAAGAAAGATACAACAATGACCATTAAAAGTTGTTGCACAATTCAGTCTATTGCCTTTTTTAAAGAAATGTTCTTCATTGTCATTGTCAAACCTGCTGTTGAAGATAATTTCTTGAAATGCTGTGGGAGGAACTAAACATCATATAGAGAAAGAGATTCCATTTCTGAAAGTCGACTGGCTTGGAATTCAAAGTACAGGGTGTTCGTTGACAGCAGCCTTTTAGAAGAGGAACACAAAGTGTATATCGAACAGTGAATTGATATTAAAAGGAAACAGTTAGAACAATCATCCAAAACACTGCATACGTTCTTCACTACATTTCTTTGAAAGCTAACTTCACAATATGAATGACAAACTCTGGCAACAGAGGAAGAAAAGGTACTATTAATTTTCCAACCTGGCTGTCTGCCTTTGTAAACTGGAAATACCTGTGAAGTGGATAATTCTGTCTGAGGGAGACATGCATTTTCTTCTCTCGTGTCAACACAACTTCTTTTGAGGTGTGCAGTGATGTCTGCATGGCTCTGATAAGTGTCTTATTCCGAGGTAAATAGTAATTTGCAAATGTAGACTGCTGTATACACATTCAGTCCACATTGTTAATTAATTCATTTTACTCCAGTTTGCCTTTGATGTTTCTTCTCAGGTTTTAATGAAAAAATAACAAAAATAAAAGGATTGTGTCTGTCTTCTCTGTGAGAAGACTGATCCATGAACAACACGCCAATTATTTAAGTTGAAATAAATAAATTTGCTCTACCAGAAATAACATTACGTGACTGAACTATAGTATTTTAAAGTAACAGTAGTACGTAAGGCCAAGTAAGTATTAAGTATTTTTCATTCATATAATCAAAAAGGAGTATATAATACAAGTACACCTATGTGCATATCCTGCCATGTCCACAGTGAGTAAGCAAGAGTTGTTTTCTAACAGGCAATTTTCTTGGGAAAAAAATAAGCCTGACCATACAGTATGTACAGTATGAATGAAATGACCTTTGCTAACCACAAGCCTGTTGACACACCACAATTAGTGTTGCGGATCTCTTAAATTGTGGTGCAACTCCTTGGCTCCCTCTCTTTAACCCCACGCCGGTGTTCTCAATTTGATCAATGAAGATGAGCCTCTGCAATGAAATTTGCACTGGATCACAAGTCTGTCAATGGCCAACATGAAAGGTCAAACAATAAAAAAAGATTTTCTTTTCTGTAAAAAGGCAAAGTTAATTAGTTACATTACTCTACATGAGGCCCAACACGAGAAGGTGCTGGTATGATGCCATCCATCCTAATTAGGTCAATCACTTAATATACTCCTGTTTAAATCGCTGGGGTTGACCTTTGCACTAAACAACCTCTTAACAACTTGAATGCAAAACATACTGAACCAAGGTCTGGACTCCACTGTGGATACTTACGTCCTATTCCTATGAAGCAAGCAGGGGTCAACAGATAAGTAAATACTGCAGCCGTAATGGTGGTGTGATTATCTGGATGTTTAGTGTTTTTACTCCTTCCTCTAATTGCTTTCAAGGCAAGTATTTGAAAAGCAATTATGAGCGAAATCCAAACTGTATGTCTTTCTTAAATGGTTCTATTCTTGTATTATTAAATTCTTCCGATTCTCAAGTCACATAATCAGTGATGGCAAAGAAGATCGATGAAAATAAAATACCCTTGAAGCACGGCATAATCGCTCACACTTTCAACACAGCCTTCAAAAACAAACAACACTGCTTGTATTGTGCCAACATACAGTTCTAGAGACTAAACTGCATATCACAAATACATTTATCATGCCCACATACAACCCATCATTGCTGCCACAGAAGGTGCTGATGGTAGTCCTTTGCTGTGGAGTTGGTACTCTTCACCCTACAGTACAGCATACAACACGATGGATGGAAATATCCATATCCAATCAAATTACAGGAAAACAACCAAATATTTTCTCTCTCTCACTCCTAGTAGCCAGTAGAGGGCACAACCTGTCTCCTCCAATGCATTTTCCTCAGTCTCGGTCTTGTTGCATCCAGAACCTACTGCATTCACATGTAAGGCAGCACTAATGTTATAGCTAAGCCTCTTGATGTACTTCTCGCCTCTGCAGGAGCGGTGTGTGGTTCCCGATTTTCCAAAGTATGGTGTCCCCGACCAGCAAGACAGCCAAAGGGAGTCAGATGGCTGAGCGGTTAGGGAATCGGGCTATTAATCAGAAGGTTGCTGGTTCAATTCCAGGCCGTGCAAAATGACGTTGTGTCCGAGAGCAAGGCACTTCACCCTACTTTCCTTGGGGGATTGTCCCTCTACTTACTGTAAGTCGCTCTGGATAAGTGTGTCTGCTAAAAGACTAAATGTAAAGTCTGAGTACAGGGGTCTTCAGAAACATTGTACTTCTCAAAAATGGTTGAGCTGGGAGTTCTGTTGACACAATTTGCAATACATTGTAATTTAGATTTTGATTTGATGTTGCGTGCAAGCTAAAACATATATTATGAGGAGATTGTGGTTGCGGAGCAACCTCTCTATTGTACTGAAAGTACTCACAATAACAAATAGACTGAACAAAACGCAAATTATAACAGAGTCTGACAGAAGCAAAAGAGACACTGGGTAGCGTCAGGTGTTTTCTGGAAGGTAACGCAGATGTGGGTGTGAAACCGTGAAGCGTCCGTTTAAACTGTGCCCCTTACGTCTAGCCCTGATGTCCAAACTGACTTGACAGAGTGCCCCACAGACAGGCCTGGATTAATGATTTCTGACAGCTTTACCAGACAGAATATGAGCTGACATCCTACAGCCATTACAAAAGTGGAAACAGCTGCTGTTGCCGTGGAGGTCCTGTCTGCTTACTGTACTCCCCACAGATAGACAGATTTCCGCCATCAAACAAATGAGTGTGTATAGTGTTTTGGGTGACTGCATGCTCTCGCTAGGGTATTTAGAGCGTGTGTGTTTGTGTGTCTGAGAGAGAGAGACAGAGAGAGAGAGAGAGAGAGAGAGAGAGAGAGAGAGAGAGAGAGAAAATAGAGAGGGAGTTAAAGAGTGTGTTTATGGGAGTGCTTCTGTGTGCGTGGGTGTGGATTTGAACGTGGGTGTGTGAGCAGTGGATAGCACCTCACTTTGTTGCTCACTCCTCATGTGGCCTACAAAAGCACGGGAAGCAAGACCATATGTTTACCATGGATGAGTGTACCTCGTAAGCATATCTGTGCAGTTTATATAGATGGCTTCATAGGCTACTGCCAGTGCCCATTGTAAAATTATACCAGCATGAATTGTATTCATGGGTAATTCTGTGGTTGTGAGTATGTCGTGATTAGCATGAACATGAATGCAGCTAGATTATACACTGCCAGAGGACAGAACAGGGGCTGCAATTGGATACCGGATCCTTTCTTTTCTATTTGTTTCTGAGAACAGCCTTGATCTACAACAATGGGAATTAGATAGTCCTATTGTGATGAAAGCCTCATTTGAATCCTCAAGAACGTACAGAAAATGACAAAGCACTTTATGTAAGGGGACAATACAATTGTCTTTGTATGTTGTTCTCCGACAAAGCCTATGCCAAGCATTTGAGGTCTGTTCTTTCTAGGTCACTTCTGACACCATGAATATTGGGGTGGAAAAACAATACCTGTACATACCAGTTATATAGAATATCTACATTTTGATTATATACAGTATGGAGAGTTTTATGAAATGAACTGTCTGTGTTTATACCAACTGTGATAAGTAAGGAACCAAAGAGTTAATTGTATCTTAAGTCCTGAACAATACCAAAAATGGCATGATACCATAATTCACGATACTTCGTACAATTCGACAATGGGGTTCGTAGAATGTCAATTGTGGGTTTGCATGTCTGAATGCACTGTCCTTGCTTAGAATTCACCAGATGGAACCAAGGGATGGAGGTTATCAGGCATCCCGTTTCCCTCTGGACTGTAATTCGGTGTCGGCAATGTGCTATGGACCCTAAAGGCCTGCCATCTGCTTACACCCGCTCCCTCCAAAGGTGACAATTCCAGACCCCCACCTGGATGGTGCAATAGACGACAACAAGGAAACACACAATGGCAATATGTTTCCTAACGGAAGCGTGGATGCCTTTAAAACAGTACGGGGACATGTAGGATGCTTGCTGCTGTACACTGATGATGCCTTGAATTGAAAAGTGTAAAGGAATAGCTTCATGTCTGCGTTGGATGTCCGTGTTCTATGTAAAGTTTATGTGTGAAATGTAGTGTGTACTCCACACGCCTACGAGTTTTCAGGTCGTCTTTTAGTGTAAACTTTTGAGGTTTTGTTAATGAAAATGGCAACAGTACGTCTGGAGACGAGTTATCTTGTCGCTGATGAAGATAAATTCACGCTTTGTCTTTCTAAGTACCAATATTGAGCAATTGATGTAAAAGAACCCAGGATTCCCAGGAGACAGCCATACATCATCAAATTGATCTAACGGAAGCTCCTGATTCTGAGGCAGCAATTCTGTATCAAGGTCAGATAACGGAGGGAAAAGGTCATAGTTCATTAGTGTCCTCACACCTGCCCTTGATCTCGTCAGCTCCCAGAGGGTTCCTTCGTGCTGAGGGTTTCATCCAGCCTCGGACAGGAATCCACAGGATTTCCACAGGGCTTTGAGGCAAAGCACGTAGAACCTCTACCACTACTCGGAAACATCAATCAATATTCATGCAACACAAACGCAGCTTGTACTTGTGAATGTAGCCGATGAATCATGCGAAGCCAAATCTGCCAAAGTTCATGTTGGGAACCAGTGCTAATTTATCATGAGAAACATTTACTTTGAAAGCGAAAACTTGTATAAGCCAAAGGTTTTCCTATCTGGACTGAAATCTGGAACGTAAATGTATTTCACACTTATGACCTGAACAGGCCTCCAACTGAACTCAACAGCATTTTTTGTTGACCTATGGGCTGCTACGTGCCAACTGGACAAGTCCAAGGCATAGAGCTTGCTCATTTAGCTTTGCACTAAAGAAAAACATTCTAAAAGAAGAAGAAAAAAAGTGCCAGCTTCTGTTAGTCATGGTGCATTACAAATGCATGTGTTGTCTGCTGTCAAATCTTACCTCCTTTCCTCTAGCTCTGAGACGAGAGTATACTATGAGCTGTTTACAAATACAATATGACAGGTGGATACTGCTAACTTAGGTTTTCATGTCAAACGCTGTCAATGACATTCAACAAGAAGAAAAGTACTTTAGATCTAGCAAATATACCAAAACAGTGGGTATGTGAATTAAGATGTGACCTGTACAGACATGCACTTAATAGTACATGTTAGTTAGTTTTAACTGATTTAAATACTTGTACTCGCTGTAAATTATATTATTGTTGCTTGCTTTTCCTACAGGTACACTTTTGAGGTACATGTTGTTGAATTTGTACATGTTTCTTCCCATTGGCACTTAGGCCCTATTTGGTTTTTCACAATGTATGGTTCATGTTTTGGCTATACCCGCAATGTTTTTGGGGCTATCTCGTTGTTTATCATCATTGACCTATGCACCTTTGTAAAGCTCTTTCTTGGAAGTCGCTTTGGATAAAAGCGTCTGCTAAATGAATAAATGTCAATGTAAATAGTGTGTGTTCAGAATATCATGTCTTTGCTGATAGAGTATTAGTAATTTATGATACTCTATGAGATCTCTTTAAGATCTCCTGTCATGCTCTAGTCAGGTACCATAGGCTATTGTACACATCCATATGCCAGTTTCATCTGTTTGTATCCACCGACAGGAATGTACTGTATGAACACATGAAAATACTGAGTTTGTGAAAAGGCCCAAGGCTATTTCAATTCAACTGGGAATAGGTTTGTTCAAAGGCTGCGCGCAATCATAGAGCTGAGTTGCTCTCGATGATTGCTGGACCTCACCACTGGCGATAAACAGCACACAACACACCATTTCAAAACATTTAGAACATATTCCAAGGTCTTCTGAGAAGACAAGAATATAAAAAGGTCAGAAACAGACAATATTAACATGCTTGTTCATCAGCCTACATGGTGACCATTTACCATCCATTTATCATGTCTGTTGTCAGGGCAACATGAGGGACATAAGTCTTTGGAGTGGCTTTTACAGTCGTACAAAGCTCTCAAGAAAAAGATGGGGCAAAACAAACAAGCGAGATAGATATTTGAGAGCACACAACAGAGATAGAGGGGGGCCATAGTTCCCCAAATGGACTTGAACCTGACAGCACTTTTCAATTGCGGGTGAAAAAAGGTAAAAGGTTTGTTCTTTGAAAACACACTTGTTATTGAATGCCAACTTCCAGTTCATTACAATATATAGTGTAGGTCACACAAGGAAATGTTTTAATACAGTTGGTAGTTGGGTAATTTAAATTGCCTGTGTTCACCAAATGGCTGGACTAGGAACGGGGCCATGATGTACGGTGCATTAACACAGTCAGAGTTAGCAATCAGGCAGATTGTATACTCGCATTGGGCTTATGGGTAGAATACAAGTCGAAGTTGACCCGTAAATAAGTTATGAGTATGTGCTGTAGCTTCGACACTCAACCAGCCAAAATACCGCTGGTGTTGATATGTCTGTGAGAAATGATGATATCAACACCACAGATGCATGCTTAGAATGCTTGTGAGAATGATTCTCTGTCATTACAAATATTAAAGCTATAGGCCTACAATGTAGGAAAGAAACACATACTGTTTCAATCAAATATGTTCTTGAAAGGCTTTCTTTTCGTAAATGTAATAAGTGTTTACTAGAAGTTCAAATATATAATCAATAAACAAATAAGGGTAACGAATAAGCCAATAAGTGTTCAGATACTAGCAGCCACTTTGCGGTTGGGCAACATTAGTGACCTTATTATAATACCCATGCATTTTGTGTGAGGGCACTGGGCAAATCTATGGCATTGACTTACTCCAACGCTTATCCCAATTATGGGCTGTGGTGTCAGTTAATGAATTTCAACTTACTGTATACTGTAGGCCTATTAGTTCTCAGCAGTGAGTGGCACAGATTTATTCCTTTTGTTAAATTATTATTTCCAGACTATTAATATTCCCAACTTTGTTTTTTTTGTTGATATTTTGGCTGCCTGTGGTGCAGTGGGGCTTTAATGATGAAAGGGACACAACATCAAAGAGATTAGCTCATCAGCTGCAGACAATAGAGAAACAATAAGGTGGCGTTTTTTTATTCTTTTTACGTCCCAGCCCAGTAACGTGTGAGGGGAAAGCTGTTTTGTAATTTGATTATGTATCCTCTATTTATCTGTTCAGCTTATAATAGCAAAGGAATTTAGGGCAAGGACACACACAAGCAGAACTGAACAGTCGAATGGATGTAACGCATAAAACATGAGCTTCCCCACCATTGCTATCACTGGAAAAGCAAAAAAACGCCAAGGCAACAGTGAATCCATTTGTTGTAGAGTAACTATTCGGCTTGGTTTGGTTTGGTCCCTCACAGAGGGCAGGGAAACAGTGGTGCTCTGGTACGCTAAAGTCATCCATGATAGAATCTGTCAACTCTGCAAATGGCCCCCTTTTGCCCAAGCTGCGTTGCGCATTTTATCAGCCAAAGGAGCCGATGACAGAAAGTCTATTGCACTCTGTCTGACACCCCTGCCCCTGACCCTCCCCCACCTACACATAGAAACGACTGTTGGAAGTAACGTTTGCGTTGGAACATGCTTAATTGTCAGTCACATTTGCTCAGCTGACACTAAAACTGGAGGAGGTGAAATCTGTCAACATACGGAGGTACTGTACAGATCCATTGTCTGTAGCTCAATCCCTCTTTACTTCATTGCATTTCTCTTTATTTGCTTCCCTCTAGTAATCATTACCATATTGTTAAATTCTATTTGTTATGGTGCGTCTGACACCCTTGGGATTGAGAAACACCATTTAATAATTTGCTGCCGCAGACACATCTTTAAGAGTGCAGAGTTTGGGTCTGGAAACCAGCAGGAGGGCTTTTTGGAAATGAGTGACAGCTAACAAGCACAAAGGCCTCATGTATTTCCCTTGTGGGTTATGTACAGTATAGTACAGTACTTCATACCAGTTATGAAAAAGCATGGTACCCTTCAATTTTTTACTAATCATTACGTTACTTATAAGATAGTTGATTGACATCCTGTCATGCGTAATGTTGGGGATCATACATAATTCCTCAAAATCTTCATGCAAAGAATTTTGGATTATAAATGTGCAAATGATAGCAACATAAGTACATGTTAGAAAATGAATGTAATCCTGTTAGCTTTAGTCAGACTTCTCTTAAGTCAAATAGCATTTTAGTGTTTCCCGTATATATCAGACTTATGATGTTTAACAGAATATTAAGCAATTTTTATTGTTTTTAGCAATGAAACAAGCTCATTCAGTAAAGTTTGTGTTCCACTACAGATGACAATCTGAGAAAACTGACTCCCAAGAACTAGGCACAGAAAGTTCCTAACAGCCTCCTTCAGTTTGGCTTCCCCTCCACTGCATCAAATTCATATTAATGAGCTCTGCAGCTATTCAAATTGCATGCCTTCTTCAAACATTTAACTAGCAAGGAGAGCAATCATACTCTTTGCTCAAATCCTGGTCGTATCGTCACGCAAATTCTATTGCAATGAAAAGATGATCAGGGACACATGAATTAACAAGGAACGAGCCCAGGATATCCTGCTGATCTATGAGCCAGTGTCATGCGTTTTGGAAACCAAAGACTCCTCCTGACATAGGGTAGGATACTAAATACACATATTCTTTATGACTACACAGTATTAAGAGGCAATATTTGGTCTTTGAATAACAAAATCTGAGGGGACTCAATTTCTAGATATTGCGTAGTGTGAAAGAGTCAATACTGTGAGTTGGATTTGCATCATTCCTTAGATACCATCCCATATGAAACAATATAACGGCAACGCTATGACATCACAAGATGCCAACAGTCTGAAGCCAATAGAGAAATAACTAGACAGATTTTAAAAAAATATATAAAAAATGTCACATCCTCATGAGTGCTGGGTATTATATCTTTTTTTAATATTGTACAGTTGAAATGCATTTTTAAATAAAAGAATCTTCACATCAACTTGGCTGGCTGGTATTCCCACTCCATTGATAAAAACATATTTTATTGCGTTTATTTCAGTGACAATACTGTTAAAATGTATTCTACCTAAATATTTTCATGAAATACAAGAATAGGACTTCCATGGGTGAAGGACAAAAGGAGAAAAAGAGAATCATTCCCATGTAAAGTTTAACAGAGCATACCAGAGCCCAACCATTGCTGTTGCTTCAGAAGCAAATGAAGTCTATCTAATATGACTTTGGCAAACTCACTTGCATTGGGCACCAGCATTTCTCGTCAAGAAATATCCAAATTGTTGCACTAAATCCCTTTCTCTCTCCCCAATCTCCTCACACTTCCAACGTTCCTTCTCATTTTCTAGTGAAGAAGCTGCTTTAAAACGATAATCCAGGGGAGGAAGAGGGAATCTCCCCAGACCTGCCCCAAGCTTGCGTTCAACCCTATTAAGAATTATTATGCAGCCTTCCAGGGCAACTTGGCTTAAACTCAGCTGCCAGCCTGTCTCCCGTCAGCCTCTTTGGTTCAGCAAGTATCAATAGAAAATTACATTTTTTTTGTCTTAGAATTCAATGGATTGGAAAGTGCACAAGAGAGCATGCTTTTCTTTTTCTTCTAGCAGGCTATATTTGGGGGAATTTGAAGAAGATTCATGAATTGAGTGGTGCTGCATATCTTGGGATTAATACGTCCCTGAACAATATATGAAATGAGTAAAGTTCGGCACTGACAAGGCATTGCACAAGTTTTCCTTCCTATTTTTATCTTACACTGTTGTCATTCTCTGAACATATGAATTTGAGTACTCTACTGTCATCAATGAACATTGCTGTAAAACTAAAAATAACTTACACTGACAACCTTGTGTTTTATTGCGATGCTTGACCATTGCAGAAGGGACACAGCCCAGCCATGGTTTAGTTTTAACTCAGTGTTTTGTCAATACCCATCATGGCTCGGGTCTTTCAACTGTATGTGGTCTTCTAAGACTCCTTTAAGGATCGCCTCTCTTGTGGCACATATGTCAATTTGTTAGGTGATTTATGATGTTGACTAACTGAGCTGGTATCACCTAACTCATTCAGCGAGAGAAAGAGACAGACAGTTAGGTGGTACAGCACACTTGGCGGACGTCCACACTGTAATGGGGAAAGCAGTGTGCAAGCATAACCCTCATGAGGAAACAGGGAAAGATGAGAAAATAAGTGGGTCAAGCACAGGGCGTGAGGGGCTGGGATGGGGGGAGGAGAACTTCAGAAATCAATGCAGTTCTCAGGGTGTGCTTTAGAGGGATATTGAACACCCAAAAATACATGGTGTCCAGTTGATCGACAGGATTAAAGCTATAAATGATCTTTTTACATTTAATTACGTAATTTCCATCCTGTTCTCGGTTATCAGATAGTGTCAAATGAGTATCAAGGTGTAATTCTTTGCAGTAACTGCAACCTAGATACTGAGCTAATATTGTAAGAAACATCTATTCAAACAGATATCAAATCAACCTTTCAACCTTAAAATAAATTCTGCTGGGTACTCCAGGGCCCTCAGTGTCGATGAAAGCTCACCTTTAGGTCTTTCAGTTGTGTTTTTGAAGTATTTTAGTTGGAAAATGTAAGTTGAGATGAGAAACAGTACAGGATATTGAATGTTCTTCTCTTGCTTTTCAAGCAAAAAGTATATGGTCACTCACCTCTGTACTTTACAATTACAATTTAATCGCATGGATGACACTTGGCAACACTTTACATTAAGGTTACATAAACTACTTGTATTGCTAAACCATACATTGTATTTATATAGGAAATGCCATGTTGTTAGTATATATATTGCTATGTAGTTACATGATAGCTATGCAACCTAATGTAAGATGTTGCCCAAAAATCTTAATAGTGTAAGGTAATGCATATAACATTTGAGTCATATCATGTCATTACCTCCATTTCATCCATATTTGAGGGACAAGTGGTTCAAATGGTACATGAACTGCTTACCCCCTTTTCACAAAGAATCACCACAGACTTTCCACACTGAATAACATTCTCAAATCAAAAAAGGTCTGTACCAAATAAAAGACCTGTAGATGATATGGTCATTCAGTGAGAACAGGGAAGGAAGAGAGAGAGGAGGGCGAAATGTGTCTCATGATTTTGGTAAACGGTTTAATTTGATATTAATCATCTCGGGGTCTAGTTTGGGAAAGGGGAAAAAAATTCTCATTTACAAATTGTGTCCTCGTTTGTTAGTGGCACGGCACCTCAATTACCCGGCAAGCAGCTTTTTATTTATTCATGCGCACAAAGTCATGTATTCATGAGGATTAAGCAGAAACTCTCACATAGACTGGTAGGCAGAGATAGCATATTTTACCATAAGAGCAATAGCTGACAAAGATTACTCTGCAGAGGGGTTTGTGGAGGAAAGGAATTCAGGGATTGTGTCTCAGTGTCCTTTAGGGTCACTGAATGGTCAAAGCAACATTATTCTGATTCTTGTATTCAGTATTTAAGGTTTTGCAATGCTGAGGAAAGAGACAGAGGCCAACCTTTGTGGATAAAGAGTCCTGGAGGAAAACATTTAAACATATGAAAACCCAATACTTTGTCTTCAGATACTCTACTAAAGGTTACAGAACAGGGAATTTAGGACTTCCGGTACATTAACTTGCTATTAAGAAGAAACTTCAGACATAATGTTTCACAATGCCTGTCTGTGAAATGATGCAAGGAAATATATTTGGGTAAAATTGAAATCAATTACTTCTGACATCATTTTCTACAAACATTGTATAATACAACATGCAATAACCTGGATGGCAACAAAGCACTTTCCCTTGGAAAAAATTGTCTTCTCTCAATCAACCTAATAGTCAAACTCCTCTTCAGATATTGTTAGGGAAATCTCCCATCCACTGTCATATTACACACATTTATCGGGATGCAGCATTACCATTAGAGCAGAGGCTTATCAAGTTATCTGCTTGCAGAAAGCCAGAAAAATGGGAGGAATTATAACCACAGGACTTTGTCTGTCTGAGGACTCTGCAATATTCCAGGATACGGCAAAGCGAATTACAGCGAACATAACACAGAGTTCAGTGGAGCGTTGACAGAAGGGATGGCGATGGCCCGTCCCGACTCTCTATCTGTTGGGACAGATGTCCCTAAGTCCCTGTGACTCGCGAGGTGGACGGCCCTGCAAGCAATGGCAGATGCTCTAAAGGTAAAACAGATGGGATTCACTTTGGTGTGGTAAAACTATGAGCATTTCTTGTCAGCCATATTAATTGTAATCATAGTGAAAAATTAAGAATATACGCCCCCCCCCAAAAAAGAACTAAGAAATGACAATTCAAGGCCGTTTTCGGACGACCTAACCTTGGACTAGAAAGCGAATTGAAGAATCAATTTTATGTTCGTCACCAAACCTGCTTCAATGAAACTAGCATGCTCTACAATTGTTTCAAACTCCCAACACACTGTTTCAACCTCCTCGGAATATGTACCACATGAAGATAGAACAGATAAGATGTCAAACAGCGTGTAGCCTCCTGCGTAGCGCAATCAATGAAACTCCATGACATGCACGACGGGAAAGGATGCCTCCGTTGTGGAATATAAAAGCACCCCTGAAGCAAACACAAACAGATGTGTGTAGGGGCGCCAATCAGAACATAGGCCTGAGATGCAGATCTCTGAGGGTGGAATGATAATGTGGCCTAATAGAAAACAAAAACAATGTGGAACAATGTGGCGGACCACTGCCAGCCTTTCCACCATTCACACAATTGGAGACCAAACAGTCCTTTCAAAGGCATCCAACTTTTATTGTCTGATAATTGCTCTTGATGGGAGGAAAAAGAACAGCCTCATTCAATCCAATCTCTGGTGAAAAGAAATCAATATTCCTAAATAGTATGGTTAAAAACTGAATCTTAACTGTGACAACAAACAATGAATAGAGCTCCCAATCTTGCATAGCTCCTGATCCAGCACAGCACAACATCAGCAATGTCTGATATAATGGTTTATATTATTCTGGCACAATGACACTTTATAGATTGTTCAGTGTTTTTAAATACTGTAATAACTACTTGCATGTTGATTATTCTAAAGGATTCATTAGTTGCTTGCTGTAATGCAGAATATGAACCGTTCCTACTGGAAACCAGCTACATTGGTTCTGACATTGAGATTAAAACGATAAAGTTGATCTATGGGTTGACAGAAAACCTAGGCTTTCAGTAGCAATGCAGGGTGCTACAGCACATTGTGTTATTAACTGAAGCTGTATTGACATTGGACGTGGGAGGCATATTCAACTGCTGGCGAATACAGATCAAGGTGTGTCTGCCTGTGTCATCAACAGAGCTTTTCTCTCTATTATAATGCAAATCAAGCTCCTGCAGTCAGGCAGAGGGGGTTTGAGGGAGTGAGGTGGTTGTGTAGTGGAGTGTAGATGGGTTACAGATCAACAGACCTTTGCACTAGCACATCTATAATACACACTGTAAGTCATGTACATGGCAATTGAATGTTGTATCTATCCTCAAAATATATTTTACGGACCTCAGATGATTACATTTCCCCCCCTCAGAGAATAACACCTTTTCTATTAGTCACTTAAACCCCCACATACAACCATCAATGCAATTCTGTGAAGTGAATAAGCTAAGTCCATATTCGTCATTCGAGGACCTCTAAATACCCAATATTTAACATTCAGTAGATTGGTACGTCACTTCAGAATGTGGCTGAATCACCACAAGTAGGCCTACGGTACCACAGCAGAATGTGTTGCATTAGAAAGAAGGCCTATTATTTTACAGCCCAGTAATTTCAAGCCTTGGCAGCCGGGCTGATCATCAATTATCATACCTCACTGGATCTAAATGAGCATATCTCTTCCTTTCAACACCCCCGGCTCTGGCCTCTGGCGGGTGAGAACCAGCTTAGTGGCCCCGTGCACCTGTAAGCTCAGTGACACACAGCAACAGCCGACGAGAAGACCGGGACACGCCGCAAGACAACATCTGCCTCCCCCTGGTGACAGCAGAGTTAAGCCAGCTGCAGCATCAAGGGCACACTCTGAGGTTCCTATTCTATCATAACAAAGCTGTAGTAGTCACGGCTATCTTTTGGGGGGGAAGCGGGGTTGCTCACTCTATTCTACACTGATACTAACATGCCAGGCGGATTGGGGGTGCATTTGAAGGTTCCTGTGGTATCTTGGAGAGATACTGTATCTGAGTTCAGGAAATACTCTCTCTGTTCTGTGGCTCTTTTTCTGCAACTGTAGCAAAACGTATGACTGGAACTTTAGGTTTGAGTTATGTGACAAAGATCTGTATCTTGTACAGTGTATAAATGCTAATTTGACATGTTTTTTTTTCTTTCTGTTGAACACTTTCATGTCTGTCTATCTCTACCTCCATCTCTCTCTGTTGCTGTGGTTATTTTGCATTACTAAAACGGTATACTTGTGCATACTTTAATAACCATAATATTATTTCCAACAATCAAGCACAATCAGATCCAATAATCAAATCAAACTGTATTTCTAAAGCCCTTTTTACAAGCAGTGTTACGAAGAGCTTTACAGATGCCTAGATATCAGCACCAATTACAAACCTAACCCAAGGTCAAGGAAACACCCCACCGCCAATTCTCAATAAAGACAACATATTATGTATATTCAGAGAATCCGATATTGTCTTCCAAACACAAGAATGAAAACCCAATATATGTCTCCTCTAGTAATTTTTCTCATTCACGATCGATTCAGCTGTGATTTTCCCATTATGTGTGTTTGCTGGATCCGTGTGTAGCACCGGGGGCACACTGTCTGACAGATGTTTGACACCTAAATCCACTGGGAGTCCAAGATGAATGAAATCAGGACAATTCAATGCAATCAAGCAGGTGTCTAGGGAAAACGGGGACAAAGGGACACAGAGTGCTTGTCGGACGGCTCGCCTGCCTTCTTGCACGCTCGGGTTTCTGGCACAGCTCAAGAGCCAGGTTTCCTGCCACACGCGCGGAGCGGCAGGCATATGACTGACCTCGCTTGCGCTGCAATGCCTCGAGGTACCACAGATGCCACACAGAGGCAAGAACGCTAAAGTAGCCTGCAAACTTGACCATGACAAACGGCATGAATGCTTTAGTTCATTGATGAGGAAGCATGTGGAACTGCCAGGTTTGTGTGTCTAGTGTCGTCCCCCTCAAAAACCTCGCTGTCATTTCCTGTTAGACTAAACATTTCCTGCAGGGCCCCCCTCAAATCCAACCCTTTAGTATGTCCCAGCTGAAAGCCTTTTTTGCTTTCGCTCGCACAACTTGGGTTATCCCCATATACTTCCTCAATTTATCAGTGTTACTGGTCCTTGAGTGGTCTCCGAAGTGATCCATTTGTCTGAGAATACCAATTTATTAGGGAGTTGCAGCATGCATTGATCAACGAGGGATAAGGTACCCATGTAGAGTAATCCAGCCTCATACATCTGCATTGAAATATCTGGATTAAACCAGTTTGAAAGCTACAGTAGGTGACAGTATTTTAAACATGACTGGAGCGCAACATTCTGTCAAGTTCAGTTAAAAATCCAAGCAAAACTGACTGTGGCAGGTGATTTTTTTTTCTAGTCTGGAAAATATGAGTTGTATCTGTTTTAGAAAATCTTTGTGAAAGGCTCTTATATTTCTTGCTTATGACAGAACGTCAGTGAAATATGCTAATTTAGACAGATGGTGTTATGTTGTAGCTGTCTGTCATTATACTCACATTAGATTGTAGTTCCACCGAGATGTAGACTAAAATTAATCTAAACTGCAATTTTTTCCCCCTCAATAAATACAGCATTTTGCTATAAAAAGAAGACATCTAAAAGCCAAATATAACAGTATGTGTAACATATTTACACACAACCAGTAGTTATGATCCATTAAGATACATTTTCTCTTACCATTTACAAAATATCTGCGGTCACTGAAGGCTCTAAAATGGCATTAGCCACATTAAAAAGGCAAGCTTTTACAAGATGCAGGGGCAGTGCAAGTCAATAGAATCACGTCTGAGAGAATCCCTGAAAATACAACCCTTCTGAAGCCGAGTTTGTTCAGCCTTCAAGAGACATATTGATGCTCCATTGTTTTGGTCAATAAGTCCCTCTGAGCAGAGACCATATTTATCCTTGATACTGTCTGTATGTGAAAAATGAGAAAGGGACAATGCTGTCCATTATTATCTATTTATTCTGCTATATTCTGCAGTACTTCAAGAGGGAGACAGACGACACTACCCTGACTTGCTTCCTGCTGAATGCAGACGTTAACAAAGGAAAGAGCAACAGAAGTTCATGAACTGAAGCTAATAACTTTGTTGAAACGTTATTCATTCTGTTCCCAGGGTCTTTCCCCACACACATTATAGAGAAATATCACACTTTTACATTCTATCTAAAACGTAACATTAATACTACTAACCCCCCAAACTAGCATCACAGCAACAGCTAAATTAACTACCATGGGACTTGACACTTTAAAACCAATTGTCAGAAATATCTATTATTCAAATGCAGAGGCTGGTGTTATTATCATTTGCCTGCTATTAACACCAAGAAAAGGTCAATGTAAAATTCAATTCCATGTGAGTGGGACTGGATCATCGGGCCAGGTGCCACAAATGAATTTCATTTCTTAATCCCTTAATAGATCAATATGCTCTTTATGCTGTTCCTAATGTAGGGTTCATCTCTGGGTCCAACTCCTCTGCTGTCCAAGCCTATCCAGCTAGAGCCCAACATGAAAGGGAGAAGGATTTTTGTAAAAACTATCTATAACAAATGGTTCTGAATAAAACATGACTCTATCTATTTTTTATGTCTTCCCATGTTTTCCCCTGCATCTGAAAGAAGTGAAAGTCCTTCTCCATACTGTATACAGTGGAACACATTGAATGGAAGCTCTCCAGAAGCTGACAGAAGAGGGGAAAAGGTCTTGGTCTCAGAGGAGATTTTTAAATGTTAACCTGCCTGGATAACAAAGACATCACCAAAGCAAATGCGTGAATTTTGAGTCTTTATCTTTGTGGAATTGGATGAGTTCAAGTAATATGGGAGGTCAAGGTATAGAGATAATTTTACAGTTGCCCTGGTTCATCATTAAAGTAAAAACTATATAGTTTTGATGGAAGGAACCTGAACTTTGCCTTTTTTCAGATGACAACTCTTGGATGAACCTAATGAGATCATTCTATCATTTCTTTCTGTCTCACTTTCTTTCCACTCACGCACAATGTACACTGCACACACATGCTCACACCCACAAACACCTACACACATCCCTGCAAAGGCACATTTCACAGGTTTAATATGCAGGGCTAGCTTTATTCCATTTTAAGAATCATGGAGTCAGTGAAATGGAACACAATGAATGGTTTGAAGACTAGCTACGGCTCGGTTCAGAATACATTGTCGGGAGACACGATCAAACTTGGCAGCTATTGATCCATTTCAAACCCAGACATGAGACTTACTGAACATGTTAACAAGTAGAGAATGGGTATTTTAATTGTACAGTTCTTTGAAGGCCTACTCTATTTACAGGATGGTGGCACAAATTTGAACAAGCAGCTATGGTGGCTGGAGACCCTCTACTCCAGAAATGAGGTAGTTCCCTTGTGTCAGTCCAAACAATGATTTCCAGGCAACTCCATATATATATATAAATAAAACATCCTTCAGGACACTATCAATAAATGGTGGATTTAATGTAGTGATGGATGCGTTATCACAGAAAGGTATCAGTTTCTCATTAAATCATTTTTAATCCCCTTTTATAAAAGTTAATTAAAAAAGCAAATCTGGGGAATAAAACACTTCTGTGTGCCTCATTTTGAAAGGTGTTTAGAATTTTATGTTGTATGTTAAATGTTACGTCTCATGTTACTATGCCATAGTTGAGCCATTTTGGGCTTAATACCAACGTTATAAAAACAGTTTGAGATTGATGCTTGCATTACTTGTACTACAGTTGCAGTTTAAAAATCCACTGAACTTATCTTTCATCAGTCATGTATAGTAAAAGTCAAAGCCATATAGTAATTCTAAGCCAAAAATGCATAGTGCAAAGCTTTAGCCAATCCTGATACGATCTATATCATGGCGACATAATACAGAGTATCAGCTTTTGGAAGCTCAACCTAAGACAACCTAATACTGTGGAAAAAGAGGTTTCTAAAGTAACACTTTCCAGCCTCTTGAAGGAGAGAAGGGAGAGATTTCAACGATTTGAGTTGACTCACTCCAGATCAATAGCTTGTCTCTCTAAGAGACAACTGGTGTGGCATTTGAACCAGATGAAACACAGGTTCCCCTCAATATCACCTCTAAGAACTGAGCACTTCCGTCAAATCCCACTGGCTGGGAAGGCTACAGACGAGTCCATTTTAAATCCCTACCCTGACTCAGGCCCTCAATCTCAGACCCTCACCCTTCAAAAGAACAGAATGGGAAAAAAATCTTAAATCATCTTAAAAGGATACACATAATCTATGTAGGTTAATACTCACTGTTGCTTCATTTAGCTCCTTTGCAGGCCCAGTGGGGCATCTGTAAAAAGTTCTGGGAGCCTCAGGCACAGGGCTCTATTATTTATTTATTTTGTTGAGAAAATACTCCTGTGAACGCAATCCTAATGATCTGAAGGAAAATAGTTGTGAGACTATTGCACATGATGAAACGCTGCACTCAACGATGGAGTACGAGTCAATACTGTGTTTCCATTTGCATTTCTATTTGAAGACATCAACCTGTCTTAAATATTTACTGAAGTCAGGACGTGCAGTTCTATGGTAAGCTTTTATTTGGGCCTGAGTACATTCAAATACTCTCACTGTACAAGGCTATACAATGTACAGTCTATCCATCCTACCCTTCAATAGGGTTTTCACTGCTAAATTAGCAGGCTACTCCAGTTCAAGCGTACACAGTGACAACGTGACAAACCTGTGGCTAGCCAGACCCCAGATAATGTAAGACTTTATTAAACTATGAACAAGGAACCTCTTTCTACATTCACGTCAGCTTAGACTTTCTCCCTGGTCGTCGATGACATTGTAACACTAATTATGGTTAATTGAAGTGGGCTGAATGGATTTAGTCACATTGCAGATGATTTGCCATTGGTCAGTGTCACAATGTTTCCACAGAGAAATTCAATGGGGATTTGAAATTTGCACAAATGAATGTAATTAAGATCCACATTCATTACTTATAATTGCATAACGTAATGAATGCTCTCAAAGTGAAATGGAGATTGGACTCATATGAATCACAATGTTGTCACTGTATGGCATTAAAGTCTCCAAACAAATGGCCTAAAATGCCCCAAAAAAGCCAAAAAACTCTTTATGAACTAAGTAGAGCCCATCAAATCCATTACAGAATCCAAACAGAAGAATAGAGTTTTTACCGGTAATCTAATCTGAATTGAGGAAAAATATATTTATTGTAAATAAATAATCTATATGAAAGTGTACTTGAGTATAATACGTGGTAAATGTTCATTTGTCTTGCCAAGCTACAACAGTAGTGTTTTGTAAGGAAAATAAATACTATTTTGACCCAGATAAAACTATAGCAAAATCTTTATGGCTCCTTTCCTAACAAAAATAAATAGTTTATAACGCCAAACTTACTAAGTGTGAACTCAGAAACCCTCTCATCTCTGATATGTTGTCCTATGTATGTAGAAAATTGTCATCTTGTTATAGTTACTGTGTATAATAAGGATTGGCTTATTTCAATAGCGGATTTAGATCTTGGAACGACAAGGTATTAGCTGGTCATTTAAAAGCCATATGTCACAGATTTAGATATTTGTATTTATATAAACCATGTGCATGTCTAAATCACTGACACACTAACAATCTGTGACCACTAACATTTGTGTGACCTGATTTGAGCTGGTGAAAGCAAAGAATTTCAAAATATTTTGATTTACAACAGTATGGGACAAAGGTAAGAATATTAGAAGTCGTCCAGAGCCCAATTTGTTGGATTTACTGCAATGGATTAGACCATGACATACTTTACTGCTCGTAGCTTGTCAGGGTTTACCATGGAATGACGTAAAAGCCAACCTCTACCAAAAACCTTATACATCTTGATGTCATTGCTGACTAAACCCATAAAAAATAAACAACACAATGTTTATGATTTTGTTGATCTATTTTCTGGTCCCCTAAGAAATGTATCTGCTATTGGCATATCACTCAGAGAAATGCCAACAATTATCATTACACTGAAACAACCAATGTCTGTAGCCATTGACAGAAGTAAAGATCTACACTTTGCCACACCTTGTTCAATCAATTCTTATTTGTCCCTCAAACTAATCATTCCCATAGTCTAAATTCAAGCAAACTTGTGATTGTACAAGATTACTATTACCATAGCAATAGTAAAAAACAGTTTGCAACCATTGGTTACCTCATGCTTCCATAGCAAAAACATTTGACATCCCCCTGCATTTTAATTAACCTACCCAATGGGACAGGTAGATAGCTGTTTGGCGCTAATACCGACATGTTAATTATATTAATATACTGCTTTTCTCTGCTTTTCTCTGTTTGTTTCTCTGTCAAGACAGAGAAAGAAATATAAAAAACTGGGAGGCAGTGTGTTGCTGAAAGGCAACAGCATAAGAGTGCTGACAGTCTGATAAAGTAAGCCTGGGGAGGGAAAGCAAAAGAGGCCATAAAATGAATTGCCTCCTACCTCATAAATAATAGAAACATAAATGTCAAATGAACTTTATTTCAAGAGTGGGTGGTCTAATAAAGATGCAGTTTTAAAGAGAAATTCATTGTCATAAGAAGGCCACATCCCGTTCCTTTTCATAGAGAGTTAGGCCTACTCAGTGCAAGTTGACATTCAAGACCTTGCCACACCACCTTTTGAAACGCAAAGCCTTAAGAAACTGTGGTTCTGTTACCTGGCTCTGTCTCACCCACGCACCTACTCTAGCCATCACTACGCCTCCCCTTTCTCTTCACGTCTCACATTCTCCACTTCCCCAGTTCCTCTTTCCCTTGTTCTCACTTCTTTACAAATTGAGACGGAAAGATAAGAGATTACCACAGCCATAGCAGGCTGCTGCTCATTGATAAAACCATATCTAATCCATCTGTGGGCCCCCTATGCCACCAATGCACTCATCTCTTAGGCTGTCAACAGACAGGGGATCCATCTCTCCCTTTGAACTGGGCACAACAGTGTCAAGGTTTATCTGAGAACTTTGGGGAGAAGAAACTAGTGCCAAATAAGTCACCAGTTGACTCCCATGCTGACAGAAGCATACAAGTTAAACCAGCCTTAAATGGTTTTACGATGTAGTGAAAACAGGATCCTCTTTATTTAAAAAAAGTTAGTAATTTTAAAATGGAATCCTGTTTTGAAAATCACATTTCATTGTAAGTGTTTAACTAATATAACTAAATATTGCAATATTCCTCGTAAAATAAATCTTGTTTTAACTTATTTTAGAGTATATGCCTTATCTACTTCCTTTTACAACTGCGAGAATTATGCTGCCATTAATCACATTTGGTGTAATACGGTTCTATTACAGAGAATTATTGGGAGCTTTATGGTCAACTGACTTGTCACATTCCTTTACTTGTACTATTAGCCTACACACAAGCCTTTAGTCTATGCCATGTGGTATCAGTGGGATTACACATACATATTAAGAGCTACATTAACATTGAATTCAAAGTCAAACTTATGTTTTTGAACCCATTTTCTCCAAGATGGAACATTAGCCCGGTTTATGGACTAGGAGATGTTTAGAGTACATTAATGAATATTAATCAGATTATGAGAAATGATGTGTGCATGTGACCGAATCACATAAATAAATCATTGATATCATCATGCCATCATTTTACTTAATTGGAAAGCAGAAAAGGGTTATATGCATCTTTTGCATTCAGGAATTAAAAATGATTTAGCAAACATATTATCATTATGCGCACGGTGGACCTTTGGCTGGCTTTACAGCATCTGCTTATATAAAACAGTAAATCTCCAATCAATATGGCCTTGTGGAAAAAAAGTGCAGTATATAATGCAAGGTGAATTGTCATTGTCAGAGTCACCCATCTTGTGTTATCTGTAATGAATGCCTTGCCTGTCACACGCACACACAGACATGCACAAACACATTGTGACATCCCAGGCAGCCTCTGACAGGGCAAATGTAGAGGGGCAGATGTGAGGCAGACGAGAGGTGTCTCACTCATGACCGTGACACAAAGTGTATATGTACGTGTATGCAAAGCAATATATATCCAGCAATGCTCTTGTCTTCGGAATGGGGAGGAGGGGGACGAGAAATCGTGTGGCCTGTGACAGCCACAGCCACAGCAATGGTAATTCATCCACATCATTGCTGTGGAGGGCACAGAGGGAGTGCAGGTCTGTTCTCATCAGTTTCACCATCCCTGTATGATTATGTGATGCGAGGTGGAGGGGGTGGCCCCTCAGAATCAAGTCGGCTTCGGCAGACTGGCGACTGTTCCTTCTCACTTATAGGGCTTTTTTATTGCAAGGTCGCACATAACCCGCCAAATCGCCTTACGCAAGATGATGTAACCGCGTTGCCGGGCTACACGATGTATAATTCTCACTTAGCAGTTATCTTTTGTGCTTGTGACTTTCTAATATTCATAAGACTCTTTAGTTTGTTGTTCTCGGCAAAACACATCCCTGCAATTGCAACATGTCTGGAGGACGGCATGAAACGACAGAAACCACCCCCCTGAAACAGAGGGAAGAAAACTTGACAAAAAGTAGCGTGGTACTCACTGGATTCTGGGTCGGAGTTGCCATCTCCCTCGGTACGGCTGTTGGGTGAGGTCTGTTCGTAGTACTCCTCCTGGGCAAAGCTGAGGGGCAGAGGCTGAGTGGTGCTGGCAGTGCTGCTGGGCTCTTGGTCTCCCAGGCCGCTGTCACTACAGCTCTCTTGGGAGCCGTCTGGAAGGTGAAAGGTCACGCGGCGCTGGGTCTGAAACACCACAATAACGGGCGGGTGATTATGATGGGTTCTAAGCTGAGACAGAGTGAGAAAGTTCATAATTGAAAATGGGGTGGTATGCTGGGAGCTGAGCGGATTATTCAAAATACCTCATATCATCACAACAGATTATTTTTACGAATATGGGTAGGAAGCACTGTGGTCACACCAGCCATGCATGATACATATGGGTGCCATCAAGTGAGATAGCGTGTCAGTCATCTTAGATGGTGTCAAGGATTTAAAGTAAGTCAAGATGGAATCAGCAGCCAAAGTTTCGCTGAGTTTCATTCAAGCATGCTCGTAAAAAGAATCACTTGTCATTGCTAAGAGACTCACAGTCAGTGTAACAAGTCAGGATGGAAACCCAGCAAAAGCAAAAACAGTCCCCTAAAACATCATACAATGACAATGTTTCAGGTTTCGGCAAGGATCATGCTTGCAAAAAAACTGGAATCAGTGCTTGCTCATACAAGAACCGTTCTAGGGTCACCTTAACATGTGTCAGCCATTAAAATAGTTTTGCAAGAACAAGCACAGCGTTAAAGAGAAATGGCTTCTTAATAAAGTTCACACAGCACCCTGTAGACATCTACTTCTGTATCTGACAAAGCCAACATCAAATATTTGACCATTTCAACTGTCACATGAAGCTGCCCACCTTAAATGCGATTATTTTATCTTACATTAGCAGTATTTGTTGGGCTGGGTGGAGGGATTTATGGATTAGGAGAGGGTGAGATGGGGTGGTCGTGGGTGTGGCAATGGAACATCTGTCTAAATTCCTGAAAGCCACAAGTTGCTGTTGCTTGTCTAACAAGAAGCTTCCGTCATGTTCATGTCCTTGTCATCTCAAAATTTAAATGTGTAGAGATTCCATACCTTTTACTTTGTACTGATATAGCACCATTACAGATTCAACAATGAGAAATGTCATTTTAGATGTCTTATTTTAAGTTAATTGAATGATGGTGTTCAGTGAAAAGAAAGGTTTAACAAGGCCTAATTGAAACTTAAAGCTCTGTGATTTTGTAATAAGTGGATCTGTTTTTAACCAGGTTGAACCATGTCCTACTTTTACTACTCGCCCAATTTAGACACAAGGGGGATGGAGGGAGTGGGAGGTGTGGAAGTACAGACTTTGATTAGGAAGGTCTTAAGGTTGTGTGGAGGTACAGACTTTGATTAGGAAGGTCTTAAGGTGGTGTAGAGGTACATACTTTGATTAGGAAGGTCTTAAGGTCGTAAGCATGTGTAGATTTTCCCACTCAAAGGCACAGGCCTTTGATTTCTCAGGGGACTTCGAAAAGTTCATATTGTGACCTTTCTCGAGCTCACAATTTAGTACTGTAGCACTACAAAAAAGCGACAGTAAAAGGCAACGTTTCACATCTAACAACAGTCTGTGACCATCGGCCATTTATTCTGACCCTTTCATGTTTATAGATGTTTTTGAAAGTGTATCGTAAGGGAAGAGCACAGTTGCAGTTGGATGCAATCAAATGTGGATAGCGGGATTTATGCAGTGACATTTCTTGTCATTCATCACAGAATGGTTTTGGGTAAAGCGGACAGCAACTCAGTCATCCACTTCCATAACCCCCTTCTCACACATAGATTCTTTCACCTGTTCACAGTTTTTTTGTATTAGTACATTCCTGAATGATCATTTCATAAAATTCTTCTTTTAGGTATTATTGCTGGTTTAAACTTGAAGTCATTTTTATGTTGTAGCTTCAATTATTTCAAAACATTGATCTTTTAACATTGAATTCATTTGAAGAATGAAATGTATTAAAGCATAATATGCCCTCTATTTTGTTATTGTGTTCTTTTTTATTTCTCCTATTATGCAGACTGATTAGAAAAAATGATTTTTTTATAACTAATGCGATCTAATGCGTGTGCACACAAGGATAGCAATTTTCTTCATCTCTATAGCAACAAATGCAATATGAAAGTCCTGAATTAAAAACATCATTAACACATGCTCCTTAATGCTCAAGGGGAGTCTACTTCGCTTTGTACTAAAACTTTTTCCTCTACCATTGTGGTATACAGATAAAGAGCTTATTGTTCTTTGATAAAGCAGGGAGACTGAGGCTGAAAAAGAGAATGTCTGAAAAAAATCTTGGCAGCCCTTCTCTGAATACTGCCAAAATCTGAGATCTGCAAACAGCTTACCAGTTAATTTAAGAACTATCAGACGATTGACTTATCTAAATCCTAACAATTAGAACCCTGAAAGCACAACTAAGAGATGTCTGGCTTTGAGATTTGAAACAACCAAAAGGTAGAGACAATTAGTAAGTGTGTGTGCGTCTATGTGTGTCTGTCTGACCAGACTGTTTATGTATCCAGATACCACTGAAAGTAGACAATTCGGAACTTACAAACTGCCTGCAAACCTGTTTTTCTGTGAATCCCCCATCGTGTAAATATCTTGTCAAAACCTGGCATTCAATTCATCAACTTCTTTACAGCTATTTCATGAGGTAACAGTGTTCTCTTTGCTTTGGGACTGTTCATACATCTTTTTCAGTAGGATGCATTAGATGGGAGGGAGATAGCAGTCCGCCTTTCATCAGAGCAGCAGATCGTTTGATAATCTGCTTGTACACAGCCTTTGAGGGGATTTCTCACATTAGTTATGTGACGAGCAGAAGCAAAGTACAGTTGCAATGAAGGAAGTAGCACGTTCATTGTGCCTTGGCAGCTTCACACAGAACTCACTTACTCTTCAACTTGCTCATAATTTATTTGAGGCTTGTACCAACAATGACAGCCAGAATCTATTAGAACAAACAGCTGTCCACAACAATTACGATTTAATCATCGCGTGGGTGGGACCTTTTATTCTTTTTGTCAGATGTTTACCAAAAATAAACAAAAAGAACATTTCAATTCTACACTGAGTAACTACAAAACAGGACGTTATTTTTACATGCTAAGAACTGACAAAAAAAAGTGAGGTTTGCCTAAAATGTCTTTATTTCCATTCAGCACTTGCATTTAAATCTGTGTTCTTCAGACAAATGTTCACATGGCTACAAATAATAAGTTTGCAGATGAGTCAAGGTGAGTGTTGTGTTAGGCACAGTCACTTATTGGAAGAACACATCAGAAATCCATAAAGCAAAGACAAGCTGTTGTAAGAGATATCAAGACCAAACAAAGCCTGTCAAACCAGATAAAACACTGCCTTGAAAAGTATGTGCATAGAGATAAAAACAGAGGGAGGGGAGACAAGCCAAGTTCTATAGCGGGCCAGCCTGAACCAAAGCCCCTCTCTGGTGTCCACCCAGACAATGTGCAGATGGGGCCAGATTCATGGGTTGGAGGATTAAAAGCCCCTCTATATTTACAGAGAGCTAAAAGGATGGGATGCTGATTATTCTCTTCCTTGTGAAAGGGATGAGTTACACGCACATTACGTGTTTTTAGCTATATGGTTTTACATCCCTGCAACAACAACCGAAACATATCTGCCTTAACATTGAAGAGAATGCCAAGTGGCATAAGAAAAGCAGACTGACAATCCTTCCGTCCTGAGTGATAAACAGGGACCACTTAGGAGTAGATAAGGAGAGATTTGCTCTGCCATTTGAGATATAGATCAGCCTTGCAGAAACACATGGACCTGGTGAAATCCGTGCAAATGGTGATTTGTCATCTCACTCCTTGGAAAGCAATTTAGACAAGTATTTATATCCCTAATGTCTGCTGTGTCATGAGTCTTTAAAGGAGTGTCACTTGTAGCAAGCTGTCCCATGCATTCATGGTATTTATGCACTTGTATTTAAGTCTATATGTCGTATGCAGTATTATAATTTTTTCATTGCAAGTTAAGGCCCCAAAACAAGAAGGTCCTTTTTAAGTACTGCACATCGCATCCCTGACTTCCTTACTTTATGAGCAATTCAATGGCTGTGGATGCACCATAATTGCAACAGTACCGTCTCTTAACAAGATCCACATTGATCCAAAACCGGTGAACTCTCAGATATCAGAATATTGCCAAGAACAATATGTGAAAAGTGACAGAAAAAAATAGATTGCTTCATTGTAAGAGAATGAAGGATCGCAGGGGGCACAAAGGACATTGCAATAGAAATCCAGTTACTGTTAGTAGGTCTTGTCTGTTGAAAGAAACCTTTCGAGCCACAAGGGCAAGTCAGGTTGAGTAATGTCATCAAACATAGAACAACTGTGAGCAGTTGAAAGGTTTTTTCCACATCGATGCATCTCAACAAAACTTGAAATTAAAACTACATCACGGACAACCAGGAACAAATCTTTTCAACTTCTATCGATGAAATAGACGTTGTCTACTTTGATAGAGTACAGAATAGGGTTCAAGAGAAAGATCGACATTTATAGGACAGAGACAATTCTTTGAAGCCAATTACAGATCTCTGTGTAAGATGCCACATGTAAGTCCCCACTGAAACTTTGTTGTGTGTCAACCGCTACCACCATGGAAGTAACACTGATAAAAAAAGAAGAATGACTTAAGATAGAAATGCCTTCCAAGACTATCTTTTGCCTTTCATTGGCTTGATAAGACCCAATAAACAAGGAAGCTCCTAGAAATGTATACGTACATCCTCCCAAAGACATTGCAGTCATAATGAGATATCAACCACCTTATTTCTTGCTCTTGTATCAATTAACTGGTTTTAACACATACTATTATTGGGGTTGTTGTATGCAAAACAGAGTACAGAATACAAAACGTCAGCAATGGTTCCTTCTTTGGGCATTTGTCCAAGCATGCGACGAAATGGCCAAAAAATGAGTAATGGTAGATAAATGTCAGCAAGGCAGAACTTACATTTGTAGAAGATATCTTGCCGAGTTGACAGGCCTCCTGAAAGAACACATGGGGACGTTAATACTGCAGACAGTAAATTCTCCATGATGATTTGAGCAACACAATGACACAATGTTTGTTCACTGCCACTATACTGAATTGAAAATCAGCTTTGAAGTGAAAGTGTATGGCTCCTTCAAATATTCAAATATAATTATGGGTAGACATACCATACAATTTAAAGATGGATGTTGAGAGATTGCCTCATGCCAAATGCCAAACATATATCTCAAAGTGCATCAATTCATTTTGTTGTTAGACAAAGTCCGTTTTTTGTTTTAGGTTTTGGGTGGAAGTAACACGTATTGATTTCAACCTTGTATGAGAGGAGATTGTACATCAAATGTCAGGTCTGAGTTGGCAGCCTGACAAACGCAGTCGTACACTCCCACACAAGAAACGTACAGGCGGCTGTGAACCTGACATTGTGACAACACAAGCCACGTCTGACACTCTACATAAAGACGTCTTCTTCGAGTTTGAGGAAGATCACAAAATATCAAATGAAGCATCAAAAATTAACAATAAACAGTGACAAGGCTTCTAAATTGGGAACAAAAGCCGCCCGCAAGGCTGCAAAATAGCATCCTCTCCCCAGGGACTAGATAATAGCTCCGAGAGAGATAACAGTATTTAATTTTTAATCACCAATTTTGTTGTCGTTGTACTGTGTCTAATAATGTGAGTACTGTACATTGAAATATAACTGTAAGAGGCATTGTCAATGGGTACAAGCATAGCAAGACACAGCAAGACTTGCTGTGATGAAGTAAGAACAGAACACTGCTAGTTTGTGTCTACAAATCAGTCGATCATACTCAAATCAAACAAATCACTGATCATTCGATTTATAGATCAAATTTTCATCAAAGACTTTATTGGTTTGAAGTGAGCTTGCTTCAAAGAAAAGGCACAACTATATCTCACTTTATCATACTTTACGGCATTAGGAATATTATTATCAAGATTGATAATATAATCATACATCTGTAAAACATCATGACATTTCAGCCCACACAAAGGCCTTGATCAAAATGAATGCACAACGGAAATAGTAGAGTTGAGCCTCATTGGGAGGAGAGGAGCATCTGGTGTCTGGTTAAGGGTTAAAGTTCAAGTAAGCTACACTAAGCCCATCATTAGCTTGCTTTTCTGAACTACCAAGTACTTGTTAGGCCGGGTATTGTCAAAATTATTTGTATCATTAGCAGATGACTTATGTACCCTGAACATATTAAGCTTAAGGCTTAGTGAGAGCAAGATTGAAAACATTATGCTTATAATGGAGATACACTGGAATGATGTGCAACTTTTGCAAAGTATTTTAAAACTTTGGATTCAACGTCAAAGTTGTTTAAAGAGACATTAATTTGCATTCCTTGACCGGACGTTTTTAGGCATGTTGGAATGAGGCAGCTGTCAGACAGCAACCTCCATGCGACATTACACATGTTTTATTCATTATTTCACGACATAAATAGCTCTTGTTATAGACCTCAGCAACTGACCAATTAAATCTATGATAATGCAAGACCACAGCAGAAGAGAAGTATTTCAAAAGGTGACCTATGCTATGCCCTTATATTCCAACAGTGTGTGTGTGTGCATTTTGCACATTTGCCAGGGAGCGTAAACGTGTGATCCATCTCTGTAGTGATGGGTCACTGACCCTCTTCTCTTCACATACAGTATGCCTCTCAGACCAATGGTTTCAAAGCACCCACAGCCATGCCAGTGAGAGAGATGGGGAAGATAAGTGCATTTGTTGGTGAACCACATCAAAGAGCAGAAGGGTGTCTTCAGAAGAGGGCGAGCTGAGGCAGTAGGGCTCGAACTAAGCCTTTGATCACTCCCAGCTTTCTGATCATTAAAATATTGGATAAATAATTGATTAAAAACACTAGGGTTCATTGTGCTCCGTCTGTATCTCAAATTATTCCAAACCTAAGACTGCCATTCACTTTGAATGAATACATATGTAGATACAACTGAGGAAGGCATGGCATTGTGCCTCTAACTTTCACTCATCATCATAAATAAAATGCAAACAGTCATGTTGGACATCGATCAGGTATGTCAGACCAATGCAAATACAATATACATGTAACACAGGAAAATAATATATGTATGGTGGTATAATTAATATGCATTATTTAACCGTCAACTCTGTAACATAATTCCTGCATCCTATTCATTAAAGAGCATATATTCGTAAGAATAAAAGGACACACTTAACTTAATTCCTTAAACTCCAACTCCATATCAATCTGAAATTAACACCAAAGCTAAAACTAATTTATTAGTTATTTCCAAAGTTAATGGTTTACACATTTTTTGGTTAAACAAATAATGCATTCAACTTGAGTGGTTAGGGATTTGAGTTATCAGAACACTAAGCAGTACAGTTAGGGTTTAGAAGGATCTAATGAGTAGAACAAAAACAGACAGCCCTCCAATGGTAAAACACCTCTCTCTGTTGCTTGGGAGTTTACTTGGCATACATCAGCATAGAGAACACGTTGTTATGGCTATCATTCAAAATGATCATACGATGCAGCGAAAACCTTGGGTGAATTTTCTCAGGCCTTGCAAACCGAAGACCCTCTTCTCAACAGCATTGTTGGACGTCTGTGTCACAGCTGCGGTACAGTGAGTGGTTGTCAATTTCCTTGCAGTGGTGTAAGAGGCCTATCGTTTCGCAGCAGAACCTCTGTTGCTTGCGTACTTTCAGGGGTCAGGACAGACCCAACCTGTGTACGCTGAGTGCGGAACATTGATGGAACCCCCACCAGGCCTCTAGGGATAGCCGGCATTATGTTGCCCTTCAAACAATCCACCTTCTCCCAGCACTATTACACTGCAAGAGATCCCTGCTTCACAACCTTGGTAGAGTTCAAACTCACAGTTCAGATGCTTTAGAATAACCATGCTGCCCCAGTTTTAGCTAAACCCATGTTAATTTGTAATGTTGTTACATTTATTGTGTTGTTACTAAACGAGCAGCTTATGTTGAACAGTTGTGCCGTAGCCTATAAGTTACGTTTGACATACAATTCTCAAACACACGTTACAGCTGTCCATAACTCAACAAAATATAATGGCCTGTTATATACGGTCCATGTGTGTACAGTTTGAGGCTTTTACTAATCCCAAACGAGTTCGTTGTCTACTGCAAGTGAGTGAAAGGTAGTAATCCATCATATAATATAAACTATTTATGTAAATAATGTCAAGTGTATGATTTAGTAACTTCAAATTTCACTAAAAGCAGAAGAAACATTTCTCTCGAGCCTTGGTGCTTTTAATGGTTTAACACTAATGAGATCTGCTACTCTACTCTCCCCAGTCTGCGTCCACTTCACAGTTTATTTCACAGTGTAAATACCTTTGAAGACGGGGAAAAACAGAGTCTCACTGCTGCTTGCCAAGGCTACCCGCCGCTCATTTCACTCCAATCACGATTTGTCTGGGGGCTCTAGTTTCTAGACTGGTCGTACGCAACTAGTTTCTATGTGTGAATTCTGTGTAAATGACGGTCAAGCAGGCCCTGTCAATGCTGCTCAGTATTCAAGAAATGTCAAGGGGGGCTGCCGACTTTTTCCTGCCACTGTTAACTGAAAATTGGGAAGTCATGTGACCTGTCATCAAGCAGTTGTCCTGGGAGACGAGGATTGTATTGGACAGCGCAGAGTCTGAACCATCAACCACCCACACATCCATCCACCTCCACATAAATACACACATAGCTTACACATACCGTACACACAAACACACACACAGATAGTGCCAACAGTTGCACGCGCCTTCTGTTAGGCTACAGTAATGACTCAAGATGTAAGAATGAGTTTTGGTCTGTGGTTGAAAAATGAACAACAAAGTTCAAGTTACATCCTACTCACTACTGGCAAACACAACCTCAGATAGGCTGGGTCTGGATGGGGCAAACAAACATTTCCTCAACAAAACTGTCACTTAAGATGTAGATAAAAGATTGAATAAAGATATTCAATCAGCTTGCTTCTGTATTTGAATTTTATGTTTTTTTATCAATGCAGCTTTTGGCATTCAATAAACGTGGAAGTCAGGCTTCAAACCCTTAAGTGTTGGACTTGTACTTCCTGAGTGTTGGGAAGTTTCTCTTAACACAATTACTAGCAACCAATAATGTCACCAGCATGTTCAAACCAATTTTGATTTACAAGTGGACATGTTGCCTTTTCATCAGCTTATTATTATTAAGTGGTTAGTGTTTCCCCTGAACAATCCCCTCTCGTCCAGCTCTCAGAGCTGTATTGATCCTCCCAGTGTACAAGCCCCTCCTGATTTCATTAGGCTCGCTGCTGTTAATTACTCCACACTATAACCTTTCCCTGTTTCATTTGGACCGACAAATTGGGTGAATTAAAAAAGGGAGAAGAGAAAAGAAAAGGAATAGCTCAACAGTGCTGGATCTTTGCACAGCCAGTGTCAAACTCCCAAGCGGCATAATAATTAAAAAAGTTCATCAATGTTCCCTCTTTGCTCATCAAATTATGCAGAAGGAGGGTACTCTGGTTATAGTTGCACAGGATTCATTTACGGTTATCATACCAGTTAGATCTAGTATGATTGTCTAGGGAGTGGAAGAGTATTAAAATTGGTGTGGCTTAAAAGCAGTAAGATCATGCCATATATATTCATTGTATTACTCCCCTATTACTTGGGACAAACTATTTCATTAATTGTTGCGAGGGGAGTTAATAACCCCCCCCTTGTGTCCTGAAGAAATGTGTTAGCTCAAAAACATAAATGCTTGGCTTTAGCCCAAGTAGGAACCAAAGTTAAAATCCCTGTTCAGTCATTGAGATATAGGCCTACTAGTTCTGTACTCAGTAGCTGGTTTCCATGAGTGTTGTTGCTGTGTTTTCATCAAATAATGACATTTCCCTTGGCCAACTCAGCATGGCGAACACATGTGCATTGCCCGTTAACAGAGAACCCATTTTAATTTAATTGTCGTGAGCTGCTCATCCAAACAACGTCTCAGGCACATGGCACATGCACATGCCTGGGTCCTGAGCACGATGCAGTCCAATTCAACTGAAAACAGAGCCATTCTCTCAAGGTAACAGAGCCACAGACACACAGCCAGACACACAGCCAGATAGACAGACAGACAAACAGACAGACATACAGCGATTCCTGGAATTATAGTTAAATGAATAACAAGAACTATGTAGCCTACATTTTGCATGTTGGGGGTGTCCTTCCCTCAAGGTTGAGTACATTCTAGTTGAAAAGACTCGATGTGCCTCAAAAGGAGCCATTGAAAGCCATCCCATAGGCTCAGATAATAACTTCATCTTAATTAGCTTGTGGTGCTCTGGAGTGCTGAATTGTCGGTTGCAGTGGGAGCTGGTCTGATTTATTGCTTGATTTAATTACGTATCAAAATTCAATTAGACAAGCTTTCAACCAAATTCAAAGTGTATTTTGTCAAGCTGTCCCTTGGAATCAAATACAACTTGAAGGACATCCTTCATAATAACGAAACATCTAACATAATAATCAGCACTTAGGAAAATTATTGTCTTGAACTAAAAGATAAAGTAAAAAAATGCAGGTTTCAGGGAAGTATTTAACTTTTTAAACCACTCATCTGACTGAAACCTTTAAAATCAAGAGATATAAATCCTGCACATTCTATGAACTCAAAACAGGGTGAAAGAGTGTCAGGTCGTTACAGTATGCATGATACATTGATGCTATAAAATGCACTAAAAGGCATGAATACAATGCAGAAACTGTCAGGGCTTTTACATGCATGTGACTCATGTACCTGTGCTCAAGACAGTTACGGTTGCGAATTTTGAATAAGTGTCAAATACACCAGGTCTCTATGAGCTACATTGATCTTCAGTACTATGCAAATTCAAGGTGTCACGGTGTCTCAAACTAAAAAGCCAAGAAGGGTAAAAATATTCCAGCCCACGGTCACTGAATGCACTGCAGCCCTTTACTGGTATTGTAAATATGCCAAGGAGGAGCGGTACCAGGACAGGAGAAGAAAATCCTATTGTAGTTTCAACCTTTGGTGTTAGTTTATCAAGATTTCACAGTGACATATGAATTGTTAATGCGTTTGATCTCCTTCTCTATTGAAATGCTTGACAGTTCTGTTCATTGAGAGTGGCAGAAGGCATTGTCCACTGACTATGATGTGAGACAGCACACTGTATTGGAACCTGATGTTCAAGCAAGTGGCAGAATCACTTATCACTGTCACCGATCGGCAAACAAGACATGCGATCATGACACTGATTAATGGTTCTCGGTACATTCATACATACAACATAATACAGTTGGCATCCTTATGGTTGGTGTTATTTAAGAATCCTTCAAGACTGTCAAAATATAGTTATCACCTACCAGTTGTACCGGATAGTTGCATGAAATTACATTGCACCGGCAAAGAGTTCTCAAATAACGGTGTGAACAGTTAACACTTAACTGACTTCTAAATGAGACTGTCTCAACAAGCAAAGTGGTAATCTGACACTTGTGTGAGATTGTGTCACCAATTGAGAAACATAAAAATGATTGTGTCTTGATATAAAGTAGTGATACAATACAACTTTAAGTGTTATTCTGTAAGAAAATAACTTTTTTAAGTAACCTACCAAGCCCCACATATTACATTTCATGGGGCAATATAAAAACCATGTTCCTAGCTCCTTCAAAGTACTAACTGAAAAATATATTTCTGTGACAGATCATGTATTAATGAAGGAAAATTAAGAAATGTCCTTGCACCTCGAGGGCTGTGTTCTGATCAAAAAGTGCTGTTAACTTAAGTAATGTGAGACCAAGTACCACTACTTACAGCACTCACATTCATCCATGTGATGCTTTTATCTGACACTTCATACAACATTATTACAAGTAAATCTTAAGTGGGCCTATGGGTACTGGATGTACCTGTCAGTGGGCTTTTAACTATACAAATGACAACCAGTTGTGTGCTAAATGTCTTCTATAAATGTTCTCAGTATTTTGGTAGAAACAAAAGGAATCCTGCTCTCAAAAAATACAAAATAAAACATAGGCACGGTTATGTCTTTATATCTTCCAGTAAAATGGCAACGAGACTAAAGTAATAATCGGTAAAAACACCAATATGCCAGATTATTTAATGAGGGCGACTAAGGATGAAGAAAGTTCTGGAGGGAAAGTGTATCAGCAGAAACAGCATTAAGAACATCTGACCGACAAAACAGTCTGAATTGTTCACAGCTGTCATAAAATAGTACACACTGCAAAATAACAGATACTCTTAAACTCCTTCAGCTTCAGTCTGAATTTCATGAACATGCTATTTAGAAAAGCACGAACAATCACTCATTTGTATTTAGACACTAGAAGGAGATAGATACATTGGAAAATGCATTTGATTTTCAGAAACATCTTATAGATTAAAGTATCTTATGATGATGTACAATTATTTGCCAGTCTGCTGGTATGTTACTAGCAGTAATCATCAACACTTAAAAATGTACACAGGGAGACATGCATGCACCGCAAGGGATCCAATCTTGGTGAAACATTGATCAGCTCTGTGCTAATATCGTTGTATCCCAGCTCACATGCCTGCTCTAAATATGTTTATGTCAGTTTTTGGCAGTTGAGTGGCGGATAAAAGTATGCCATTGATGTGATTCAAAGCTGTACGTGATAAAAAAAAATCTTAGTTCCCTTGCCTGTTTACCCATTGGGGTCCAACACCACCACCAAAACAAAGTTTTCTTTCTGCCAAAGCACTTTTTCCGCAGAGTAGTCATCGTAGTAATGTCTTTGTAGATGGCAATTGCGTGCTCCGGGAGCCTTCTCATGGACTGCCTTTTCCAAACCTCATACTGTTTTCTGGCCAGAGAGAAGCACATTAACATATGCTCTCACAGTCCACAGCTCTACATTTGATTGGTTAATGCTTTACCATAGCAGGTTCGGTTCAGTATGCTCCCATTGGATATCCATATGTACTAAAACATGTCTGTATCTACCCACTCGTGTAACAGTAGGGGTGTATATCTCATGATGGGAGGCCTCTTTAAGATTTCGTCAGAGGCCTTTTTATCAACATAATATGCATTCCATGTGCTGACAGAGTATTTTAATAATGACAAAGAAAAGCAATACCGGCACTGAATGGTAGGCACCGAGTTTAATGAGGTCATATGATGGTTAGGTTGCTTTTTTCTATCTGTATTTATGCCTTTTTAGCATGCAGACTTCAATTCCCTCGGTAGGGTGTGCCTCTCCAAAGACCATGCCAAAATGAAATATGCAATGAGAAATAAAGAGAAAATATTCCAAAGCGGTGCCTCATGGTACCATCATCTCTTTGCCTAGAACACTTATATCCTCTTAATGATTTTCAGACTAATGCAATTTCCTTTCATGCCTTCAGTTTGATATTTCGCCTCTAAAACCGGAGACGGATTTTACAAAATCATAAATTCCTTGTAATAAACCAAACCATGAAAATCACGAGACAGACAATGGGCATGGAATATTCGAGCAAACAAGGCAGTTATCAATGCCATCTCTCAGTGATAAAAGCAGCTTCAATGCTAAGCCACAAAACGTATGCCACGCTGTTCCTGGATATCGCATAGATAACGTGTAAAAAGAGAAGAAAAGGAAGATAGGAAGACGAAAAAACTACTGAAGAGGTATATACATGGGTGTGAGGCATTGATAAAAAATGTTGGCTCATTGGAAGGCTTTTATTGCTATTTAAAATGTAAAACAGTTCTGTCATGCGTAACAGGTATGTTTGACAAGGTGTCAAATTGTTTGCTTGAAACAGACTTTGATATTAACAAGTTTAGAAAATGGTGTTAAGAAACTCCCTCTAGGCTGAGGCTATGTTCTATTCACAGTTATTCCTTCTGTTAGTTTTATTTTAAAATTACTTTGGTACAGCATTAAGAAGTTTAATAATTCATAAGTTTCACCTAAGAGTGAGACCTACTTAAGTTTTTTAAATGCATTTGTTGTTGTTATTACTAATCTGGACACGCTCAGCGACATATGGTTGAATCGAGAACAAAGCGTCTAGTGTATTGGTGTCTGAAATAAAAATGTATTTTTATAAAATCATTGTCCCTAGCGACTAATCCTTATCTTAGCAAGTGCAAGTGATGCTTACTCTTACTTACAAACCATAGAAGCTCTGTCTGAAGAAGAACAGTTTGATACAATATAGCTTTTGATCATCTGAAGAAAAGTTATGTGGTCGGTCATTACTGTACAGTAGACCTGAATTAATGTATCAGTTCTTGTTTTGGTCATCTTGCTGCTGTGGGTTATAAATGCAGACGTACTGTGTTGATCTGAGGGGTGATGCTATAGAAATGTATATCAAACACTACAGAGGAGTTGACTGTGCACAAAGAAAAGAAGCCTAGAATATGTGTCATCTGGCTGCATTGATTTATAACTTCTGGATGGAGAAAATAAGAGGCTGGTATATAACTGAATCATAGAAGCATTGAATAATACTTTCCTCATGAATAAAATCATTAAAAGAAACCAAATTTTTCCATATAGGCAGACTGGTCATAAATCCTGCATGTCTCATAGATAGATGTTCTCCTCTATAAATTAAGCTTTTAAAACTCAAAACATTTGGAACTGAAGTAATCTGAGGAGAACATCGTAAAAAAAACGTTATATCAAAATAAATAACAAAAAAAAACTAAAGACTACCTTGATGAATATCATAGGTATATATCTCAAGCACAGCTTGTAGGCAAAGTACCTAAAAACAGCTTTAATCACACTGTAGGTTATATGAAGACCTCAGCCAGAATTGGTGCACTTCCTCTCAGACCGCCGGTCCTACAGACTGCTGGTTCCAGGATTAGCGAGTGAAGAGGCTAAGAGGGTAATGCCTGAAACATCCTTGGGAACAGGGCTGAACTCAGTTCCTCCAGCGTACAATGACTTCCCATTAATAGGTATGGGTCGGCTAGGAGAGTCCACCCAGGCGAAGAGATTTCCTGGAGGGCAGCGCCTCTGACACTGGGGTACAGGACCCCAGCCATCTGTGGTGATTTGACAAATGATTCCATATCAAAGGGGTCTGCAGTGATTTGGGAGGTAATTGATTGGACAGGAGGCACTTAAATCCCTGATTGGTTTAACTGAGAAGAGGCCTGGAAGGAATATGTGATGACATGAGGAAGAGGTTGGCAATGTGGCAACGAAAATACTGCAGGCCAATTGAACTTTTTGGAGAAAAAAAAGACTGCTTAATTGGATATTGTTACATAGAAATATGCAGTGCAAGAACATAATGTATGCTCTAAACAGGAGTGCATTGCTGTTGTGTACCATTGTATGCTGTAACCATATCTATGATGCTTTTAATGCAACCTTCAGGATATCCAATTTGTTCATACGCCCCCAATTCAAATCCAATCTCACTATACCAACAGTGGAATATGAATGGGAATGGAATGTTCCTCATATCGATTCATTCCGTATTGAGGTGTGGTCTAATTCATATTCTTTCAGCAGGCAACTTCAAGAGTGGGTTGTGGAAATCTTATTTCATACATCCATTTCCTGATTTTGTAGATATCATTAGGTGTTGCTGTGGGACCCATGGCGTGTGGGAGGTGACATCTTTACTTAAAGATACAGGATAGTAGTGGCTTCCCCTGAGGATAACTCCCAAGCTCCGAAACCAATACAGAAGGAACATAAGGAGAACCAGCCTGGCTGAGCTAACCACTCAGAATACTAACCACAGTGGCATGCCAAAGTAAAAAACAAAACAACAAAGACAATAAACATGTTTAATTTTATATTTAAAATAAATCTCTTCTGAGTTTAAAGAATAGATTCTCGAAAATAGACAAAAAAAGGAATGATGAGAGAACAACAGAACATTGGGTTGTTTTTATAGTGTCTCTATGTAAACCAGTTGAACCATCCTTGCTGTGAGCAATCACATATAATGTGCAACCAGCCATGTCGCATATGGCACATGGATGCTTTGCAGACAATGCCAAATCCATAGTGGAAACCTGTCAAAAAAGCCAACAGTGGAGCCTATGTATATTTCTCATCTTGTTTTATAGCATAGCGAGCTGGACGCACAGTTTACCTTTTGCCATTTGACATGGACAGGCTGTGCTCACTAGTGACAGACGCTGCACCGGAGCTAACCCAGAGGTCACAAATGACCTTTCGGATTGTCTTTTTTTTGGTTCAGTCACACCACATATTTGTCTAAGGATGGACACTGATGCAACCTCAGGCACCTACCATGGTACCATGGAGTGGGACCGGCTTTGCTGTAGCTTGTCCTTCACAATCAGGTTTACCTCAAATGATTAGTTTTTGCGTGTTTGTGTGTGCGTGCGTGCATATGTGTGTGTGCTGACATGAAGTTGCTTGTGTAACCCATGGCCCAGTTATTTCAGTTAAGCATAGTAGGAATCTTAATTGTTGCAAGACTAGTATCTTGTATGACCGCTATAGGGATTTTCTTTTAATATGCACAGTGAATCATCATTGCAATAAGATATGCTTATTCACAGGCAGGGTTTCTTTTGCTCAAACATGCTGCCTGTTTGCCGACAATGAGGCCTGTACGACTTCTGTGTTCCAAGTCTACGAAATTGATCAACCATTAGACAACATGCCACTTTTTGTACGTGTGCGTTAACAATTATGATAGAAATAGAGAAAGCAGAGAAGCGTAACACATATTACTGCCAATAGAAATTATTTTTCCCAGGTTACAGTCTGACTTCATGGATTCATGGATGAGTGTGTGAGGATTTTGGTTGCCATGCTAATTTCAGCAACCTGGCAGGGACAGGGTGCAACGAGGACCCCATCCAGGAGGTGGGTGATCCTATCCCCATCCCACACCCTCTCCATCTGCCATCCGCCTGTCTTCTGTATACAGTGTGAAAATCACTGACCCGTTTCACGGAATAATATCATTTCCTATGTACAAATAATTAAATAAATGAAGAGAGACGATAGGTGTATGTTACATGCTAAAATACAGCTGCTTATGATATGGTTGTTTATTCACTTTTGATTGTATCAGGTTGTAATGACAAAAAAATGGCCAATTGTCATGTGAATCTTGAAGGGTGTCAGAACTGCCAGAAATATATCAGTCTTGTCTCCCTCTTAGTCTGGCTGGCTGTGAGATACTCTTCAATTATTCACAGATAGCAAGATTCTCCTTCATTTGCATCTCACCAGAAGAGGCAATTTAAAAATGTGGAAAAAGAGATGGTAACAAAAGAGAGAAGAAATGCATCTGGGAATGAATGAGAGGAGCCGGTGGACGGACAATGCATATAATGTGAGTTATTATTATAGTTTAACAATGTGCAGACCCCTGGGACTGACAGAATGCAATGTATGGCCTTTCAAGTACCATCGTTATGGAAACCAAAGGCCCTGGACGACCAAGTTACCCACCCACTCGGACAGCCGTTAATCATCTTCGCTCAGATCCTGGCACAGCAGAATTTGGCCAATGTGTCAAGAAGCAATTATGTATACTTAGTCCTCTGCCCACCCATCTCCACCGTTCCCTGTTCTCTCCCTCTCCCCCCCTCTCCCTCGCTCCCTCGCTCTGAAACTCTTTATATAATCACAGAGCAGACTGTTTTAAAAGCTTCTCTCTTCATTCCTATCTTTCTCAAAGATGCATACAATGCAGACCAAGAAAAAGGGAAGAAAAAAATAGATGGGGTATATTTTAAGCACCATATAATCAGACTCATCATTACTTTTATATGAATCATATCCGCCCATTTACTCATTATATTCTCATCCTGGGCTGAGTGACATACCAAATTACCCTACTGCCCCGTCGCATTCTTTTTGCATATTGGGTTTGTGCGGATCATAGACACTAATGTGAGTCGACGAGAGGGAGATTATGTTCTGCTGGTTGCAGCTAAATGTTAACACGGCTGCATATCGTCAATGTTCTCCTGCTCATTACACCAGTACAGATCAGCTGTTTGAAAAGAGAGGAAAAGCTGCCAACAACACCAAGCAACTCGCAAACTCTCCAATTCCAAGGACAGTTCATACGTCTGAATGTTAACTTGGAGGTGACTCGCGGGCGTGACTTGAAAGTTGTCAGACAAGACTCTCATTAGAGGTTTTCTAAATATGAGCAGTTGAGGGCCACATGAAGGACAGGTCGACAATTAGAGTGCCATTTTGTGTTGACAAAGCTCTGAACAAAGCTGATTGGCTCTCTCATTATTTAACAATGGCAGCGACAGGGTGGTGTGTCATATTATTTACTGCCACACACGAGCATGCAGCTTTCAATGCTGGTGCAGTCACTTTAGGAAGCTGTCCGGGTATTACAGAAACGAGACAGCATTGTGAAGGGCCGCTTGATGACAGGTTGTCAGACACACAAGCTTTTCTCCATTGGTTTCCTTTTACCAAGTGTTTTCACAAAGTCTTTGCTTAGACTTGACCGCAGCAGTCAACCAAAAGAGGACACAGTCATGTTGACACATTGGGGGCTAAGTGAACCGAAATTGTGTGAATTTCACGACGTAGCACATTATCACATTTCGCAAATGGCAAGCAACAGGAGCAGAGCAGAGTGGAAAGTTCCTTGGATCGATGTGTGAAGATTACCCGAAAAGTCTAGAGTGATAGCGTTACTCATCCGTGCTCATTCAAAGCTATCATTGCATAAATCTTCCCTTCTCACCTCTGGAAGAAAAACCTATGACTGATTCACAATAGGTTACAGGAAAAGTATGTTTTAATTGCAATCCCACTGCGATTTACAGATACTTGACTAAATTATTCTAGTACTACCACATCTATATTTTTTCTAAGAAGAAATGCTTGGAATGGGGATATGTTTCCAAAAATACAGTGTCACATAGATTGGATAAAGCAGAGGCTTACCTTATGAGGACAGATGGGTTGGATGCTGAAGGATTTCTCTGGCGTCAGGCTCTGATTCTACAAGAAAAACATTATCAGCAAAGGCATCAAACAGGAAATCTATTATGACAGTACTCATGTTAAGGGGACATCTACATTGTGCTGGTTTAAATGGAGCACTCTCAAAAAGCCTGTTTTATCAATTTGCTAATCCCAATTTATAGTATAGTCCTACAGTAGTCTCTCAATGTCCCAAACCTCAGATTTGTTCTCAACCTACATTAGAAGTCCGTACAAGGGCAATAATGCTTATGTTTGTCCGTTTTCCTTTTTCTGCTATGAAGATTACAAAACAAAGCCACACTTTATAGTCGTAAGACTTTGCATAAAATATGGAGAGACTTTCACCCAGATTTTGAGTTTGATGTTTATCATATTGTTAATACAGCAATACATACGTCAGATACAAGGAAAAACAGCAGTTAAAACGCGACTCCAAGGTAAGTCAACAAGCCAACAACAGATGGTCCTGCTGTTTATGATTATGCAAAGACGTGTAGTGGTTGCTACTCACAATAGCCCAGCAAAATAATAATAATTAAGGCCATCTTGAAATGAGATAAGTTATACATGAATAAACTTGGAACCATGAAACCCCTCTCTGTGGAAGAAAAGTATATAACTAACTTCCCAGGCCTCTGTAGACCACACTTTAGGACTGCCTTCTTCCTTGGATGGCCTGTTGATTCCAAGCAGGTGCCGCCAGTTATATCCTCACATCCAATTATCCTCCTGTGGTATGGCTAATGCTCCCTGACACTATAAATGGCTTCCTTATGGTATCACCAAGAGAGACGAACAGTGAACTGTCCAGACGCCTAACATCTATATTTCATCACAACTTTAGTAACTGTGGAGAGGAGGACCCAGCTTTCCTAGCAGCATAAACACCAGTTCATGAAATATGGATGTAGCTATGCCCAGACTGGAGCTTGGCGGTCTGAATTAGGAGATACAATTTCCCCCACAGACTAAAAACATCTATAATCATAATACAATAATTGAACAACAACAAAATACAAAGAATTATGGAGATGTTAGTAGGAGAAGTGGGGGGTGTTTAGGGAGAGAGAAAGAGAGGCGGTTAAGGGAGAGAGGGAAGGGGGTTGATTAGTTTAATGATCTCTAGCTGTAATATTCTTCAAGCTATTTAATATTGTCCATTTTACAACCATCTAAAAACGTTCCAACATGATCAAAAATACAGATCATTGCAGATTATTCCTATTATTGGATGGTTACACAATGGAAACTATCAAGGCTTCTTGCTCAAGGGAAAAATGGTGTAGATTTTATTTAGGAACCTGGAAAAAACAGAATTTCCATTAACCCCGTCACCTACTATTATTATCCTTTTAGTATTTCCTGTTTTGGTTTAGTACAATTGCATCTAGCTAATAATGGTTGATGATAATCAATTTGGAAGACTAATGTAGTAAATGATCTAATGTTATTATAGGTTATTTAAATTCAACCTTGAGACAAGTAACTGAAATAACATGGTAAAAGAGCTGATGCTGGCATCACCATGGACAATATTTTGTAACGTGACAGATGAAAAGAGAGACTGAGTTCCATCGGGGGTATTAAACCTGTACATTTCTCCACAGACTTTTTGGTCTGGGCTTACCCCCCAGTTCCCCAGCTGTTCTCACCAAAGCCCAATGGGGTGAAGCAATAGGCTGCAAAGTGCCATAATCTCCCCCCTACCAGTGTCGCAACTGACTTCTCCTCTGTCTGCCATAGCAGCCACTGACGAGAGCCCTTTGAAACGTCCCCTTCCCACAGGTACACAGAGACACTGGTGTCTCTTTGGGTCTAGCCAAACTCCTTTTTTCAAAACCTGCCTGAGTCTTCCTACCACTCTGGTGCTGAGTGAAGTCTCAATTAAAATGGTGTTATGATTCAATTAACCACTGAATGTGAACATCTGAATACCTTGGTATATATTTCTAAAACATGTAGTCAATATATTTACATATATAATTTACATACAGGGAATTTTTCTAAAGGTGTTCAGTATAATAGACATTGGAAGAGGAATGTCTTGCCAAAACATTATACACTAAATGTGTTCAATATTTGGCTTTAGAACCAAGAGAGTAGACTGTTTAAGCTTGATAGCAACCATAGATAATCTAAATCCTTTATCCTTTCATATACACACTCACACATACACACGCATAGTGAATATTTCCTCAGGCTGTAATGAGTGTGCTATGTTTTTTAACAGGATTAACAGCATTAAAATCACATTTCATTCTTTAGCAGAACAAAACAACACTGTTCGTGAAGAGCCTGTTCATTTATTACTGCTCCAAGGACGCTACATATAATCCATGAATATTTTATCATGAATATTTCATCAATACAGATGCAATGGAGCTATATCAAAGCCTTAAATCTATATTCTTCCGATTCATTATAGCATATGAATATATGTGATTGAAAAATTAACACATTACAGAAAATACAACCCTCTAACTGTTGTGTTTTCAGATCAACCTTTGGTCTGGTTGATAGGGAAACCTTGTTGACAGTCATAGCAACACAGGCCCTTGGACTACACCACATATTGATGTTTTTCTGTTATTTTCTAAGCCAGGATGATGATCGTAATTTGATTAGGGTCAATGAGTACTCAGCAATGAGGTATGGGCAAGGCTAGAACCTGGTTTTGAGGACCAGTAGAGGATACTTAGCTGATTCAATCTACTGTCCTTTCTTGTAAACCCAGGTGTAGACAGTTCACATTCAAGGCAAGACTTCTCTATCTAACCCTGCCTGGAAGAAAAAACCCATAACAAGAGCACTATTCAGCGCCAGTGCAGAGTGGACAGGACTTTTGGCACGTTAGTGTATCTGAAAGGCCGACAGCACAACCAGCATTCTCAACACTCACACAAGGGGGCTTTATTCTGTCAACTTCCTTGGCGTTTTCTCAAATGTGGCCTGGGCTACATTTCATTTCGTAAGTTATTTCTGCCGCATCTCTGCCCCTTTAGCTCTCTTGCTATCCGTCCTTTGTTTACCACCCTACCTATATTGTTTCACACACACACACACAAAAACATATTTCTCTCACTAGGATTAAAGCAATGCTGTAGTTCCAGGATTATCAAATGCCTTTGATCATGTGACGCCCATGTTTTTGATCTGCTGCATATTCAGGAAAAAAATATTTTCTCCCTCCATGGATTTCCCTTTTGCGAGAGATATGCTGTTACATGACAAGTGCATGTGACAGGTTTTGAAAGTAAAGAATGTACCCAGCACAAAAAAACAAGTCTATTTGGAAAACCGTAGCACGAAGTAGCTTGTCTTATGTCGTAATATGAGACATTGCGTGTTTGTTTGTGTGTCTGTGCATGTGTGCGTGATAGACCGACATTGTGAATTCTGAATGGTTTGTCTTGTGGTGTAGCTGAATATGCCATCCACATGAATCCCAAATGATTGTGCTCCAAGAAAACTTCTGCTTTCATCCACTTGTATTATATGGAGGAAATGACACTCATGTCTCAGATATGGAGAGATGCACTGCAAGCACAATGGAGGATTTGCAACAAAATCGGCAGGCTTCGCCCAACAACCTAAAACACATGCGCACCCAGAGCAACACACATCCTCCCCACCCCACTCCTCCACTCTCTATCAGCCCCCTGCCTACCCCCAACCACACACACGCACACACAAAGCTGATTGTTAGCAATTTCAGAGCCTTGGGCGATTTTTGAGTTTCTATCCTGTATTATTATTTAGCTGCTTGGACACGCAATCAAAGGGAGCCAATGTATGCTAATATTTTATACCTAAACATTGCATGCCTGATGATGAACTGAAATGCCATGATTGTAAGCCAAGGGACTTAGTAGCAGACACAAATATATACTTTTTAATCCTTTCCTAGGATTGTTTCCAATAAATGTCAGTGCCAGTAGGAATCCAGGCCAAATCAAAACGATTATTTTGATGGGGCTTCAAGCAACACAATATCTCAATATGACTGGCTCACCTGGAATTGTTGTAAGTTGTGGTTTCAGGGGCAAAGAAAAAAAGCCATCAAAGGCTGATTGAATATCATTTTAATGGCAGAATCCCTACAAGGCAGTCAACGTCTCAACCTGTCATGTTGTGATAGAGACTGTGTCAGTCATGTAGAGGAATACAGAATCCCAGTCACAGCCCGTCCGAGTACTCTCGGACTATTTACCAGTTCAGTTATAATAATGCCTTATTTGAACACATATGTGCATGACAAGTTACAGCTATGAGCCAGACCCGTGCCGGGATGGGTCTTGTTGAAAAGCAATTAGACTTAAAAATAAAAGTTATGCAACCAAGTTTATCTATTCAAACCAGTGTGTTTGGCATATTGAGGAAGGAGGAGAAAGAGAATACCGCCCCAATTGCCTGTCTGCGCTATTGTAATAGTCTGTTTTCCGACCTAGGATAGCCAATGCATGGCTCTGATTGCTTTGGCTGGGAGGAGAGCTAATTTCCACGGGGAGTGAGCCCTGGAGCACTCAGGAGCTAGCTTTTGACCAAGGTGCCAGCCAGCCCACAGGGAAAACAATGTAATTACAACTTCCACAGCTTTGGTTGTGTTGTGCAAACCGACCCACCATAAACAAACATGGCTGTTCATTTTGATGTCCATTAATTAGATGTACTGCACTCACAAGGGATTTGGGGACCCTCTTTTAATATGATGTTTGACAACATGTCTAGGATTCCAGAGGCGTTTTGATTAACTCAGTATCAAGCTGGATTAAAACCAGAGCTAGATTTGATAACATGCTGGGATCCAGTGGTAATCTATAGCAGAGGATGCACATAATGTTGTTGTCTAACTTCAGGAATGCAAATGTAAATCTGTTGGTAGGACATAATGGGAAAGCAGTAAACAGTTCTGTTTTGTTGGTATTCCAGTTTGTATCAAGGTGTCCATCTCCAAAGTCCTCACTGCAAATGCAGGGTGTACAGAGACATGCTCAATTTTCCCTAAACATTATTATTTGCATGTCGTTTCAAAGCAAATGTTCTCTTTGAAATATCAGAGAAAGATTTGAGAACACAATGACAGATCATTCCAATCCACATTGGAGTTGACAAGAGAATGTTCCAAGGAACTGTAAATAGACTCCCATTTGATGCTTGTTGTGATTATCAACAGGGAGAAAAGTTGTCCACCATGACAGGTATCATGTCATCTGGATAATAGCACAATTAGATGTGTGTGCTTGAAAATTGTACAGTTGTTTTTATTTTTGAGTGATTGCCCTTTCATAAAGGTACCGTAGCTACAGTTGATCAATTGTTTAAGTCACACTTGTCATCATTAGGGATCTACAGTACTCAACCTTGAGCATTACAATGTTGAAGCAATGGTCCACAAGAGCTGAAAAATTGCAGGTAGGCATTATTTTCGACAAGTTTGGAGGTCAGGGTTCAGTTTGACTCAAATTGAGACCAGAAAACTAGAGACAGTCAGAAAAGGCTTTGTATTCCAATGTCTTTGGTTGACTCTGAAATAAACAGCCTTGACTTTGTAACTCCAGAAGACTCGGGTCGTAGTGTATTTGGGATTGGATCAGTCGACACTGGCGTTGTTGGACTTGTGTATACACACACACATGCACACACACTTGACCATATAATGTGGACGCTTGTCGCAACCTGCAACATGCTCCCCATCTTCAAAGTATCTTTTTTGGCCTGCTCTTGTAAGTCCCTCTAACCAATTTGTCATTCTAAGCCCAGCCTTATTGCTGCCAACGCTGGGATGATGGCAGAACGCTCCTCTGATCCAGGCAGTGGCTAGGGAGCAGGCCAAGTGTTACATGCGCTACGCCGGGACATGAGTGTTTCTGCTTCTGCCTCCTGATCCTCAGCTCCAAGGCTGGAGGAACAGGCTTTGCAGACTCTTTCATTCCACACAAAATGGAACTTTTCAGCGAGTGTGTGTTGTATGCGTTTCTGATGCAGATATAATTATCATAGGAAGGTTTTTGTTCCACAACCATTGTGTTTTTGGTGAATCACTGTGACATAAGACTGTTTAGTGGTCTGAGGACTTTGGAGGTCTGCGTGCAAACATTTATTTTTAATGTTCTTATTCAAGCTTGCAGATGATTTTATGAGGAACAATGTGCGGGGCAAAATATGGACTGTATCAATTTACTCTCTTCTTTTATCCATTTATGAATGCTGTTATCCAAAGGGAGAGAAGCAAGTCTGTTTATAAGCTCATCAGAGACATTTAGCCTGATTTACTCAAGCAGTTCTTGTTTGTAAGGCAAAGAGAGCATTAAGCATATTTAAAGTCACATTAGATCCCCAATGTCATTGATTTTCTTTTACACTTCGTCAAACAATACAACAACATTATACAATATTATACAAGATTATCCTAATTATTATTTTCTGTTTATTAACAAACTTAATTAATGTCCCTTTCCTTTTTCAAAGGGGCTTTATTGTTAAAGCAAAAATGATCCGGGCTGTACTTTCTGTGCCATTACTCCATCTACAGCATTCAACGTATGATTGGAGCCCTATAATTGGGTGTATTGTCAAAGCAGGAACAAGAGTAGTGTGATTTGGAAGTACAATTGTCAAAAGTATTTGTTAATCATCTGTTGCACCACAAATTACAGATCAGCTTCTCTCTAGTGATGATTAGTCTCTGTTCCACTGTGGGTGGAGTGCGACCTTTGTATTTAATGTTGCTTTGAATTCTGCTTGGCATTACTGAGTCATCATGATCTCAACAAAATTGACAAATCTATGTATCCATACAACCCAAGACTCCGTCATCACCCCCTCCCCGAATATTCTCTTACTCTACCTTTCTCTCTCTTTCTGTCTCCCTCTTCCTTTCCCTCTTTCATTAGTTTGCTAAATGTAAAAAAATCTTATTTTTTTTATCTGCAGAGCAATTTTTTTGGTGTGATTGGGGAATGAATCTGGAAAGCTTCAATCAGTTTCACTTGTACTGGCCATGTTTAACATGTACATCCGTGAGTTCTTCAGCCCTGATAGAACCGTGGTGTCAGATTAGGGGCCGGCGACCAATCAGACAAACTGTGTGTTTCCCTTGGTGGTCCCCTTTGTGCCTTGAACCTGTTCAACTACATTATCATGTGTACTGCTGTCTCAGGTGGCCCAGAAGCATCTTCAGAACAACTTCACCTCCGAGGGCAACACTTAAACTCTGAGCCTAGACATTTTAATGCGGACTCCACTACCAATACTTCACTACAATTGCTGCTGTAACATCACGCTCTGGTGTGAAATGCAGTCCTGGTCACCTTGTGATGATACTGAACCGTTGTATCCATCTTGATAGTCAGACCAGTTTCATAACTGTATTATCAGCTGAACCTACTTTTGAGCTAAGTGAGGTTCAACAGAAAAAAACGGTCCAGATCCAACATGGAATCAGAGTTTTCTAAACGATTATTAAAACTACAGAGAGAGACAGAGGTTATGGCCGAGAGACGGGGTAAATATTTGGACTCTTTATACAATCCAGTCACCAGCATCTGTGAAGCCAGTCTAATGGATTGGGACAGGGGTAAAGAAAGACTTTATCAGTTGCGACACAGAGACACACATTAAGAGGTACCAGAATGCAAAAGGTCAATTGTGTCCACAGGCAAAGGCTTTCTTCTGGGACCTTCTACAGTTTCTCCTGTTGAAGGCCAGTGACACTCTGATAAAGCGGGCAATCATCTCATTTCCCGGTATAAGTATTACAGTATATGAAAAGCATAGAAGTTTCACTTTCTTTCTCCTATAAAAGCAAATAACTTAAGAGAAAATGATGTTGGAATCAGCGTTTCATTTCAACATGTAACATGTCCATCTACACTGTGACACAATGACAGGAGTATGTCAACGTTATAACCTTGTAGCAGTCACATCCAAAGGCGACTTGATTTGTATTTGGTCTTGACCTCAACGGGCCTTGTGAACATGTTAAAACAGCCACAACATGTTTGAATTACCCAATGACCTTTGGAATTTGAGGTCATTTTGCACACACCGTTTAAATAAAAAAAGCTATGACATGATGTCATTAAAACAGAACATTTCCTTTGTTAAGATGTGCCCTCCCCTTTCTAGGATTTAATGTTGTTATCATTCGGAAATGAACAATATAATTTGTAACATTGTGTTGTGCTTTACTTGTTTTCGGCAGCACCACTCTGTGGTTGAGACAAATCCTTAATCCTCACAAGATAATAACAATGTAATCCTAATTCCCAGATGGAACTGTTTCTGCAAAGACAGTTTCTCTCTGAGAGATTCCATTTGAGAGAGAAAGAGATGTGAGTTCATTAAAATACAGTGCAATTAAAAGAAGAAATACTGCCCAATCCTAACCACCATGAATAAATAATGTCCTCATATTTAACTCAAGTCTTTTTCAACTTCAGAGAATTGAGGACATGGAGTTGCTCACCTAAAGCACCACGCTTTCCTAAATGCATGTAACCTCAAGACCTGCACATACAGTACACACCCACACAAATACGTTTTTCTGAGTCAATTCCACATAACAGTGGAAGAAAATAAACCTGACACAAAAAAAGAATGCAAAAGGTTTCCTATGTTAGAAACTATTCCATTTTAATGAATAGTGAATAATTATACTGAATGTTTCCCCATGACACCAAAATGATTGTTATCTGCATTTCACAACCATTAAAAATGACTGATAATTGTTATGCTAATCTATCAAATACTGAGAATAATAAGATGAGGGTTGCAGAGACACATCAGGGGTATGGATATACTGGTAGCAATTCATTTTCTGAAGGCAGCTTTGATTACACTCTCTGCCCCAGCAGGATCTATCTTAAAAGCAGTGCACGCCGGTCGACATATGAGGACCTGCCGAGCCGCTCATCCACCTCCTGGTTGTTTAAGAGAGCAAAGCACAGCAGTGCACTTTCTTAAACACACAGAGCACCAACCAAGGGACTGCCGTCTGGTAGAACGCTGCGTGTCTCTCTCACTCTCTCTCGCGCTCACACATGCACACACACTGCCTTCCTGTGCCCCGATCGCTTTCTGTCTCTGTCACACCACTGTTTCTACCCCCCTCCCTCCCCCTGTCCTCTCTCTTTTTCTCACCCACAACCCCAAGTCCTCTTCCTCTCACTCTCCCTGCGAGGTGACTGATGCCAACCTCAGGCTCTGGGCCATCCCTCCTGCCTCACACACAGCCACTTCACTAGACCCCCGGGGGGAGCCCCCGCAAGGGGAAGAGAGAACAAGCCATGCCCACCCCGATGCCATTGTCTGAGGGGAGGCAGGCTCGGGGGCCCTTGGCAGGGAGTGTGGAGTGGTACACTGGAGTGCTCATTATGGCTCTGTAGGGACTGTCCTCCAGGGCATCCAATGTGTGGCTGAGGAGCTCATTACGGCAGGCAGCTACAGCGCAATTGCTGCACCCAGAGGCAGGGAGGCTCAGCAGAGAGATAAGGGAGGGGAGGGTTCCCAGATTACCCTTAATCAGAGACACCTGTAGACAGCAGCACCTCCCCTCCTCCTTCTTCTCTTCCTCTCCACACCCCTTCCTCCTCCTCCTCCTTCTTTTCCTCCTCCTCCTGTTCTCCGTATTCCTGTCCCTACTTTTCCCATCTTTCTCACTCGGCTTTAATTATTGCAAATGCGTGTCTCAACTTTTATGTCTACACACGGAGATGCGTGTGCATGTTTTAATGAGGAAATAAGCAGCTATGATTCTGAAACGCAGGTTTTAAACAGAATGTATAATGCCAATTATTCAAATTAAGTTCATACTTTTTTAAAGATGCATCCACCCCCCCCTCCCTCTCCCCAGTAAGAATAAAATTGTCAAAATGGAGACATGTTTCCCAAGCTTAGTACTTTATGAATTAAGCAATATATATAAATAAAGCTTTATAATCCCCATGTTCTTTATTCATAAAACCGAGAGAGTTAAAAGTACATAATTACATAAAATTTACTGTCAATTGACTTTAAATAACACAAGACATGGAGCGAAAGCAAGTTTCTTTAAAGTTGACAGGACATTTGAATTGGACAGTTGTTTGTGCCCTACTGATTTTTGTGTTGATAGATGGTTTAGAGAGTATAACTCATAGCTACATTGTATGTGTCAGCCCAGTGCAAGATCCATCTGATTAGATCTAACAAAGTCAGACTATTTTAAATCCCAATGTGATTAGCGGCACAGCTAGCGTCCTGCAATTAAAACTGCTACAGACTGAACAGTCACTAGAGTTTAAATCATGTTGAGTTATAGACTACAAATGACGAGCAAAAACCACAGATCCAGTCTAACATGTAGCCAATATAAGAGTTTTGTTCCGTTTTTTACTTTTGCATTATGCATCTTAATTGACCCTCAACCTAAATAAAAAATCCCAAAAGTCTTGATAGTTTTGAGGTAAAAGCCACTACCGTTGACTTAGAGAGTTGATTGATGAAGGCAAGGTTTTATCAGTCTATTCTAGCACGGTGTTAGATTTACAGTGGGGATTAATGAAAGCATATAATGTGATTTGCATGACTGAACCACCTCTGTGATTTGGTCTTCCTTCCTTGCACACCTCCCCTTAGGTATTGAGACATTCTTTGAAACTAACTGTCAAGCTGTTGTCTTGCTACCCTGCATACAAAGAACTCAGAGAACACCAGCACCTCGTATTCTGACATTTTTCTAAGAAAAAGAGATGGCTTTTCTCTGTCTGAAGTACAAACAACAAAATCCTGCACTCAATAAGTGTATTCTTCAACTAGACAATTGCAGTGCATTGTTTGGAAACCACATTACTCTCCATCAATTACTGCTTCTTAATATGATAGTTACTTAACCTAAGCATAGCAGGGAACGCTATTGTATAAACAATAAACAGAGGGATCAAAGAATTATTGAAAAATCCTGTTGAAAAATGCCAGGTCTACAATTGAGTAAAACAGTCTTCAGCACCACCCACATTATGTTAGAGTGTTAGCAAACATTTTATTTGGCTCAAAATGCACCAATACACCCACTGAATCTTTTCGGCAAGAAATTGCTTTTTAGCAATGGTGTTAACCTTCATGTTATGCTTACCCATCATCTGTGACTATTTGCTTGTATTTCCTTCTGTTTACAGCTCAAATTCCACACTGTGTTCATGTTGAAACTGGGTTAATCACAGTGTATCATGCGTACAGTACTGTATAGGCCTACGGTATGGATCAGTTCTCAACTCGAAATGTTTTTGTTCACTATCTTGAATAACAGCGATACATTTAATACTTGTACACTGTGAACATCTGTTAAAAGCTACATTTCACTGACAAGCTGTGAAGTAATGTTAATATATTCATATAAATGACTCACTACGTCAGTTTGAGGCCCCCCAGATCTGACATAAATACAGCGCTAACAAGAACATACTGTAAACAGTGTGATTTATGTTGTGAACCTGATCCACTCCTTCCCATAGTTCTGTAGGAGCACTGTCTTAGTCACTCACATACTAAAGAAGACAGCAAAAGAAGGAAGAAGGTTGAAATAAACTTTTAAGCTTTTTTTCAAGTTGTTTCAAGTTTTACATAAATGTTGCAGGTTCAATTGCGTTTTTTTCCTTTACAGAAGTCCATCTAACACAGTCTGCTTACTGAGGAGTAATGGTTCCATAATCTCAAATCTCTCCTTCTTCCCAAGCACTGGATGATGTTATCTAAGTAAAACAATGTATAAAAGTCACACAGGTAAAACTTTTCTAAGAAGGGCCCATGGAATTCATGGTGATTTCGGTATATTTTTCTTTTTTGAGAGAGAGAGAGAGAGAGAGAGAGAGAATCATGGTTATGTTATGTTGTTGAGGGGTTACTCTTGGGTTGGGCTTACTGATATACTGACATTTTACTGTCATGGGGTTCTATGACCAATTATCTAGACCAAGTCATTCGACTATGTTGTAATGACTATGATCCAAGTGGGATCTGACACCCCACCGAGTGCAGAGAAAATGGTGATGGATCACCTTTAAAATCTACCCTCTAAATACATGATGACACTCTTGTTATGCTGGTGTGAATGGAACAACCAAGGGCCTTCCTTACACAGACACTGGTACAGAAACCCTGGGGTGTAGAGTGCTGCTTCTCAGCACCGCGCCAGTACATTTGTTTTCATTAGGAGCCATTGGTCAGCAGTCTGGGACTCGTGTCCAGTAATGGTGGCTCCGTGCGAAGCCCATTACAAACCCTCTTGAAATAAATGATGTATCGATTTAAAATATTCCACCATATTGGACCGATCTTATCGCCATGCGCCAAGTCTCACGCTTGTCTTTTTAATATTGGTCAGGCTATATTGGATGTGAATTGAGCTTCAGGAAAAAGAGACAGTGGTTATACTATAGCCTGTATGAGCCTAAATAGTTTTAACTCATTACATTTTATAAAATTACAAACACTGTTACAGCTATAAAAAAAGTTAGGATTTGCGAAGTAAACACTTTGATATTTAACCCCCACAGGTGATACAAATGTCAAAACCAAACACTGGCACCATGCGCCCCACTCTCTCCGACACAATCAAACCAAACAGCAAGCGATCACACTCAAGTCACGATCGCGATTACTTTTTCATTAAAGTGTCTCTACCATTGGCAGACATTCCTGGCATTGTTATGTGAAGGCTGGCACGACATGGGAGGGTTGGGGGATGGGCAGGAGGTGTATGTTTCCTAATTTGGGTCAATGCTCCATCCATGCGGGGATTGAATGATAGACCCACGCCAGGGCCTAATCTGAATGAAAAACACATATGTTGCATTGGGTACCAGCTCGAATTAAGTGGACTAATTATGCCCCATACAGGGGGAGATGGGGTTTGGGGGAAGGGGGGTGTGTAGGCATTAGTTTGAGTCTTAGTCATACACAAAAGACCTACTGCGTACACGCACGATAAAACCACATTTAGGGAGACGTAGGCCACCTGTCAAGATGACAGGTTAGCTCCTAATTGCTTTAAATGGGGGAACATGCAAATGCTTTATGTGGGAGAGTGGAGAGTGGTCGCAGGGGAAGGAATGAGCCGTCTGACAGAGCCCACAGAGCAGACAGGCGCCACGAGGCGAGGCAGCCCAGGAGGCCCCAGCGCTCTGCTCTAGTATTCGGCGTGCATTTATCAGCCACAAATATATCCTAGTCAGCAACTAGCACGCAAATACAAGAGCCGGAGACGAAGGAAAACAAATCAAGGTGCAAACGATAATTTATCCAAGATGTGGTGGGTCACATGGTGAAATACTAAATGTGTTTTTAGCTGAAATGACATTGGGGATTAGGAACAGATGGACAAAGGACCCAAGAGGCCTCGAGGCCCTAATAGTAGGTCAAACTGCATGTCCAACCAGAGGCAACAGACACCAAATACATATGCTGTAACATTTGAATAAAATGTTGTGCTTCAGTAGGCCCCTCCAACTGTTTCACATAGTCCACACTGACGGATGGTGATTTCTGCAGGTGTTACATTACGCTTTGTTCACTTCACTTTATGTGTAACTGGTTATGTTAATAGGATTTCAACTCAATTTATTCAAGAGCTGATCAATGGCGCACAATCACTGCACTTCATGCATTATGTATTCTAATGGAACTCACTTGCTTTATAGCCAAATGGCAAAAGGTTAACAGTCCCAATAGGTAGGCCTCCCAAAAGACCAATTTGAACTTCAAACACTGCTTCCTCTCACTTCACAACCCACAAGTGTACAACAACAAGTAGAAAGTGGTACCACTTTGGCTTTGAGAAAAAAAAAGAGAAAGAAGATTTATTACCCCTGTGTCCTTAACCCAAATTATTATGAGCTATCATACTATAAATGGCCGTGGACAATTTAGCTCTCAACAGAATGAGAGGGGTGTGTGAGGGAGGGGGCTGGAGGATGGAACAGACCGGATGGAGTGAGGTAGGTGAGAGGAATGGAAAAAAGGAGCGAGTGTGTGTGAATGAGAAAAATAGAGCGAGAGAGAGAAAGATGGGGCGTGTCTCACAATCTTTCATTTCTCGAATCAGGATGACTAATCCATGCCTAACAATGTGCTGCAAAATGGGGGAAAAAAATGTACAAATGCATATATAAACGTAGAGAAAGATGAGCCGTCATTGAACATGCAAGAGTTTGAGCTGCTCGGCCCGCCACTGTGCCGTGATATGGAAAACATCTAGACGTCTCCAAGGGCCCTTGTTTCTCTCCACTGCCAGCTCCTCCTTAATAAAACTAGCATGCTATTCCCTTGACAAGGGTCCCACTGGACTGAAGGAGGACGTCAAGCTAAAAGCCCTTCCAGTGCATAGTATAAATCTAAGAGTGTGAGAAGGAAGGTGCCATTATAGCAGCCAGAGGGTCACTTTCCAAAGCTCTCCATATTGTTACACCCGATTCCTTGAGATTTGCCAATGGCCTATGACATACTGTAGCCTACAATACAGTACATGTCTACAGAAACTGGTGTTTGTGTAGCTTTCAAACTCTGTCTAGATGTAGTGCAAATATGTTATCACTGATTTGATAAGATATCATCAAGCAACAATGTCATTTAGACTCTTATTGAGCAAACACTTTGGCATATTTGGGGTAGGCCTACATGTTGTCATTCAAATAATGTGTTTTATCTAATAGTTTTTAGATAGTTTTGGACTGCATATGGTTTACAAGAAAACTGTCAGTACACACACAAAACCAATACAAGGAGACATTTTAAAACTCAGAAATGGTTCAACAAAACGAACACTGTGTTTTCAGTGCAGGTTATTAAAGTAGCATAGAATTTGACCTGCTCCATATTTGGCAGAATTTTTTATTTTCTTTGCAGGGTAATGAGAAGATGGATTCTTCCCTATAGAGTGGGTGGCTGAAAATGAGGAGGTGGAGAGGGTGGATGGTAGGGTATCAGCGGTGGGGAGGGGGTGCAGGGAAGACGTGTGGAGTAAAAGCTGTCAGAAAATCACTTAGTCGACAAAAGATTCCAAACCAGAAACATGATGTATAAGCTGTACAGGAGCACTTGTCTTCAACACAGTTTGAACCTCGGCCAGCCATTTTAACTGGCGCCATCAGTCTCTTCCAGGTAATGCAATTAGATGCCACTAATATCTTGGGGATGCTCTTCAAACTGCAAATGCACTTTTGCTAAACAGCAAGCAACGTAATAACCAGTGACAGCACTCAAAGAGCCAAATTGAAAAAGCTTTTGCTTTGAATTGGCTCAAGTAATTGTGCATAAAAAAATATTTTCTTTGACGAAATTCATAGCCCCCCCAACCCCCTTACCACATCTTTCTTAAAACAATAGGAGCTGGTTTAGTTTTGTTACTAGGCAACCTCACCTATCTGAGCGTATTCATGCAGAAAAACAAAGCCATGCAATTGGTTGAATTGTCCAACCCACTTTTGTGGTTTGTTGTTGAAGCGCTACCTATAAATCAAGTTGCTAGGTTTGCAAACATGTCTACCAATAAGTAATACACTATGGGTTGGTGGTCCCACCGCACATGGCCTTAAAACACACTTAGCAAGCAATCTCTGTCTTATTTCATCGAAACCAGTGACCAGGTGTCCAGGATCACGTTTTAGAAAGATCATTACTCTTTTGGTGAAAGTCTAAAGTTTTTTGTCCCAAATACTTGCTTTACTGCTGGATGTGTCAAATTGGACCATTTTTAGACTCAATTAGGGTGTGCTTTTGGCCCCAAAAGGATGATAAACAATACACAAAGCACCAATGTCAGGGTCTCATGTTAGAGTTCAGGTTCATGCAAACAGCCTACTGTAGCAGAGTATAGCTGGAGGGTTGCTAAGGGGTCTTAAGGCATCACTGGTAACACTCGTACAATCTTGTAACAATCAAAGTCTCCCACACAGGGGAGAAGGAAAGAACTTTACTTTAAACAATGCAAACACTCACTAATGCTCGCCTACACACACATGCACATTTGCAACTCACATCATGACATTGCCTAAGGGGCTGCAGACACGAGTAAGTGTATCATTGAATGTTCATTGAATCAGCATAATCTTAGGTTAAATCTTTTCACTTGAAGGATTAACTGGAATATCAAAGAACACAATGCAATATCGCCAAACAAAGTGGGATTGGAAACTGTGATAACAACTATGAATGCAAGGGGAGGAGAATCTTACTTCCCCAGTTAGATTTCCCCTGTAGGCTATGCCAGGATAAGTCCTCTAAAGGATTATTCCAGCTACATCATATTCTCTGTTCTGCCCATTGTATTTTTCTTTCAGCACAATACTACATTAAATTAGTTATTGATAGAAGAACAAGAGTCAATATGGATTTCTTAGAATTTTAGTGTGACAGGCATTATCTGAAACACTGTTTACATGATGATTATATTAATGGGTGTGTTTTAGAAACCGTTGCTATGTCTTGCTTCATTTCTAGAAATCTCTAGCCAGCGATTTGGACTAAGACAGGACTTGCAAGTCTTGCAAGCGCCTCAGTAATTTGAGTTTGAGATAGGCCTGTATCGGTTTAAAAGGAATTACACCTGATCAGATAGCACCACTTGAGCCTTCCTGGTTTTAAACCAAGTAAACTAATGATTGAAGATAATGAAAATATCTTTGCCTAATTTGTAACACTGCTTACCTCCGTCTATAGAAGATTTTCATACTTTATTAATTTAAATTTCATTTTGGAGGACCAGGGCAATCCCCCTGTTGTTTGAAGCGGCAGATAGTCCCAGTCAAATTGAATTGTCCTCCGTATTTCACTGCCCTTGCAACCTTTCTTCCTCCTCATCCTCTTCCCCTCCTTCGCCATTCTAAACCCACCTCCTCCCAATTTTGCTCATTTTCCTCATCATTGGCCTCTGGACACTCACTGTTACGTTGTGTGCCTTTGTTTTAACTCTCCTCGTCGCCTCTAGTGCATGTAAATGACTTTGGCACTTGACGTTTGAAGAGAGAGATGAAGAAAAATTCCCCAAGTGCGAAATCAAACAGATAAGAAGCAGGAACCCTCAGTTTGCAGAGAATGTCTGTCTTGACATGCTCTGCCTTTTAAGTTTCCTCTTTAAAGTTGAGTATTCAAGGACGGTTAGTTTTGGAGGCTCCTAATCTGCAACATTTAAAGACATGTTGATGGTTTTGGTTATGTTACATACATGCACACCCTGCTCCACGTTTTACAAGGCCTACTATAGGCTTTCACAGCACAAAACCTTCATGTTTTGTAGTAGTACTATGCGTTGAGTGTGGTGGCCGCTGGTATGCAGCTAGATAATGTTTTTTCATTGCGAATCAAGCACTTAGTGTTTTTAAATTTAAACTGTATATTGCATTCAAAGGACTTTTGGAGGAAAAAACGAACAAACAGATGTACATAAATAGAAATTCACACCTTTCAAGGACATCCAAAAGACAAGTCTCATTCTGCCAGAATCTGACAATATCAGGAAATGCACCTTTTCAAGGTCAAACGGTGCAATGAGCACATTGGAGGTAATGCAGTTCCGGTATATTACCAGGGAAATCGTCCTTCACCAAGTTCTCAGTAATGTGAATGTGTGAGTCTACAGCATGTACTTGAGAGCCCTGGGGTTCCTAATGGTGTGGACTAGAGCACACTGTTCTTTGTTGCCCTGGGCCTTTTGCTACTGTGCCTGTTCCACAATATAACAGCATTATGACTAATAATCTGGTATCACACTGAGCATTCATCTGGAGTCCAAGTGACACGGCACCACCTCCCTGTAGGAGGGTCATCTTACAGGGCTACTGCGTCCGGAACAAACTACTTGTCTCACGGCCATTACTCATAATGCTGCAGGGATGGACAAAACTCATATTTACAGGGTTCAACATTGAAATAGTTAAGGTAAATGTCAAAAGGTGATACTTCCTACACAGGAAGAACTGTATGCCAAAATGTTATGTTTTGTCCAAAATAGAATATAACTAACTGTCACCATGAGATCCGACTGGAAACAAGTGGTGACCACACAACAGGAAATGGTCCATCTAACATTCTAGAGCTCCACAGAAGACCATCCATGGATCTGGTGATCTCATAGAACTGTAATGGGCCAGTCTGGAGGGCTACACAAGCACTTAATTTGGCCTCCATTTTCTCAGTCTCATGTCTAAGCACCCAGATAAGTGCTGCACAATGACAACCAGAAAAAAAAATATATATATAAGTTAGCCACAGACCGGACACCCCTGGCAATCTCTTTGTTGTCTCTAAAAATAGCAAGTCCCGGTGGTCCTTCCCGGGAAAGCAGAAGCTGATTTCATTATTTTATTATATTATTTTTCAGATTTACATGCGCGCCAGAGGAGGATGTTTTTATCTTAGCGTTAAATTCATAGTAGGAGATATGTACTGATCCCCAAGTGAAAAGGGAGACTAAGAAACACGCCGGAGAACCACTCAGTTTCTTCTTGCCTCTAGAGGCAGACATGATCTCATGTTATCCATGTTTCCCCCCAAGCATAAAACCAGTCAGTACCATGTCAATGAGACCGGGGGATGGCAGAAACTCACTCTTTTTCAGTCACAGTGCTAAATTATGCATCGTAGAGCAGAGTGGAGTCTAATTTTAAAAGAAAGTCAAGCTTCAGTGTCTTTCCTGGAACAGGGTGAAGGCTTGAGCGAGTTGCCAAACACACAGCACGCCTGAGTCATTTGATAGTCGCTCCTTGACGGAATGCACAAATACCTTGTCTTTGGGTGCATGCATTTTCTTAGTCACTAGTGTTTAGTTTTGATCCACTAATGGTTGACACGGAGACATTGCATTACTGTAAACTTGCAGTGATACTTACACATCAGACAATTTGTGACCTCAGTAAGATGCCCTCTGTGTAGTCAGCATCCATAAAGGGTACAAAGAAATATTAGACATATGAGGAGTGCACCGTTTGCTGCAGTCATTGATTAAACTGTACACTGTTGTTAAGTGAAAATAGATGAGGTAAACTTCAGCAGAAAAGCTGCCCTCATTCATAGTCAATCCTAGTATGCAAAAATGTTAGCTAGAAGAAAAGCCCACATCAGAGCATTTCTGAGCTATCAGAGGAGACAGGTTCTGATTGGTTACTGCCATTGTAAACATGTTATGTCAGGCACAATAGGAAACATGCTTTCACTCCTCTCGGGAGAATTGGGAGCACAAGAAAATCTGAAATTGTTCTTGCTGGGGGCATTTTATCATTGTGACACCCTCCCAAACATGTTATCACTGACCAACGTTTGCATGGTGAAGAATATCCCACAAAACCCTCCCCACAGAATGCAGACGGTGGTCGATGCAAGCCAGGAGGGTCAAACAAATGTGGTGAGTCGGTGTGACCTTAATCACTTCCAGGTTCATCCAGGCTCCGATTTCACTTGCAGGCCTTATTTCAGGTCACTGCCTCAAAGTCAAAGTGGGGCACAATCATTATCTCAGTGGGGAGAACACAATCAACCACACAATACAATGAGGTCGGTGATCGCAATTTACCCAAGTGTTGTCCATTTCCTCAGGCTGCACCACATGTGCACTCGGAGTCTCCATGTGCTGGTAATGTATGCAGTGAATTTGCCTGGAACAAACGTGAGGCTACTCAGCCAACCTTCTGGTGTTGACTCGTTACAATATAGAACATATTGGAGGGAAAACCTTCCTGACAAAACCACTCAAAGACACTGAATAAATATACGAAAACCATGATTTGAATTAACCGAAAACGAGATGTGGGAATAAAGTCGAGATAATAAAATCACAGTTCAATCTAATTCTTCCACTGATTGACTGCAAATGTACTTGTCGACGAGGGAGCTGTGAAACCAAAATGCTCGTGAAAGGAGACTGCTTCTTGTCTTAGAGTTTTCAACCAGGTTGTAAAACATGGCAGAGGAGCTGGAAAATCCTATTAAGGCTGTAGTTGGAACTCTTTTGATACTGCTCTCCACTGAAAACGGTAGTTACAATTACACCCAAGGTACAGTTTAATGACATAAAGAGCATATTGGGTGTGAAAGTGGGGTGGATGGGGGAGTTAAAAAACACTGATTACCTTCAAGTTCATGACTTGGCATAACGGTGAATACCTACAGTTTAACTTCATAATCCCCATCTGGCTAATCAAGCAAACCACTGCTACAAAAAAGGCATCAGAATGATCAGTTATAATCTGTATGAATTATTTCAAGAATGCAACGCTTTTCTTTTTGAAGCAAGCTCACCCATAAATTCTTCATCATCACCAATGAATATCACAGGCATTATTTAAGAACAACCGTCACAATGTCCTCGACTGAGTCTCATATTTCCAGGCTCATCCTAGAAGTGGAAAAGTAAATCTCTCCCTTTTAGTGTGATTCTTGGTAGGGTGCACTAGTAGTTTATGATCTCCAAGGTCAAGCCACAGCCATTAAACAAAAGGAAATTGTCCAGGGACAACATTTCAAGTATTCTAATTGTGGCAGTGTGGTTTCAAACTACATGCATTGCTCCTTTGCATATTGCTAAGCCTGTGCCATCAATGGGTGCATTCATTAAAAAAGCATGATTCTTTATATAAACAAATCATTAATCTATTGCAAGTTCAATAACATGATATGTAAAAGACTCATATTGTTGTTTCCCAGTTAATAGAATCAGTACAATATACATCTCAGTAGTTTTAGCCTATTCAACCAAATGCTTGTAACGTCATTGGCTGAATGGATTGTATGTACGAAAAGGCAATGTATATTAGGTGTGAGACCATCTCAGAAACATGACAATGGAAATGTCTTTGAAAGGTACCGTGTCGGCTTTTGTTTGGTTCAAATTGAGTTAGACGGACATAATATCAAATTATACTATACACCTGCATACAAAGAGCAGAAAACATCAAAATGATCTTAGTGAAATGACTAAAGATGCAAAGCATTTCTCAGACATCCCACTCATAATGCTTTTAGCTCTAATTAGTCAATGCAGTGATCTCATTAGACAAATGCCTTTGTTGCAGGCGTCCATCCTGACTGTAAAGACTGCCGGAGGCAGAAGGTTAGTGAGGTGGGTTTAGGAGACGGATATAAGGGACTTAATGGTTTATACAGTCATGCTTATGCACTCAATGTAATAAGAATGATTGCCTTTCTAGACTCCCCAGAAAAAAGCACTGCATCCAGTATTTAAAGTAAGAATTATTTCAATGTCCAAGACAATCATTTCTAACATGCATTTTGCTTTGAGCAACGCCGCATGTAACTGCAGTAACAGGGACAGCAAGTTTTTCATGGTAGACTTCCAAGCATTGTATAAAAATAAATAAAGAAAAGAAAACACCCCGAGGGGATTGGTCCTTTGTGAAAGACAAAAGGAGTCAAAGCACTAGTCACAGCTCTGGATGTGTTACAACAGCCCCCGGCTGATCCCATGTCCGTAGCCCGGTCAACACTTTGAACGCGAGGGAGCTTTCAAAATCGCCGTACTTATGAGATATCTCTCCTGGGATGTGTTCTTGCTTCTGGATATGGGATGTCCACTCCGCCTATTAACAGAGGGTGTCTGAGACGTGGTGATTAGCACACTGCCCAGTTAATTTTAGCAGGGCTTGGAATGGGACTAATCAGGAATTAGGAGCCGGCATCCACTCTAAATCGCCTTCTTTACGCATTCGCAGGGGGATACTTTCAGGATGGAAAAAAGGCAATTGTCTGTGGTCTCCGATTATCCCGGGAAAAGCCTATAATCTGGCTGAAAGTACTTAAGGAGTCAAGCAGCAAAATAAACAACATTGATTATCATCCCACTGTTCTTTTTGTCCACAGCGGATGGCTAGGATGCAAAAGGTTGCCCCCCTCGCCACCATCTGCTGGGGCAAATGTTAAGGCCGGCTAAATACCGCTGAGTCCTCTGTCCAAACCAGATTAGCCGCTATTCTGAGGAGGGGACGGCTTCTTATCATCTCCCAATCTCTTTTACAAAAGTAAATCAAGAATTCTGTACGGGATTACCGGGATTAGACTGGCCGCAGACATGGTCCTGGACCGTCTTAAGTCACTGCTGCCCTTGGGTCTGACTACCTTTAGCTTACCAACATGCAAAGCCTTTAACCTCCCCCCCTCCCCTCCCCCCTTCCTGTCGTGCCAGTGTCCTCAACATCTAGCTCGTGCTTTGTTTCTTTGAAAGTCACACAGCCTTTAGATGTGTGCCTCTCTGTAAAAGGCTGGTAGAGGGAAGCCATGTCTTTACATGGCTCCAATCAAAGGAAATGTGTTCATTTGTGAGTCTAATCACCCCTGAATATTGTAAGGGCTTGTTCGATCCAAATCAATGGGCTGGTGGAAACCAAGTCCTTTATACAAATTGCTACAGTCCAGGCACACAGTGGGGATAAGTCAATGGAAGATATCACGACATACACTGCTATATAGTGTAAAACAATGACCCAAAGGAAACGTGCTCAGGTTTCAAAACTCTACTCCGCTGCATGATAGATTGCTGGACAGGCTTCCCACTGCACGCTTCAAAGGGAGTAAAATGAGTCAAGAATTTCAATGCAAACAACCGGTGAGCGGCAATAGCTCAGGCACAGATGTCCCGTGAATTTCTGATACTGTGCCTCTGACCAGCCTCTTGATATTTTTCCAGACCAAAACATTGTTCACGCACAAAGAAAAACAAGCTCTACTAAATTAAATCTTGTTTCCCCTTTTCCTTTTTCTGAGTGCTTCTTGAAACCGTTCCCCTGTGTAGATTATGTGTAAAGCTCTACATGGTCTCTCAACCTCATGTTGAATACATGTGAGCAGTAAAGGGGATATCTGTTCATAGAGAGAAACAGGTTTATCTCTATGACAACCTTCACAACATGAATTCTGAAAAAGCAATCTACTACTGACAGAATTAGACTAAACCTCTGTGAGCACCATGAAGGTTACAGTAGGCCCTACATATTCTGGGATTTAAGGTCACTAAGCCATACTTGAAAAGACTACAAGATCTTAGTCATATTTACAACACGGCTCTGCATAATGCATTTCATTCATTTCCTGTATTCCTTGTATTTGAGATACAGTGAATAGCCTACATTGTTGATAAACCCAAGATGTCTATGATCAAAGACAGCAAAAAACCATCAGATCACCATCAGACAGTAAACATCCCACACTGGCAGTGTGTGTTTGAGATAACTGTTAAACAAGGACCAAGGACTATAACAGAAATCAATGTTGCTCACATTCCTGCCCACAGTCACAGTTCCTCTAATCAACCGAATTGTTTTCAATGAAAACAATCTCTCCACTGTAGAGCCACTTGGTGTCGGAGAGAAACTACTCGCCATGCCTCCGTTACTGATTTGATTGTTGTACACACAAAGGTAGACTGCCTACCGTGGATATGGGATGATTGAATTATTCAGTTTGGCAGAGATTTGGCAGCAATTGTGTGGAGTGCTACCTTGAGTGCAAGCAACAGCAAGACAGCGCCGTCTTGTTTCCTGCACCATTGCACAGCACAAGCATAATAGCCTCTACCCAAGCCGACAGCAAGACCACAGGGCCCCGACACATCGTGCCTGCAACGGAGGTAGCCTCTGTTCCCATCCACACCTCACTGTTTAAGTTAAATAACCAGGAGGGTGTGGTCTATCGCCAAATCACCAATCGGTGTTGCCGCGCCTCGTGCCGCCGGTCAGCATATCCAGTTATTTGTTAATTTATACCATGGTATGGGTGAATACTTGATTATGATTGGATGTATGGTGTCTATTAATTTCTAATAAAGGAATATGTAATGGACACATATTTAGTGGTTCCAGTGAAACTGTCTGTTTATCGTTCTAAAATTAATGCGCTGGCTAGATATTATCCGTATCTAAAATGAGTAACCATAGCAACAGGGACGCAGTCAGAGCCTCCATTAACATTGCAAAACCTAGGCTAACAAGAGTTGAACATTTCTTATAACCTTTCTGTAGAAAATGGCAACTTTGATGACTAATTTTCTTTAGAAAGGTCAGTTAAAAATGGACAAACAAATTCACACAAACGGATTCACACAAACTACAAAATCGATGAAAACCATAGGTTGGTATTTGGTAAGCTTACATTACCCTACTGTAATCAAACTGACAAAATGGAAACTGAAAAGTACTGTAATCTCAACCTGGCAGAGGATGACATCATTAGCATAGCAACCAACATGGCGATGAGCAAATCAATGCTAATGAGAATAAATACAGCTTTTCTCTATTGATGCTAGCATTTCACTAATGTAGGCCTACTCCAGATTTATGCAGGACTATGGTGTAGAGTTACAATAATAGAGGGGGCGATTGACCACAGCAACAACCTAGTGGTTACAGACATTAGCATGCTCAAGGTTGTGTGGATTAAAATTGGGTCATCTCTCTATGGATTTCTCCACGATGATACATAGTGCACGACATGGTCAATTTATATGGCTTTCTTTAACTAGGTTGTGCTTATTCCACTACAGTGTGAAATGCAATGTGCAGTACACTACAGAAGAAGAACATAGGAGAACACCAGACTACATGGGTAAAATAGGCCAACATGGCATGAAACCTAAGGATTCAAGACAGTGAAAATACATAACCACATGCACTTGTACTCCAATATGAAGCAGAAGGACACTTTCTGTGGGTGTGTTTGTGCGTGTTTGTGTCTGCAGACATATCATTGCATTATGTGTAATCAAACTTACAATATATGCCCAGCTTCCTGGACTGTGAGATGAAATCTTAGACTAGAACCTCATAAATCATGAATCAATATGTCAGGTAAGCATCCCCCGAAAGCTCTCCTCTCAGTGACAAACTGTAATATAACCATGGGACAACCTTTAAAAGTCATTTACACAGATGATAAAATCACAGGAAATGCACTAAAAGTGATCTGACTGGGATCACAAGCACATGCTCAGGCACAGCCATAAATACATCCAAACTGTCAATTTGTCTTTTTTTTGGAGGGGGGAGGGATGAGACAGGAACAAGATGTGTCAGATGTATTCTGTTACTAAAGTAAATCAATGATGATGATAATCATAATGATAACATTTTTTTAAACAGTATGGCATTAAAAGAGTCAGGCAAGTTTACCCTCGTAGATAATTTACAACTGAAACCTACTCCACAATACCATGCTACTGAAATCATTATATGTGCGCTTAAAGACTCATTAACAAAGCTGCATTTGAGCGCGTGTGCCATTAGGTTTTAGCAGTACTGAAAACTTTTATCATCTGGTGACACCGTGAACAAAAACAAAGCTCTGATGTCATGCAGTCAAGCAGGCTAAGAGCCTGCAAGGAGATCTCCTCATTTCACACTAGTGCAGCTAGCAAGCGCCAAGTGAAAAAGAGGCCATTTAGAGAGAGGAGTTCAGGTTTACATTAAGCTATTAATAGGAGGCTGACATTTGCGCACCCTCCTCTGCAAGGCTATGCATGCTCATGTGAATGTGTGTACCACTACTTTTAATCACCATGGACACGATTCCCTCAAGGGAAATGATTAGCTTCCTTAGTTCTGTTATATGAGGGAACTTTGATAAGCAATTAAGCATATTCAGTTGTCTATGTCTTTCTTGTTTTGCCTTTCAAGTGCACGTTTGGGATCAAATACACAAATAGATAGATACTGTACTTTAAATGTATGCTTGTGAGTGTGAACCTTTTGTCAGGTGTGAAAAACCCTTATTATCGTTAGCTATGTATCACCGGTGTGCGTGATCTCTCCTTACAAGATACTTTAAGAATATAAAAGCTTTCTCTAAAGAAAGCCCAACATTATAGCGCTATGGCTCTTCCTTGAACAGAAATGTGTCTCCACCTTTTATTACTGTAATATATTACTGATGTCATATACCAATATATTTCATAATTATTTCCTCAACAGTTCTGTCATTTCATACATAAAAAGGAAAAAGAAAAAATGCAGGTGACTTTTTTTTATATTTCTTTTCTTGGGCTGAAATAAGGATCCAATTAAGTGAGTCCAAACAACCAATGAGACAGCCACAAGAGTTAAAAGGCCTTGGTTGTGGTTGACCTATTCTGTCCACTTTCGAATAACAATACAATAAAAGTAAAACCATGCACACTTTATATCAAAATGAGTGCTAGTGTTGGGATCTTCCATAAATAATGGAATCAAAAATAATTGCACAGAGATGTGCAGTGCATATTCCTGATTAAGAAAAAGACTCGTGGAAATGTGCATTACAATGCAAAAGACTTTAATAAATTCCAGAAGCGCACACATACGTACATAAACAAAACATTTATATACAGTTTTCTCCACACATTGGCAAATCAAAGTCAGTTACAAAGATTATGTAAGGTGCATATTGTACTTCACATTTAATAAAAGTGAGGTTCTTCATCTCCCTAACGAGGATGAAAACTCTCCTCATGTATGGGTTTCTCTTCTCCCAGAAGATCAGGCAACTCTAATTCATTACACAGTGCTATAATGCTATGTATAGTTATACTGTGGTTCCTACTCAGTTGTAGTGATGCATTTAATACCATAATTACATCTGATACTCCCACCTATAGCAATGATTGATCGTTACTTATGTTGTGCCATACAGCCTCTTCTATCAAAGCAATCTTTAGGTTAACCATTAACATTGGACAACAGTGCTGCTAAGCCCACCAAGCCATTGACTAGTTTAGTATTAAAAACGTAAATCAAGTATCGACTTAATCATAATGAGTGTTATAATACAGAAGAGGCAGACGTGTGTGTGATACCATGAACCAAGGCTTTCAGATCAGAAAGTGCACCATTTAGTGGACTCTTCGCCTAAATGTTGACCTTATTGCTGATGTAGCCTTCATTCTAGGTCTGTTTTGGTGTTGCACTTTCTCTTAAAATACACTTCTCTTCAATTTTGCTTGAATTTTGCAAATTAGTGAACACAACTTTTGTCCCTTTTTAGCTCAAGCCAACCTAGAAGTATGCCTGAGGTATTACCATTTGGAATAATTTAAATGATATCTCACAGGGTAAATCGGCTCTGACTTGGAGCTGACAGCAACACACAAAGGTTAAGCATGATGCCTCTCTATTCTGTCATACATAAACAGCTTTTGATTATAACCATAAGCATTCAGTCCCTTATGATTGTGGCTTAGCTCTAAGGTATTAAACGTTTTCTACTTTCACCCGAATCATTCCACAGTAATATTGTGTAGTTATATTGGTAAGTACTCAAATTTGTCGGTTCTGTACTGTGAGTCCATGCACTGTAACGCTAGCCACACTTCACAAACACACTGTGGCACTGCAAGTGGAAAAGATAGAGGCAATAGTTGACAAAAACGTACACTATGACATGGGCAGAACAGTCAAAGAGGCCCACTGGCAGTAGACCTTGCAGCATCAAAACATTGTCAGTCACTATCTCCACGAGCTAGCCCAAATTCAATGGACAAAAAAGCAAGTCAGAAAAAAAGAAAGAAAAAGAAATAGCCACCAGGCAGATTTTTAAAAACAAGGCCAAAAAATAATTAATAAATATAAACACGGTCAACTCTGTAATAGATTACATACATACATATAAACATACTTTACAGATCTATCCACTGTATTTCTATGCTGCTTTTTACAAGTTGGGATGGGAGGATTAGAGTGGGAAACTGTTCAGAATGCCTCGTCTTTTATGACAAAGGTAAAGTGATGGCATAGGATTCAAGAAAGCATTTCAAACCTTCAAAAATCTGACAGATTTACAAGTCGAGGTTTGTCAAATTTCAGACAGGCAACACTATGTGTCTCATCTCGGGGTGATTGTTTCAAGTTCATCTTTTTCCTCCTGCCAAAAAAATTTATAAATAAAAATGAAAGAAAGAGCGAGACATATTCTTCTATAGGCCATGTTTTGAGGCTGTGGAGACAGTAAAGTACTTGTTTCACTTCTTCAGTCCTCCCTCTCCTCCCTCTCTCCCTCTCATTTTCTCTTTTTCTCTCAAGGTACTGGGAGCTAGAGATTGATTTTTATCCTGTGGGAGCGAGTTGTACCTGTGCCACAGAGTGTGCCATAGAGTGGTGGTTTCAGTGCCGTCTCCTGAAATATAGAGAGACAGACAGATATAGGGAGATTGTAATTACAATATCAATAAGCTCTGAGTACCTAAACTGTTGTATTCCACTGTGAGGCTAGCTTAACAGTGAATACAATAATTGATTTCAAAGAGATAAAAAAAAACATTCTTCAAGGCACAGCTGACAGTGGCCATTATCTGGTCAGATTTCCTTGAAGAATGCTATGTGTGTTACAAGCGTGAGCATTGGAGTGTACTTATCAGAGCATGCAATTTTAGAAAATGTATTTGACTCCACCACCCTAGTGCAAAACTCAGTTTATCCTGGAAACATAGTTGTCTTAATTTGGTCCTTGGCATCCCTGTGCTGGGTCTTCTGATTTGTCCAGATTTGACATTCACTAACCTTCAACAAATGAAACTACAGCCCTGCCAACATCTGAATCATGTAAAAAATCGACCTACCCCTTGCTTACTTGAGTCAAGATCAGAGTAGTGATCTTTCTGCAAAAAGTGCTCCAATCAGCTTCTAACGCAAGAAACTGGCGTTCGATTTGATTACCTAGCCGTAGTTAAGAGAAGACACTTCTATGACTACTTGCAGTAAGTCGTGAACAGCGTGTACTACAGAAGTTGTGAACATCTGAACATGGATGGCTAAAGTTAGAGTCCATGCTCCTCACCAACATGTGGATAGAGGAAGGGTCTCTATGGGATTCTTGTAGCTTCTGTATAGCAAGTGCAATTGTCTTACTGTTTGGTGTGAATAAATAATGAATTACACAAAGAATTGTCAACACATCCTACTCTGGGATCAAAAAGCCAGATGATAATGCATGTGTACATGTGTACAGTATGCCATGAATATGTAGATGGGCTTTTGAGGAATGCGGTGGTGAGAGGTTAGTCGGCACTGACACTGACCCTCCGTACACCACGGCCCTGGAAATACAGGACAAACAAAGAGGTGCACTGGCCTTTCTACTCCTACATATTCATGTCTGTGTCTAAGATCACTCAAGCAGGGTGGTGCTCATTTGATCTGCCTCGTCTAAAGCACATATTCAGACAGAGGCTGCCTAGCACCAGGGGGGATTGACCTCGAATATTACCGGCTGAGAACCGAGGGGGGAGGGGGGGGGTGATAAAAGAAAGGGAAGAGATGAGTGGAAAAAGTAGAGAAACGAGGAAGGGGGTATAGGGAAAGAGGAGCTTGTGAAGCATTGGAATCTGCAAATGGAGCTCTTACTGTATTATGTACCATATGCTGCCGTAAATATGTACTGTAGTCTCTGAAGTATTTTGACAAGCTTTTCTCTTTAGAGAGAACGTCCGTAAATCCTGTCAAACATCCAGTTGACCTTCATCTGCAAGTGTCTCCTGTGACACAGACTATTATGATTCAATGGATGGGGGGTTATTGTCTGCTTTATCCTCCACTGCTTAGGTAGGGGGTGAATGAGGAATCATGCCAAAGTCACTAAATCACCGTCTGTCACTTCCATGCAAAAAACATTTGTCAATCTGCTTTCTACCTCCTGCATTTTGGAGTTTTGGATTATATTTTTATCGTATGAGAGAATGAACAGTGCCAATGTTGGTTGTGAAGCTTTTGTTAAGCGCCGACTGGATGAAGGCTGAACAACACACTTTCATTTTACTAGATTAAGACAATGAAATCCATATTTTTCAAGTGGGGCTTTAAGTGTTCTTTTTAAGATTACGTTTAAACTAGATTTTTTTCAAAGCATTGATAAAGTGGGTCAAAATAGATGTTCTTGTTAATCATCATCTCACTTCCGAAGGAATTCTGAGGACTAGCGTCACCTAAATGTGGTACGCCTGCTAATATAAAGACCGATTTTTAACAACTTTTTATCTGCCTCATCCAAAACCTAATTACAGTGATTTTAATCATATTGTATTACGAGTGATTAACCCTTTGATGCATTTAATTAACCTCTGGAGCAGAAGATTCTCATCAGGCCTGACTTTATGGTAGGGCTTTTCCTGGCACAGGCTTTAAATAAGCACACTTAAAACTGGTGGGAAATCTTACAGCAAGGGGAGGTATCACTTTACTATAGCTTAAGGCGACAGGGAGTAAAAAAATTAGATTATTGAGTACCATTGTCTCACCATCATTAAGAGTATTGGTCAGAGAGTCCAATAATGTCTCATTTTAGGCCACTGACGTAGGCTCCTTTTCAGACTTTCGAGTAATGCACATACAGGAAGACATTGCCCTAGGAGCGGCTGATACAGCATTATCTAGAAGATTGTGAAGAATGTTTACTTAGTCATGAATTCATTCATATTTAAATGAGGTTTGCAGATGGTATTTTCCCTTTGATGAGTAACATCAGTGCAATTCTATGAATATATTCAAACAAGGAAGGAAAAAAACAAACAGAATTTGGGACTGTGAAACAGATTGAATATTCCTGCATACTATGCTTTAATCATATCTGATTTTAGTGGAAAGGCATTCGACAACTTGTAAGTGGGATTATAGGCATGCTGTAGGTAGAATGGCTAAGATGCTTTTGACAGGGTTTAACTGAACTTTTCTGACATTAACAAGAACAATATATCAAGGGATATACAGTAACTTGCTAAAGAACTGTGCCATGAGAGAATTAAAGAACAAAGGACATGGTAGCTTAGAGTAGGGTTACAATGGGGTCAAAATAAAAAAAATAAAAAAAATGAAAAAGTCTGTGGAACGCAGCACACAGGTACAACATGTTACATCATGTCAGGCAATTCATTTTTATAGTAAATGATGAACCTAAATAAGTGAATAACCCATAAAAAAAACAATAACAGCAAGCAACAATCAAATAAAAAATATGTGAAAATTAAGACAGATTATGGGCGTAGTTACTTCTGCCTCAGTCTCAAAATCCAGGTAAGTCTGCTGGATACTTGATATCATATGAATACCACGGTCAAACATGGTGTTCACGTATGAAAAGAGACAACTTCAGAGGGGTCCCAAACAACCCTTGGCTTTCTTTAAGACAAATGATAAACCTACACAGACATCCAGGTCCAAGCAAAAAACCTATGACTAAAATCTAGGTGTCATTTTTAAAACCGTGAATGTGGGTCATTAGGGAGCAAAATGAACGGGTTAAATGGACATCGGTATGGGAGGTGTTTTATCGAACCTACTGCCTGCTCTGTGTTTAAGTATATTGGTCCCTCAGCTCCTCCATCACCTTGATCCCTGTGACCCTCAGTATAGCAGTACTCAGTCTCTGTCCTGTGGTGTTCTACTCCGCTCTGCTCCGCATGTCAGTGCTGAGCAAGGCCACCTCTCTTCACCTCTGATTTACATTTATTTCCCTTGCCGGCTCTTATTTATTAGGGCACTTCGCATTTGGCACATCTCTTAGGGAATCATAATCCCTGCCGTACCCTAGCATTCAAATGAGGCTCTCTGCCCACCCAGCTTTGTGAGCGCAGTAAAGACACAGCTTAATATTGCAAGCACGGAAATGGAAAATATATGGGATTATTAATTGAGACCTGTGTTGTGTTGCCACTCTTTTGGGATGTTTCTGTGACTGTCCCGGCGCACTCAATCAGCTGATGAGGCGAAGTTCCATCTGTGGAGCTACGCCTGTCAGTCAAGGCTCTCTCTTGTTAGGCTCTCTTTCAGCCTTTGCTTGTTTTATGAAGTGTCAATCAAACAGCTAAGCATTTCTTTAATCCTCTCTGACCTCAAATACAGCTGAGCAGACTTCAATTAGCATCACCACTGCCACCACCCGTCTGCCTCTCTGGCATGTTGTTAGTCTACTGCCAGACACACCAAAAACAAAATTGTTCCCACCATTTTTCTACAGCCAGTAGCTTGAATTTCCAAGTAGAACATTTACTGGAAAGCTAAAGTGTGTATTTTTGCTGTTGTTGCAAAACGAGGTGCAATCTTTGCCTACATGCTTTCACATTCTGAGAAGGAGTTAAGTCGATTTTAAAGATGTGAATTTTGCATAAACCACTTGAAATGAAATGAAAATCATTGATAATTAGGACTCATTTTCAGCATTCTCTGATGCACAGTACTGATGGCCATATTTTCAGTATTCAATGCTGAAGACGTTCATGTAGACGTGATTGTCTGTGTGGGTGAATTCCCTGGCTCCATGCTGCCATCCTCCCCCCTCGATATCACCAGCCATGGGACAGTAAGTGGGGTGTGAGTGGGGGGGGTTGTGGTGGGTGGTGGGTTTAAAAAGGAAGTCGTGAATTACCTGTCGGGTGCTGATTTGGCCCGCGGTCTTGAATCCCCCTTGACAGCTGCACTCTGAGACACTGTAAGGGTCGGAGCTGGTGGAGGAACACTTGGACAGTGAGTCGCAGCCAACCACAAACGTATTGTCCAGGGGGAGCTCCTGGATGACATGGTGCTTCTTGGGAGCTACAGGGGTCTCTGGTTTGATTTGAAAGGTGGGCTGGGGAGAGGCAGACTTGTAATGCTTGGCCAAGTCCGGACTGTCAGGTTTGAAGGTGGTCGGCGTGGTGGCCCAGTTGTACTTTCCCATCGTCTGCTCCTCCAGTTCCACCGGGAGGTCTAAGGTACCGTTAATGTGTTCGTGGGTCGGGTCGTCAGGCTTGGATTCTTCTATAGTTACAAAGTTCAACAGGAGGCTCTTGGGGGACCTCTTCTTTTTCTTCTTCTTCTTCTTGATCTGCCGGTTCTCCTGGTTGGGCGACACCCATTCACCACTCTGCTTGCCTTTCTGGACCACCTTGTGGCGGGGAGTCTGGCGACAGCGCACCAAGGCCGTCACGAAAATGACAAGCACCACAGTCATCGTCCCTGCTATGATAGCTATGACAACAATGACATATCCGTTGGTTTGGGGTGTCACCTCATTGTCCCCCCACATTGCGGTCCAAGGGCGTCTCCATGCTCCTCCGTAGTTGTTCCTGGATATAGGTAGCGTTAGACACAGTCTCATTTACAAACAGGTGAATGAGTGCAATGGCGTGTAATGACTCTGGCTGGCCTAGATCTTTGACCTTGACTACCAGCCTGTGCAGACCTTGATCTGCTCCAACTATCTTCTCCTGCAGTGTTATGTTACCAGAGGTTTTGTCTATGGCAAAAAGCCCTCTCGGGGAGCCACCGATGATGCTGTATTGCAGCTCAGCATTCATGCCTGTATCATTATCAATGGCAAAAACCCTTGTGACCACAGACCCAGGACTGGTGGTAGACTGAACCAAATCATAGGAATAGTTGGAGGATGGTATGACAAACACAGGCCGATTGTCGTTGACATCGACGACGTTGATGGTGACCTTTGCGTATGAGGTGCAAGGTGGCTGACCCCCATCTACTGCCTTCACCGTGAACGTGTACGAGCTCTGCTGCTCCCTATCGAACGTGATGTTGGGTTTGATCACGCCGGTCTGGGGGTCGATAATGAAATTATCTTTGCCGTTCAAAATCGAGAGGGTGACGACCGAGTTGTCGCCGGCGTCCGCGTCCGTCACTGTGATCAGGCCCACGGTCCCGTAGAGAGGCAGGTTCTCAGGCACGTAGAAGTTGTACTCGGGGTGGGTGAACGCAGGGCTGTTGTCGTTAAGGTCCTGGACGATTAACCTTACTGTGACATTGTTCTGCAGCGACGTGGAGCCGTTGTCCCTGGCAATGACAGTGAATGAATACTTCTCCCGCTTCTCCCTGTCCAGACGCTTTCCAACAGAGAGGACTCCCGAACGTCTGTCCACGTTAAACCCGTCAGGCGAGTCAGGGCCGAGAGTATAAATAATCTCGGCATTATGTCCGCTGTCGGCGTCCGTTGCGCTGATTTTGATCAACTGCGTGGAGGGGTCGTTGTTCTCTGGTATGGAGAGCTGTATCTCAGGTTGGGGGAAGATGGGTGCGTTGTCATTTTCATCCTTGATTTTAATTAAAACCATCGCTGATGTGTTCAAGGGAGGCTTCCCTGAATCGGAGGCCACTATCTTAATTGCATATTCCCTGGTTGTTTCGTAGTCTAGTGTGGCAGCAGTTTCCAGTAAGAACTGGTCATTAAAGACGGGCCTCAACCGAAAGGGAACGTCATGGTCAGTGTAACAAGTCACTTTACCATTCAGATCAGCGTCTTTGTCTGTGACTCTAATTAGGGCTATTTTTGTGTTAAGAGGAGCATTCTCGGACAGCAGAACAGTCCCATTAACTAGGTTCATTATGTAGCGGGTGTCTATGGAGGGAACATTGTCGTTAACGTCCGTCACGTTAACGATCACTGTGGCTCTGGAGGGGGTGGAGCTCCCATCACTGGCCAGCACAATCAGCTTGTGGACTGGGGTCATCTCTCGGTCCAACGGCTGTTTGACGGTGATGAGTCCCGTGGAGCTGTCGATGGCAAAGTGACGTTTGGTGGAGGCGGCGATCTGGTTGCTAAAGGCGAAGTGGATCTGTGCATTGGAGCCCAGGTCGGCATCTGTGGCATGGAGTTGGGTCACCGACGTCCCCATTGGCGCATTCTCCGGGACGGTCACCTCCACCTCGCTGTCCTTGAAGACGGGGCGATTATCGTTGACATCGGAGATGGTCACCTGGAGGATTGCTGTGCTGGATTTGGGTGGAGTGCCTCCGTCCTCCACCTTGATCTTCATGACAAAGGTGTCCTTCTGCTCCCGGTCCAGGCTTTGCTGGACAATGAGCTGGGGCCACTTGTCGCCCTCCGGGGTCTCAATGATGTCAAGGCCAAACTCACTGACACTCTGTAACAACAGATAATGAGGGGAAATAATTAGTGGGTTTCATTCCATGTTCGAGAACTACATGCTCATTACAACCTCCAACATGTTAATGCTATAATTGGCTATTTATCTGCATGGGACCACATTCAAAGGACCTGAATCATTTGCTTCACCGGCTATATAACTAGTACACTTCAACCATGCTAACACAGCAGTTTTGAATATTTTCAGTGAAAAAATACACTCTGGTTTGTTTTAGCTTAAACAGATGTTTGCTCAAAGTGCAGAAAAAAGCTTGGGGTGAAAGTTCTTTAAAATCTCATTAGAACGCCAAAAAGGTCCCTAATATATTTACTTTGAGAAAAAAACTGAGGGGATCATCCACTTATTAGAAAATACTTGAGCAAACTTTAGATGCTGAGAGCAAAGTAAACAATTTTAGGCCTCGCCATAGAGCTGATTGGCGCTTACATACAACCCGGCACTTGCTTGCTGCATATTCACAAATCATTTCCAGTCATTTCCAGTAATCCGGACCACTTAAGTACATAATCATCTCCTAAACAAACTTCTTCTTAACAAGGAAACAAATATTGATAAAAACGGTGTCCTTTGCTTACTAACATTGCTTGACATCTTGTTGGGAGGCATGCATACCTAGCCCTGCCACCCAGCTGTTCTTTTCCAGAGCTGGAATGAAAGTGTTTTAGCCTGCTAGCCTCCTCAGTTCCTTTTCCCTGACTTAAGTCAAATGAGATTCTATTCTACCTTTCTATCTTGTGTCGACTTTGGAATAGAGGGGACTGCTTACACGATTTCAAGTTCATATGTGAAAGAGACAGTTGAAAAGAGAGCCGTAAAGATAAGCTCCAATTTTAAATGCACTGACTGTGAGACCACCATAGATTAAAGAGAGAGCGAGACTGCACATTTAAAAAGCCTTTCACCCAAGGAGGGCTAAATCTAGGGAAGTGTAAAGCCTGAGGAAAATGAAAACAAATGCACATGTAATCCCCATGAGAAACTGGCACTGACTGTTCAAAGTAATTGCCCCCCTCAAATACACACCAAAAAAAATGAAATAAAAATATTGCTTCATGTTTATAATTTCAAATTGACTATGGGGTATAGATGGGACTTGGCATATTTTTCCGCATTCTTTGATTTAGAAGGAAGATAACAAGAGGGAAAAAGTGAGAGTGAAGGAGATATATAGAGAGGTGAGAAGTGGAAATGAGAGAAAGCGAGAGACAGAGAGAAAGAGATAGAACAAGACACAGAGAGAGAGAGAGAAATAAAGAGAGAGAGAGAGAGAGAGAGAGAGAGAGAGAGAGAGAGAGAGAGAGAGAGAGAGAGAGAGAGAGAGAGAAGGGACTACGAAAAGAGATCAGACCCATGAATGAGACACATGCACATTACAAAACAAAGAAGCTCTTTGAAGCTCTTTGAGTCAGAAGCAGTTTCATGCTGAAACAAGAAAAAGCATCCTCCTTAAAGAGATAAGCTTCATGCTGCACATAATGTTGTAAGAGATTATTCTGTCTAGGCACAGCTATCAAATGAGATTACGATACATACATTTTCACTGTGAAAGGAATATTTGGACCAAATGTGTACCCTAGACTACCCAGTACGTTTTCAAATCAGTATCACTCTTGTATGCATATGGAAACCAATATGGCATAGGGAAGCATGTATAGGAACAGCATGTAAATTATTTTGCACTGTCTGAAATTGCTTGCTATGTATGTTGTCACCAGGCTGATGCATTACAGTGAGTGACAGGACTACTTTATAGAACTGGCACTGCCTGAGTGATCATGTGATGGTTAGTTTATGATCAGTCTTGCAAAAAAATAAGATGATACTGTAAGTGTTTGGATAAAGTAGTCTACATTACTGAATGGACAGACAATATCTGAAGAGCTGACTTGTAAGAGTTTGTGGTATTAAATCACTCAAATGGACTTCATGACAAAAAACGTAAATAACTAGAGGGATACAATTTCTGCGGAAATTGTGAGGGTGTGATTGTGTCGGTTGCAGATGGGTTAGTTATTTCTGTATATTTTCTATAAAATGCATACTTATTATTTATGAATATTGCATCATTTAAAAGTATACATCTGTTGCTGCTCATTTACATACCTAGCTATATGTTTGCATCAACATTGTGTAGGCTATGTAGTGCATACTTTGACAGAGTTTTGAGGGTGGGAAAATAGGTAGGCTAGAGCTACCACAGCCTAGTTTCGCATTTCAACCACGTTTCCTGCGATAACAGAACAGATGTTGAGGTTAGTAGTTTAATAGTTTCGCCAATTGAAAAACTAACCTGGAACTTATGATTTAGGTAAGGGGAACGTGTAATGTCGCCGTTTGGGTGACCTAACGCTAGTATAAACCGCAGTGGAATTTATTTTCTTCAGTGTCTCGCGTAGGCTACAGCGTTGCTGTGAGCTACACTGGTATAAAACTACAGGTAATGATAATTTCACCAACAAATCGTTTACTTTTAATCTAATGTCATGATAACTCCTAAAACAAAAATGCATTTGTGAGGAATGTTTAACAATTGAAAACAGATCACAGACCGCTGTCCTATCAGGAAAAAGGGGCTAATGATGCTAACGCCCAGTGAAATATAACTGTAGACTACTGTTTCCAAAAAAATATAAATAAATTGTGTTTTTTATGACAATGTTAAATGAGTAAATCACCCTGGCCTCTGTGGCGTTTCTGCAGCTGTAAAGCTAGTTAGCCTAGCCATCTCCCAAAAGTTAACGAGCTGCTATTAATCGAATGTTCCACTACAGATAGTCCCGCGTGTGTTCGTGACGTTAGTGACTGTGGCTAGCAAGTTAGCCACCGTTAGCTTCACTCTTCGCCACAAAAAAGAATCATTTCAGCCTAAACCGTGCAACGGAACGTAAAGTCGAATACAAGCAACGCAATTGCAATCTTGCCAAAGCAAAGCACACCCAATTACTATATTATAGTTTCAAAAATTTGATTTTGTAAAACAAACCAGAGCAGTTTAAAATAAAAACCATCCCAACTGAAAAAAAAAGTAGACTAACTTGCTTCATTATAGTGTGAGATAGTGGATGTTGTAGTTTCGTGATAGACTGCACACAACCTGAATCAGGTTCAACCATCAGGTTGAATAGGAATGACATTGGATAAGGGCCATTCCATCGCTCAACGATTTTCAACCGAGCAACACTTGCAGCACTAAGCATTATGACTTTGTCAATAACACATTTCATTACCAAAGAAGTGTATCTCGGGCTTCTAAATTTGAACAAAAGCAAATAAATACCTACTGATATATAGCAGGCATTTATGTTGTGATGTTAAGTCCAGCCTAAGAAGTGGCGAAATAAGAATATTAATCACTAGCCCCGAGGTCAGGTGATGATGATTCACTCAAAACGAGAGCAGATTAAAAGATGGCTGAATCTTTGACCTCTGTCTTAGCAGCCTTTCTGAACCCTAAATATAAACTTCATAATTTAAAATTCAAGGAGTTGTGTGCTAATACCTATCAGTATGGATGAGATGTCTGTGTATAAGAAATATCTCATCAAAGAAGTGAAATCTCGGGAGAATCTAAGGAGGAGGGATTCTTAAAGGCCAGAGTTGAGTGATAGCAAGGAGGATGACTCAAAAACCTTTCAGCAGACACTTTCAATGCTAAATTATCAGCGGATGCATCTTATGAAGTTGATGACCTTATTTAAAACTCAGAGGGGACTGTGATTCAGCGGTGAATATATCTGGCCCCCTCATAGTCATGCTGATGATGGTGGATGTCCCTGCAAACTGGTGTGGCTATTTATCATGGGCTATTACATCATTTTGCAACGTAGATGGAACTCTGCTCATTCTCTCTCTCTCCCTCTGTGTCACTACTGGACATGATCGGATGCATATCGTTCTTTCTTCCTCTCTTCCTCTCTCCCTCTCTCCCCCTCTCTCTCACTACTGGACATGATCGGATGCATATCGTTCTCTCTCCCTTTCTCCCTCTCTCTCTCACTACTGGACATGATCGGATGCATCGTTTGAACAAAAGGAGCACAGGATTGTTTGTCTCCTCTTGATAAACCTTGGAGGAAGATGATGTGTCAGAATCAGACACAAATGAAATGGTTGACAGGAAAGCTTGGTGTCTAACAGTCCCTTTTTTCTCCACAAGCAGCCCACAATCCAGAAAAGTAATCAAATTCAACATACCAGTTTCAGTCAGTTGAAGGGTGAGTGCATTCAATCATTGTGGGAAGTTAAATATGAACAAGATACTTCAACTTTGGCTTCAAAACTATTAACAAGGACCGCCATAGTACATCCATTCTGAAGTCCCTTTGTACATGTTTGCAACTGACAACTAGCTGTAAATAACCTGGCCCTCAGATAAACAACAGAGGTATAGTACAGAGTAAACTCTTCCTAAATGGATTTGTCGTTTAAATTCACCCCAACCAAAATAAAAATGTCCTGCTTTATCTGAGAGTCATAGGCTGTACCCAACAGCCGGGTATCGATCTACACAAGGTGATTCTGAAAAACACCCACCCAGACCCCTTTTCTAGATACTAAAATAGCTTACAATGGGAAGGGATTTAGTTTCATCATGCCGTGTAGCGAAAACTCATAAAAGGTTGTAGCAGAGGAAATATAACAATTGGGAAGGCAGCTAGAACCTCCAAACAACAAAATGTCAATAGCCCTATTCCTAGTGCGTGGCCAGATCTTCATGTAGTGTATAAGAGTGAACCTGTAAAGGGGTTCTCTTTAAGTGATAAAATATCTCCTAATGGAGGGCCCATCTTCAGCCATGCATGGTATTACTTTCCTCGACCTTGACCATTTCTTAGAATGCCCCTGCTGCAGTTCAGATGACGTAACAGTGTTCATGCTAATGGAAAAATCTCACTCGATCTGCAATTAGAAACCATTATGTGTCCTACAGACACATTACATTGGTCGGTATTATCTATGTTCCCTCCTGATGAAAAGAAAACATAGAAGTAAAGATTATAAAAAGGTAGGACTGTCATCTGCTCTTCATGATGACAGCTAGCTACATGCAGAGTCGGCTTCTGTTGCAGGGAGCTGACCCACTGTGACACACAATGGTAGAAATTTCAGCATCATGTCCGGCACAAAACAGGAACACTGGGCAAAGTATTATTCCGTTGGAGCGTCAGACAAATCTCAGAGGACCATACAAACATAGTCCAAGGGGTGGATTAACGGCCAGTAGCTATTCTAGGAATGCTTGCACAAGCTTTTCACTAAACTGGTTGCCTTTATTCTTCACTTCTGAAGACAGTAGGAACCAGAGGTTCAACATATCCATCCATGTGTACTCTACCACCCCAAGCACTAGTCATCTTTGGAACCTCCATAAATAGAGAAGGCTAGAGATATTACATATTCTAATACTAGAAAATATACTGCTGCAATGCCTTCCAATGGTTGTGAAGACCCTGTTACAGGTCTGTATGAGTTTTAAGTAAAGCAAAGATGAGAGAGAACACTAGCGTGAAACAATGAGTACAGACCATCACCGTAATGTGCAGAACATTTGGTTGGTCATTTTCCAGGCATGAACAATTCATAGCGTTACATTGGGGAGGTCTTGGCAGAGAGAAAGGCTCTTTAAAAATGCAAAATGATAATCAAGGCAGACATGGGCAGCAAGGACTCTGGTAATTTGCAATGCCGTGCAAACGTAATCTGATAGACTGTGATAGACTTGTCATTCTCATCTCACACTGGGAACAAAAATCTAATCAAAAATCAAGCCAGAGATGCAATCTTTTCAGAAACTTGCAAAGTAAATGCATACTTACAGTTACGCTACTGTGGCCCCCTCACCCTACTTTGTGTTTTAAGAGGTACCTCTCGTGCATCTTGTTTAACCTCTCCTCATTAAAATTACAATTCATCTGCATTTTTTTATCTACCGTAAAAGTGTTGTCTAGACTAAATGGAGAATGCATGACATCATCCTACTTTCTGGGGTTTACTCTAACTTCATTAGGCAACAGAGAATATTGCACTGTGCTTTAATAGAGCATCAATTAGATGATGAAGTAAAGTTTGCCTGGTTCTGCATGATGCACTTATTAACATAATGAAGTGCATTCCTTTCCATTGCCTCTAATCAAAATTGTGCACAACATTCAATCTGTTTCAGGAAATTGGACATAAATATGTACTGTGAAGGCAATTTATTTCATAATCAAAATTACAACTATCTATTGACTGTAAAATAGTCAATGTTGCTGTGTCCAACTACAAAGTAGTTGCCATGGTCCATAGCTCACACTATAGGTCAAATGAAGTATCCATGATCAAAATCAGCTCCACATGAGAAAGGTTATTGCTTTTATGGGTCATAAAATAATCCATGTTTAAACATTATCCTCATTTCAGTCATCAAGTGTTAAGCAGCAAGCAAACAGAGGCTAAAAGCTTAATCTTTACTGAAAGTATCTGGTCAACTGATGTTTGTTGTTGTGATGGTGGCAAGGTTATAATTAGTTGATCACCATTTGCAGTAGAATAAAAACATGTTTTCTAATTGGATACAATGCTTGTTGCTGATTTGGTTGACCTGTAAAATGAATGTCTGAACTTAAGCATAACCCCTCCAACAGGCCGCGAGTAGTTAGTTAGTTCTGTGGGGTTAATAAAAATGGAACCTCACCTTGACCAGTTCGTAGTGCTGAATCCCATTTATGCCCACATCGGGATCAAAGGCTGATGGCACTGGGTAGCGGGTGTTTATGGCTGTGTTCTCTGGGATGGATATATTTATGACCGTGGATTGGAACAGTGGTGCGTTGTCATTGATGTCCTCAATGAGGAACCGGATTTTGACCAGTTGGAAGATCTCATCAGGCAGGATGGCCACCTCGATCTCATAGTAGCAGCGTTTCTCGTTGAATACTCCAGCGCAGAGCTTTTCACGGTCGATGCGATGGGAGGTGGTGAAGATCTCGCCGGTATTGGCCTCCACCCTCACCAAAGGCACGTCACCCGTCTTGTAGACCGGTTTGAACTGCAGTGGTGAGGATAGCTTGATGTCCGGGTCGAGGGCCAGGTCCAGGTCCCGGCGGAGGTTACCAATGCGGACATTTTCTGGCTGCTCCTCTCTCACTGTGTATTCCTTTTCCTGGGCCCAGGACGGCAAGACCAGGCAGGTGAGCAAGACCACCAGCACATGTGCCCAACTTGCCAAGTCCATAATCAAAGTGGGTGGGAAGCTTGTCTTCTAAACTGCAATTCTGTCATAAGACCACATTGGAGGAAAAGGGAGAACATTTTTAGAGAGAGTAAGAAAGAGCCAGAGAGAGACATGTCACCTCAGAAATTACATGAAATTCATAGGTTCTTCTGTAATTAGTATTATTTTCCCTAATGGAGTGTTTTGAACTTGACCTTTTCTTCCTAACTAGCTCTAAGCTTGCATCCTTCCAATGTCTTTGAGAGCAAATTAACAGCAGTTTTACACAATTAACCTTTGATGACATCCCATCGAACATGCAGATGTGAAAAGGTTAGTAGTTCACGTATTCCATCAATCGTTCTGCTGCGGTAATCAACCATTTCATATTTTCATTGCCTACTAGAAGGACAAAGGAGTTCACATCTGCAGTTGTCAGGGGACAACGTTACTACAACGTTTAATGAATATTTGAAAAGCATGGTATGCTGTATTGTACTGTTGAAGAAAGTCATACACATTTTGTATTTTCCCCTCATCCAACACTCTAGTACTGTCTTATTGTTAGCTGTCTGATCTTTCATGTGACATACCGTTGTTCAATGAACACAAACACAGTGGAACACTTTTTATATCTCCAGTATGTCTGTTAGTGGAGTGTTCAGTCTTCAGAAACTACAACAAATGTCCAGGCCTCTAGTGTGACACCAATCACATTTACACTTCAGTATTGACTACATGTTAATAGCAACATAGACAGCCAGTAACCATAAATGGGTGTTTGTACCTTTAATGCTGAGCCTAATTTATCCAAGTCTAAATAAATAAATAACTCAGACGTGAAAAGTTTCATGAAAGCCATCACTGTAAACAAACAGATAATGAGATAAGTGCACTGTTCATCATTACTCTGCATGGGAAACTAAATTAATTGATCAATTGTGAGAGCCGCCATCTATCTTAATATCTAGAATACAATCATAACTTCATTATATATCGAATAATGTGTTTTCTTCATTTTCAATTTAAGTGACATAAAGAAACAGAACTCGATAGGACGCAATGTCTAAGTCTGGCATAGTAAATAAGAAGCCGATGGGATTCAGTGCCATATGACGTTATCCATAAATTAGTGCTTTGTTAAACAGATGCCAACTTTCTTGATGGTTTCTCAAACTAATGCTTCAAATGCTAAAACCTTGCTGAAGGGCAAGGTTCTTGATTGCCAAAATCTCAAGTAGGTCACGGCAAGATGGTTGGTGGAGACACTGAGGACATTCTATGCAACTATGCCAAGTAAATAAAACAATGGAGTTACCATTTGTAGTTCCATGTTTTACCATGGAAAGGTCCTATAGGATACATGTGTGCAATTGTTCTGGAAGATCAAAGAAGAGTAGGAGAATCATATAATTGTGAGCACTAAGATCTGCAAGACCACAAAACCACAAAAAATGTCAGCGTAGTGTCAATATATTACAACCACATAAGGACTATAGTTGGATTGTGTCCACTTAGATAATACTGGCACTCTCAAAATAATGTTCATAGATTGGTACTGTGCCTGTCAAACTAAATGTAATTAAGTCAAATAAAGTATAAAACATTAGGCTACCCCCAAAGTCATTTTGTATAAATGGTTATGAGTCTGGTTAGAGGGTCAGGGTTAGGCATATTGCTGTCCAGTATAGCAGTTTTACAGTGTGCTCTTAATAATACTGACCCTGCTGTTTAATGATGTAAAATATTACTGCTAACTGTTGGCATGTCGAGGGGCATTTGAATTGAGCTTCTTCCATCCAGTCAATAACGGATCTGGATCATTTTCTTGCTCATAGGCCACCATGTTTCCGGCCCACTTTATTTAAACCACATGTGCCTGTCGCTATGGTGTCGGACCACTCTGAGTCATTTAAGTTTCTTCCGAACACCTTGGTTTGTATTAATAAAGAATTCCACACCATGGCATCAAACTTCAATTTCCTCTTAACTGCAGAGCAGTGTGACACCCATTACACAAATAGTCCACCATGCTAATGATCAATTCTGTACATAGCTTGCATATAGTTGCTAATAAAAGCAGATTGTTCAGTACGTTCTGTGCGTGTTCCTCACTTTATGGAATTTTTACTCTCACTGGGAAAGAGAACAATATACCAAATCATCATAATCAAAACTGCAGGGCACCTATACACTGACATGGCTATGATGGTTATCTCTATATTAGCATCTCTGAAGGGAGCGTGATGATTAAATAGGGAGATTTAATTAAATTTGTTTTGGACCCAGCATTCACCCCCTCTATAAACGGACACGTCTTCTCTCATTCGCACGTTCTCATGACATCACAGACGCCTCATTAAAGTCTGCTGTGCATCAAACATGGCTGACAGTGTTTTCCTGACGTAGATCAATGCGTTGGCATACTCTACAGTCGGGCAGACAGTGGTGTGTTGTTGCTTTAAGAATACAGGTAATACATAGACACAAGTAAGCATGACAGTTTCACTTTGAAATTTGTTTCATTCGTAGAGAGTTTGAGCAATTACTATTCACTCTGACAAGTGTAGGTAGTCCAATGCTGAACCCAACCATGCATGATGAAGAGAATATATTTTCTAAAGGGTGTGCTACAGTGTTGAATAAAAGATCAAAGGATGATCTCGATTTCTTTTGCATGTAACAATATGTTACGGTAGATGATGTGATGAGTCCAGAACTCCTACATATGAGAATTGGTGAGATTTCAATCTTTCAAGCATTTTTAAGGACAGATCTTATAATTATTTTAGACCCAATGAGTGATCTTCTGCCATTGCCAGCCATCACAAAGTCATATGGTCTAGTGATCAAACTGACTGAATGGACAAACATAAATGTCATGTATTTTGCAGGCTGTGACCGTTGGGGTATTACAAATTCCATAGGGAAGTCCACATGTCATCCCTCAAAATATTCAGGGCAGATCCCTTGTTACAGTGCTTCCTTAGCCATTCTATGCTTGGGCAGTGTATACCCTAGGGACCACCCCCTTTTGAATTATATTTTGTAGGAATCTGCATGCCTTTGTGCTTTTAAACTTTAACAGTTCTAGAAAGCTCACAACTTTTTCCAACGAAGGTTGGAAAGGAAAACAAGTGTGGAGTAGAGCAAAAGGTAAAGTGTCTGTCAGAGAGTCTCCCTTGCTTACATTTCACTAGGCTCTAGAAATGCTATTTTGAGCCCCAGACAGCAAGATTCATTCGGTAGGCAACTCTACCTTCTCTCTTAGGAGACAAGAGTGAAGGAGCAGACAGATCCTGGATCTCTTTACATGACAATATGATGGACAGGCCACCCTGGTGTTATTACCAGCCAGCCTCTGAGTGTATGTTTGTGTGTGTGTGTGTGTGTGTGGTGGACCTTTGCCTCCCTAAAGACTGTCTGATCGCTGAAGCTTCAACAGTAGTATGACGGAGAACAGATGAAATGGCACCAAAGTTATTTTAAAAAAAAACATGATTTGGGGGTTTATAGATATACTGTATATTTTCACAACATCAAGCTCTTCATAACCCAACAACAGCATCTTGATAAACTCAGTGCCTATGCCTCTTGCCTTTCTATAGATCTCCAACCATCAGAGAAATTGTGATTCTGCCAATTGTTATCCAGTATATTTCGGACTTGGCAAAGGAGATAAATCATTGCCTTAGTCTGACTCTAAGAATGATTGTGGTCAACAAAGGTGATGGATTCAGGTGAGGTTAACTGAGCTGATACAGATCAGGATACAGGCAGTAGGTCATTACCTTCTCATAGGAAAGATTTTTCGCGTCACGTATTACTTTTATCAACTAACTCACTAAGGGCTAATATCAACCAGAACTGATGTATCACCATGTCATCACGTGCCTAGTTGTTGTCCTAAAATAGAGATGGGATCTGACTGATATTGAGTTATGCTGCACGGGAAAGACATGCAAATAGGTGTGAAGTCATTTACTGTGTAGCGCTGAGCTTCTCTGTGCACATTGGGAGACCATGGGACCTATAGGGGGCAGTCAAGGTGTACAAACGTAAGTTCGAAACACAAATTTTGCATCTAGCGAGTTAGCTGCCTCTAAGAGAGCTTAATATGGACCGCAAACCTCATATTTGGACATTCCATTTTTGGGGGAGTTTGAATTTCATGCCATTCATTCTATCCCGTGCATGAACTATTATAAATAAATAAATAGTATTATATATTCTTCTTTACGATACCCATGTGAATACTATTGGGATAGCTGGGGTTCTGAAAGTAACTGTATTTATAAGAGATAAAGTGTATTTAACGGGACTCATATATATAAAAACTAGATCTGAAATATTGTTAACAGTAAACATTTAACCAAGTAGCCTGACACAGAACGCAAAATGATGTAGTTTTCAAATGAATAACCAAACTAAATAACGACTACATAGTGTTATTTTACAAAAGAAAATGAGAATAATATCCCATTTTGCAAAACAACAATTCAAATACTAAGCTGTTCTGACCAAACTATGTACTGGTATAAAACATATTAAATAAAATATAATCAATCAACCTAAAAAAAATAAACTCCTCATGCATTGTTTAACATGATCACCCTAAAAGTGCTGTGTCAGATGTTTTTGTCAAACTGTTGCTACTTTTCGGACTACATAGAAACCCATAGTCACAAAGAAACGCCCCATGTCATACAAAATAAACAAGGAATACAGGCAGGTGGATTTGGTCTGCATGATTATATATGACTGGCCATAATTATGGTTAATGGATACATCTAATAAATAAGTTTGTTCCAAGAAATGTTTCTACTTGAAGGTGTAGCCTCTTCAATCACGGGTAGTGTTCATACACACAATTCACAAAACCAAAAGTTTGGGTAATGTCTTGCAGTTGACTAGTTATTTGTTAGTTTTACAGGTATACATTTAGGCTACTATGGCAAATATTTTGCATTGCTGGGTAACATTCTTCTTCTTTACCTCAACAATTTCAGTGTGTCACTCACCAATTAAACTGACCATCCATGTGATTAGCCTTTTCATTTGCGCAATGGATTAAATCAAGAGATAGTATACCACACTACCACGCCAAGATGTTGGCCACAATCAAAACGTTTTAAGATTGTAATGTTTCAGAAACTTTAAGACTTTAAAACCTGACCTCATTGATTACAAAAACAATGCACTTTGGGGCACTGAAATAAGGTCAAATTTCCAATGAAGAATGGACTTTTGCTGGGCATCGTGTGCTTTATGAGCACGAATTTACCCTACAGCACCGACCATCTGGTTAGACTTCCATCATAGTACTTTTATTGCAACTATCCACTCATATTGTGCCGCTATGTTTTCAATAGACTACGAGATGCGTAAAGAGAGAATGTATTTCCATTTTGGGTGGCAATAGCAAAACAGTCATAAAATTATCATGATGGACTCATTCCAAAACGTGGCTGGGAACGCGCATAGCAGGGATGAATATACTAATAGTAAATGTGCTTTGTTATTGCGCCTCAACTACAAATTATATGAAGTCAAAACGGAATAGCGGCACAATCGAGCCGTGTCCTCTGAAGTGCGCACCATCACCGTGCGCTCTGAGATAAGCAAATTAATGGCTATTATGCTGTTGGAATCCACCTGCCGAAAAGTATAGCTGCATGCCAATGTGAAATAAGCGATGTATTTTAAATAAAGAACAAGCAATGCATACACCGTCCGGCAACACATCAAGACTGCAACACAAGCATCACAGACTTGTAAAATAGACTATTGCGCCTGTTTGAAATGAAGCACATATTATGCTATTATTATTATTATTATAAAGCAGTGAATGTTTGTGTCACTGCTTCGTTGTGACTGATCAAGGGTCGGCTGGCCTTCAAGAAACAAAAATGTGGTTATTGCTTTGTAGAATGGATTAATGTGATTTAACCAACGTCCATAAGTTCTCTAGATTCGGTTTGATAGCACCCTGAAAGACGTGGGAGAAGTGCGGAGAATCAATCAGTTCAGGTCCAAAGTCGGTAATTGTTCACCAACCGAAGGCTATAGCTTATAGGCGATATCATTCAATTATATACCATTCAACATATAGGTTTAAACCAACGCACACTACCAATGAGTCCAATCTTCATGATGCATATAGGCTAGTTAACATGAGGTGAATAACCAACTGATATAGCCTACAGTAAATAAATGTCCTATGTCTATTTAAAGTTGAGATTTTAACACATAATGCTTACCTTCTATCCCTAGAAACAAAATATGAAAATCAATAGCAATTCCCGTCACGTAGCGACATCACTGCTTTAAAAGAAGTGCCATGAATTAGACTGAAGTGGGTAAAAGGGGACGGAAAAGATCCTCTTCGGAAGCAAGTAAAATGTAAATTAAAAAAGGTATCCACTACAGAAAATTATCCATGTTCTAAAAAATGGCTGATCCAAGTTCGTTTATTACAAAAAAAATATTGATACCGATTAACTTTGTTAGAAAGAAACGATGTTATTCCTTCTGAGATATCTTGGGTTAACTCTGGTTGAATCCCACTGAAGGAGAAACGCAGTTGGTCCAAGTCCCTTGATTTACATGAAGTAGCCTATCCTACGCGTGCTTTCAAGATCGTCCTACCTCATACTTCAAAATGAAAAGTGCTCTGAAAAAACATCATAATTGCATCTGTGAGTTGAAGCTGTATAACGTGCGCCTAAACTTCGTTCCAAGGGCGCAAAATAACAATTTAAGTTGACTACAAACTTAACCCTTGAGCCTATATGATTTTACTACTTGTTTGGTTGAGTTTTCAGGTTAGGCTAGTATAACCCAAAATACATTAACGTGGGATACCACTATTATTTCGTCCCCCAACGGAGTTAAATGAAAGTGTGCCTCAATGCCGCATCACTAACAGGAGCCCAGTTTGGCGTTTCGCTGTAGCGGTGTGCTAAGCTGTCGATGTCTCAGTAGTATAGTATGAACTCAGTCCCTTAGTACTGCTCACCCCTCTCTCTCTGCCTCCGATTGACATCATCTCGGGAGGAGGAGCCAGCAATACATTTCAGCGCCCCTATCCTCTTAAAGCTGCACTGCTTTGAGGAGATCCCTGCAATGAGATTTAGCCGGATGAGCAATACAGACTGCTGTTTGCTCCAATCCAGGTCCAACAACCGCCTGAGAAAAAGAGGGGGCACTGTTCACTTTTCTAATAAACGTTCATGTTCTGTTGGTCAGTCATAATCATCATTTTCATAGTACTTTTAAGTGATAACTGGTTAATTTTATTTCAGACAATCAGCTGCAATTAATTTGAGTCTATAACATCATCCATAGAGTGAATGGGGCTATGTCCCACCTGTGTTTGGTTAGTGTCAAGCAATTTTACCATGCTACATTCTCTTATAATGTAAAAGCCAAAACCAAATGACTAACCTGAATGTGAACATCAACTGAAAACCTAGGAGTGATAAATGTGTGATATTCCGTGCTGTTACAGCTGTTAAAAATAACTGGTCAGACATGTGAGTCATATCATTGCAATTACAACATTGCAATTGAAGCATTATCACATCCCTACAGCTATTTGAAACGTAATATGCACAATTACAACAGTATTACAAAAACATCTAGTATTCTTTGTATCCAGGCTCGGCTCCAAAATGAATCAGATGGGGGGGGGGCATTTGGTTTCCACAAGGGGGCATTTTGTATATAGCTGCTATGGAAACGTATCACTAAAATAATGGGGGGGGGGCATTCCGATTGGGGGGGCTATGCCATCTTTGAGCAGACCCAGCTTGTATGTTAAGTGGTTTTCTTGAGTAGGCCATTGGAGTTCAGCCTGCCATTGATTATCCCTAGTGTTGTGCACAGACATTCAATCACAGTTCCCCAATCCCATTCACTGATACATATGAATAGACTGTTAGACCACCATACCAGTACTTCATGTCTTCAATTAGGGCACACGGATGGAGGTCAAAGAGGTTGTGTGGCATAACAGGCCACCTTTGTCAGTTTGACTCACCCCAACTCACTGCCCCATGTAACATATCCCTTTGTTATTTAACAGGTTCGCCCTCCAGCAAGGTTTCCTAGCCAGTGGCCACTCCACCTGTGGTCCGTCTCTTCCCCATCCATCCAGCACTATTGGACGTCACACTTCTCATCCCCTAAGACAGAGGGGGCAGTGGGTCAGATGATCGCCACTGTTCAGTACAAATAGTGTTTCACAGTCTCACTGCGACAGGAGGCAGACACCCCCTGAAGCATTAACACATTCACATCCCCGCCCACCTGTGCACACAAACACAAACACATCAAAGAAGAGAGAATTTCAAGTATCTCTTGGAATTATTGTCTGAGCTCACGCACGGACACATAAACAAACTGGACTTAACTGTACACACATACACACAAACACACAATGAAAGAGAAGTCATACCAGTAATGTGACAGAGCTTGATACTGAGCATGAGGTTGCATTCTGGAACAGTTTTGGGGAATATTGATTTTACGAATACAAAACATTCAGAGCAGCTTTCTCTCTACGAAAGAGCTGTCCGTTACAGAGCTGAAGGGGGTTGATCTATGTTTTCTTAATTATATTCTTTGTCATTGAAGGATTCCTTGAAGGCGTGTTTAAAAAATGCTAATCGTAAAGCCTCACAGCTATGTATAAAGGCAAACAATTTGTCATGCATTATGCAGAGGGCAGAGGCCTATTTGCTACTCTCAAATGAACTTTCAGAGACAATTTATTCTTTTCTGTTAAATTGTGGAAATTGCCTATAAAGCAGAGACTGCATATAGTTCTCAGTACTTGAAGGTGTTTCATCAAATCACATATTCCTATGCTTCAACACAGTTTCAACAAAGTTTCCTTTATGTATATAACACCTATATATGTATACACCTATATATAGCTGCACTTAAAAGTTGAGACAGAGTCAATAGCATGTGTTCCAATGTGTGTCTGCCACAGGCCACTTCTGTTCGACTCATGATTGATTATCCATGGCTTAGAGAAACCTTACTGTTGCAGCAAAATACAGCAGATGAAACCTGAAGATAAGCTGATGTTTCACTTTCTCTTATCTTGTTTTAGTCCATGTGTAAAAAAAGTATGTTTTTGTTAACAATTACAGGTTGAAAGACCGAAATCCAATTCACACCTCTCAAAGTCAACCGTTAGACAACCTTTGTCACATACTGTAATAAGTGCATACTGTACTGCAGTAGCCTAGTTGCTGATTTCCAAGATATTTTAAATCAAAATGGGAACAGATAGACTCGGCATGAGAGATGCAACATTGGCAGGCAGGCTTTTGTTTTCTCCCTAGATATGATCAAATGAGTTTTTCTCAACGGTGACTTTAATCTGCATGCGGTAGGCCTCCCCCACTGAAACCATGACTTGTTACATAAACCTGGAGGATAAATAATTGGGAGAAAATAGCAGACTCACTAATATACCTTATCAGTCTGGCACAGACGGCCATGAAGAGGGGGTGGGGGTAGGGGGTGGTCTAAATTGCAAGGTATGCCTCAGTGTATTAACATTCAGGTTACTTCTAAATGAGATTGATCATTTATCCACTATTTCAGATGGCAAGTCTGCAATGTTTTAGAAGGTTAACCTGAGAGGTGGGAAGTTGGTCTTCAATATGAATTTTAATCATTTCAATACTTTCAAAATATGTTAAATTGTAGGGCTTTTACATCTATGGTGTATGCAAAAATGATTTGAATTGGTTGAAGGTAGAATCTGTTGACATTCTGTTCCTTTTGTGCCCTTATGGGCTGGGTTCATGTCCATAGCAACATTCAAGATCCTTATATTATAACCAAAGAAATCAATTTTGTTCTCTTCTGTCTTTTTGGGATCTCAGGAGACAAACATTTGACAGAATAAGAAATGACAGAATAAGAACAATCCAGTATTTTCTTTTTCGTCAACAACAAAATGGGGAACACCAGGAAACACTAAGAGGGAGAACAGAAAGGAAGAATTACAATTTGTGACCTTTGCCATACAACCATACAACATGCATGCCTTCAGTTTCGTCCAGAACACCAGACAGGTACTGGAAACGGAAAGGCCTTCGGGCGTGACCATCCTCGGTTCAGAAGAGAAGTCCCTCATCAAAAATATCTTAATACAAAAAACACCAGTAGGCCATACGTCTTTCAGAAAGATTGATTGGTGAGAATAAAGCTTTATTCATTTCACAAATCATGACATATATACGCATACTGATCAGCATAATTTTCTAATTGATGGATAATATCATTCATAAATACATCTATTGTGGAACGTCTGGCTATGGTTGTGGAATTGAAAGCCATGGTTGTCACAAAAATAGTTTGAGTGTGGGTTAAGTTTGTGAATGTACTCTAAGCCATATTGATGTTTGATCAGTGTTGTATGTTTGATTTTCTACAGTCCTGAAAAAACATTGCCTGACCAGAGGTTTTAGACCTATGTGCATTGTCTAAACCACCTTAAGCCAAATGTTTGCTGATGCTGACTATTGTTTGTTTTACTGTCATGGAAGCCTGACAGCCCTGGTGTAAAGTACAATAAACTATAATTCACAGCACTGGTTTCATCTCACCGTATGAAATCTTAGAACCCTTTTGTAGCACTGAAGAGTTGTCATACCTCACAATATTCAACACATTTTGCCAGGATCAGATGAGTGTTTTTAGATACTGGCTCTGTCAAATGAACATGACATGGACCAACAGAAAACATGGTTTGCATTATTATTGGACCTTCTGCCACTTCAGTTTCTCTCGGCCAGTTCAACTGTTGCCATGACATTTCTGTGATAAACGATTGTGATGACATGTACACTGGTAAAACATTCAGTACCACATTGTGGTGTTAAAGTTAAGTTCAGTTCACATCAGTGTAATATGACTACTTCGTTTGGGCTATTTCATACTTACATACTTACATATTTGTACTTACATTCAGTACACATGGCAAGTATTTCTAAGTGCTCTGGTTTCAAATCCCCTCTAAATACGTACCACATGTGGAAAGATACTAAACGTCAAATTTTTACTTTCACAATTTGACAGTCAAAATTGTCAATGTGAGAAGCTTGTCAGATATTCCTGTATTGAAACCGTGCAACTCTCCTGGATAGAGGCTAATGAAGGCCCTCCTCTGAGTGGCATGTATTTATAAGAGACCAATTAGAGAATACCCAGGACTGTGAGCAGTGCCCATTATTGTCTCTATAGATATCCTCATCCTCACCTGACATCGCACAGAAAAAAACAAATGGGCTTATGAGCCACGATACATGTTATAAGTATCCATCAATTGATTAAAATGTACATTGAGACATGGAATAAGACAGCTAATACCATGAATCTGGAATTACAATGATGCTTGTCTCTTCACAAGCGATGTGTGTTTGTACCTTTGACAGAAGCTCTACCGTTAATTGTTTTCACCAACTAACTAGAACATCATTCTAGTTATAAGTGCAGTTGTTTACATCAAAGTCAGATATTTTGATTGTACTTGTTCCCATGCACTATGACAGTAGTGTGCATTATGAGTTGATAGAATTGTTTTGGTATTGTTTTCAAATATTTCTAAAATAATATTTAGCTTGATGTACAGTATATTAGTAGAGTTGTGGTAGTGAATTGACAGTTTGTTGTCATTATGTTGGTGTCCCTTTTTCACGAACAAGAGACAAGTGTTTGTTCTGTGCATTGCATTTGAATAAAACCGGTGTCAATGCTGTGCAGTTTGGCCCATTTTGTACATACTGTACAGTGCGTTGATCATCTGTTTTCTGCGACAGTGTAGTGCAAGATCAATTTGTTATGTGCATGCATTACACAGTTCTCACCTTTGTGATAGAAACATTGTTTTCCTGAGGAAAGCAGTCACCTTCTATATATATTTGTATATTACTGTTGTACGGTGCATAGTAAAAATTCCACATTCCAAAGAGAGAGTCACATTGATGGCATTCTGGTTTAAGTCATGCCATTCTGGCATAATCAAAATCTACAATTTTAAGGTACCTACAGTATTATGGAAATATTTCCTTGTTTCTAATTTGGGAAAGTTTGAATGTATTTTTCCCTCATGAGACTCGGTTAATTCAGACATAAAACACTTGTTTATTGCAGTGCCGCTAATCTGGATGGACTTGTCATCGTCTGGCTTTGCATGGGAAGGTCAAGGAATTGATTTCAAATACATTTTTATGAGCTGAAGATTTCAATCTTAATGACAAGCCTTTGTAAGGTCAGGGTCTGGACTGGCCCGGGTGGCAACAAAAGCAGGTGGAATGAATTGCGTGAAGTGACTATAGGGAGGTCCTCAATCAGCTAGTGTTGGCCCTGGTAGCTCACTCTGACTCTCTCTCACACACATATACACAAACACTCCACATACACACTCACACAGACACACATTTCTTTCAAGCAGTTTCTCTCTTTCAGTCTCTCTGTCTCTTTGCCTCTCTCTCTTCTTTCTCTCAAATATTATTGAACTGCAAGCTGACCATACCATTTTAACAGACACATGCCAAGACTAATGTATAAAAGTATCCCTCTTCTGATTTCAGGTTTGACAAAAAAAAAGAAAGAATAATGCCCAGATAATTACTAAGGAGTTATTTATTGGGCTCCATTATCCCTTCCCAGATGGCCTTATGCTTGATGTTCCTGTCACGTTGTGTTGCATGTGTCCTGTCTTGAAAGAGCTGTGTACACAACCATTGTTTGATTACCAAAATTGAAGGCAATGCTTGTAAACTGTGGTTGCCTGTGGCTAAAGACATGGAAATCCTGAGACAATGTGTTCAACAACCTTTTACGTCCCTAGGTCTTCTAGCGTTGTAGCCTCAATCTTAAAAAAAAAGACAACATAGCATCTGGAAGTCTCCGAGCAATGGCAGTTTGGCAGTATTGTGTCTTTGGTCTACCAATCCAAACATAACATGTCAGGGTTATGTTATACTCTTGGTTAGGATAACTGTTTTGATATGTCAAGGGGATAGGGTTGAAATACCTTCCTTCCACAACTTCAAAACTTCAACTTCTCTCCATGTAGTGTAATTACAGTAAGAGTCTTAGTCAAAGCGGCTGGTGTGAAATAGGCCTGAGGAGAACCTTCCTCACCTCGGTGTTGTGTGTTGTGTTGCACTGTGTGGTGACAGTTATTAAATAGTTGGAATTATGATATCAAAATATACTGACAACCAGACAATTTAGTAAACTAGCCACTGCACCTCGTGTTAAGCCATGGCTGGGGAGCAGTGTAAAGGAGAACCAGGAAATAAATGTGTTCATGTTCAGTTCCTGAAAGCTATGCAAATACATACTTTCGCAAAAACACTATATGCTTTACTCTACCTAAAATAAAAAAACTGGATGCAAATTCAAAGTCACATGAAGTGACTGATTCCAATTTGGGATGATCATGCACTCATGAAGGGTTCCCTGTCCAGCAAAACCATACAAAACAGTTCACTACCTGCGTTCTAGTGCTTTGCATGCAATGACATGGAAACAGGATGGGATACAGTTCCCATCCTGTCCCCCTGTCTAAGCCCCATCAGCAAGCATCAATGTACAATGAAGCAACACAGTCAAAGGGATTCACCTGTACTGACTCAATGTACAGTACCTTCAGGAACAATATGTCGGTTTGCTGTCAATAAAGTCCCTTCACTATACAGTACTCAGTGACTTACAGTAGATCTGTCTGTCAGTCAGTCAGTCAGTCAGTCATTCATATTAGCAATCTAAGTGGGATTCGATCATGTGGAGTCTCTACGAGGGAGGGGATTTGTCTCTGGCAGTATCCGTCCATCAGTGGCAGAATGTTGGGTATTGATTTAGTGTCTGGAAGCCCTACAGAGTACATTTGGGAGTGACAACCTTGAGACTCAGCTCCAGTCCTGATGTGACAGACATACCACAAAGATGCAGGAGAAGGTGCTCTTCACCACTACATTTTCCAGTGCACAAAATATATACCAAATGGTGTTTCTGCGTGATGCATTTCCATCTTAATTCACACAGAAAAATTCAGCAAACATTGTGATTAAAGAGGAGAGGTTTTTTTGGGATCCATGGGGGTTTCATTGGGCATGGTTGGTGCAGCCTACACACAGACCTAATGCTGCGTGTCTGGCTTCTTGGATGCTAGTCAGCCCTGGATGGTGTGTCCTCCTTTCGCATAAATACACGCACGCATAAACACACGCACGCACGCACACACACACACACACACACACACACACTGATCCCATAGGAAATATAGGAAAGGCATTTCTAGAGAGAGCTGTTTTTGTCATTTACTGTAACATAATAGCTTATGATTATAGTCAAATTTCATTGTTTCATTCTTAAAGAAAGCCACAACCAAGAACCCTGGCAGTACACATTGTCAAAAAGCATAATAACCTTGAAGGGCCTGTTGCTTCTCCAAATATCACACCCAATACAGTGATAAAGTACTGTGCTATCTTTCATCTGATAGTGAACATGGTGTAGTTGTTGACTAACTTTAGAATCTGTGGAAACTTTCTTGCCTGCAGCATTGGACGGACGAGTCAGAAATATTCTGACTCCTCTTGTGTTGCCTCAGAAACAGTTGGGCCTCTTGATCATCAAGCGGCTCTTCTTGGAAAGACAGCAATTTATTTCAATGCCACCCGCTATTATATATTAAATTTTTTGTATATCAAAGTGAAGAAGAAATGATTAAGAATAGCACAACGATACATGACAAACCATGTCTTGATTGTCTAAAGTTCTGAAAACATTTGATTGAAAAAACAACTTTGAATACCGATACACTATCCTTTAATGCTGGCTGATGAAACTTTCTTAGAGAAAAAAAGGTTTACTTCTTCTTCTTTTTCTGTTTATTAACAAGGACCTTAAGTCACACCCTCTAGTTTGTGAAGGCAATAATGGGAAGCGCACTCTGTTTTGTTGTTTTTGATTTAAATGGCTTCTGTTTGAAGTGTGTGTTTTTTGAAGGAGGATTCAGCTTGTAACCATGACTTTTTTTTGTAAGAGATTTACATAAAAAACTCTCAGTCTGGTAACTTTTGAACAGATTCTGGCTGAAGTAGACTTAGAATGTGAGACAAAATGAAAGCCTCCAGGGTGTAGGGGGTGAGAGGGGGGTAGCTGAGCCTTAGCCGGTTTGTGTATGAGAGCAGCAAATCCGACTTGGTTGGTAAACAGAGGCTTGGGGGACTTCTCTCCTTTTGCATACAGGCTGCTGGGGACTAGTCGGAACCCTCTGTGATTCTAATAGTGTAAGCTCATTGAAATCGCCGTATAAAATGCCAATAAGGCTGCCTGCCACAAGAAACACTCTTCTGTGGGCTGGAGCTGTAAGCTCCCTTCACAGTAAACTTTGTATTCTAACGCCATACTCTTTCTGCTGAAGAGTTCCGCAATTATGTCATTCTTTTCTTCAAGTATACTCTTTGTTTTAGGGGGTTGTGTCAAGAGATGTGGTGAGACCAGATTTAACCATGCACCTGGTCCAAGTGTTTTTTACTGATAAAGTTGCAACCCTTGATCCACTGCAGGTAAAGTCAAAATTGTGGAAACCATCAGGCTTATCGCTGTAGGCTCAGAATGCTGCAAAGGAAGCTCATGTGCTTTGTTGTCGATCTGCTTATTCACAGACCCCTGTATTGAAGTTCTGAGAAAACAAGCCCCTAGTGATCTGCTTTCTGTTCTTTCTTTTACAGGAAAACACCTGTAATTTGTCTTCATCAACCTGTATGGACACCCGGCCAACAGAAGCCAGAGCGAAAAGTATCAAATCAACAGCACATTTTTCAGAAAATGGCAGATCCAATTTTATAAACGTCCCTGAGGCTTCTCCCTAACCGTCAGTGTGCTGACCCCTCACTCATTCTACAGCGCTACACTAGGCCTAGGTGAAGCTTTTGAAGATTGTCCTGTCTGTCTTGTAGCCTAGTGTGATGTGCCTCAATGAGAGGGATCTCTAACGAGATGTCGCATTGACGTTTGAATGTACGATGGAATCCAAAGACATGCAAACCTCCTCACTAAATTGCCAACAATGAACATGAGACAGCAGAGATCGAGTCTACCTTCTGTTTCGACGGTAGGCGCAATGGTGGTGTCTCGTTCGCCACTCATTGTGATGTGATGAGCTATAAAGAAGAGGAGGAAAGTAATTACACACGGTTTTGAATTCGGAAACGTGTAAACTTCATGATGACACAGCATCCCTTCTTAAACCACAGAACATATGTTTTCAATCCCAGTTTTAATGATTTGCTGATGAGAGTAACCAGGTGTGCTAATGTCAGGCAAGTTACATTACAGTAAGTGTAGACGGGAGAAGCCCCAGGATACATATGTTCTGGATGAGAAGGCTTGACATATGACAATTGATTCCTCATTGATGATGTGTGAGGTTATAGTTGTTTTTCACATCATTAGTCACTCAAGAGGTTTAGATGAGGTGACATACTAAAAGTTTAACTGTTGGTAACCGGTGGCACCATTGTTTACACTGTCTTAATGACGATTAAAAATATATATACATTTTCCTCTGCCAGCGATACTACAACATACATCGATTGATGTTGGTGTGGCTTTAAATAATTTGCTTGTCATTACTGCCAACTACATTTTCTATTGATTTAATAAAATATTTGACTGCCTTCTGGTGAACGCCAATGATAAAGTCATGGAATATGGATTAAAATCACTAACTATTGCACCGTGTAGGGTTCAAAATACAAAACTGGTCAGGGATTGATTTGTTTGTGCTGTATTGCTGAGGGCATGGATTATTGCGATTATTTCTGTAACCACCTTCCATTCATGCCAATCAATGTATAGCTGTAAAAATGTGATATGAAGTAACTCCAAACTGAGTGGCAGTGTGGTTAATGCAAGAATATTTGATGCATTTTGCTAAAGTTCATACTAAAGTACATACTAAAGTTATCTTGTACATACTTGTACATACTTATATTGAGTTATCAAACTTGTGAAATGTGTGATACTGTACCCTATTCACTTTATATCCTAATCCATCCAGGTGTACATCACAAAGAGGACATTCACTCCAGAGTTTAACTCAGCAGCCAAATCTTTATATATGGAAAACAACCAATGAGCAACACTGTTGCCTGCGAGCGGGATGTGGGATGAGATAGGAGACAGATACAAGAAGTAGGGAGATGGAACGGAGAACGGAGTGTGAGAAGCATTGAAGCAAAGATGCAGCAAGGGAATCTGCCAAGGAATCAAAGTGTTGACAAGTTGAAGGGGGAGGATTCAAATGCACAAACACACAGTGTTTTTCTGTGACCCGTGGGCGGAAGAGCACAGCCCTAATCGAATTCCGCTTAGCTATTTTCAAACTCAGGCTGGCATGTAAAACACAGTTTTGCAGGTGTACCAGTCTCCCCTGAAAGAGGATAGTCAACCTTAGATTTTGAGCAGAAGGTGATTAGACTTGAGAAGCAGAGGCACAGAAAGTACCATCCAAAGGAACTGAGTTCCTTTCAGGTTCTGCAAAAAACATCTGAATCTTAAAAATGTGTAAACAAGAAATATTGTATACATTAATTTTAAACAAGAATTATATAAAAAATAACGATTCTCATGTTGTTTTCAGATTGGGCATTCCACCAAGTACTTAGAATAATTTATTGTAAATATATTGACATATGGAGTAAAAATAATTGTTACTTCTGGGTTTTGCATAAGTCATCATGACAACAATTTATGTGTATGTTTTCATGTTAAAACCAGCTACAATCAAATGAAATGGAACTCTTTAAAATGTAATTCATAATTGAATGCCTCTGTTGTTTGTTTTATTTAATGCAATGTAACACATTTTTCCACATCCAAATGTCATCTTCTTTGACTTCAAACCGGACATAGAGGGAATATGATTGTGATTGTGTTGATAGGTGATATGAAAATCAATTATATTTTGTGGATTACAATTAAAACGGGATAAAAGTAAGAGATAATGATTGCTTGAATAATAGTTATCTTTGCCAATTATCCCTGGCTTATCAGTGGTGATACGGCCAAAACACTGAGCAGAATAATGATTAGAAAGTAACATTTGGCTCTCCTTGCCTTGTCCTCCTCTAGCTTCAGTAAAAATTAAAACAAACTAGACATTATTCTCAAGGGACAAAAAACCCAGACTTCCTAAGTATGTTTTTTTTACCTCAACATACATAGACTATACCATACATAGACTATACCGATTGATAATGCACCAAAAAGACGAAGTTTGTTTTAGGAAAACTCAAAACTGAATAGAAGCATGAAATGTTGCTATTAGCTCTCCTAGTCACAGCCAAATACAAACGGGCAGAACCTCAGTTGAAAAAAGCTACCTTTAATATTGTTAACCATCATCCAACAGTTTACTCATACCCTGCACGTATCGTTGCTTTGTACTCTTGCCCCTATTCCTATTCTTGAAATAAAATCAGACCGAAAGCATAGAAAATGCCAAGGGATGCCAGTCCAAAGGTTTACCACCAAACAACATCTATCATGGGAGTGTACACCTGCTGGGGACCCAGATGTGCTCTGGCACTTTTTTACAGGGTGACTGGTAATGGAGTTCCCCAGGGCCTCATCCCCACAGCTGCGAGCACAACAACGACCGCCTCATCTACACATCTGAGCTTTCCTTCACTGGATTAGGTACAGTATAACATATTTCTACACTATGAATGGTACACTTGGACTTACAGTCTGAAATTCAGGGGTATAGGAACGCAATCTAACAAATGGAAAATGTTCTACCACCTTGACATCGCTCCAAGCATACCATATGTGTTTTGTTTCTTTTTTTAGTTTTTTAGTTTTCTCTTGGATGTTTGAAGATGTGACTGAAATGCGCCATTTGATGATTTATCTGGCAGTCTTGATCAAGCATCTGTTACATGTTTTGTTCAATAACCAGTTGAAATAGTCCTAAGGGGGATGTTTATCAAGGGCACATAAGTTGTAGTACCCTTTGGAACACCAAATTTATAACACAACATTTCCTTCATGGAGCATCACCAGATGGGTTCTTTAAGTGTTCATTTGATATGAGTAGGTCGGCCTTTAACTGATGGCTATTGACGGGGAGTTGAGATAAATCAGTGCCTGCTAGGGATGGCATGAAAAGCAAGGCAGAATAGTTCACATAGTTTTGTCTCTGGTGGTCAACTGACAGGCCAAAGAGACTAAAGGAAATGATTAGGGGTTGCAAAAAAATGCTAAGTGCTCAAAAAGAATCTTGGAGACATACAGTGGAATCTTACACAAGACCATGAGTGACCTGTATTATTGGAGAAAACGACCAAGCCCTGTCATTTGCTGAAGATGTTGCCTGCAGCAACCCAGAGGCTCAGCCTGTGTAAAACAGACATTTGCCTAGAGGCCTTTTTTTGTTCTCACAGTCCCTCCCAGTTTTTTCAAGTTCACAATCTGAAATCTAATGCCACTATATTCACCTCAGCTACTTTCCTCAGAATCTCAATGTCTGTTTCTTTGTCAGTTCACAGTCATATGAAAGATGAGTAAGTAATAAAGTATGTATTTAACTTTAGGCTTTTTTAGACTGTAAGCAAGATCAGACATTTTCAACGCTTAAGACCCTATGTGTATGTGAACCCTAAGATGTTTCTGTGCATAAAATGTCTTAAGTATATTCAAAACCTTTGAGGCAAGCTATTAAAGATGGACTTTTTCTGAATTTGTCATCTCAGACTAGTTTTACTCCATGTTTTAAGCAACAATGGCAAGGTCATTCCAGCAACTCATGTCTGCTATATTGCTTTTGACAAATATTTAAGAGTATCTGGGAATCAAAGGCAATACATCTAACAGAAAGGCTAATTTAAGAAAATATGCATGTGAAATGACCATAAGTTCACTTCACAGTTTAAATGAAACTATGCAGTGAACTGTAGTTTACACAATGTGTATTTTTTAATTGAGTATCCATGAAAATAAACATTTGTGGGATCAGAGAAAAAAGACCCTTGTTTTGGAAGATTTTGATATATTGGCTCAAAGTCAACAAAGCATACAAGTGTATCTGCCTTAATTAGCTCCCCTACACAAGTATTACAAAAGAACAGAAGCAAAAGGTCTGTTAATATTTCTCTATATGTGAAATGTCAAAGTTACTGGTGCTTTGTTAACTTTCTACTGTTTGACTCAAGCTAATGAAGCGCAGCGGAACAGTAAAGCTATAGGGAAATTAGCTTTGCTTTAAAACAAAATCTTGAATGTTTCAAGAATCATAATACAGCCAACAAAAAAAGCCACATCATACAGTATGGTATACTGAAAGCATACACAGTAAACAATTGTGTGTGCTGGTTACACACCTTTTTGGTTATATTGCTAAATTTGAAGTCATATCCTTCTCTTTAAGAACACACACAACTTTATTACTGAAGGCAATTTGAATTGTGTACTTGCAAGATTCAATATATAAAAATATTGATAAGGGTGTTTCACAAGTCAGTCAGAGTTTTAGGAACAACCCATAAAACTGGGCTTGCTTTCCGATTAGGTTGTGTTGGTTTTTTATCTGTAAATGAGAGTGGGGGAAATATACTATCAAATAAATTAAATAAACAATGTTCTATCAACTATTACTGTGTTTGAAACTTAACTTTCATCAATATCTGTGCACCAGCATTGCACATAAAAGGACTGGATTTCTAACATTTCACAAGCAAGAACAACCATCTTCTAACAGCTGAAGATATTCTAACAGTGTGCTTCATGCTGCTATTCCAATGGTGAATTTACTTCAAACTTAAGAAAATATATACGTATGTATAATATATCAACATACATATGTATATTTACTCGGAAAAAAAAATGTAATTGAAAACTTATCACTTTCTGCTGCTTCTGTGGGTTCATGACATAGCCTCAGTTTAATGCTTTTTAGTCTGCTGAAACATTGCGTGGGCCTCCATCTTTATAGTTGACATGTGTTGTGATTATAACAAAAGGAAAATATGTACACCCCTGTAGGCCCTATCTCTAGTTTGCTGAGAATCTAAGATCAAAACAGTTTCATGGATGGCAAGAGTCCAAGTTATCTTAATTGTATTGCATGAGCAGTGATGGTTCTGTCTGTGGATGAATTGATGTGTTGTGGATGTCTGTTGCCAGCGAGATCCTAACTGACTAGGCTAACAACAGGCCTAAATGGTCTCGTTCAAAGTAGCCTATGTGGTGATAGAGTTCAATCCACTTTAGTACCAAAATAACCCATTATGTTTCTGCAGGTCCATTTTGTGTTAAATCACAACAAAAATGAAGACATTTACGAAGATTCTATTGGGATTTTTTCCCTTACTTGTATACACACTGTATACAAGTAGGAGTAGGCCTCTTTATGTTTTCATGTGACATGTGGTATGAATTAGGTCTATAGGATTTAAGATTTAATGTCACTTTGCCTTCCACCCATGCAATTGCATTTGAGTCACAAAGACAGTGTCTTCACAAATCTTGGGAATATATGATATCTGAAACTAGTTTACAATAAAAATGCCCAGGATAAAATGTCAATGGGCATTAGCTAATTTAATCTCAAATGTTTTATTAAATTATTTTAAAAGCCATTTAGGTTTAGCGTACTTGCCAAGATGCTATATTAATTACAAGGAGATTTTGTTAGAAGATAATTCAATTTGTACATTCATATGTTGGGACCAACAGTGCATTTTGAAGAACCAAACTATATGCATTTGACTGTTTAGAAAGTTGTTTCCCTTGCTAAAACAGACAATACCTGTTGACAATACTTTGCCTGAATGTGTTTTTTGTGTGTTTGGCTGCCAGTTAAGGTTTCTACCCATGTTTGTTTTGACCAAGGGTCCTTTACATTACAAATACATTATTCATTCAGCAAAGATACAGCATCTGCCCAACCCTAGTCTTCCCTAAAGTGCATACCTTTTCATGTTTTGTCTTATAAGCATAAGCTTATCTGCAGGTCAAAAAAGCAACATGGCAATACTAAAGCCAAAGCAAATATTGTTAGTACACACACAGGTCCAGTGCTATTGATTATTGCTATTAAAAACCTTTACATTAAGTTTCTGCTGGTAACATGTTTTGTATGTTTCCTAACTGTGGAACTGCAAGATGAGCAGATAATTCCAAACAGATGAAACATATTATACAGCAATTGTCTATGCTTTCCTTGTTTGGTCTTGTAGGGATAATTATATTAATTTCAAGGCTCTCTGACAAGTAACAGTTGTTTTTAAAATTCTTCAACACATGCTGAACATGCTTACTTTATTTATTGTCCTCATTTTCGACTAGAAAGTCTACAAAGAAACAAACCCACTCTCTTGGGTGCCCACACACTTTTTCAGTTATGTCTATCGGAAAAGGTTTCCATGGAAACAAGTTTTCTGCTTTTTATCCTTAAGTTTTGTATTCCTGAAATTGTTTGATTTGTAATTGAATGCAATATGCTGTTCGAGTTTTATTGTTTGTTTTGTACTATATTTAATTTACCATAATGCATTGTGATATTAGTGAGGGGGTTCTTTTGGAAAAGCAATGCAGAAAATGAGAAAATACATCTTTATTGAAGTATTGCAGATGTGTTACCCTTTCATTTAATTTATCGCTGTTTGTATTTCAGGAGAATATTGCAGTCTCTACCCAGAGCACCTTGATGAGTCTATGTGAGAACACAGAGTCCCTTAAGAAGTTTCTTAAAGGTTATGTAACAAAGCGTAGTGTGCTAAGATACTCATGTACAGTAGCATGCTGTTCAGACTCCAGCCATGGTTAAAACCCCTTTGGTTAAGTGTACAGGCTTCCATGACTGTCATTCCTTTTTAAGACATACATAATGTGCCATGGCCTTTCCATACAGAACACCTTTGTTTTTAATATCTTTGTTAGACTGTATGTTTTGTCCCACCAGGTTCCTGGGTGCGTTGTAATTAATGCAAAGTGATATTGGCAGGCGATTGTCGTTTAATCACAATGAGCACTGGAGGGGGAGAGGGTGCATCTTCACTTAAAATATTCAGTTGATGACATTATTGCCACAAGGCAAAGACACTGCAGTTGGCTTGACAGCCAGATTGTGACTTTTAATTTAAAAGAGCTGCCAGTAAACAGAGTCTAGCTGATACGCCAATAGAATTATGGACCTCACTCGTGCTAGAGGCGTTGGTAAAATAACACCATCTATGACTTAACAATGAAACGAGAGACTTCAGTGTTGCAGTATTTTGACACAGTCTTCATGGAGTCTAACCAGACAAAGTACTTGTATGCTACTTTGTCTGAGGTATTTTTCTTTTTAATTCGAATTTTGAAACTTTGAGATTTAGCAATTTTTTACAATGTAATTGTGAATAGTAAGACTAAGTGATATCTCGATTCCTGTAGATAGGAAGTCCAACACTTAATTAGACTCCTTGATGTAATAAATTACATTTGTAACATGTAGGGGTTGCATCTTTGACAGTTAACTGATTACATTGTCTTTGCTTTACCTTTACCCACTATTAAAAGCCGTATAACCTTTCCTCAACAACCTTAGACTTAAGGGAGGCTAAGGTTTTCTCAAGCCTGCACACTTCACTAATTGTTTTCTAATTACACAGTAGACTGTATTGCCTTTGGTAATTGAAAACAGCAGGTCAGCATCTTGACACTGAGATAAAAGAATGATGCAACATACAGAATTTTGGCAGTGATCAATTTTAGAAAGTGATAAATTGCATAATTGCAATGATGACTTGAAACGGTGCTCTAATGGATTCAAATGTGGAATCCCTTGTCTTTCTGACTATCCATGTGTATCTTTCTTCCTCGTCTTCTTCTCCTCCTTCTCTTTTTCATCATTAAATGCCAATCTGTCCTGGCTCAAGTGAAGCGGAAGTAGTCAATATCACCTTGTTGTATAGTATCTGGAATCTGAACTCTCTTTTGTAGGCTGCCGGCATCAAATACATTGGACCTCTAAGGTATGGTTCATCATCCCAAGAAGAGGTGCTCAGGCAGAAAGAACAAGCATCCTGATTGCTTTCAAAAGAATGACATTAAAAGGCCTTCACTGACATACTGCACTGGAATATGAATCGCTAGTCTGAAGAGTTTCCCCATCATGCTTATATCTCAAATTATTTGAGATTGTTTAGCATGAAGTGATATTGTGTTATTATCTTCGTGAAATTATGCTTCCACCTGAGATGTGACCATCGTCATTAAATGCTGATAATCTATTTGGAAACTATTTGATCTTAGATGCTTGCCAAACATATTGATAACTACATGGTTTGTAAACAGTTTAAAATGGCAAAAAAGGCTGATTACAGATGTTTATAAGTATCAGAATCGGATCATTGGTTCATCGCAAACTAGTGCTTTGTGGTCAAATGAATGACGTACTGTAGGCATTGATACAGAGTCACTTATATGATGTAAACGAGTACAAAATGGTTTCCATATAATTCCTTCCTTTTATGGTACAGCACAAAAAAGTCATAAGAGGATGCTGCAGTGTTCATCCTCTATCGTTTTGTGGTGGACCATAACAGTATCATAACTCCTCTTACTATTCAAGTCTTCTCACAGTCTGCTTACTGTCTCAAGCGGGAGGCCTTGTGTCAATAATAGAGCTGAGTGACTCCTGCCAGATGAGTTATGACCTTGAATAAACGGGTTTCAAGCCAAGCTTACAAATTAATCCTAACATTTTCATTACAGTTTTTAACAACACAGTACATCACTGCCAGTAGGACCCTACTGCTTGAAGGTATTGTCAATGCAAGGTATGCTTGTGCTGTTGTCTCCAGGTCTGTCTTGATATCATATAAAAACAAAACAGTGTTCTCTTACGATTCCTTGAAGTTTACCTTCTTTCCCCTTTAGCACAACATATTTCTCAGCAGACAGTTATGTAGAGTATATTTAGTTTTGATCCTTTAAATTGTTTAGCAAAGACCTGGATCAAATAGTTATTCTCTAAAATGTCTCCTGTGACAAAACGTATGAGCAGGTTGATGTGTGTTGATGTGTGTACGAAAAAAGTAGATATAGTAGTAGGTATATTTTGTGATTAACAGGGAGATTCGGATGCCTCCTGTTTGTCTTGAATCACAAACAAACGGATGGCTGTGGATTAGCATTGATCAAACAAAGAGGTGGAGGACCAGTGCCAGCACAACACTGGAGGAACTGGCAGCATCTGTGTCAGTTTTATGAGGCTGCACTGCACTGATGGAGCCTCTCTGACGAAGTCACCATCCAGATCTGTCAGATCAGTCTTATGGTCTTCTGAGAGTTTATCCTTTTGCTGTTGAAAAGTCTGAATATTAGAACTGTGGAATGACACATTATATAATCCCATGTTCAGGGTATGTTGGACCACATGCCAATGCCTTGATACTTGTCAATACCTAAATATTTGTTATCTACCATTGATGTTGATTGGGGTACAAGCAGATTATTGGGAAGGAAAGTTACAGGGATTCAGATCCATAATGGAAAATGCATATTTCTTAACTGAAATTACATACAGCAATTCCATTTGCACTTTACACTATATTAAACACATGCATATGAACGTGAGTGACATCCCATTCTAAAACTATAGGATTTAATATGATGTCGGCCCACCCTTTGCAGCTATAACAGCTTCAACTCTTCTAGGAAGCCTTTCCACAAGGTTTAGGAGTGTGTTTATGGGAACTTTTGACCATTCTTCAAGAAGTTCATTTGTGAGGTCAGACAGATGTTGGACGAGAAGGCCTGGCTCAGTCTCCGCTCTAATTCATCCCAAAGGTGTTCTATCGGGTTGAGGTCAGGACTCTGTGCAAGCCAGTCAAGTTCCTCCACACCAAATTCGCTCATCCATGTCTTTATGGCCCTTGCTTTGTGCACCTGAATTTAATTATTTGCATGGCTGCGTGAATACTTTTGGCAATATAGTGTATATACATACTTAAATATACATATACTTTAATATACATATTAAATTGTCAGAATTTAGTTATACTCTCACCATATTGAGCAGAAAGCTCAACTGTTGAAATTGCGAATGGAATTCTCATTTCAGTTAAAGGTATCCTTAATGGTTCTAGGTACCATCAAACAGCCACAAAGACAGACATACTCCATGTTTGTGGACCCAACCGCTGATAAGAAGACCTAGCTCTGGTAATCCTTCATACAGAAATTTGGAGCGAAAGGAAAATTGCAGTCGTACTTCATTCTATTAATAATTTTAGTCTCGAAGACTGAATCAATATATTTGATCAAGTTTAAATTGTTTGTGATTACAGTTGGTGTGTGTGTGTGTGTGTGTGTTTGTGCGTGCTGCTCTTGTGTGCCTAGTTGGGTGTAGCAACTGTTCTCATACAATTGTGTATTTTCAAATTGAATTCCTTGGTGTAAATTACATTTTCATCCAGCGGCATATCATCGAAGTAAGGCAACATGTGTTTGCGTTTATTTTTGGGGAGGGTAATCCCTTTATTCAATTAGGGAACCACATCCAGTCACCTGTTGTAAACATTCAGTGGATTTTCCGCCTCTGCCTAATCTTTCTTTTAATTGTGGGGGTGTGTGCAGTTATCCTTCTTTTGTAGTTGTTCTTAGTCTAATACAGCTAAGTCCTTTAGAATCGAACCATGGTGAAGGCTTTGGGGAAGTCCTTTGTGGAGACGATGTTGGTGTGTAAGCGATAACAAAATGGAGTTGCTTTCATGTTTAACAATAGTTTTTTTTATAATCCACTCAGAGGGTTATGGTAATCTAGTATGTCATCTGCAGAAAGTATTGGAGCTAGTCTGATTGGTCTGTTCTACTGGCAGTTTTGGTTTTTACATCTGTGTAGGTTGCTTTTGAGAGAAGCAGCCACCCTTTTTACCAGTGTTTTAACAGCTCATGTAAATGCCTTGCTAAACCTCCGCAAATAGATAACTACAGTGAGGTATATGGAAACAAATCTGAATATTAAAAATGTCATTCATTCATGCACTTCTGTATGTATATACTGTTCAAACGACACATGTATTATTAGTTAGTTGTTTGACATCAAGGAAAGTCAACTTTTTGTGTGTTTGGTACAACACCTAACGTGATTGCACTCTGAGAGACCAGAAACAAACACACTTGGTACCAAACCCTGGAAAGTTGTCAAAATACAAGTTAAGTAAAGTAATGTTGCATTCAGTCCATGTACACTGAACCAAGGGAAATCTGATTCGGTTCACCGGTGAGATTGATCCAGAGTTTGAGTTTGCTCTCCTGCAGACACGCAGAAACCTCCTCTAGGTTAGACCACACCAAGGCTAAAATCACTTCCACAAGCCCTGGAAATCTTTATATTCCCAGAGCTCCTCCTCTGTCCTAATTGGCTTTTGTGATTGTCTTGTTAGATAGCCAGAGTTCCATCCTGAAATTCCTGCTGAAGTGTGGGCCATTCATTTTCAGTGTGGTCCACAGGCCTTAACAAGATGTCCAGTCCCTAAGGCCGTGGCTCTGATCCTCCTGAGGGCAATCATGACCTACTCTTCCCTCCAGTGTCTTAGAGAGGCCCTCCTGTAGACCATGACTGAGGATCAAGGAGCATGACACACTTAAAACGTTGGCTCACTCTTTACCTCTATCCAACTAATTAAACTTAAGAACAGAATGTTCCATAACTACTTCTGGACAGCAGGTTGTGAGAACTAATGAAATGTGTTATTGCTAAGATTGCAAGAAGAGTATTGCTTGAGTGTTTTTGTAAGCTTAAGAATCCCACTGCCACTGTTGCTTCCACTTTGTATACTAGTTCTTCAATGTATTTAACATCGTGTCCATGGGGACACTGCAGGAATTGCCAATAATGATATTGACTGAGTGAGATCTTGTCTCTCTTAATATCCTGCTAAAGAAATCTTCCCCTTATTGATTGTATAATTGACTTTTAAAATGCAATATCAGGAGGTATTCCAAAGTAACACGCAGAGTGATTTTTAATGACACAAAATTGATTTGCTGAGGCACCACATAGATTATGCCAGATAATGTTATCTGTACCTCTAGAACTTTATCAAGGTATTACATTTATCAGACAAAAACATGTTCTGCAAAAGCAACCAAGGATTCCATTTTAATTTACCATGGTAATGTCACATTTCATTACATATTGTAAAGAAGTTTAACGTGAGAGTATCATCTCTTGAATCGCATCAAACATAGTTATACAGATATTGTCACTTCACAAAGGAGGAGATTCAGCACAAAACAACAATTAAATAATTGTTTTCTATATACATCCCATTTTCTAATTTACCTCAATGTCAGGTAACATCCCTCCTTAGCATCACCCCAAACAAAGGCTAAGGCTAATTGGATTGCCTCCTGGGAATGATCTTAATGTATAATATACAGTATATACTGTACAGTATGTCCCTTCTCTATTCTGTTGTTTCATCCAGTTATTTTCGACTCCTGGATGATCATTACAGTCAACATGATAGGCGATACTGGAATAGAGTCTGTCAGCACGTAATGTTATGCCAATCGGCTGAATTGTATGTCACTCATGGATATAACGTATGCATCAAATGTTTTGGAAAATTGTTTCTTCTTTCAGAATGAACGACGTTGTTGAAAAGCAATTCTTACTTTTGAGAAAATTGTCTCAGATAGAAGCAATTGTCGCAAGTGAAAAAGCATTGTTCCATGGTCCATAGTGAGACACGACTCGTGGATGTTTGAGGTAAACACTGTAGACAAGTATATTATGTGAGAATATAATGGCTCCAATGCCTGAAATCCAATACCAAACTGTTAAATATAGTAAAGTGAGTTGGATGGTAATCGTTGAGATACAAACTATCACTTTTGACAATAACTGTTACAGTTTGCTGTGGACATTTGGCGGCCAATTTGCATGAACAGCTGTGTTCTTAGCCTTGTTAGATTTTGCAGAGTAGAATTATGTTTGCATACGTTTATATCTACTTCTAACTGAACAAGAGGCGATGATCTCTCAAAGTTGCGACCAACTGGAGACACATTGAGGCAAACATCAATGTGTCCTTCTCTCACTGTTTTCAACTCCTCCCTTCGGGTATTGTGTATATATTCTGTGAGGAATTGATAATGTATTCATAGCTTTTGACTAAGAATGAAAGTTACTAATATACAAAGAGGGACATGGAAATCATTGTGTTTTTTAAATCAGTTTCTGGTAACTTCCAAAAAAAGGTTGGTGGCTTAACTTGCCGCCCAAAAAACACTGCTGTAAAACATCTGTAAAATGGTACAGTAACATGTAACTACAGCTGTGGTAAATACAGATTAGAAGAATGAGAGTATGATCATTTTGTATAACTTTTGTATTTGATCTTCTTGCCATAATGGTTTAATACAGGAGAAGTGCTGTTGATCATTAACACTTCACCCACATTGTCTATGCTTCTCTGGCAGTGCCCTGTATTATGTCATTGGCACATACCCTCCCGTCTTGTGTTTTAAATTGTGGGAGGCAGAGAATGGAGCTGTGTGGGGCTTGTTTGTTAACGACACAGCACCCTCGTGAGTGCTAACTGGCAGCGTGCCTAGTCCCTGGAACCGTGGTGCTACAGCAGAAAACTGGAAGTGAACCCAATCTTGTTTTAAATGTGTGTATTTACCCATTTACCCAGCAGTCATTAGGACCAACAAGCCTAATTATATCAAACTCACACTTTAAATTTAATTTGTTTACAATAGATGACATGAGGCATTTTCTCTAATAGTTTTTCAGATGATTGAAGTGAGCTTTGAAAAGCCTGTGAATTTCTTTTATGCCTAGTTTATGAGGTCTACAAAGGTCTCCCACCAACTGAGGTGTTAATTGCTGCTTAATTGGACTATGTTTATTGTATAATCCCCAGCATTGTTCCTGTCTACTGTAGTACTACCTAGACAAACTGAAAAAAATGCTACCTGTAGCTAAGTGGGGGGATTATAGGAGGGTGGTGTGTATCACATGACCTAGTACTAGACAGAGTTAACTAACTGCATGGCTTCATGGATATTCCTCAAAACTCAATCGTTATCCTGCCCCACCCACCCATCCTTCTCTAAAATGCCCTAGTTTCTACATCAAATCACACCAATTTGGAAACGGAGATATTCTGAGAAATATCTCCCATCTTCCCAAGCACTCAGGTAGACATAAAAGATGCACATATCTCCACTGGGTGTTGCTGGGGACTTTGAGTGTATGTATATTGTGCACTTTCTCTTATTCCACATCAGGGAGATTGTCAGGTGAGCACTGTATCACTTTTTGCAAGTCAGTGTGGCTATATATTGTTCCCTGCCAGAGTCTTAATAATAAATCAAAGCTTTTAAGGTAGCCAGAGACAACGACAACCACCTTATAAACATTTAATAATCAGCCTGGTAATAGGATATGACTTGATGTAAAAATGTGGAATTATGCATCAGGCCATATTCCCGTTCCTACTGCTTTCTCAAAAGAAAGCAGCTAGAAAGCAATGCTTTTAGTCATCTAAATCCACCCAGTTTATAAATAAAGACAACTTCAACATATCATGTTTTTTTTCCTGCATTCCTCAAAGCAATGCCTTGTTTAGAGTGAATGGAAGTCTAGTTCTTGTTCAGCTAGAGTGGCAGTGCAATTTAGAAACACATGGGACTGTTGTATAATATTACTTTGTAAACTCTCAGAACAATTAGGATAGGTTATAATCTGACTATGTGGAGGTCTATTTGCTTCAGACATTATTTCTTCTGATCTCACCAATGTGCTATAAGAGAATCAACATGAAAGAACAATCAACTATCAAACACCCCATAGGAGTTTTAATGTGTGTACAAGGTTTAGCAGTGGGTGGCGAAACAGTTGTAGGTTGTCAAAGACCTGTGACGATAAATAAAGATGATGAAGGGCCTTAATTAACAGATTGCTGGCTTGGAAACAAGATCACTTAAAATTGACAGATAGAGCAAAGGAAATACAGTTCGCCTACACCTTGCACTCAAGGCCTAATTATGCTTCTGCGTTTTTCGAAAAACGCAGAGGAGGGAACGCCCTCGTCTCCGTGGAACGCCCTCTGCGTGCTCTCCGTCAGCCCTCGGAGAGCTTTTGACGGATTGACGTGCACCTCCTGAATTTTCTAACTATCCGTCGAAATTACGCAGAGCGACGGAGAGCGACGGAGACCCCCTTGGCTGTGATTGGTCCGTATTAAGAAGTCAGGGGTGGGGTTGCCGCTATGGGTTGCCGTGACCAACAACACCAGGGGTGGGGAACGTCCGACCTGCGGGCCATATGCACCCCGAAAAATCATTTGGTCCAGCCCGCCATAGCATTGCAGTGCAGGCACCATATTATTAGGTACATTATTCGTTGGCAGCAGCACTATTTTAATATGTGGAAGAGGACCGTGGAGGCGCTCAGCGTTGCGTTTTTGCAAATCAAGCCCCAATACGTTGTTGGTTTGGGCTAAACCCGGAATGTTTACAACGTCTGGCTCCGCACCTGATTAACACTCGGATCGATAAGCAGTCTCTAAAATGGTAGCAATATAAAAACATATACGATTCCTTTCCGTAATCATAATAATAACCCCCCAGAAATGTTCACTGCACACCCAGTCAAAGCAGGCTGCTCTTCCAGCTAGCATCACAAACATCACCAAAGAGATCGAAGCAGTTTTTACAATTCATATTTCAGCTAAACAGTAGCCTACATGTAAATTGGCATTTGAATTCAAATGTGACGAGAAATGGGCAGTGTAGTCGCTGAAACTGTGCATATTTTATTGATGAAACGGCTCATTTGTAAATTTGCTCCGAGTTTTCGATAACCTATAGCTAGCATCGCAGTGCAGCGCCACCTACTCTTCTGGCGGTGAATTGTTTTCAGCACCCACAGCCTACGGAGAACTATAAACGAAGTCTATCCGTGTGTATCCGTGCGTATCCGTGAGCCCGCCCACCCGAAAACGGAGACGCAGAAGCATATTGAGGCCTTCAGTGTAAGTGACAGGTACTGTAGTCTTCTACATGGTGTTGTGGTAGGAGCTTCTACCTGTTAAACGCCCATGCAGTAAATGTGCATACATGGGTTCAAATCTTTATGTATTGCTTTGCTGTGTACTTTATCTTGCACTATACTGTCTTTTAAAGGCTTTTAACGTTTTTTATGTTGATTTGAGGACCAAATATTTATAAATGTTATGTATTTTTTTACCTATATTTTTCCCATATTTGGCAAATGGACCAATTCTCTTGCATACAAAACATGTTAAAGATACAGGCCTCACCATCATGAAGTATTTAAACAGTCTCTATTGAGACACAAACACAACATTTCTAGCATAACCTACTTTTTACTAAGTTACCAGATGCAATTCTAAGGGTTATGTTTATTTATACTATGTTGCCTTTTGTTGTTAAGATAAAATTCAAAATTCATGAATTCGATTGTAAGGTTTTCCCATGACATGGGTCCATAACAAAAATATATCTTTTGACTCTACAGTCTCTCTAAAAGTTGGAGAACATGCTGGATTACGCTAAATTCAAGCAATGATGTGCGGTACATGTACACATAACCATAACTTTTGGCAGATTCGACTTTCCTATGTTGGCCTAGATCAATCAAATTGTCGATCAATGGCATATTCCCCCAAACACACCACAGATCATGAAGGTTGATCTCAAACTGAGATCAAGAGTGTTGAATTGTCACATAGATCACATGTGGAACCTGCTTTCTTAGTCTCTGAGCAGCGTGAACCCCTCACACATGGAGCAAGCTCTATTACCCATCTTTGTTGGACCACAAAACCTCAGGGCAAGGGTTCTGTCTGGCCCGGCTGACTGTCAATGATGCAGTTTAGCTTTTTGTTTCTCTGAGGCCTGAGGAGGAAATATAATTGAGAAATCAGCGGGGCCTTTTCCTCCTCCTCAAAGTCATTCGCTTACATACTGTGTTCCCACACCAATCATCAGCTTAAAGGCTTAGCCGTATTTGTACTTGAAGATTGTATGGCTGGTGGCGCCTGCTTCTTATCCTGGCAGGGGCTGGGAGTGAAAGTGGAAAACTTTTGGTGTGGCACGCACGCAGTATTGATCTATTTGCGGTATCATTCCTTCTCTGAACTCAGATGATTAAAATCATTTGTACCAAGAAAGCGAGCGTGTGTTTGTCTACAACCTCGAAATGTAGACATCTCCAAGTGTTTGATTTGTACACAAAAGACCTCTCGAATGAGCACTGGGAGACAGAAGAAATGAGAACCGTCTTCTTGATATACTACCATATTGAGTGAATAAGGTAAAATGTATATTATGTGTTAATGGATTTATATGCTAAGCATTATTTATGGGAAGAAAGGAACATTTTGTGAAATGCTGTCAAAGTCTGAATACCTGAACGTCTTCTTTTAAACCTAAATGCATGCTAAGAACCTTTTAGGGTAATTTCCATGAACTTGAAAAAAAAGTGAACTAGTGTGTTTGTCTGAACCCATAATATGCTGGGTAGGGATCTAGATACCCTTTGAAATCAACATCACTATTAAGTTGTGAGTTAAAACAAAACATTCACATTATCTTCTCTTTGCAAAGTGAACATAGGTCACTGGCACCGAAGGGGAATGCTTGTTAAGTCAACCGTCCTTCCACAAACTTACCCTTTTCTATTACTTTTAGCTGAACCAAACTCAGCCTTCTGTCCATGTACAGATGTTTCCACAGTAATGAACAAAACTTTGTTTTAGATTTGTTTTAGCCCATTAGCTCTATCCCAACCTTACTGTCTTCAAGCATAAGGATAAAAGTTGTGTGCCCCTTCTCAGTAAGGTCCTCCCCACTGTATTGTCAGACCGAAATCCTTGTGTTAAAATTGGAGTTACTGTACAAAACTGCTTAGGTAGCTGTTTTTCATCAGATCCTAGTGTCATCACTTTTGGGTGGTGAGGTGGTGGAGTCAAGCCCTTGGAGAGGCGATCATACTTCTTTCTTTAAAGATGAGCAAATGGGTCTTTTACCACAGTGACTGTGTGTGGGTGTGAATAAATCCTCCAATCAAGAAGTTGACACATGTTTTGTATTCTTTAAGCACTAATGGATGTTCACCAAATGGTAAGACAAAACTGTATAACAATGCATTTGACAACTTAAAATTACCATTTAGTAGGTCCAGCTGTAGTCAGCAATTTAATAGTGAAATCAGTGCAAAATGTAATTCTCATAACGGTCTTCTGTGGAATTATTATATTTTTTCTCCTAATCTGATATATCACCTTGAAGATGAGGTTTTATCTTTATATGGCACAATAATGTAAAAATACCCCCCCCAATCTTCTTATTGTATACTTATTTCTTGTTGTTATTAGTACTGACATGTGGTTAATAAGGGGTATAAATACGTTTTCCATTACAATAACATTCAAAATAAAATCTATGTAATTTATAATGATGATACTATCGACAAGAAACACTGGTTAACATTGGTTCTGTGATCTAAGTAACTGAAGCTATGGTTTAAGTATTTTTTTATGCATTTATGATACAATATTTTATTGAGATGCAATCAAGAAAGTTTTTTTCATCAAGAGTCACGGCTGATATCGAATTGAGATAATTACTTGAGGTGAACTATAGAACTTCAGAAACACATAGAGAGAGTCCACATTGCTGTGCAATACTCGCCGCTTTCCAAATCCAGTGCTATCTGCGGGATAAAAACAAAACCCCTCACTGAAGAAAAACAACCATATAGCCAAACAAACCAAAGACAGCCATCAAAGTTGTAGAATAACCCAGACAATAGACACAGTGCTTTGGGATTACTATTCCTTTTGCATGGACTGCTATTTGATATTTTCTACCCCCAAAATGTATTGAAAATAAACTTTTTACATGTATTATTTAGTCTAGGTTCACCTTGGCTGTTTCCTTTGCGAGATTAAAAGAATAATTTCAAAGCTGTAAATAATCTGCACAGGGACATATCACATTCTCTGAAGGGCAGTGAATTATTTATTGTAATCTGGCAATGCAAGGTTGTTTATCATATATTAATGTGATACATCAGGGAGTGATTCTCCTCCGGCACAGTGAGCAGTTTCTCTCTCTCTCTCTCTCTCTCTCTCTCTCTCTCTCTCTCTCTGCGTCAGGGTACATGTTTTATCTGTCAGGATTCATGGGGCTGCAACCTGAGGAAGCTAATCTTGCCCCGCAGGGCTAAATCACAGGTGCTTTGATTGTTCTCTGATACATATGACAATGCAGAGATACCTTGTTCAGGTTTGGTATTCCCTTTGCTTGAGAAAACATAACCCTGAGACAGTAGACTACATAATATGTAAACGTTTGGTATGCAAACTGCAATTGTGGTAAATCCACTGTAAAGTACTGTATGCTGCTAAATGAGAAGACTGTAGTAATAGTAGTGTTTACTGTAATCGAAGTTGGAGTTATGTGCATTTTGAATTTCTAGAAATATATTTAAAATCTGCCTTAATGCTTTGTAATACCACCACATAGAAGCCTCTTGAATGAAATTGAGTTATTATACAGAGAAGGCCATTATGCATCAGAATAACAAGCTGCATGGGAAATGTCTCAGAACAGCAGAAGTAAAAACTAAAATTGGTGACAAGAACTCTCTTCAAATATATGGGCTGAACTCCATGGGAAGATGACATGTAACCAGTTCCAGTGGAGATGGGTCTATAAGTCACCAGAATGAGAGATTGCCTTTGGGCTCATTAGAAAGAACAGCTGGTTGGTTAATGAACAGGAAACTGCATGTCAAGAGGTTCCCAAAACTTCCCATGAGATGTGCATTGAATGTGTGCGATTGAAAAGTAGACGATTGCCATCGCACCGTTGAGTATTTCATAGGAGAATGACGCATGCATACTATATAAAAGTGCTACTGTATATGCTTATGTGTACTGTATGTACGTTGTGTTTGACCTCAACTTTGATCATTGTGAAAAAAGGTAAAGAGTTGACTTCTGGAACCTGTGGATGCCCAATCCAGACATTCGTACCACCTCATGGAGTCTGCAACAGATCACTACTAGATATGGTACAAGGTCACAGTTTCACATCATGTCCTATTACGAGGTTAGTGTGTGATATACTTTATTTTCTTATAAATAGTTTAAACAGTACATTGTATTCCCTTACATGATATTCTGTGTGGTGTTGCTACTCAAGAAAGCTGGGTAAATGTGATATTCTTCCTACTACCATGTGGTGAGATGATGGAAAAAGTCTTCCCCACTGCCAATTACTCTTTTTCACAAACTAGAAGTTAGAGTTGTCACTCAGGGCATCTGGTTTCTGAATGAAATACCTTAGACCAAATCCCATAGTTTCCCTTTCTAGCTGGTTATTGGTTCAAGTTGGTCCTTCATCCATGAGGTATGCTTTTCAATTAGTGTAATTTGTTTGCAGACTTGGGCTACAGATGGGAAATGGCACTCTTTGCCTTCATCAGATTAGATTTTACTTAATGTTTCCATGTAAACATGTAAATTGCTGGAATCGTTTGCACTTAGATTTACAATTGTAAATGTTGTGGTTTGAAACCACCATCCTGTGATGATGTAGCCTTAGATTTATCCACAGATATATTGTTAGTGCAAAGACCTGTTAGGAACAGGAATTTGATCTACCAAATCAGAACTGCACTCAACAAAAAACTGCACAGCAAACCCTTCAGAACAAGGCTGTAAATGCAGGTGTATTCATCACATCACTAAAGGGACATTTTATTGTCAATCCCTACTGTGATCTCTTCAGTTTGGTAGTGCTCACTATAATTTTTTTGTTGTTGTTCAGACTGCAGATCGTTTTCCTACTGTACAAGTGAATAATGAATGAATGAATAATCAGCCTAATTACCAACCAAGTACAGGGCTATTCACTAAATGTCCCGGGGGTTACAGACTGCTGTTTTTCATTGTTGCTGTCTAATCAGGGACTGATTCAGATTTAGGATGCCAATGGAGTGATATTCAAGACAACTCATGAATGGAGCAAAAACAAACTGCAGCATTTGAGGGCCAAAGTTCCAAAAGCCAATTGGCAGTTTATCAGGTTGGCTTCCCATCATGAGAATCCCCATAAATGACAAATTATATTTAGGAGGTTGTGTAAATGATCATGATGATTTCATGGGATTTACTAAAAAAGAGGCTAAAGTAATTTTTCCAAACCAACCACAGTCACACTTGAACCCTCCTTGAGAAAGAACAATGTCAATGTCCCATATTCCTATGTGGAAAGTGAGAGGGCTTTGAAGGCTCTTTTCAGAAACGAGACAGGGTGTTACACAACCATCACAGCATCCCTGGAGTTAATGCATTGGGATGTAATACACAGTCTCACAAATTTCAAGAAGATAAGAATGAACTGCTCTCTAAAATCGTTTATCATTGGAATGGCACCGTGTGTTGATCATTCTTATCGTTTGGCAGGGTTCAGGGAGAGGTGTGGGGGCAAATGAAGGGCAGATTTGCATGCAAGTGGAGGGATCTTGTCATGTTTTCCTTACTTTGACGGATGAGATGTCACCTTAGAATTGTCTCATAATGCAAACTGAATTGCCCATACTATTAGATCATTTTGGCTTCAAGAAAATGAACTGTATATAAAGTATGTACTGTATAGGGCCAAAGGCAAGTCCCCCCGTTTCATATTTTGCCTGTTCTAAAATACTCTAATACCACATTGTGCTGGCATGATATCAAACATTTCTGCATAGTTATATTAATAGGCTGTGACTGGTTATGTTTAGGGTTAGAAACAATGTAAAAGAGTTGCTACAAAATGCTAGCTTGCACTTCTGCTGGAAAGATAACAGCTAGTATATGTAGGCCAATGTTAAATATATAATAATATTATATTTTCAGAACAAATATAAACCATCTGATTTGTTAATTCGCCACATAATTAGGGTTTGCCAAAATATAGCCACAAGACCATTGCTTCCTGAAGTACATGTGATTTATCACAATTACGTAGGGAGTAGGTAAAACTAAACTGCAAATTTACAGCAAACCTAAATTTCTGAGACTCGGTTGCAAATACAATCAATTCCAACTTGTATTCATCAGCTTACCTTGTGTTTATGTAAGCAATTTCACATTCTGCTGAGTCCATCTCAGGGTCTCTAAACTTGAACCTAGATTTGGATATTGTGACATTCTCAAGCACGATGTGACATCAGAAGTAGCCCCTATGGTAATTGCTCTGTCAGAAACAAATTATTTTCTCATGTATGGGTATCCTGGCAGGTACAAATGTCTACACTAACCTTTCTCAGCAGCTACAACCATCGGCATCATCATTGAATTTATAATTAACTTGTGGGGAAATGTGGGCATTTTTCTATTAGAAGAGACATCTTGTCAATTACAATCCTCGCGGAGATAGTCGCAGCACTTCCTGTTGGGAGAAAGGTCAATAGCCATGTGTAATGAGTAATTGACTCAAGGCAGAGCCGCTCACTCTCTGTTCTGATCAAGTACCAAATGTGATTTATTTCCATACCATTTTCTCTCTCATTTCCAACGTGTTATAGAGAATAAGCTCTGATTGAAGTGCCGCTATTGGGGCCAATCCATCACCAAAAGGAGTTCTGAAAATTGAGTTTAAATGGGGGAATGACAAGAACACAGATTTCCCAGTTTTGAACATGAGCGAGGGCCAGACAGGGACTAATGACCAGCTACAGTGAGCTGGGGCCTATAACAATAAGACACTCATCATTGTCCTTCAAAGATACGAAGAACCTTGTTCTAATGGGCATTGAGTGACATCATAACTGAAATGCTAATCACCCGATCCTGTACCTGTTATGAGACGTTAGCTCCCCCTCAACCCATTTTTGATTCTCAGATTCTTAAACACCCTGTAAGTGGTTAGTTGTCACAGTAACTTCCATTGCAGACATTAACTTTGCAGGCTGGTGATACACCATTGCACATAGTGATAATTATGTTGTTTTCTTTGTACCAAAATATTGGCCTAGGTGTCAGCAAAGATGACATTGATGCAGGGTGTTGTTTTTGAAAGAAATGAAAGAAGTGGGAAGCATCAGTGATTATGGCCTTGATCTTTGCGTTGTTCCTGGTCACATGACAACAGACCAGTAATTATTAGCACTGATATTGAACCTAGAGCTAATCTAGCTGGTGCATTTATTCAGAAAACAAGTTTCTATCTGAGATGTCGATGTCCGAGATGAATTGCGAAACAAAAGTAACTATTAGAAACATTTGTAAATGGGAAAATAAATAATCCATAATAATCCAGTGATTGCCTTGTCAGTTGTGGTCACTGCAGGTTTCTACATTGCTTTTTGGACTTTCATGAAGTTGAAGTTCTGGATTGTTACATAAAAATGTCTGCATGTTCTTTTGTTCATGTTGTTCTGATGTTGTTTTGAAGATCCAGCACGGCAAAACATGAAATTACATGTTTGATGCTGAAATAATTCATAAGAAGCTATGAAGATAAATCATGTAAACATTTGTGAAATTGTTTTCAGGACTGTAGTGTTAGACTGGTATAGTCAAGCTGATTGAATATTTATAGAACAGTATGACTAATGACAGGACAACACAATGCACACAAAGAGTTTGATGATGGCTCGTGGGCATATGAATAGAGAAGATTTGTGCTCATATTATTGGCTTACAGCAAAATACATCCACACACTTTCATAGTGATGGACATTTTTGTAACAGGGCCAAGAAAAATTACAGTTTTGTAAACTTGTTAACCTTTTAATAGGATTTCTCTATTAATTTGTCTAAAAGTGCAATGCAACTTTGCAATGCTAACAGCAATTGAAAGACTACCTTGAAGCAAATGCACTCTGAACATTGGTTCTTTTTGAACTTTTTAAATGCCTTGCAGAATGTCAACACAGGCCATGTTAACTGAGACGACATTCTGATGGAGAAATGCAGGGCACCATTTCGGTGGTAGTCCAAGAATAGTTTGTTTAAAGACGCCCCACAAAGACAGACACCAAACTAATACCCACTGAGAAAACATCTTAGATGATGCCAATGGCAAGATATGTAAACAACTTTCACAGTGTTAATCTCTACAAATGTTTAACAGTAGCATGTTAGGTTGGTGGTGTTCAGCCTGCATTATGCGATGAAAATCCCATGTATAATTCTGTGTGAAGTGTAAACCAGATTTGTAAGTGCTTCTGACAGTTCCCAGCAGGTGAAAGTTTGGAGAGCTTCAGGGATGCAGATTTCAACTGGTTTAATGAAGACGATGGCACAATTCCAACCATATCAAAATGCAAATATGTCCATCCTCAACACATACCACCCTTCCCTATTCTATAATTAATTATCATTAATGAAATACAAGACCCTGACTTTTTTTCTCTTGAGATTTACCCACTTTATTATTAAGACTCTTTCAAATTGCATGCGTGTTAGACTCCAGTCTAGTTTACTTTAAAAGTGCTTGATGGGACTGTTTATACCATCCAGTTGCACCAAATGTCATTTGCACAGTACAGTGGGCAATTGTTGAGCTTAATTTGTCATTTTTACATGTTTTTAACAATTATAAGTACAGAGATTTCTTTTTTTGTTGCACAGGCGAACAATGTATGCATATGAATAACACTTAGGATCTCATTATGTCTGTAAATGTATGTGTGGCAGCTGCCTATGATAGAGTTGACCTTTTAGGTCAAAACTGTACAACAATGTTCTACCGGAATAAAAGTGATCCTGTATTAACTGTCCAATAATTTCACCAAGTGCTCACTCTTAAATTAAGTATGCAAATGCTTCACTGAGGTACACTGAATATGCTTTAAAATATATAATATCAGCTATTATAACTATCATATTATATTAGAAACATTAGTAATAAGCTTAATTTGGTTTTGTAAATGCTTCCCCAGGACTTTGATAGAAAAGTATGCCTAGGTATATTTTGACAATGCTAAAGTCAGACAGGGTTCAATCGAACCTGAAGTGTCACCTGATTTATTGTACTGTAAGGTCAACTGGTCACATACATATTTAAAGCACCCATAGAGTGGCTTTAGGCTCAGAGACAGACCCCTAAAGTGGATTTGACGGGAACAGATGAAATGGAATCAAATGAAATCTTGAGAACTAATAAAAAATAGATTTCAGATGGATACCGTAGAACACGGGCTGTGAGTATCAACTTGACTTCTTCCCACTGGCAATTGTTAATTGCCTGTAATCAGCAGTAACTTTTGTTTTACAGATGTAGTACTCATCAACTGCAAATAAGATTAAAATCCTGAGGATTACTTTTTTTTTATCAAACAAAGTCTTGTAACAATGTTACAAGTAGTCTTGCAAAAATGTAATCTCATGGCTAATTACCTCTGCTTGAATGTATTGTATAGAGTAAGAGTATAGGTATTTTTCAGGGATCAGTATATAATGGTTGCCCACATTATCCAATATGTGGACTGTGTAATAGGTCATCATGAATGATACAGGCATACCAACTATTTAGTTGATTTTACATTTGACAGTTTACCTCAAAGTGCGCTTTATCTTTCTGGACTATAAAAAGAGTCTCTCTGTGGTGTGTTATGCAAGTCTAAAAATGTCTGTGATAGCTAAATTGACCCTAAAATCAATACATTAATGTGCACTAAGAGCTCTGGAGGTAGACACATCCACCACTTTCCCTCTGTAACATGCAAATACACTTTAAGGTCCAGGCATGAAACTTCAGCAACTGTGGTCTTCGACGTGAGAGGTGATTTCTCATGGACTTTTGCATGTCATTTCTGCAGCAGGGATGTAATGAAACTTCTAAATGACCCTGATGAGGTACAGCGGGATGCAGAGGTAACTTTTGACATTCCTCCAGGAGGCCGTCTCCTCTGCAGAGCCATCAAAACTCATATCAGTAAAGCCTCATTAAAGCTGGAATCCAACTGTAGAAAGGGGATTTTTGCAACATTAATTTTAACACTGGCAATCCAGTAAATAATATTCTAGTTACAGCCTTGATCGCTTGCAAAAAAAGAGCCACTTAGTCGAAATGCCATTTTGCTCAAGGACCGTATTTTGTAGAATTGAGGGCTGAATTAAGGACATTACAAATTCAAGTGCACTGATGGTTAAATAGGTTTTATGGAATATTCTAGGACAGAAAAAGGTAAAATACTAACGATTTTAAAGGAATGTAACTCCTTCTCAACTCATAGAGACATAAAGATAAACTTGTTAATCATTTATGGTTCCAAGTTATTTATATTTTCTGTAGGGATGTGTAACCAAAGCATGTTTTGTTTGTTTTTGTGAATGATAAGGTATACAACGCCTTTCAATGTTTGAAAATATTGATACCTTTTAATCACTTGATATTAAGGTGACATGATTGGATGATGCTTGCAAGCCATTGGCCTATTATGCTTTTGATGAGACTTTGAGTGAAAGGAGTGAATCAATATTGCAATTAATTATTTCAAATGCAACTCAAAAAGGTGTCATGTAAGTTTAGCGTAAGGACAAGGTCAATGTTATTTCTAATGAGTTTTCAATTTCAGTAGTCAACATATTATTGTGACATTCTCATTGCACTCTTACCTCAACTGAATCAATACAGCACAAACAATAATGTATATAATTATATTTTAATCCTGCTACTGGATATTAAATCCATTCCTCGTAGGCATAATGGGCTAATGCAACATTAAGCCATTTTTATATTGGTATGAGTAACCTGCTGTAAGGTTTTTACCCTTTTTAACAGCGAAGGCACAGCAAAGTGTATAAGGATTTTATTAAGAGGGCCTTTTTTGAAGGTCCCCTCTTTATCTGCTGAGTTAGCCGAAGAGGAGTTAACTAGGATAAGTGGACCATACAGGTGCAAAAGAGTTCAATAAAGAAAGCTAGAGAAGATGTTAATGATTATAGATTCAAAAGAATGGGGTGGAATGCATAATCACACTTACCTGAATGTACAACATCCAGGATGTTTCTTTTTCACACCATTTACAGAGATGCATCCTCAGAATACAACATTTGAAATCACACATCCATGTGCCCAAAAAAGTCTGTTGCGAGAAGAATATTTCTCAAAACTAAAAGTTCATCTCTGATTTGAAAATATTACAGTTATGTATCAAGGTGTATACGGTAGCATTCTACATTTGCATAAACATTTGTACAGAATATGGGATTCATTGAATGTCTTTTCACCTTCCTGTTGGCTCATGATCTCCTGTCATATTTTACAGTACAAGAGAGTGATGTCATTTGTAAGAAGAAGGACCGTTCATAGCATTAATTGTATGCTAGATCTATAAATGCTGTATTGGTTATGTTAGTATGTTAACTTCGTATTTTGTGCTATTTCCAAACTGGGTTCCAAGATATTAATTCTAAAATACTATCAGTTCGACTACCTTGGCTCATTCATTTTTCTCCTCATTAATTTAATGTCCTCTTTCTCTGCCCCTCCTTCTACCTCTCAAACTTTAAGGCTGCATACAAATCATTGCAATTTCAATGCCCCTTTGAGGTTAGTACACTATGCTGATACAGTAGGGAGTCTTAGGAACAGCCAACATACAACATACACAATAGCCTACATTGTTTTTTTGTTATGGCCATTACTTTATTACAAACAGCAAAGGTAAGAGGGTAAATTATGTATGCTAATTATGAGTAAAATATTAGAATCTTAGAAATTGTCCTTTAAAAATTAGACTTTTATCTGACCATGTTTTTAAAATAACAGTACAATTGCTTTCACAGATGACATACTGTACAATACTCTAGGTCACATTCATTTTCCAGAAGAGGACATATTTTCATGTTGACGCAGCAAAGTTTATTCATTAATGGTCGGGGTATTGGAATTATAAAGACCCCATTTTTTCCACAGTTGAGCAACTCATTAAGTAACAAAACAGGTCATTGGTTTTACAGCTTTGTCCAGGGATTTTATGAGACATAAGTGACTCTCATAAGATTTCACTATGCATCATTAAATCAGAGATGTGGATGATCCCCCAAACATTTTACCCTCTATAATGACAATGAGATGTCTTTTCACACTATTCTATAAGAAGAGCCAACTGCAATATATGTCTATTGTAGACACTGCATGTAAAAACGTATGATCATGGGTGATTTTAGTGGGTAGCTTCTCAATGACTCAAGTGTTCTAGCCTTTTAAGCTTACCCAAAAATCAAAACCATTTCATATATTTTTCAGCCTCGACCTTCTGAATATTACAATTGAATTTAGAATTAGCGTGTGAGAATGAGCCACGTGTACCAACCCTTTCTTTTATAATACATGAAATGGCTTTTAAGCATTTGCATATCTGAATAGATGACCTTAACGTGCAGTCAGAGTAAACTACAGAGATGTTTCTTGATCTGCAAGAGCAAGAGTGCACATGCAAACGGTACCATTTGCCCACAGTCCACCACACTCTTAAGACGTCATTTAAAATAGACCAAACTATTGACAATGGCTTCTGGTGTTGGCATTGGAAATAATCCTCCTTCCTCAAGTCTTCAGCTGAGCACACAGTCTGCATTCAGAGTACCTTTCTCATTCTTGCAATTACAACAAAGGTGCTTTGTTTATTTGCCTTGCAGGGACACATCGAAGTTCTACTGAACACATCTAACTGTAAATGAGTATGGGATGCAGCTATGCCCACGGGTTCAACCCTCTGGAGTTGGCTGGCAGGCCAATACAATCAGTATGCTGCAAACTGCAGACTAGTGGCTACCAGGAGGGCTGCGGAGCGGAGGATACAGTGAGAACATGTTACGGTGATACTTTTACCCTCGAGCAAGGCTTTTGCTGTGTGAGGGGAAAAGAAGACCTGATTAGTCATTTGCATTTTTTATACTTCATTAAGAGATCTATTCAATTTCATTATGTAACCCATGGGTACGTTCACTGTAAACATATTCACTTAATCTATATTCTCATACCAAACATAAGGGCATAACCCTTTGTTTTATAACTTCTTGAATTTCCTCTCTAGCTAATGATCAATTGATACGTGTACTCCAATCAATAGCATTTATTCTAATCATTCTGTAATATGAAAATGGTGATACATTTTCTTATGGTGTGGAGGCAGAAGGTAAGCTCAATCCCCGACAGAATTGCACAACACAAATAAAGATAGGGATGAAACATATTTGTAGGCAAGCTTTGGGGGCTGCATAAAGTAAAGTTTAGGGTGGGGTTTTGGAGGTGAAATTGAAAGGTACTAGTCTTGTCCTAGAAAACCAGATTTTGGTTCCATGTTTAAAGTATTTTCTTCAAAATATAAAAAAGTTCCATGCATGAGTAACAATAATTTGTTTTCCAACAATAACTTGTGGCAGTCATGTTTAACTATCCCCTCACTGACTACATCAAGATGGGTGAGCTAATTATTAGATCAGTTCATCATACATGTTCAGCATACTGTGCCAGATGCTTTCATCTTGCACAAGATATCTTCATCCATATCAGGATTTGCAGGAGTTGTCCAGATAACTAAAGGTTCTACAATAGTGCAAGTTGGACGATGAAGGGACTGTATAACAGGATGTGCTAGTCCAGAAGAACAACGTTCCAGAAGGTTTTGGAACACAGACATGGATGGATCATTAAATCTACTAAAAGGTAGCCTCGGTAATGATGTGAAACTGCATAAAACAGATTAGACTGTGTGTGAGGTTGAACTAGACACACCCCAATAATATTAAAGTTTGAATCATAGCCAGTGGGAAAGGTGTGCTAAATAGACTCACATGGTGTTTTCATGGTTTGTGCTTTTTTCACTCCTTTATTCTGTCTCTCTTTGGGGTTGGGAGAGATGTCAACAGATTGAGACAGTGCAACCTCTGCGTCTGGGGACTTGTTAATTAGCGTTGGCTCATATGACACAGTAGAACATGAAAAAGGACGCGGCAATGAGGTCAAGTACACAACTAGCAGTTTATACATTAGCGGTTGTGGCCAAAACATGAAATAAGGTTTGTTGTTACACAGCAGAGAGGCATTGGACCAGCTTTAGTGGCCAGTAACATAGCCACTTTGGATAATTGAAAGGTTGTTTTGATTATGTTGCTTGTGATCAATTGGATGTGTAAGGATAATGGGCAGGCTGACAAGGGTTGCATCATGTTTGAGGCCGGCACATTGACTTGTTTACTCATTTATAAAATATTTTCAGTAACAGCCTTGCAAAAACAATTATTACTGAATACAAAACTATTGAATCAAACTAAATGAATATTGTTGAAACATTACATTTTAAATTATAGTGTTTTAATTGTCAGACAACCTTAACCTACATAGTGTAGATCCATTGATACCTACTGCAGCCAGTGAGACTTTGCAGCGAGTTCTGAAAACTGTACAATGTGTGGTGAGCAGTGTGAGTTCTGCCGAGAAACTCCCAGTCTATTCATCATTTCCCTTTTTGTCAATTACTTAGATTTGGGCCTTTGTTTGATGAGACAGCCTCCTGTCCAATAGGATTAGGTGTCTGACTGGTGTTGCCAGTGGCCATGCTGGTGTGATCTGAGTGGCACTGCCGTTATTCACTGTAACTGGGAGATAGCATCTAAATGTTTGTCAGATCCATGGTCCCTGTTTAGTGTGGCCATTATTTTTATTCTGTCAGAAATGTCACTTCGAGTCTGTGGCCGTGTCAGCTAAGTGTTGTCCCCTGCAGCAAAATGAACACAGGAGGCCTACTACTTCCACGACCCGGTCTCTTGCGTCCAGTCCATGTAGACATGACTATGCTTAGGTTGTAGTCCGTGGAGACATGCATTGCCATTCTATTGTTTTTTTTATTCAGCCATCATTCAAGCCTTTGAACTGATGTAGCAAACCAAGATATCTTCAGAGAGTAATATAGGCTCACTACTCTTTGTATGTCTAGCATAGCATTGTGTGCAGACAATATATAATCCACATGGACAAGACATCTTTTGTTGTGTACAGTAGTATAGTCAACAGTGATACCTATGTCTATAACACCTTTTATCTATAACCTTGTATAAGGTTCCTCATTCAGCTCTTGAATGACTTGATCTGAAGGGAATGCCTATAGTCAAGCGGATGCCAATCACAACTTGTTTTATTAAATTCAATTGTGTGTGTGAGAGAGAGAGCTGCAGAGATAGTGGGCTGCTAGAGGGTTTGTTGATTTTGCCTTTAGGGGAAAGAGTCATGGTAGTGGTTCAGTATAGGTCAGGACTAAAAGTGAAAAGATACAACCACATTGTCTGCTTTGGAATAAAAAGATGCCGTTACAGCTTAACCCACCAGCTGGCAGCCAGTGTCCTCGGTGGCTTTAACTAATTGACATATTCTCTCACGAGGTATCAAGGAGAGTGACACGTACAGTCGAAGAGGACACATCTGTATGGCAGACACATCCTTGAGCTCAGCGTGTCAGCAAGGTGTCCTTTCGATACAGGCCTCCGTCTAGGGTGATTAAAGATCCTGTCATGTTACATCTTTCAGAACCAATAATTAAAACGGAAACATAAAGCTAGGCCTAATGAACTGCTGCCTGATGATTATTTTGTCAATAAATTGAAGTCACGTGTATCTATTTTGTCTAGATGAATGCTTCGCTTGCAACTCTGGGATGCAAGCATATAAAAATCTTCACAAGTGATGGGGGACTCATTTTCCCTGAGACTTTCCTTTGAGTTGACCACTATATGTTACATCTATTCAAAGTAAACCTAACACTACAATAGGCCTATATTATGCCTACAGGCTGTCAATGTACCTGGGGGTACAGATGGCTGAGCGATTAGGGAGTCGGGCCATTAATCAGAAGGTTATTAGTTCGATTTCCCGGCCGTGCCCATTGACGTTGTGTCCTTCGGCAAGGCACTTCACCCTACTTGTCTTGGGGGAATGTCCCTGTACTTACGGTAAGTCGCTCTAGATAAGAGCGTCTACTAAATGACTAAATGTAAATGTACCTGCACACTTACAATAGTATTCTTCTTCATAGTTCTTTCTTCCTAATTTGAAAACCATTAGTCTTTCACAGGTGACAATATAGTACCTTGTGCTCTGCATTAAAGCTTTGACAAACCATTTTGTTTTGCTTAAGATATATAACACATTTTATGATAGATTTCCTGTGTTTACAACTTCACAATGATATCACAATTTAATATGAAAGTCAAAACCAATTGTGGCAAAGTAATAACAACATCAAATCGATGTTTAGTGACACTCCCAAGTTCAAGACATGGATTTCTAAATGCTAAATGATGGAGTATGTTGATACAGCTCACAGATAGATAAATGCAATATTAAACTTGGCACATTGTGAAGATCAATCAGAAAATGCATTATGCCCAGAACTATCTATTTATAATAATGTTCGATCCATGCTCTGGGAATGGCTAGTGTTCTACTCACGCTGTCCTAGCTGTCAAACAATGTTATTCATTCCGTATTTAATCTAGGCTGACAAGTTTAATTTAATGGATGTCATTATACTGATTCTAAGTCACAGGCAAATGGACTGGTGGTCTGGTGGCATGGCTGGTATTGGCTGGAATGAGTCTCCTAATTAAGACCATTTTGGCATCCATGCTTATTGCTGTTGTACAGCTCTATGATACAATAGCACATTGAGGTCAGGCACACTAAGGCTTGTATTTGAGGCCACGTTCATCCCTGAGGCTTCATGCTAAATGCCAAGTCAAATGAATGTCAATTTTCTAATAATGTATGAAATCAGTTATTTTTGCACGTTTTGAGACCTATAGATCTGTAGATTTGTTCTCTGAATGGTAAGATACATCAGGGAAGTCTTAAGCAGATTAGGCAATAAGCCTAACATTATAACAGTACCGGATGACTGGATCAGAAGTTTAACTCTCCATGGATGCAACCATGTAACACAATGGTATGCCATAATATAGTCTATTCTCAGTCATTTGATCTGTGGTCCAGTTCTCCAGCATTCTAATTATTACTTAAACACAAACACACATCACTGCACATGAATGGAAGAAAACAAGTCAAACACAGCCTTGTTTGTGTCAAAAACATTTGATAAAATAATAGCAAATATTTATTCCAGCCTGCTCTGTATTTTTGGTGGCGAGGTGCGTGGTGTGGAGATAACGGAGTGTTTTCACAGGGATCTGGGTCCCTTAAATGCTCTGGAGTGATATGTGGTGACAGGGCTGTGCCAGCCTGTTGACACAGCCAACATCTCTTGGGTACTGGGGGTGGGATAGCCTCAGGCCTGATTATTTACAGGCCTGCGTGCCTCCAAATGTTCCGTGAGGACACCAGGAATCCTTCCTCTTGCAAGCTCCCTAATTGGATCAGAGCTATCATTTATTAATGGCCAAAGTATATCCAGTCTGGTTTGACTGCATGATTATTAATGGCTGATGGATCAAAAGATACAAATGACCTGGGTGAATACATTGCTGACTGAGTGGTGTACAGTACAAACTCTGGTCAACTGTCATCTGTGGAGGGAGAAAAGGTTGTCATCTTGATGCCGCCGTAAAAGACAGTTATTTTTTATTTTCTTGTCTGACATTGGCATGTGCAATATTATGTAAGAATGATATATGACTCTAGATCATAATTGTACTTACTGTAAAGATAATGATTAAATAAAATCATTTAGATGAGGTAGGGGTTTTTAAGGCCAGAGGCTCATCCAGTTATGAATGACTAAATATTTGAAGGATTTTATCTAGCATGTTCTGTAGTCCATGAATGCTTTAAGAGATTAAAAAGTAAGCGCCTGCTTTAATAATTAACACGTGCTTAAGCCAAGCTCAAAAATCATGAACTAAAAAGAGGCTGAATGTAAAAATAATAAGACCATCCTTTTTAGTTAATTTGAGTTAATTTTGAGTTAATTTCGAAAAAGAGAGGAAGGATCTGGAGAAGTCTTATATATCCAAATAGTATATCCAAGCTGATAGTCACAGCCACTCCGTGCAACCAAATGAGACATGACATTCTCTTGACAGCCATGCATACTTGTTCAGATTCATTATTTATAACCTGCACTGGCAAAGTGTGTCAGACTGGAATTTAATTGTCAAAGTCTCATTAGGCTAAAGGGCATTTTCTTGTCACTCACCAGACTAAATTGTGTTCGTATCGCTGCTGAGGGTGATTTGCTGTTTATCATCTCAGGATGTTTCTGACTGAGGGCTTGCATGACGACTGTATCATACACAGTACTGTATGTATCTGAAGGTGGTGTGCAGTGATAAAATCTCATGAATTGTGTAAATGTAAACACAGGAGAATGTAAGGGCATTATTTTCAGTTCCGATGAAATGCATCAAATATGGAGAGAACGACAAAGAGACAGCCTCAAGTCATGTGCTGTCCTTGTTAGTTAAGACTGAAGAGTGCATTGAGACTGCCATAAGCCTTCTTTAGAATGCCACAGAGGGTGATGACGCCATATGTCAATCAAATACATTTCAAAATGTATTACATTGACAATCACACACAGGCTGAAAAAGACTATAGAAGCTGAAATATGTTTAATGTTGATGAAATCTGATGAATAATCTATGAGATCCATGTTGACAATAACAAAAGCTTTTGAATTAAGTTCATGTTTAAATGCCATTGTTATGACAGGGCACTCCCTTGTCATCAGCAGCCAAAAAGTGATGACATGAAGTCCATATGTCCACCCCATTGATGGGGTGAACACTGCTTCGATATTTTCTCTCTTTTGACCCAAAGTTTGATGTGACAGTTTGATGTGACAGATGTTGAATGAAAGGGGGTGGACTTGACAGATGTTGGAGACTCAGTGTTGGGTATGATAGAGATGGGAATTAGAGCCTTGGTGATGAAAGAGGCTTGGTTGACATTTGACATGATGTCGAGATTGGCGATGACATACTATTTGGTTTGGCTGATAGTTGGCTGCAATTTGTCTTAGGATAACAGTCCCTCGGGATGAATATCCCAAATGAATTAAGAAAACTGATCATTTGATTAGGAAATGCTGTCCATTTTGCTTTTGATATCTTATTTTCTCATGCTTTTGAGTGGTCAAATACAGGACAGTTTCCACAATCTTGTTTATATTGGATGTTATTTTCAAACAGAAGTGGACTTTCCTCAAACAAGGGTGTCTATCCGACCAGTCGAGGATAAATGGAAAGGCAAAAAGAAGCTGAACCTCCTCAAAGTGGCATCGGCCTAATGTGCTAATTACTTCAAACATGCAGTTTAACACAAGCATGTCCATCAAGCTGTTGGCATTTTAGCGTCTGACAGCTGGGTCACGGCTTCCTCAGAGGGACATGAGCACTTTAACCACATTACACTTTGCTTCCACACAGATGCTGCCTTTAGCCCTGGAGCAACGTAAGCATTAGAAACTGGACTCAGCAAACATTTGATATTTGTGAATAATCAACTAGGTCAATGAACAATGATGTAATGTTTGAAAGAACCAAAATCTGCCATACATCAGCCTATATATCTGTTGATGGTATTGACACCATATCTCGGGAGTGGTGTTTTACAGTAGATGTTGTGGGAACCTTGCTATTATGACTAGTTGCATAAGAGGTAGTTTGGAGACCATGCTGTGTTGAAAGGAAAGTTTAAACACGCAGTAGCTGCATCAATGTATGTACATATAGGCAGTATGCATTTGATAGGGTTTTTTATTGGACGCGGGTAAAATACTATCCAAATATCCAGGTTATGTTGGTTTGAACTTAATACATTTGGAGACCCTGTTCACTTTCTGCCTTGATCACATAAAAAATAGTTGAGATGATACTGTACAAAAACACCAAAGTGAAAGAAAACACAAAGTTAAACTTATTAAAACTTGATGTGGAGATGTGTTTGACTTTTGCTATGGTACCAATAATAGCATTTATGTTTACTATTAAAGAAGGCTGATAAAACGAAAACATGTATCCACCCTTGCCTGGACTGGTATTTTTCATACATTTCATCAAATATCAAAGATCCCAAGGAAGTAAATGCTGGAATTTACAATGTGTCTATTGGTGGTAAGATGTGAAATGTTTCTTGAAATGTTGAAAAAAGGTGGCTTTTAAAGTATTGCCCCTTAAGTCTGGTTATCTTCAACCTGTGGGAAACAAGGGGCATGGAATGGCTTCAATACAGCCCCATGTCACCCTGTATCCCAGAAAGTGACTGTAATTTTATTTTGGGAATGACTAACTTTTGACTTGTCAGATTCCGCAACCTGCCATCATTTCAGCAGCGTCTGCAGGGCTTCCACTACTACCTTAAAACTCAGACTGAAGTCCTGTATAATTTCCCCATCTTCCCGAGCTCCCTCTGTGCTAAATTGCATTGGAAGATGGATTTTTGGCATCTGAGGCTGTCAGGTCTACGCCAGCGAAGACTTTATGCACTAGTACACCCGCTATGAAAGTGAATTCTAGAGGGATGGAGAGGAATCAGAGTGGTGAGTCAAGTGCTGCCACTCCAGCAGGTCCTTGGCCATTTTTCTGTCTGTGATTGTATGTATTTAACAATAATGTCTGCAGTGTAAATATGTATTTTTCTCATCTTGTTGGTGAAATTGAACTTCAAAAGACGTAGTGATCATTTGATAAGGTGCGAAAAAAGTTATCAAAATGCACGTTTTTTTATTTATTTTTTAAAGCCATTCACATTTATTTACATGTACTACAAGAAGGAGTATTTGTGTGTAGTACATTCAATAGACATAGTCAAGAAAATATAAACAATTCACACCTAGTTTTTCAAATAAAAACATCCAGGTCTCGTGTTGTGCTGTGTTGGCTCCACCCAGAACCCTTTTGCCACCCATGTGTCCGATGAGCGTGACTCAGCAAGGTTCTCATCCAAGGTAAAATGCGAAGCCATCGATCTCTCTAACTCTAGATGCACATGATTGCCTTGCCGGGCCTGCCTACCTTAAGTGCAGCGTGTGACGTGATTGAACAATCAGCCACGTTACTCTGGAGAAATGTAGCCCCCTGCCCGCCCTTACTCACAAACACGTGGACCAGCCTTCTTGCTCTCTGTCCCCCACCTGAAGCCAACTCTCCAAGCATTCAGAGTTTTCTTTCCATGACACACTCTAACAATGACTGATGTGTTACAAAGCGTGCTGGAAAATGTCACTTTGGCTTTCATTCGTGTATGGCTCTAAACTTCTTTGTTGTTTCAAAGGGGGTTCTCATCAATCAAATTTTAACTTCTAAAAAAACTGATGGTTAGGGTAAAAAACATCAGTATTTGCCATCAAGAGAAATACATGTTTACAGTAAGCATAATCTTCCATTTTAATGCAGTTCAAGTCAAAATTTACAACTGTTATGTAATCGACCAAAAAATATTTTTGGATGTTAAGGTTTTTGGTCTTTTGAGACCACCTGTTTTGACCTGCATGGACTTAATATATTAATGTACTAAAAGGGTGAAAATCTGTATCTGTGTGTCAGTGGTTTAAAACAACTCATACATTTGTCATTAATTTCCAGCAGGTGCATTCCCCAGTGAAGCGCCTGTCTGACAGCACATGCTTTGTTTATATCTTTTGGGCCCCAGAGCTTTCTAACATAGTCAAACAACACTTAATTCATCAGAAAATTATACAATTTAGCACACTTTAATTGGTGTTGGAGACCTGTAGTCAGCAGAATTCTCAACACTCCTGCCTGCACTTTAAAGGCACAGGAAAGCAAGCCAAACCCTGTGCAGCAGATGAAAGAAGTTTGTAGAGTTGCTGAACTTACAACCTCACAAAGTAGCAGCTGTGATGGGCAACAGGACCAGGGAGAGAGAGAGAGAGAGAGAGTTTTGTACTGTGAGGACATTCGGGTGCCTTGTGCTGCTCTGGTATTTCACTAAACCGTAAAAAAGACACAGGTAATCAATGTAAAAAGATCATTATAGAGTTGTATGTCTTAATGCAACAATACCAGACTTTATCACCCGTGCTACACGACTACAGTTTAAGTTGATACAACCAAACTTTTGTATGTGACACTCATGATGACTGTTACGGTCGTCGTTTGTGTAGGGGGATATGTATGCTAAAACACATGCTAAACGAAACAGCGGCAGGCCCCGACAGGTGAGAAGTGGAAGGAGAAGACTGGGACACTCACCCCCAGCCAGGTATACTCCCTCCCCGGTCTCCGAGACAGCCCCACCGTCTGGTTCGGCGAACAGCTCGGTCGCGGGTGGTCGTTGTTCAATGGGTACATAGATGTTCGGTACATTACGCACGGCGTGTGCACAAGACAGGCGGATCGGCAGGAGCGGGAGAAGCCGAAACTCAGAGGCAACCGGTCGGTAGCGAGGTTAAAGTTCGCCGCCGCCGCCGCCACAACAACTCTGATGTTCTCCCCCCATTCTTTCCGCCATCCGGGACTTTAAAAACAATAAACCCCTCCCCTTAATTACCGGGGGCCCAATCAGGACAGTCCAACTCCCCCTTCCAATCACCACCATGTGCAAGGCCGCCGCGCCACTAAAGTGTTATATTTAAAAGTTACCATAGAGAAAGGCATATAAACCTCCTCTCTCACCCTGCCACTAGGCGTGCCCGTAACAATGACATTATTCTTGTCAAACAACGTTGACAACGTGTTTACCTGATGGAGCTAAAGTTGCACATTGAAAAGATAGTTGTTTAATTCTTCAGAGGGATAGCCATGTCATTATTTTGCACTGCTCACTCAGTACAACTATTTTTTACCAACTGTTCATCAAATGTGTGTCAGGTTGCCTAGGTACTCTCATACAGAATTCAGTGTTTAATACAGGTGAATAGGGAAGAGAAGCAATATTTGCTTGGCCTCTGACCTAAAGTAATGTGGTGCCCATCCTAAAGAAGAAAAGTCACCTGGAGCCAAGGATATTTGCCTGGCAGCTTGCCCAGGGCAAGGGACTGTGTAAGCAGCACTACACTAACCAAAACAGTACGTGGACATTTTCAATTTTAAAAAGTAAACTCCTACCCTGTGTTGATGTAAACAAATCATTAAGAATCCGATTTCAGAGCAACAGCAGGGTTTCTTTTTCTGCCGCTTTTCTAACAAAAAATACAGTGATTAACATTTGTTTTTACATCTGATGAACATTTTTTGACAAGTACATATTCCATTTTATCATAGACTGAATGGAAAGTCTTGACTGCAATCCAAGTGTTAAACTTAAGAGGCTGATCATGCTGTAGGTTTCCCCTTCATGCTCGATTCTAAGGTGTCCTTAGAGAAACTCACGAATGCTAGGTGTAGTAATTAGTTTGAATTTGTTAGAGTTCTCCTGCCAGGTATTCAGAAAAATCCCATTGGGATTGGCTCAGCTTTTATGCAGCATTTTAGCCTCACTATTCCTACGCCTGTTTCAAAGAGGATTACATGTGAAAGTAATTTATGCCACAAATACGTTCTTGGCATAAAGGTGACTTTTCTCAAGTTTTTTGTTTAAGTATCTTTAACTACTCTTCAATATTCAATATTGTTGTTCCCATCTTTTCCAGTTGCTGTACAATGATCTGTGAGAAGATCACAGATCACAAGGTTTCAATATTTTCTGGGTCAATATCTCAAAACATACTGCGCATACTGTTTATTGAAAATACAAACACAAACCCCAGCAGGCCAGTCTCCTGCAGTACAGTACTTCAACCTTACTGCATGTGGCAGACATGACATGCTGGGGACATTCACCATGACATGGATGGACATGGAGAATCTTTTACTGGGCCCCTTATTTTTCCATTTTCTTGAAAGCAGTAGTGAGAGCCAACTCGGAGTGTCTATGCCCCCAGAGGGTAGCTATCTACTTATACATGCTAGCTTTCATGAGGCAATCGCAAAAAGAATGTGACAGCATTAAACTATCAATCCTTTCTCACTATCCCAAAGTATACATCTCTTTGACTGATGAGTGAAACCACAATGCCAGGAGTCTGAAAGCCAAGAAATCATCTCTCATATGCATTGTCTACTAAAAGATGACACATCTTTGTCTCACAGCATATACTGTAGCTGCATCCCAGAACACCTAATCTACATCTGGATTTACATAGTTAATATCTAAATATATATCTAAATATATGAAAACAAATAGGGCAATGTATGAAAAAAAGACTATGAAATCATTTTTAGCAATTACTAATGCCTATCTTTCATTTTCAGTATGTCTGCTGTATGAGCACTTAAATCATTTAAAACACGATGACTGACTGGGAGGGGTTTCATTTGAGGCCATTGTCCTCTCGCAACTGCTTTTAGTTTAATCAGACAACATAAGCACCGTAAAAATATGTTGCAGATAATTTCCCAGGTGATAAACTATTGATGTTTGTCAGGACTTGATGGGCAAACAGCACAATAATTTATTTGCTCTACAAAGTGCTGACGGTGGTCTATAAGTTATCTGTCATTAGAGTTTGTCAGTGTCCTGTAATTCATAGTCTACTTAGCGTTATTATTTTTTCATCTTTAAGGGGGATTCATTCATTGGCCTGCATTGTGACTAGATTCAAACACTGTAGCACAGTTGGTTTGGTAACATTGGGGATTAGCTTCCACTGTGTACAGTTGTGTCAGACTCTTTGTAGAGAGGAAGAGGTCGCAAGGAATGGACATTGTGAGGCCCATGTCACTCTTTGATTATGTAAATACCCAATCAATCTAATGCTGGATGCCTTCACAAGGTCACCCTGCGACATTGACAATTGCAATTACAAAAAAATAGTTATATAATGTATTGCGTTATGTCCTTCTTTTTAAAGATGCACTTGCTGTACATAAGACAAATGTATTTGACTAACAGACAATATAAATATCTAAAAGAGTGCAAACTCAGGAAATACAACAACAACTAGATGAGAGATACAGTATATGTAAACAGTGGAGACATGGATCTCTTTTCCCGAGATCTTAAAAAGACCCTCTAGGAGATCAGCATCACGATTGTGTGTGTTCTGAGATGTACAGCGATGAGCCAAAACATTATCACCACCTGCCAAACATGTTGGTGGTCCCCTGAAGGTGTCCCCCAATCTGGCACCAACACATTAGCAGCAGATCCTTCAAGTCCAGTAAGGTCCGAGGTGGAGCCTCCATGGATCAGACTCGGTCCAGCACATCCCACAGATGCTCAGTTGGATCGAAGGCTAAGACAACACTTTCAACACTTCTTCATGTTCCTCAAAACACTCCCGAACAATGTGTGTAAAATGGCATGGTGCATTATCCTGCTGAAACAGGCCAATGCCATCAAGATTGACATTGCCATGAAAGGGTGCACCTGGTCTGAACCAAGTTTAGGTATGTGGAAACATACAACATTGTTCAGAGCATCACACAGTAACTAACCTTAGCCTAAGCTGCCACAAGATCTATACCCCGCTTCATATTAATTTATCTAATGACTGCATTTTCTCATTAAAATTACAAGACCTGGTAGGTATTGTAAGTTGTTTTTGTAGGTGTGTTTGTCATTTATGCACTAAACTTTTGCTGAATGAATTAGTTGAAAACCATTATGCACTTTGATTATCTAAGGTTTCAATCAAGTGTTGCTGACTCCACTTAAGCACTAATTGTTAACATTAAAACATAATTAAAAAGTGACGATCAAGCAAAGAGAGATGAATAGTCTATGGCTTGCTCATTTAAAAGTTGTACAATACTGCAATCCCAGAGGTATCTGATCAAGTAAGTATGACTGTTAGGCTACTAATGAGAATAGTATCCAACACATAGCTACATAGCTTTTTCCTGTTCTTAGCACTTTAACAAGGTGCACAGATGTAAGCTGGATGTAAAAGGTACATGCTTTTCATCACCATGGTAATTGTTCTCATGCTTATAAAACACCCAGAGTTACCTTTGGTTCAAAAGTACTGTATGTTCTTTTGTGACACATATATTCAATTTCTTTAGACTAAAATCTGCCTGCAGGTTGTTATCTGCAGGGAAAGTCTATGTATCATATGAGGTGTCCGCAGGTCAGTAATACAGAATACAAATGGTATCTGTTTTCGACACTGCTCTTAGTACTGTCAACCATACATATTCGTCAATGAATAAGAGCCATTCAATGACACATAGACAGTGAAGACTCTGAGTTTCACTTTGAGAATGATTCTTTAAACTTGACATCCTACTGTGATTGATGAGTAATTGTTATGGTCAGAGGGAAAAGCAAGGCGGTGGATGATGAGCTTAATGCAGCATCTCTTGTTGCATTTTAGAACCACGGTTATTTGTTAATATTCTGTTTACACCTGCGACTATCCATCTCTATCTATGTTCTACATGTGGGATTGAATCTGTCATTTCAGTTATTTGCCAGAATTTGTCTCTTGATCCTCTTTTGTATATTACTTGGTTCTCTTTCAAGTGGTTTGGAGATATTTTGAAATCAGATAGTGTTCATTCTCTCATGCATTTTGAAAGCAGAAAAAAGCTGCAAAGTAAAACTATGCTAAGAACTTTGAATTTTGAAATGCATGTTATACTATGTATACATTGAATTATACAAGTATTCTAAATGTGAGTTATACAAAGTATTCATATTTTAGTTTCATATTCAAATGCAGAGAAAAATGTTTTAAAAGGACAATTGTTGCCTGATGCCAACTTTTGTCAATTAATCATCGACAGAGAGCAGGCCAGTCTGGACATCAATTAGCATTTGTATTTTTCTCAACTAATGGTGATGGGGTATTAATCAGCCGTTTTGGTAAAGAAAGCACAACTCATCTACCCCTCCATATACATTTTTTTGGGGGAAATATTGTCATGCCAAAGGTCAAGTATTTACAAAACAACACATCTCCATGGAGGAAAAATTACTGGCACTCTCCAGTAGCAGGGGACAGTAAATTATGCTAATTTTCCATCACAAGTATTTGCAAGTGCCTCACTGTGCCTGATTAGTACTTTACAAATTCATGAGATTCTTGTCATTTTGTTCACATCAAAATGCATGTGTTTCTAAGAAGTACCCAGTGTTATCAAAGATTGCCTACCTTTTTGACCAATGTTGTTAATTACCAGGTGTAAGCAATAGGGAAGATTTGCTAATATATTCACCATGCAAATAAGCTCTCAACAATTAAGCCAGATGCAATATCTATTGGCTAGATCTAGACAATCATTACTAGCTCTAGTTTTCAAAATGGCTTTCACTTATTTGAGTAATACAGTACAGTATAGACTTTCTCCCTGTACATTGTACAGAATTCAAATTGTCAGACATTTGTAGCACTGACTGCTGATTAGACCAAGATTTAACCTATGGGAAAGGTTAAGTGTCTGGATCATTGACAGTCAGAACATATTGATAGACCTGTTAGGTTGAGATTGATAACCTGTCTATTAAGTTTAGATCAATATCTCTGAGGACAAGACTCAGATTTAAAGATTAAAAAAAAGCTTTAAATAAATAATTTTGGCATTCACATTTGAACATTTCTGTTATATGCTGTGGCAATGATTGTTCATACTCTGAGTGAATTACCGATGCATGTGCTTATGAGTTATCTTGTGTGAAAGAACTAACAATTCACTCCTAAACCGTATCTAAAGAATAAATTATTGATAGACATGAATGACAGAAAATTATACCTTAGCTATTATGTTAAAGGAAAAACATAAAGAACCACCTCATTATTCTGAGGAAAAACTAAGGACATACGTTGACTTTCAAATATTTGTAGGATAACAGATGCATCACTTTGCATCCACATGTTCCATGTCCACAAGACTATCCAGTAAGTCTATACTGTAAGTGTAAGCATGAATCTTAATTCAAACTCCTTTTAAATCCCACGCTTAGACAATCCGTAAACTACTGTGCACGCTTGTGTTGAAGAATGCCTATGACTCAGGTCAGCAGTATGCCAGTAATGAATGCATGAGCATGCTTGAACTAGTTTGGTGAATGTTTAAAACATAAGTTAATATGCTTGACAAATCTCAGTATTTTAAACTTTGAATTCAATTCAAACTTTGAATAAAACAGGCAAGATGGATCGAAGAGAAAAAAGTCACATACACTAACTGAATCATTGTAGACTTCAGTACCATATCCTGAAACTCCCCAGTTGCAGAATTCTTTGAGAAGGTTTTGGGGAGTAAAAAACATAATGCAATAGAGCAACACAATAACACTTCTTCCACAATAAACTACATACACTGAGGCACTGTATACAATACATGTATGAAGTGGAGAAATTGGTATCTTGATTTCCAAGAAAGACAGAAAGGAACATTCATAAAAAATACATTCTTACAGATATCAAATTCAACATTATTTTACATCTAGATTTATGTGGATTTCCTTGCCTTATCTCATATGTTATTTCGGCACAATTATTTCACACAATATATTTCAAATGTCAAGACTTTCATTACAACATGGCCAAGGGCTGGGAACAAGGCACAAAACAGCTTGCTTGTTTTATGTTCCTCCACCAAATGCAAAAAAACAACCTAATGGAAGGTATGAATAGATGTCTTATTTTCATTACCTTTCCTTTATCACCAACAATTAATAATTTATCAATGTCCTGGCTCGTTATCTCAGAGGAATCATTACAGTGATTTATCTCTTACTACGAGGCTTCAAGCATGCAGGTGTATCCTCTTCTACACTGCTTTGTCCTTGTGAGACAGAGCTGAATCAATGCTGATGTCATGGGTTAGCTAAAAAGCAAGCGTATGCAGGCAGGAAAATCAGAAGTTTGATCACAATTAGACCAGAATTGTGGGTGATTATTCCGTTTGTGCCCTTTTACATGTTTCTGCGGGAACAAGATTAACCATCTCTCCCCCCTCCCAAAAAAGACTTCCTTATTGCATTTGTGTAACATGCTGTATGAGTAAGCTATTATGCTGTTGTCAATCAGGACTGTACCCAATTCAGCGACGTAAACTGAACATGCTGAAGCTGGGGCCATTAAAACTTCGAAATCATTTATATTATATAAATTATGATTTGTCTCATTGCTTTTGTTAAGATTCTGCCAGATAACTGTATCAATATACTACTGAGGACTGGAGACGTCTTTGCTCTGTGGTTTTTATTCGAGTCCCCAAAGAGAAGGGTCCTTTGCCCTCCACATCAGAGAAGCCAACTTCTCCTAACAGGAGGTCTTCGTGTGGACTTGTTTGAGGTCCCTCTCAGTTGTCTTTTCATGATCTGGTTCCATGGAATCAAATGGAACTTTGAATGAAGGTGTCAATCCATGTTCACAGCTTTAGAAAACCAATACTGCCCTGGTGGTGGACTATGATGAAATATAAAGAAACAGCAGCCCCCAATGTTAAAGCATTGTATGGTCAGTTAGATAGGGACTTTTGAAAATATGCACCAAGGGCATAATATAGCTCACCATGTAAATATAGTTTGGAGCAAACATTGCATCCACATAATACATATTGACATGGTTAGTATCAAAATAACATTAGACAGTTAAACCAAATCCCACTTGCTGGCAATCTAACCTTATAGACACTCAAAATGGATAGTACAAACTATATGGATACAAACAGATTTGCAAGTGATATCAAAATATATGTACAGTACATAAAATCATGTCAAGCTAAGTTTCTCAATAACTATTTACAAGCTGGCTACTTTGCATTAGTGTACAGTAGCATGTAATAACTTCTAAAACCAGATTTTAATAGACAATTGGTTTTGGTTGAGTCTCCGCAGTAGGACCTTGCTGAGCTTAAGAATTGGTCTGAATGAATGGAAACCATGGCACCGTGACTCTTGTCCCGGCAACTCATTCAAGTGACTCGACTCATCTCTCCCTGAAGAAATGGCTCAAATGAGGTTGTTAGGTCCTTCCCTTTGAACAAGTAAGAGAGAATAACAGGACATGTCAAACAGGGGGAGATCAACAAGGAAACAAGAGGAGCGTTCGAGTTTTGCCCCAGGGAGTTGTACTGCTAGCAACCATAACTCTTGCATTGATTTGACATTCGCTGCACATCCCAAACTGTAACGCTGTGTTTAATGGGAGGAAGTTCCTCACAAAGTAGTGCAAGTGACTGGCTTTACCTTATTTTCTGTAAGAGGATTATAGTGTGCCATTTTTATTTAAAATGCACATAAATGTTAAATATATGCATCATGTACATTCTTCCAAAGGCCACTTTTAAATAAATGTGTTCTAAAAGGCACTTACTGTGCAGAAAAAACGGAAACTAAAATATCTATTCCAGACTGACAAACAACAAGTAGGATGAAGGTCTTGTTGGCTACCCTTGAATTGCTGCTGACATGAGAGATTTAGGTTTCAAGTTTAGTTTCAATAACTTCTAGTATATTCTGTTTACAACTGGTCAACAACTGAATCTACAAACCATTATGTGTGGGCTGATTTAAGATGTTAATTTGGGTCCATTTAACATGAGGTCAAAAATACATCTTTGTCTCAGTCTAATTAAGCAGCAGCATTTTCTAAATGTTCATCAACAAAGCACTGTTTTACACTCAGATTCGTCATTAGATGTGGGATTAGCTTTGGGCTATGGACTGGAAGGGAGTCAACATGGTGGAAAAGACATCCTATTTTCCCCAAGGGATCAACAACCATCACAGTTACCGTGGTGACAGATGAGAGACTGCATTCCCCCCACCACATAAACCTTATTTACCATCGCAGCTGTTCAATTTTGCAACACCTACCTCTTTTTCCCGTATTAGATGTTTATGCCCTGAGAGGTCCACCTTGTACCTAGCAAGGTCCAGCCCGAGGAAATGATCCCACAAAGATTAGTGGATGGCTATAACGCTGAATAATCTAGTTTACAGATATGTTCAAAAGGAGCCCTTAAACTCCTCATTTGAATTAGGTCATGGCCATCTATATATTCAAACTTTGTTTGGGATTTGCCTTTTAAGGAATGTTATTGTTTTGTTTTTGTGCTCAAAGGCTCTTACTTCGTGAATGGCCTGCCTGTTTTAAGTAAGTTGTCATCAGAGATGAGTGTGTTAATCACATTCCTCACATGCTATTGGGCACACACACACACAGACACGCACACAAGCACCAACAGTAAACATACAGACTCATACTACTTATGGCTTGGTATGACTAGAACCAGAAATCAATGCTGGCATTTGCACCCAGTATTGTCATAAGGAGCCATGAAATATTTGGCAGGATTTGTTTTACAGGTGGGTCAGGTTAAAACACTTAACACACAAACAATCATAGTTTCACAGACTATGCACACTTCTCCTCTTGACAGTTTCACCTCTCATATATTGCAAAAGCTGTGGCAAAATGTATGACATGGCAAGGAACACAATACAAATGTGTCTATTTGTAAGAGATATTCTCAAATTCAACATACCACAAATTGGTAGAAAGGGTTATAATCATCATGGCTGACACTGAAAGCCCACCTTTTAGCCCAAAAAGTGAATGAGTAATAATTATTTGTCAGAGACACACACAGTAATGGACAGTATAGGAATCAAACAGGAAGGTAAAGATGAGAGCATTGCTTTGAAAGACGTTGAACATATTTTACATTTATTTATTTATTTTCCCACATGGGCAGCAGAAAGGTAAAAGGAATATGTGTTATTGAGAACATGATTACAATCATTTGTGTCCTGATTTCATTTACATATTTTAATTCAGAAGTAGCTGATATGGGTTTTAGCCTTAGGCCAAATAACGGATAGGAAGACCAGCAGGTGTAGACGAATGACGCCCTGAGATTGGTCAGGGGGCTTGCTCTAGGCATTCCAAAAATAAAAATTGTAATCAACAATCAGCAAGCCACAAAAATCCATGCAATGGGTATTGTATAATGTAAAGTTAGAGAAGTTTAGGAAAGTGGACATCAGTCGACAATCATTTATTTTGCTTCCTAGTCTGTTTGCGATGCCTCTTTACTCTGCTTGCTAGTTCTTAATGACCCGACTTTCCATTGAGTTCAGTGACGAGAACGACTTCAAAGTATTTCAATGTGTATGATAGGATATTTAGTTGAAAGGAACACCAGTTGCTATTTTCAACACCTATTTACCCATGGCCAATGTTTGTCTCAGATCTGTAGGATTTGAATGTGCTTGCCCAGCTTGATTACATTTACCTCCTCTGCTTCATATCTTTAACAAGACTAGCCTATTACATATACTAGAACAAAATCTCACCTCGGGCATGTCTAGCTTTTCCCCCCAACTCACCCCTGACCTCTTTTCCCTGTTTCTTCTGGCCCCTCATCCAGCCCTCCCCATTGCCTCTTCCCCCAGCCTCACCCTGACCATCCTTCCTCAGAATCACAATCAGAAAATTGTTATTGCCAGGCAGATGGATGCTATTTGGTTTTGTTGTTAAGCAACAGAAACATCAACGACAACGGAACAACTAAAATTAATGCACAACATACATTGTGACACCAAATGATGTGTCACAGCTCTCTCCCTTCATCCACCAAACACGGCAGGGCTGCTCGATTCTTAATGTTATAAGCCAGCGCCTCTGGCAACTATATGCGCCTATGGTAACCATATGGTGTATAGTCAGTGCCTAGGTTAGAAATGCAACAACTTCCTTTCTACATCCACTCCATTCCAAAAATTGAACCGGAAAAATATGATCCCAAAAATGTGACCCAATTAAATATTTTTTGCCGAACAAATATGAGCCGAAATATTGTAGCCAAAAATATTCAAACATAAAATATTGGAGCAGAACATTTTTTACACAAAAAGGCTCGGGACAAATCATCTCGCTTCTCCAAGATGGGTCCAACTGCAGACTTCTTTCCTTTACTTAACGTCTTCACTTATATTGTACATGCATTGTCATATAGCCTAGGTATTGTAATTTGTAGCAAGAATACAGCAAAGAAAATACAGGGTTTGAGGCTTCAAGGTAACGGGTTTGTAACGCAAATAGAAATCATGGAGTTCAATTTTGTGAAAGGGAAATGTTTCATTTAAAAATACAGGGAAGTCTATTGAGGCCCCAGGCTTATCTTAGTGCTGCATTTTGATTTTTACTTTACTGTGGGCTACATCCTTTTGCCCGGAAGTCAACTAATCTTTCTTGTAGCACTTTATTAGACAAGAATCACGGAATACCCTAAACCATCACAGCACAGCAGTCCCTATGGGAGCTGTTACATTAAAATGTAATGATTGTTAGATGGATAAAGCTTCAAGAAAGACAAAGGTTTATGATACAGAGAGTAAGGGATTGAATGTTGTCTGCAAGCTCCCAGCAAGGCTCACAGAGCTCCTGTCACACTGCTAGCCCTGCATATTCGGTTATTCTCTCTCAATTTCTGAACTTAGTCACCATGAGCTGTCATGCCACTGTTTATATGGTTGAGTTAGATTACATTTTTTTCGGAATTATATTCCAGATGGAGAATCAATATCACTGTAAACATGTTTTTGGCTGTTCTGACATTGATTACATTAAAAGCTTTATTTCCCCTTGCACTGGGACTTTACCTCAGACATTGCCCCACTGAGTCATTAGAAAAGCATAAAAGGTTGTTATAAATGCTTGTTAAACGTTGATTTGTATTGATGGGAGAGACAGCCATAAGTGCAACTGAAGGTAATGTCACAGGGATTTTGCAGCTGGTTTCTGACATTCTCATTAATATTACATCTTAGAAAAATAATAACTGGAAATGTGTCTGTGTCACATATTCAATATCATGGTGCATTATAATTCTCTTTTTTGGTTTTATGGCAAAGTACAATTCTACCATCTACCATCAATTCTACCATCAAGAAAAAACCTGTAATAAGAAGTAATTATCATCCAAACCAAATCCTGAAATAGATCATTTGAGAAAGTTCTCAGGATAGATTAGAGTCCCAATTAGTAATAGACAATAGACGTATTGTTCAGGGCCTATAATTTGCTGTTGGAGGCAAAGTTACTGTGTGTTAGTTATGGAAGGAATAATGTCTTTGAAGTTGCTTACCAATGAAGGATTTCTAAACATACTCTATGACCCCTTGTTTAATGAACATCAATGTACATTCACACCTGCCATAGATTTTGAGTTATAATTGGCAACCTCATCACTGGTTCAAAACCCTGTAGGTGTATGTTGTAAGAGTCTTTGAATGAACTCTATCATGTGTAGAAATCCATGTATTTGCCTTCTGTAATACTGTCACTGCTCTGCCACTAAATCTGAGAAAAACATTGTGGCCTTGCCACACCTGGGAACTCCGGGAAATTAGAGGTTATAGCCTATTTTGTTCTCAGTGAAGTAAGATGTCGCTAGGCAATCTTTCACCTCTGTCCAGTGATGAGTATTAGCTCTTGCACAATCATTGGGACAAAGGCAAGGGTCACCTTTAATGTTGTGCAACAAAAGACCATCCTTAAAGGTCCAGCAGGCTATTGAAGTTGGTTCAGCACCACAGACTGCCACAGCAATGTGAAAATCCTTTTTATGCTGGTAAGCTGGGGCTGATTGAATTCCTTTGCGTATCAGTGAATGGATCAAGTTAGAAAGGGGAAAAGATTTGTGCTTGTGATAAACTGTAGCCTAGCTGAGCCAGGGTTTACAGCAGAACATGTTGATGAAATCCAGTCTTCTCCATTGTATACTGACCCATTTGTAATTTCTTGTTCCAACATAAGACAAGAAAGAGTACATTGTAGTTACCTAATGTACAAATTAACTACTCCTAGTGGTTGTATTAAGTCATTCTACTTGATTGGCCCCAAAAGAGTGCCATCTAAAGCTTCAAACAATAAGAATACAGGCCAACAGAAATCTGATCATGTGCTATCAATTTTGGGGGGGACAATTATATGACATTTTCTCAAGAGCAATTCCTGAGGGGGACACCAAACATGACTGCTGTAACAGATAGCCTACACTGTAATATGTTAAATATATATTATTTAAATGTCCTTATGTTTACAGTGATTTATTGGGGTGGACAAATCATATTTTTCCCAGGATGGGGGTCCCCCCCCCCGGGATTTCAGCCTATGCATGTGTCAGAAACTAGGCAAACCTAAACCTAACACAAGTAAAAGCACACAACCTATAGCACATTATAATAAAAAACCTGAATGGTTCTCAAAGATAAACCAGGACACTAACCTTTGAACTTTATTGACTCAGTCTAGCTCCCCGTTACTCCAATGGATGTCCTTTGCTGTTGTAAGCAATAACTTTCTTAGATTTACAGCACCGGTGCAAGCACGCTGTCTCTTTCTGCCACTGAAATAGACTACCTTCTTCTCTCCTTTGAAGACACAGATTTACACTGCTTGTCTGTGTATAAGCTACGGCGAGACTTGTATACTCATCATCACCATTTACGAAAGTGTCATTTTAATTTGTGACCTAACTTAGGATTTCATTAGTCCAAAGAGCTCAAGTCTGCACAGGCACAAAGGTATTCAAGACCCCTATTGTGATGCTCTTTTCTTGGACATGGTTCACTTAACCACGTCTATTACATATGCAAAAGCCATACATACCTTGAAATAGTCCAATCTTCCATTGCACATTCTTCGGTATCAGATTAAATTGATAAAACACATAGTGTGGCACACTTTTGTTTTGCTTCACGGACAAATCATGAACAGTGGTTTCATCAGTTGTCTCTAGTTCATTTACATGTACAATCGTTGCAAATGTCAAACTGTGTATTACAAGATGTCATTATGTTCAATCACCGTTGGTAATTGTTCAATGTACAAGCAAAACAAGCATGACCTATGTTATTCTTGGCATTTGGAAACATCCTATGCAACAGAGGTTGAAATTGCTTGAAATGGTTATTGACAAGCAGGTTTACAGTTTTCCCGTTGGTTGTAAATTCCAATTTTTGTATTTTTGCTTCTGATCAGTAGTCGTGCAGGGCCACAAGTAAAACAGTTTTCCACTAGCTAGCCTATATGCTTCAACACTCTTTGTTTATTTATGTCCAACATGAGAGAAATAGACCAGAAAACCCTGACACTTTCTGGTAATGCTTAATCATAAATTTATGATTTAACTTTAAACCAATCACTGGAATGACATATGTGAATTCCTCTGACTCCTGTTGTTTACAGTATGTATATAATATATTGTTTTATGCATCCAGTTAGAAGAAATTCAAAGGAAATTGGTCTTTTACCGGATTCTGTATATCCAAAAGGATAAAACATACACCTTTCATTGGTATTTGAGTATAAAAACATAAATGACTTTTCACACCTAGATGTTATTCGACACAGCTGAGATTCCTAAACCCATTCCAAAAATACCCATTACTGCCTTGCCATAACTACATGTCTTCCCTGCATCACCACTTTTCTTCATCCATGCATGAATCCATCTTTCCTTACTGAGACTTCATAAGGCCATTGACTCCACAGCAGAATCTCCCAGGCTATGTGAGAGGACATCAGAAGCTTGCTTTGTTCACACCCGGAGATCTGTGCAGGGCGGACCTGCCTACAAGCTCATATGAGCTGATGTCACTTCAGAGAGGGCCACAGACTCTCCAGGCGCTAATTGGGAGAGCAGGAGATGAATCATAAAATGACCCGCAACTCCCCAATTCTTGGGTTGAATGAAGTAATGATGATGCTTGCTGTCTTAGGTTCTCATGAGAGAATTTCATACAGCACTGGTTCCACGTCGTTTTGATCCAGCTGTTTGACATAATTCATTCTTGCGGTAAGAGTGCCCGGAAGAACTTGAATTTCTCCTTCACGTGTCGACTCCTTATGATACATTTTAGGCACATCTAATTTGCGCTGACTGTGTCCAGTTAAATGTACAAGTTGATTTGTTGTTTAATCATTCAGTATAATGCTCGCTTTGATCCAGAAATCTGGCGAGAACTCAACTGCAGAGTAGTGAATGGCGTTCTTCAAACACAAACGCATGTCATTTCACAAATCTAAGAGTGAAATTGAACGCACACTTTTTTTTATTCAAGCCATACTGTGCACTTTTCCTGTGAGAATGTTTCCTGAAACCCTACTAAACCAAATGTTTACCAGATTTGCCATAGCCAGCAGCAACTTATGTATCAGTCGCAAGTCTGCAAGGGTGAAAGGAACTCGGTAAGAAACCTGACAGCCAGGCATTAAATTTAAATCACCTTTACATATCCAAGTGGGTTTCCTGTGATCCTTTTCTTTTCACATTACATTTGTCCCATGTAGTGGTTTAACTAAGTGATATTATTTATGAAATGCGAGCGCACACCCAGCCCTGCAGCTGTGCATCCCCTGTCATCAAATTAACACAGGCACGGGAGAGTGAACTGAAAAAATGCTCACTGCCAGGAGCGATCAAGCTCACAAGACTGCAAATGCACCAGACTCTTTCGCGTAGGCGCCTGGCTCCCAGAGCGTCCAAGTGCCCGGGTTGCAGGCTTGCCTGTGTGGTGCGAGTGTCGGTGCTGACGGGCCATCGGTTCCCTCAATGTCCTCCACCACCAGCAGACCTGTCAGTGGCCCAGTGTGATCATGGTGCGCCACACTGACAAGGGTGACCCGGAGTCTCTGATCTCCCCCGCAACCCTGGAGCTCACGGGCCTAATCTGTGAGCACCATCGCAGCGGCACGCTGCCCGCCCCCAGAGGCCACACTGGGAGGACAGGTCATTACTGCCTCGTCCTTCAAAGAGATCCTTGCGCCGTCGTTGCCTCTCTCCTCGATCACACTTGGCACCGGGCTAGGGCTCCAGCCTGCTGTGTATTTTTACCATCACTTTACCCTCCTCCGGAGAGGCTAAAACCTGGGGAGAGCCAGACTCTTGTCCACCACCCCCACCCGCCTTTGCCCAGCGCTCATACTTTTAAAAAAATGTACTCACTTTCAGACACACTAATTACTGTGCTTGAGTACCATTCATTATTCTGTATGAGCTGCACTGCGGTGTCATGGGGAAAAACAAACAATGATCATAAGTGTTCTGTATCATTGTGCTAGATTGTCTGTGATAGACTGCCCTTAGACTTTTTGGTGGGTAAATGCGTAACCTATTTGAACCAAATTATGTGCGTGATGTACATCTGCGAGATGTAGCATTACCCTTTTCCCACAATTCCTTGCGTTTTAAGAGGAATAAAGTCGGATGGCTCTGGCAGTAATGGTTGATAACTAATTCATTGGTCCTCCTCTCTTTTTCAGAACCCTGTGGTTTCATCTCATTTCCCAGTCTAGAAGTTTCACTTTTAATCGTTGCAAGACTCTCTAGATTTTGGTGGTAGGATGTCTGATGCAATCCAATTTCCGTTGACAAAATGTATAGCAGTAAAGTGAGCTGAAAACGTTGCATTGTTGACACTGGCTTGTCCACTTCTAAGTTTATAAGATTCTCAAGAAATGTGTATTCCAACAATTACAATTCTGCATTCATTTTATCAGAAACTGATTTCTCTTTCATAATTTTACATATTTTATTCATATTCATCTTCAGACAATTGTAGTCCTGACTGCATCACCCAAGGCCACAATTTTTGTGGCTCCAGGCGATATATATCAAAATCAAAGTATTTTTATGCAAATGTCTGCTGACAGATTCTTTTAGAAATTGTCGTTTTTTCTTCCTTTGCATCAGGAATGATTATACTTCATACTCCAAATGACTGTACAGCCGGCTCTTTCTTAAAGACAGTAAGATGTATTTACAATCCATCCACAAATGATCACCTTTATGCACTTTGAAGAAGCTTTACTTCCAATATCTGCTTGATAAACATTTAAAGACAACTGTACACCAATTCCTCAATACAGCAACTGTAATTTTAGTTGATTGAACAACCTATATTCGGTTCAATGCAGCTGAGTGGGTGTATTTTATGTACTGTAGCATGGTGACAGTTGCGCAGCAAAAAAGGCTATGTCAATTTAGAATATAAGGTGAACAATGTATATGTAAATTTAAATTTAAAAGAGAAAGACACTGAACAAATCTGGATTTGTGTTGGACATTTTCATAAGGATATGTAATAAACCATTGCCCTCTAATGGAGAGAAGTGCCATCTGCATTGGCACATGGTAAGAGGGTTATCCCCAGATATGATAGGGATGCATTCTACATGCATTTCACATTAGGTACAGTACCCCCCACATGCATCCCCCCCCCCTGCAGTCGTTAAAATTGAAAAGAAAAACTCACTTTATTGAAACCCATAAACTTTGATCTTTCAAAACATGTGTCCCTAGTATTACTCTGTGAATGTGTTTTCACTCAGAGTAACAAGGTTGCCTGGACTCCACCCCCAGGTTTTTTAACGTAGTTTAGTGAGGTAATTGGATAACACAGGTTTATCCTCGGCAAGCACTTTGTATGAGCAATCCAATTTCACATCCTCCTGAAAGGGAAGCCATTATTCTTTACCAAAGGTTGATACTGTAGTCACCCTTGCACAGAAATGCAGCTCAAGATTCTCTCCAAATCCTATCAAGCTTTAACCTTGTTACCAGCCAATCTGTATTATTGTCCTATAATTCCATATTTTGCCCTGTCCTCACTGTGGCACAGCCATTTGTTAAGATAAAGTGTTGCCTTTTGTTGACAACAATGTTTTGGTGGAGTGTTTGTCTTCTGTATGTCAGCATGAGCACTAACCACCTCACTATCCAAACCAGAGCCTCTGATGAGTATCTCAACCATTTCTTGACTTGGGTGCATTTCTTTGTTACGTTGGAAGCCCTGCTGGTCAATAACCGTTTGGGAAGAGGGGGATGAGATAAACTGTATCTTACAGGACTGTGTTCAATGCTGAATCTGTCTTGCCCTCCACTGTAAACCCACAGGGGTACTTAAGAGCATGGGATTCTCTACAGAACATGCCTTTAATAGTGCTAAGAGCTCTTGGCTATCTCATGTGGATTCATTGTTTATTTTACAAAGCATCACAGTTCAAGTTAAAAATGGAAATTACACTTTTAAAAACCACAATTTTCCTCATCATTTCTTCCTACTCCCCCTCCAAACTTGTCAGACTCCCTCAATGAAATAAACCAGCACCTCCACTTTGGCAAGCAAATGTTTGGCTGCTTGATTGGATGATTTGATTCCATTTTGCCAGGTACTGTAGTAGCTCTTCCTGATCAGAGGGTATTCAACATCGTAGCAGAGAGGCAGCACCTATCTATGTGACTGAACCAGAATCAGGCAAGCTGTGGGATCCAACACAGCCAAGGATCATGGGTTTAAATGTGTTGTTTTTATGTGAGATATTTGTGATCTGCCACTTGCCCAGAGGTAAACTCAGCACTGGCTGTGAACATCAGCCTTTCCGAGCTGATAACAGTAGTGTTGTATTTTGTATTTCTGATTGCACACACGATATTAGAACGTGCTGCTAACATCGACAGTCAGATGTGTTGACAACAGCTGGATCCCCAGCACCTGTCACACCACCTCTCCATTGTTGATGTGTGTTATTTACACATCATGGGTGGGTGTTAGTCAGGGTGTTATCATATCATCTGGGAACAGTGTGTGGTGAAAGAAAATCGTCTAGAGGCAAACTCCAGAGAGTAGAAATCAAACCATAAGATCTGGAATGGAGAGTTTTAAAGATGTCATGAACTAATGTGCTCAGAGCTCTTTCAGCTACAAAGGTGTGTGTTGCTTTGAAGGAAACACTGGTTGTTCATGTCTACGCTCTTCAGGAAAAAGTGCATGAATCCAAAGAACGTGCTTGAAAACAGGATACCTATATTATGTTCAGAAATCCTTCAGAAACCCCCATGGCAATCTGGGCATACGGTATCAAGGCATGGAAGAGTAGGAAACGGCATGATACAACACAATTCCACAAGTGATGCAGTTTCCTTAATCATTCTTGGAACTCCCTTGTCCCAACCATCTCAAAAGTAAAAAGGAATACATTTTCAGATGTACAGTACAATGTTTTTCTTATCATTATTTTTGTTATTATTACAAACAACACAGAATAGATGCTTGAAAAAAGACGAATACCTTCTGAGGGAGATGTTACTAGACCAGAGCAGTTCAAGGAAGACTCAAGACATCTGTGTTCCCTGTGGATTTGAATGTGTGTTGTTAGGTCTTTTATTTATAGACCCCTGGGTCCCAGTGGGGGTGGTAAGCGTGTAATTCTGTGTTTCTGTGTACCTGCAGCTAAATAACTCACTGTCAAAGAGTTACCACTCAGGTTGCACTTTTGGTTGAATAATCTGTGTGCCTACTTTACATTCCTTGGTTTCATTTGGGCAGAGGAAGCTTTCTCTTGGGAGTTATTACACTGTTAGCTTGTAAAGAACAATTCAGGATGGGGAGAAATGACAAACAACATAGCCCCTTAATTTGTTTACAGATGGAACTTTGATGTTACATTAAAACATAAAATGTAAGCACACTTACAAGCTAAAATACATGTTTATTTTGTATTTACCAGGGAGACCATGGGCAGAGCTGTATTGTGTTAATGATAAAGATATTCCGAAAAGTGAAAAAGTTTTAAATTGTTTTTAATTACATGTTTTTTCTCTGTTAATGCATGGTCACATATCCAAATCCATCTTAATATGTGGAAATGAGTAATACACAGTACCCTTAAAAGTGTTTATTATGTTGAACAAGGCAACACATGGCTGAAGTTAGTTAATACACATGTCTTCGGTCATAAAGTAGCTTGATAATGAAGAAAATCACATTGACTCTCAGGTGTTTTCAGTAGGTACTGTGTCTCTCCCTGTATATCAGTTATAACAATACAAAAATATTAGCAGTTGTAAGTTACAGCAGATACAATAAATAGTTATACCAAAGCCTCTTTTTCTTAAGAACGCTCAGTTTTTATTAGCTTGAACATATGTTGTTTGCACATGCGGTCCAATATTTGAGATACTTTCAGAGACCAAGCTAATTCCCCAAAAAAGGACCAGAGCATATTTCATGCACATTCTCCTCCAATTAATATCAAGCAAAGCTGCAGTCTTTTTCATATCTGATGAAAACTCGGGGTGGGTACCAATTAGTCTACTGTTAATTATCTCCCTCTCCTTTGATCTTGACTATGACTGCTCTGTCAGACGCTCTCATTTATTCATCGCTTCTGGTTGGGAGATGGACTCTTTGGAGATTGCACAGATTGATGCACATTTAAAATGGCTTCAGAGGCGAATGGATCCTTGTGAGGGTGCACATAGCTGTTGCATAGTCTTTGTATTTCCCTATCCTCTCAAGTCAGTACCCCTGCTGTGGAGGCCCAGACAGTTTGAGTATCTTGTAGACTTTAATTTTCTATTTTGGCACTCCTGGGGAATACATAGCATGTAACTGTTGGCACATTGCGGACATTATTGCATCCCTACCTGATATGTTGCTGGAATTTTTCGTGATCAATAACGCACATTGTTGTGCCAAAGCTGACAACTTTTCTCTCTTTTTTCCTCATATTCATTTCATGACATCAAGCTCTCTTGTAAACATCAAACGAGCTTTCCTGCACCGGGAATAGGAGCTGCATATTTAAGTAGAGCTCATGATGGCACACCGCTTGCACCTCTACGTTTGTGTTATGAGATAATATTCTTAGCTTTCCACTGTGATGTGGACACTAAGTTGAATTCGCTTGCCACCCAGGATTAGTATTAGTGTCAGCACTGCAGACAACCTAGACAACTGCTATAAGGCAATGTAAACTATGGTAGGAAGAAACAGGAAGCTGCACACTTTGTGCTATCACTTCACAGGAACGTTATGGCATTATCAACTTCCCAAGAGTTTACAGAACTTTTATATATAATTGCATTATTAATACAATTATTAAAAATGATAAAAAGTTGTAGCTTGAATAAACCAATCTAATAGGTTCCCAGCCGTGGTACGTTTACCACATGTCACGGAAAATCTGTCTAATTATTTTGCACAATACCTAAAGGCCTTTATATGCTACTCCGATTCTGTTTACGGATGGGCGGGCGGACGTATACGGACGTATACGATAGACTCTTTTTCGTTTATAGTTCTTCTTGGGCTGTGGGTGCTGAAAACAATGCACCGCCAGAAGAGTAGGTGGCGCAAAGGTAATGATGTCGTTAAATATAGATACACATGCAGCACAAACTGTACACACCCTGGAAAGTAACATCACGTGTGCTTCATTGCCATGGACAAAACAAAAGACAGAAATGTTTTCCTTTCTCTTGAGTACAATGATAACCAATTGACCTTCAATGCAAATATACAGGTTGATAATCTAACATAAATCTTGACCTCTTGAACACAAACAAACATACAGTGCAGGTTAAGATCCACATTGCACAGAAGGCTTTGACTAAATAACTGCAGGGAGCTGGTGCGTTTTGACATTGTGGGTACACTCAAGTGAATCTGTGTCCCCGAAGCCCTGTTTTCAAGGAAAATCCTTGTGAAGGACCCCACTCAAGGGTAAAGGATAATCTCCAACTGGGAGAGCATCTCCCAGTCATGTCCAAAGCCCCAGCTGTAACTAATCACAGAAGCCTGAATACATTACAGAAGCACATATTCCTGGAGCGAACACATGGACAAAGTCACAAGTTGAATATCACTCAAGTCATTTTCCATTGTCCAATGAAAGACAATAAATCAAAACAAGGCAATCAAGTGGCTACCAAGCCCGACAGGTATTTTTAAGGCTGTAGACTGTCCTAAAAACCCGTCATTTTAATTAAACAGATGGTTTTATCAAATAAATTAATGAATACATAATGATTGTTCCTGCCATGCTAATCTGCATTTTTTTACGTGTTCAAGAAGTGGAACAATTATGGTTTGATTGCTTTTTAGAGTGAGCCATATCTCTGAGGTAAGCTTTGTATCGGACCAGTGCCAATGATTTAATTTAACTCGGTAAATCAATCTGTCACGCTTTTTAAATGTTTTGGTGTAAGCACAAGCCTGCCTTCAATTTTCCATCTGCTTCATTAAGGAAGTAATACCAATACAAAGAAAGAAATAATACAAACAATGACAAAAACAACGTTGCCAATCAGAGTTGTACTCACTGCTAATATTAATGTTAAAGTACAGTATCTAGCGATTCTTTATCCCAGCAATAGAAGTTTGCCCCAGTCTGCCCCACTTTTAGATGGATGTCATTGCTAATGCACCGCCGAAATAAGCAGACTCACCACACATTCTCCTGGGACCTGGCTAATTACGTGTTCAGAATCTTTCAGCATGGCTCCGTGAGCTTTTATGCCTCTGTCACTTCTCATCCAGTCAATTGGGTTGGACATATCCCAAGAACAACCTACAGTGTTAGTTCTCCAGCAAAAACAGGTCACTTTGAGTTCACAGGATGTGGAATGATTCTAATTATTTGGGTTCAAATCGGTGCAGAATACTCAATGGCTCCCATTCATTTGACCTCCAGACCCAGAACATGGAAGTACTCTCTTCACAGATGAGGCCTGTTTGGCCACTTCTAGTCTTTTTGACAATAACTACCAAGGCGTTGTTTTGGCTGTTGGATCAACAGAGATAAAGACTAATGGAACCTTGTTGAAACTAAAAGTTACTTTAACAAAGGGGAAGGGAAGATGTGATTTAAAGAGAAAGCATATAAAGGTCTGATGATCTCATAGCACTATTTCTCAGAAGAAAATTCCTAAATATTAAATCGGATGTTTAATAATTTCAAGGAGGCTTGAATTTAGTTAATTTGAACCTAAAATTCACTCATTATGTTACAAAGTTGTCCAAATGAAACTGAAAATACATCTTTATAATGAATGGGGTCGACACAATATCACACTATTAGCAGTGAAGCTCCTTAGCTGCAGAATAACCCCAAAGTACTTTCAAATACCCCCATACTTTCATCAGCGAAAATCAACATTCTCAGTCCCAATTTATTCTTTTCCTGAATTTGAAAAATAAACTGCAATTCTGAAGGCTGAAAAACAAGCTCATTGACAACGCAGCTCAAGGGATGCAGTTGAATGCATGCTTGGGTTATTATGTCTGAGTGTTGGCCTTTCTATTTCCCATGTCTGTATGTGTGTCTGTCTGAGGGCAGCGGATCAGAACCTCTCCTACATGCAGTACACAGTTAGGAGGTCAGTCTTGTGGAGCCCACACAGCTGTCAGTGGGTTGATGCTGCCAGATTTATACTATTTCCAGAATTCCGTCTTTTAGTCTTATGAGGGCAAAAAGTGGATGCTGACGTTCTGAGTGACAAGCTGCTTTACCGGACGGAAATTCGAACGTAGTGTTCCATATTCATGGGCTGATTTAGATTCTGGTACTGTACATTGGTTCCCTGACAATACGAGGACATGCAGGATCCTATTCACATCTCATGGAGCTGCCTTTGCGAAATATTGGAAGTTGTATCAACAGCACCAAAGTACGCTGAGATGCAAAGATGTTTGCATTGTTAAAGTTTCAAGGCTCATGCATGAATTGTTGAGGAAACACTTTTGGATCTTGCTTATGATTCACCATAGTACGAAGTAAGAGGTTGAACTGTATTTAGAAACAGCATGGTAAGATACAATACTGCACAGCATGCAACTACACTATACTGTGCTGCATAAGATTGAAACCTGATGCATTAACCTGACCCATCAGTTTGGAAGATTTTATATATATTTAAATCCAACCACCCAACACAGTTATCCAAATAAACGTGGCAATCCAATTGGTTACAATAAATATTGTGTTAAATTTAAGCTCCACAATGAAAGAAAGATGTTGCAGCCATAACAGATTTTCCAAACAACTGTTCAACATATTATCCTGTGTCCCCTCCAGGCACAGAAGATATAATCTGTTCACATACCAGATGTTTATTTGTTTTATTGACTGCCCTCTTGGACTTAACCCACAAAACATTTGTTCAGAGTGAAATACTAATTGGTTTTGTGTTAAAGCTTAAAGTGATCAGCTTTACCTTTAAAAATATAAATTTGTGAATGGCTGTTAAAGTATGTGTGTCCTGTCACAAATATTCAACGACAAAAAATTAACAAAATGTAAATATGTGCGTAAATACTGGCTCCACACATCGAGAGTTCTCATTGGTGCTAGGTGAGCACAGCTGTGTTTCATAAGAAAGGCCATGTATTAACACCCACTGGCCACTGGACTCAGGGATGATATTGGCTCTGCACATCTACTGTATTTATAGTATGTAGAGTGTACAATGTAGACAGTCTCTTCCACAGATGTGTGTATTAAACTGTCTCAGTTAGAAGTTCATATTTGAAAGACATGAACCTGTTGATTTTGTTGTAACTGTATCAAATCTAGGAAAAGGTTAGTGGCACACGGGTGAGTTTCTACTGTATAGATTTTGCAAATATATTTTTGCAGCCCTTTTAGCATATACTTTCAATCTTCAAAAGCTTTAAAAATTGTCAGTCTCATCTCTGACTTATGAATAAATCCCATAAAACCATGCAAAGTGTTGAATATCTGGTCAAAGTCGCTGCATTTGCATTGCAAGCATTACTGCCACTAGAACACTGGCTTTCATCGAACCCAGAAGACATCCAAGATTAAACACAAGTTCACATGAGGCAGGCCCAGCAAAGTAAATCATTCTCATTTAACAAGTGTGTGTGAGGCTGCATAATTTCTCCCTCAGACCATTTACAATCTGACAAGCATTAGTGAATACCAGTAGACTTATTACCCCAAAAGATAAACTTTAATCAAGCTCTTTTGCCTTTTCTCTGTTTGAGCATGCTCTGGCATATCCAACGTTATATGCACCATGGTGAAGGCAAATACCAAATGGGAAGTCTATTTAGGATTTTTCATTTAAATGTGAAGGCCTTGCTAATATAATCACCTAGGTGATTGTCAGAAGTGACCCTTCAATCAATCAATGTTTGATTTGTTTTAATCACACAGCGGTGTGCTATTAAACGGTGCACACATAGTGTGCCCTCATATTTGCAGGGGGGCCAAGGATATTGCACTACAGGCTTCTATTTCATTAGCCTTCATTATGCTTCATTCATGCACCACATGTTGCTACTGTCCTGTGAATCAAAAACGGGCACACTCACAAACACGGTAACTAAACTGGCACTGATGAAGAATACAAACCATGTTTACCAAAAAGAAGATGCAATACAGTATAAAACATTTCTGTGTACATGTATTTATAAGGCAGATTTCCCAGAACCACCTTGGCTGAAGGATTGGAAGAATATGCAGTACAGTATCATGAAATATATCTCCATCACTAACTGGTTAGGAATACAACTTATTAATTGAATTATTTAAGAGACTTAGGTAATTCATTTGTCTTTGTAATAATACAATTGTAATAATTAATCCAATGTTTCCTCTACAGCATAAGATTATCCAAATGCAGAATACCGTTCCACCATGTGAATTTCTTCAATACAAGATTAACAATTGACAAAGGTTTTTGGGTTGCAAGCTGATTATTGGCTGCAGGCAGAGATTAAAGGAGAACTGCAACACAGCTGACAGTTTGGTTATCTCTTATGGACTAAATGAAAATCATGGCCTGAATCCATCAAAGGAGATTAGGAAAATATGAGCACATGTCCTCTTGCTTTGCTTGTTAGGATTGGCAGCAGAATCAGTTGATTGACCTTGGTAACACACTAAAATAGTCAACTTTTGCACTCAAGTAAGCATCCTAATGTGTGGATGCCTGTGTAAGGTTACTTGTCATGAAGTAAAAACTGCCTAATTGTCAAAGTAAGGAATATACAAAAGTAAAGTTTTGCCATGGAGTTGTCAGGGTGACCCCATCCCCCAGTCATCAGTGCCCGACAGGGTCACAGCATTTCACTTCATTGACAAAGCTAGAGCTGACTTCAGTGTCAGGAGCATATTGCCTGCAGAGGGGAGTACACCCAGCATTTGTGTCAGTAAAATGGTCATGTCCACAATGACTTTTAGGAATGGACCATGCTTAAAGTGAAATAAAGAATGAGTTCACAGTTCACAGACTGGGTGTGGGAGACTGTTTGCATGTCTAAGATTTGTAAGATGGGTATATGCCATACCATAGTTTTGAAGTTCATACATTTTTTAAATCAGCATTCCATTTTGAGTTGTTGTACACACATGAACAGGTGGTCCTGTGTTTTCTCCCTGAATATAATGTATTTTTAATACAGTGTAAATAACTGCAGTGAATGTCTTGAATTTAATTAGGTGTGCTTACTCTCAGCAAGGCACCCAATTGTCATCTCACATAAATATGATATATCATTAAAATTAATTCCCACCCTCTCCTCCTTGAGTTTCAGCACTACATAAACAGTCTAAATGTGTGTCTTGTTCCCATACGCGTTGCCTGTACTTCCGCAAAGGTTCCATTGCATGGTTTAAGAAGAATTTCTGTTTTTGTGGAGAAAGTCCATCTAACGGTAGCTAACTAGCTAGCTACAGTCAGAAACCTCAGGATGTCACGGACAGCATTATGAGTGATAATTTAAACAATGGGTTTGGAGGTGATATAGCCTTCGGTAGTAAAAAAAAAGCTCCAACTGCTACGGCCACAAGCCCACCTCACAATTTCCCCAGGAATTGTAACCTTTCTAGTTACAGTATCTAATCTAACATATTGCACACACAAATGCTAACACAAGATAAAAGTATAGTCATGGGAATAAAAACACCCTGCCACCTGTATTACTGTTATAAGTTAATTTGATCATTTAATAGTACCTCTTTGCACAAAGGTTTCTGGCGGTGCAATGTGTCACAATTTATTTTCTGTACGTACGAGGCCTGGAGGCACTTAGACACACTGGCATCATGCTGAGATTTTCCATCAACAACCAAGAAAAACTTTGCTCATCATCAAATTTACAGTGGTGGCACTGCAACACAGCCCTAAATAGACTAATTAACAACAGGAGAGGATCTGGCCGTGAAACTATTCTGCTTCTCTGAGCAACTGTTTAATAGGGAAGAGCATATCTAATAATGAAAAAAACGATGCCAAATGCTTCTGTAGCTGTTCAGCCCATCTCCAGACCAGGGGCTGCCATTAAAACATGAACAGCCCAGTGGTGTAAGTCCTGACACAAGTCTGAAATCATGTTTAGTGATGAGACAAACAAAGCTGGGTCAAAGGCTGCATGGAGACCAGTGGGAATAAATCACTGCTTCTCCCATCTTCTGTAGCCATGCACCATATTTTGTGCTTGTTAGCTTTGCTCATTTTTCATGATGTATGAGCGAGTCTAGATGTCAGATATCAATAAGCCTGCAACCTACATGGGTGAATCCACCCATAATCAAAGTGAAATGGAAGAAAAGCTAGACTGATGTTCCAGGAGACCCTTCGATGGTTTTTGGAAAAGATGTGGAAATGTTACCAGGATAACAACTAAGGTTGTTAGCGATGAAGAGCAAACACCTACCCAGTGGACAGATGCCACAATTACTGTACGACTGTGGATAGAAATTCACAGACCTTAAAGGGGACTCTCACATTTTAAACATTTGGATTGTGTTTTACACTCACTATGACTGTAGTGGAAGACAACAGATTTTTCTGATATTTTATTCCATTCATTTCAAGAAATCAAATGTCAGATCCGGTCTTGTTAGTTGGAACTTTTGAATACTTCTACTTTAGCCCCCTCCCCCCCATACTTTCAACTGGCAAGGCAGCCAATGCTAACCAAAACAAACACAGATTGCTCAAAATGCCTTCATTGCGATCATGAAAATCACATGTACATTACATGTGTGCCATGCTAATGGTGTATAAAGTACAGCAGAAAATCAAGGATCAAAAGACCACAGTTTTAACAGAATTTTGATGGTCACTAAATATGTTTTTTTTGTAGTGGATAGATACACTGTAATATTATTAACCAGCCTCATTGATATTACAGTTGACATGTTATCTGATTACAATTTCCATGCTTCGGTTTTTCTCTTGCCTGGTGAAGGTCAGTCGTATGGATTATTTGATCAACCCGTGCCTACTCTTTCTGATCATGGCAATGCATGTTAAAAACCCACATTTTATGATAAAACCAGGAACAAAAAGTGCTGATGTATCCGGAGTGACAACTTTGCAATTCCCAGGAACTGTAGGGGGTCTGAAATAATGGTTCCCTGGCTGTGTGTGCACTTCATCTCTCAACACTGCCAGATTGACACAGAAATGCCATTGGAAGGCTCATACTTATTATGCTCAAATGGTTTTGAAAATGAGACCCCGGCTGTTTTCTCAATTTGCAGCCTTAAGGCAGCGATTTAAACAGATAAAGGACTAAATACAGAGGCAAAACACCCTCCAATTTGTCATTCAGATGACCTTGGGTCCAGAAGAAAGCAACTGAGAAATAAATCTGTCCAGGCGCTTCACAAGGCGATCATGCTGATGGTGCAAGGAGAATGGGGTCCCATATCTCTTTCGAGGCAATCTCTCTGACACCCATCATCGGACTTAAACTTACTAATGAGGTCACTTGAGTATATATTTCAATGCAGTACCATTACCATCAAAATCGATAGTCATATTCACACTGTCTGATCGGATTGACAAGATCTTGAACTGTAAAGCATGCTATCTGAGGCGAAAAGTGAACTATCCTTTCAACTGATCTGATATTAATTTGTTATCAGGTCTTTCCTAAGGTTAATATTAAATGAGCCCTATGGTTCAACTATTGCACTCACTCTCCTTGGCATAATCCTAGGTTTTCTGTTGCTCAAGGCTAAACCTTGGACAGCGATCTGTGATGAACATCAAACATTTATGATTTAACCTAATGATTCAGTTGATCCAAAGATACACAGTGAAATACCTAACTGTTGTACTATACAAACCAGGCATTTTGGTGTTTGAATGCCCGGAGTTGTAAACTATGAGTTGTAATCTTTGGTGGATATGCTTTGACAGTGTGCTAGAAATCTGCATTGTTGTCATCGGAAGCTAAACTAATGGGGAAGTCATGTAAATCACTAAATTGTTCATGCCAATGTTCAGTAGTCATCATTATCACTTTGGTCCATTGAGTCTTGAGTCAGGCTACAGTACACTGAATCCTAAGTTGGCTAGCTGACTTCCCTTCCAAAAGGACTTTGTTTAAACACAAAACCATTATTTAGTCATCACTTATTAGTATGGGCTTTTTATCTCGTTTAAAGTATTTGTATCTTTAATTGTCTAGTCATTTATAAATGACTTTCTCACTCCTCCAACCATCCATCGTCAACCGCTTCTCCGGAGTCGGGTTGCCGGGGGAGCAGCTCCAGAGTGAGGTCTCACTCATATCTTGATTTTGTTCCAAACTTTTTACAACCTTGTGGGCTTAGAGATTTGTCAGTTGTGAGTGTTGCTGATGGTCAAAAAGATGCAAATGTATATCAAACTGACAAACCATAATGTGAAACAAAAATCTCCTAAACATAGATAAAATGCAAATGTGGACACTAGAAGATAAGTTAAACATTGAATATTGCAAAGAGAACCATGTGGTAAATAAACAAAATACATATTTCACATTATTGTATTTCTGTTGTCAGCTCAAGGATTTACTTAAGAATAAGCTTCTTCTGAAGCAAGCTTTTCTTTTGAAGCAAGTCTCTTTTTTTGCAGTTCTACGTCAATCCCAATTTGGAGACCAAAGTGGATGCAGAGAGTCCTTGTGGCTGTTGGTGTCTTAAGCATTTGATATGTGTGACTAGGAAAGCATGGCTTATCCTCTCTTACTGGAGCATTCAAAGCACAAGCATGGTCTTCAGGGGGAAAGGCAAGACGAGATAAAAAGTGAGAAAAGATAAGAAACTGACTGTGTAAAGCTCACACCAGGAGGAGCAGTGAGGAGGCCTGTCAAAATGAATATCTGAAAAGCGTACCTCGGCAAACTCTTCACAATTTCCCCCCCCAAATTACTGTTAAGTCATTCCATTTAGTTCATACAGAACTTAGAAAAATGTAATGACATTTGATATTACGTGACATTTAGCTAGTTATTAAGTTCTCGGTATAAGTGTCAATCAAACCCCTCCACATAGTAGGTAAGTGTTGTAAAGTGAACATTGATCTTACGTCAACTTATTACACTATTTCCTGAATGCACTGCTTTTTGTTAAATGAACAAATTAGCATGCCCTGTGTTACTATCATAAGGACGATATCTTTTTAGCTATTAATCTAAGGCATAAGTGATTTGTGTTGCTCGATGAGTAAACCACTTCTAATCATCCCCAAGGTGATAACTATGCAATGGTAGCATATTAGTGAAATGGGCTAACCTCCAAGTCAGCTGTCTGGGGCAAGGCTAATCACATTTCCGTATTCTCCCTCCAAAAGCAGTGGAGCAATATAGGTTACAATATGCCATGGTGCCTTTCCCAATGAATTTGCTTAATGTTGTGAAATAATAATACGATTTTATGTATTAACCCAGCTTATTTTCCAGTCCTTAGTGTTTTCCTTTACTGTATGTCAGCACTCAAGTGTTGTACTCGTCGTTTCCTCAAATGCAAAATGGAAATTTGCCATTAATGCGACGGTAGGATGAATATGATGTTATTCTCTGCTCTGTAACTTCGGTCTTCAATTAATGGTTTATTCATCTGGATGAATTTGCACAATGTTGCATCATTAAAATATATTAATAAAAAATAAAATTCCTTGAAGTAGAAATAACCATCATGAATGGTTAAGAGCTTTCTGGCACTTGTTGGGGAGGTTCTTTACACTCTGTCAAAATAGCCTCCCAGTGACAGAAAGGGTGTCTGGGTCTCGCTTTAAAATCTGCCTCTAAAATATTTAAATAATGGAGGGAATGGAGCCTTCCTTTCAAATCGTCAAAGTGAGTTTCTGTCAAGAGAGGGAGAACTTTGGTCAGTATACAGCCTGACAGGGATGACATTTCTATTCTCCTTTGGCTGACAGAAACCTATTGTTACTGACTATCCCAACTGGTTAATATACGTCACCCGTCAGACAGATTTACTTGATATTTCGTCAAAAGTAAGTCGTACAAGTGTTGGAACAACATTTAATTGTCATGTGCCTTTGAACCATTCAGACTGACAGATTTCACCCACTCACAATGTCAGTTTTGACACTGTCTTTTGTATTCATCATACAATTAGCAGTGGCATTGTATCAATCCTATGCACACATCTACGAACAGAAATAAAGTCACACCTGTAATCAAAGCTCAGAACCACCATACAGACACTAAAGTGAACACTCTTATTTCTTCTTGACATTACACTTAATAGTAGGGCCTTATTTAGCTGGAACAAAATTGGTCAAATTAAGGCAAAGTTACCCTTAGCAATCCAAATGTTATGGGTTTTCCAGTGAGATTTATCTTTGCTCTTGTACAGTTCCATCCAAACAGGACCCTCAGACTTGACTCACAGGGTTTTCTGCAAAGCCACACTTTTATTTATACACTCAGTACTTTAGGGTGTGTACAGTATTACACCCTAACACTACTTTGCCAGAGCGCGTGAGGAAGAGGAACAAGGTGAAATGGAAATGTTAGAGATAGGTAATGGAAAACCTTTTATTTAACACATCCATATTTAAAGAGATAGATGGGAACTCCACCTATTACCACAGAAGCTGCTTGAAAGCCATTACTGTAATGTAACATTTTCACAGATTATTTATTAATCCTAGTGGTGAGGTGCAAGAAGCCACCTTGAAGGGAGTCATGCACTTGGTGTGCCTCTATGCTGATGGAAAGCAGATAGAGAAACAGGTAGAGAGTGGTAATGTTCCTTTTCACCCTAAACCCACTTTGGTTTTTCATTGTTGCTGCTGTCAACACCTGACATGCTTTAAAGGCATTGGACAACAGAATTCTCCAGATACCTGTCCTTAAGGTTGAGCTATTGCCAGTATATGAAATGAACTTGGTTTGTCCTTGATAACTGGATGGATCTTTGTGACTTTGCAAGATGGAGAGTAGCTAATCTCGATTCTGCTGTTTGGATTCACTCATGGTGAACTGAAATTTAATGTGAAGCATGAGGGTTAGTTATGTGGTTTAAGTCACTCATTTTGGAAATTACACTATAGTATGTTAGTATGTTTTAGGCCTGGTTTCAAGAAAACCTGTGTTAATGTAGCTTACAGAGAAGTCCATATCCCTAAGAACTAAAAGCTCTTAAGGCAATTTTTTTGCTGTAATAACCAAAGCTTTAAAACATAAAGACGATTTTCCTTTTCTGGAGAATCCACCATGTATCACCAAACAAATGAACATCACTGTAGAGCCATATTTATCAAATCAAAGCTGGAGACAAGTCTTGCAGCTCAGCCGATATGTGTCACAGTGATGCAAATGAACCCTGGCAGGCGACAGACTAATCTTTAAGGTACAGTCTCTGCACAAGCAATGAAAGGCTACTCTCCTCTCCTCTGACTCCGCTCTTTTTCTTAAAACCATTGAAGGAATTTAATCTTTTTTAATTATCAAGAATAACAAAAGGTTTAGCAGAATAAGTGTGCTCAATTAGCACCATTTGAAATTGAAGAAAAAACAAGCTTAAAGGGTTGTAATGATAATCACTTTAACTCTACACCAATTGTTCATTTCCAATTGGGGACCCTCAGCGTTTTCAGTATCAATGTTCAGTTTGAGTGAATAGAAGTCTGTCTAGTTAAATATTTATTTGGAACAGAAAATATTAATGTGTTCAAGAGTACATTATATTTAAGGGACCGAGTGGGAAAGGGAACTTCAAATGGTATTGTATTTAAGAGGTTTAGGTCATATCGTATAAAAGTAGTAGAGTAGTCAGGCCTGCCATGTTTTATTACCAAAACTCCCTCCCATCCATGACAAAAGGGGAGAAGTGCTATTTTTAGGAAGTTTACTAAGTAGTCTGCTATGTTTTGTAGTATGCCTGTTTTGCAATCTATTAAAAGTAAAATACATATTTAGTGGGCAAAATGTTGTGTAATTTGGTACGATGGGTGTTGGATAACACAGGTGTCTCTAAAACGGAATTTAAAGCAGTGTGGGTTGGAGACTAGCATGTTGTTCACCTATGCATCTTCCACAGCTAGGCTTATAGGAACCACCCTTTGGAACCTCTTTGTCCTGCACTAGGCTAAGCGGAAACCTGGTCCTTGGAGCCAAGCTGTTGTTGATATTGCAGTGCAATTATTCCAAAACCTGTATTTTATTTGGGGTATTATATCAATCAACACCCGATCAACAAACACCCATGTATCTTCAGTTCTGGAGTAATATCTGAGCAAAACTCGTGTTGCTAAAATGTGCACATGCAAAGTTGTATGATTGAAGTGAACTCATGCTGGCACTTAATCTAAATAGAACTGGCAGCGAACTAGAGGGCAAGCAAAGCGATAAAGAGTCTGCTACGATGCAAAAATCTCAATCGCCTACTGAAATATTCCATGCAATTTACATGCAGCTTCTCCACCGCCCCCCCCCGCCCGCCCGCAAAGCTAAGACAAATATTACTCAGAGCTGTCGGCGATGGTGTTGGTAGAAGAATTAATAGAGTCCCACTGTTGTCAGTCGTGTTGCATTTTCACTGACCGCTCCGCCTGCGAGGAAAGCCGAGGCTGATTAAATCTGATAGAATTCGAAGAAAGGGAATATGTACATAGAGGCAGACGAGGAAATTATCTGCTGGAGGTTTGTCAGTATAGAGAATTATGTTGGTCCAAGTGACTTTGTTTATATTAATCCTGAACAATGCAGGAAGCCAGAGTTTACCTTGCACTGATGCATGTTGGGTGTAGGGGAGGTCGGTGTGAGTTTCATTCCTCCTGATTGTATGCTAAGAGACGGGCCTGACCTTGCTTTCAAGTCATTATGTATTTTGACTGAGAAGGCTGAATGTCTCCTCTGGCCGTCTGTCAACAAATCAGAGATCACACGCGGATTTCGATAAATAACAGTAGTCCGTCATTGTGCAGATGGGGTGTCAGCTAACTTCCGCTCCACCCCCTTTTGCCATGTAGACGCCTCGGGGGGGCTCTGTCCTGAGAATGATGGGCAATAAAAATGAATCATAGATGAAGGCCAAAGACAGGATGCTACAGAAGGAGAGACCTGATGCATTAAACAGGAACAGTCGATACGTCCTCTTGTGATAATATATATTAGTCTCCCATAGAGCACACATGTGTCTACGTGAATCTATTTACCGCTTGTAAATCCAAAGCAAGGGCTTTGGACTAAAATATATAGGCCCTACACAACAATAGGTTTGGAAATGGCTGACGAGTTGAGTCTAAATTTATGCGATTGACAAGATGTGAACAAACATTTAAACTCCATTGTTGCCCTTGCTGAAAACTACACTGAAGCAAGGATGCCATTGTACATTCTGCTGTGATCAAGTGTAGAACTACACTTCTGATTCAATCGATCAGAAGGTAACTGCTGCTGATCTTTAACAAGCTATTTTGCCAAAAATTGCATTTTGTTGCCATTAAAATACACTTCCAATTTAAATACAGCATATTACACCTATTTAAAGTTATTAAATCACATAGGCCTACTGTACATGGGGGCATACTGTATCAGGAACATGTGGACATGGAGCAGCAATAATCAACAGTTTTTACAGAACCAGTCTTGGGTTTTCATATTTCACATCCCCGTGCTACTGTAAATGTATCACTTAGCCCAGAGCAACGAAAGCTGTAGCAGAAAATATGTCACTTCCACAAGAAGTCCTGTATCCTTTTTTTCTCCAATTTAATGGAATATGTCGGTTCTAGACAACTTCCCTCCAGATGACTTTGCATAATTACATTGATATGTTGCATATTTAGGCTTACATGACCTTATGACAGTGTACAGTATGCCTGCCAACATAGCTAGACAGGAACCACCAATCAGTGTCAAGTGTAGTCAGTGCACCTACGGACTAGATGGGGATACACATTAGACCAGGAACTCCCTACGCCTCTGCTACACTTGTCCATCACAGAAACACATTTGACAGCATTCCATTAAACATTTTACAGATAATGGAATGTTGTCCTGTATGATTCTAGGGAGAATCAAACATGCAGAGCCATCATGTACATTTGCGTTTCAAGCTTGGATTATTTACAAATAAGTTAGCCATATCAGTACAGCCTATGCCAAGGACACAAACCTATAGTAGTTTCTACACCGAGTCTAAACATGCTCGCCCCAGTTCTTAGAATTCTATAGTGATCAATACATAGCATGCGTAGTCCGGTTTGTGGTAGCTTCTGTTGTTTTCACAGTGCTGTCAGGATTTTGTTGTTGTTGAAGAAATCAATGTCACTTCTCCACCTCCACATAGACCAGTTGTAGGCTCTCTGAATAAAGAGCAATGGAAATTGAAATAATGGTATGTTACACTGCTGTGGTTTTTTTACCATCTGGAAGAATTCCAGAAGAAGCCAACTCTATGATAGCTATTTTGCGCAGAAAGAGTTCTGAAGTTCTCCTGCTCTCTTGGTAATAATACCCAAGGCCTTTCTGTTGCACATACTTGTCCATGAGAGTAGAACTGATTTTAGTGAAACTTTGTTGCGTCCAGCCACAATAAGGGAAACATAGTTTTCTAGTTGTTGATGTTGTCTCTCATTTGCCAGACAATGGAGATGAAAGACTGTGTTTCTATAGAGGGCAGCTGCTGAAGCCACAGGAAGCAGAATAAACAAAATCACAAGCACAATGCATACTCAAACAAATAGCACCATCTTCTGAATACTGAAAACAGTTGCAAGTGTCTCAGCCTTAACTTTAGGGCCACTTGATGTATTTAAATATATTTAGATTCTATGCCTAATCACCACATAGACATTTGCTGATGTGAGGCCATTATATTCAAGTTAAATTCCCCATGAACAGCCTTGTTCACAGTCAAGGCAGTTTTTGTTAGAAATACACATTATGGCGTTGTCTTTTCCAGGATGTTATTTTTCATGCTTCAAGCGACATTTTGATCTTTTGATATATTGACAGTTTACAGAAGGGCCAGATAAGAAATAATTTCTGTTTAATTGAGTTGAAGACCTAATGAATGTTAGGCCAGCGTTATCGGACGCCTTTTGAAGCAACAGTTGATAGTATCTCTGCTTTAATCACAAGAGGCCACAGGCAACTCCTGATGGGTCCGTGTCTGTATGGCTGTCATAATCTCCTTTCCCCTCCCGATGTCCTCGCCTCCCTGTTTGTGTTGCACCTCAGCCAGAGCTGGAGCAAGGACACAACCCCTCTGGGCAGCCACCTCCCAAATCTGAAGGGATGAAGCACATGTTGCCACAGATAAACCACTGTGATCAATCTCATGGATGCACAGCGAATCAGTGGAGTGAAAGGCTTTGAAAATCAAGCCCTGTCCCTGATGTGCCCAGCGATGATTATGTGGTCAGTGATGCCAAAGGCGTGCAGAAAACATCAAGGAACTTGGAGCAGCAACCTGTCTGGTTCTCAACACTAATTAAACATATACAAGTAGCCCACTGAAATTTCTCCAAAGGGCCAAAGAGTGTCCACCCCACTGTAATGATTAATAAGGTAAAATTCAATGTGCCAAAGAAACATTTATTATAATTTGTGTTTAGATTTGACATGTTTAAGCACGTACTGAGACGTGTCTGACAGTGTTAGCTTCTATGCGACGTGTAGGCCTGCTGAATGTACTGCTACAGAATGTGATGCATATAGTGCATCTTTACATTAAAATGCAAAGCACACACCCTTCACACATGTAGCAACACCCTTCAGCCCAAAACGTCAGTTTGAACCTACAGAACTGCAACACCATGAATGAATTAATCATGAATAAATCCTTCCACATTCCCAACATCAAATATTATGTAAATGTCCTTGATACATGCCACGCAACCCTCGACTAGATGTTGTTTAATCAAGTTATCTATGAGATACTAAGGCAGAAGGAGATTTTCAGTGAGTAATTCCTATAATTTAGCACTGTCCATTTGACTGAAAAGGTATTGTTGGTCCACAGAGGCAAGGCTTTAGGCCAGATGTCTTACTTTTAATATATGATTTCCAATTTTAAACTCAAACCACTCTTTTTTCACATTTAACTAAGTTTTATTTATACTGACATTTCAGTATCCCTCTAGGTCCCTTTTATCTAATCACGGTCAGCACTACAAATATATTTAAACCACGGAGTCAGCTATCATACTCCTGTGCATATCATCTTTTGCATCTGATAGTGAAGAAACAACATTATAGCATTAACCTGTCCTCAGAAATGATGCTCTCTAAGTGCTGTCATTTAGTAAAGGTGTTCACTCACACTAAAGGTAAACCTCTTTTCCAACAGCTCTCTGCCTTCACGGTATCTCCGCAGGCTTCTTGATTTCCACTCATTCATTTGATGCAATAAAATATCAATCAAATACTTTTACGCTCCGATGGACTAATTTCAGGTCTTAGAATGACTTTTGGTTCAGGTCCATTAATTTTACAGGGGGCAACTTCAAGGAGTTTCTTATGTTCAGTTGCTCATGTTTGAGTTATTCATGGAATAAGAGAAGGCGAATGGAAGGCATGGCAAGGCAATTGATCACATTGTTGGAAAAACAAGAATGGTTTCAAAACACTTCAGCTGGCGATATGTTATTGCTGTTATTCTACTACAATCGTATTTATATTGTTATATTCTCAAGACAAATACTGGAACAAAGACTTCTTCTATGGTGAGACTCAATTCATTAATATGAAAGAGATTACCTTGTTCACCAACAATGACCCTTTAGTTTTTTATGGGCAGCCAATATACTGAAATCAAATCTTACTTCATATCCCCTTTGAGAGTTGAAAGAACATACATGTACAGTCAATTCCTTTCCTTATACTTATTCCATGTATGTCAAATGCATGCCTACCAACCAACCTAAACCCTTGAGGATTTAGGTTGGTTGAGGGGCAGTTCTATGGGCGTATGTGAAGCCCTCTGTGACATGCTTGCGTGTAAAAAGGGCTATACAACTACATTTGGATTTGGATTTGATCCTACTTTCTAAGGCTTTCTTCGTGCCTTCGAACCAGTAGTTTTTTTCCACTCTTCTTTTAGTTTAGATACTCATCACTGGATACGTTGTATATCCTGCCTGAGTCTTTTTTAAGCTTTTTGTATGGTTTCATGATGGCTATGACCATTGCCTAATCCGCTTGTTTCAGATACCTGCTATGTACACAGAGTTTTTCCTTTCACAACCTTGACACATTGGTTAAGTATAGTGTTAACAAAGGGTAGTGTTTTGGGTATGTTTCTTGATCTTGTCATACCGACTGCATTAATTATAGTCATCATCCAGGGCCTTGGTACAGTACTTGGCATCCCTCCAGCTCAATCCCATTGATTTTCCATAACAATATGAAGAACACTGTTCACTGGTGGGGATTAATGAATTGCATCTTCAGAGTCATTTTGGCATTCCTAATGAAGCTAGATGAATTTCCCTGAGCAGGCCAGCTGTTTTGGAATTAGTACTAGATGTGTCGGGCCCTCACGGTGAAAGAGAAAAATACAAATCTTCTTGAGTCTCATAAATCTTCCTTTGGCCTGTCAGATAACTTTAGTAAAAACATATGATTCAAAGTGTGACATTTATCATCATCAGACATTGGCTCTTCATCCTGTTTATTTTGTGTCGTTTTCACACTACAGGAACATATTTGCTGTAGATAAAATTCATTCTCAAAATATTTCTGTCATCTGCTGACATTTAAAGTGTTTACAAATGAATTCAAGTTTTACAAACTCTGTTTAAAGCCCCACATTGATGTTTGGTGAATCATTCCTCTCTAACCAATATCATGCCATGTAAAGGTTTGTCAAGTGTTCCAAACGTGAAACATTATTTTGGGTATAAGATGTTATTCATGCACATAATTTGTGAATGCCAAGAAAGACCATCAAAGTAGGGGTCTAAATATTTTGTAGTGTGCTGAAATACTGGGGATTTAACTATATCCCATATAGGGTTCACTCTACATTGAGCACATATTTGTATCTTGTCTTTAATATATTTAATAGTATAACTAAAGGGACTCATGTATTTTTCTCTATAATGAATTCATGTATATGAGATGACATGGAAAGAAGTTGGTGAAAAACACTTACTCTTTGAGACAAACTGTTGGTTGGAAATGAGCTACAGTAGTTTTTGATCACAGTTTAAAGTTGCTACTCAGAACTTTAACATACAGTACATGAATCTTCTAACCTTTTTTGGGAAAGTATTATATGGTTTGTGTATTCAATATGCATTGTGTGTTGGCATAAATCAAATTGAATATAAAGCACTCTTTGCGTGGTTATTTTTCTGTACAGTATGTGAAGGTACACTGGAATTCAGTTAGTTGTTTATCAACATAAATTAAGATGGGGAGTGATTCCATGTGGGGTTCCCATTTATTTTCAATACTTGACCCCCTTTACGTTATGAACACTCTTCCTCAATATAACCTTGGTCACCTTCACAAACCCTGCTAATTTAGGGATTCAAAATCTTATTCTGACACCCATGCCTGTCACAGACCCCCAGTTATGTGAACATTGACTCAAGAATAATCATTTGTTGAACTATCACACCAATGTTAGCGATAAGCAAACCTTTGAATTATTTTTCTGCTTGACTGTTCCCGTGAAATAACTCCTGGCTAATGCAAGCTTGTCTTCAGATACAGTGAGCTGGGGAGCAGGTCATCTCAGCCCCAACCACACAACATTTCTGCAGCTCAAGAAAAAAGGCAAAAAAAACTAATGTGAAACAGTAGAAAGCTCTGTTCTTACAGCTAACACTCATATTCGGGCCCAGATGATGGTTTGTTTTTGTTCTGTCTATGTTTTGAATCCTTGTAGAAACGCTCTCATATATTAATCACAAGTGTGTGCCATAGTAAATGCTTAGTATGCAGGTACAGCCCCGCTACCATGAAGTCACTTGTCATACTATTTGTAGCTACAGTATATCAATAGACTGAAAGTGATCACACTTGCTCTGTTCTATGCTTCATTTCACTCAAAGAATGTGGTGGGGTTCCTTTAATTAAGGATTGTGCGTTTCTTTGAAACATGGAATGGGTATGGCCCCTCAGTGGCCTAATGAGCTAGATCAGATATGCAGGTGCAATAAGGTAAGTGTCACAGAATCATGTACAACAGGAATAGATAAAACCCCATGTTCCTCAATGTCCTCATAATCTCAGGACATTGCCATGCAAAGATTCTGGCTCCCTCTGGGAATCACTAACCATGGACATGAACTAAGATTGTACTTTTGCTTGCACATTGATGCCCGCTCACTCTACTCTTTGTCTCATTCTCATTTCCCTTTTCTCTCCTCTTTCGGTCTCTGTCCCATTTTTTCTTTCCATCTTGCTCTCTCTCTCTCTTTATCTCTCTCTCTAAACCCACACACATTGGCTAGAGCTTTTTAAGAGTTCTGTATCTGCTTTTGAAACGTTGGTAGTATTTGCGTAAAAAACACACCATCCACAAAAAAGCTGTTTGCAATTTTCACCTGAAACCACAAAGTGCTTTTCCGGTGAACTGACGATGATGCCCTGACAGACTTGCGCACAAATGTATGTAATTTGATTTATAATAAGCATGACATCGCTTCCAAAACAGCAAAAAATAAAAGGGAAACACATCAAGGAAAGCTCTATGGAAGCATTCGATTCCTCAGTAGTCACAAAACTGGCTGGAACCAGCATGGAACATTGCTTACAGGCACACAAAACGAACCACGGTTGGAATTGAAGGCAAACAAATAGATTCCTCTCTCCTCACTTGCATATGCGCTGTCGCTGTCTCCCACACACATGCACACCCACAGACACACACATGCACACACACACAAACACACAAGCCTTAAAAGAAAACTGTCTGCCTGAGGCCACCTACATGACACCCTGAACTGCGACTTGCTTTGTACGCCGGCTTTGAAATGTCTAACATTCAGGTCAGAACAAGGGAAGTCAATCTATCTTCCCAGTGTCACGGCCCAGCATTGATGGATGACCTGGATGGTTGAATTGAGGTGGCCAGGTGACAGTGGCCCATTAATAAACAGATTGTGGGCTGCTCTCCTTTGCGTGGCGTCAACAAGAGGCACTTCTTTACTATTTCCGTGCCACTGATAATAAATACTCATAAAGCTAATGACGCCTGATTACTGCTGCAATCTTTGCCTCATTAGGCTGATTAGCAGCGTCGGTAACTCAGTAGATGCCTGTTTAAAAATACTCCTGATGTGTAGACACCTATCAGAGAGAAAAGTTAACATCTCTAACCTTATTAAACTAAGCTGCTGTCACTACAGCAGCGAGACCCAATCATAATTACTTTAATGCAATAACATAAACAACATAACTGTCTTAACCTACGCTGTGCATATGGTCGTGTTTATCGCCCTCTGTATCAGTGAGGGAGCTGGGCAGTAAAGCACACCGGGTGCTGCCATCCAAGCTGTTCTGGCAAATGTTCGGTAATTTACAGTCCTTGGTGCTGGCAAAATGTCCTTCAATGTCACTGTGTCCACAGACAAATCAACAGAGCTGGCTGAGTCAGTGACCCCAATAATTTAGCACATTGGTCTGGATGTTCCCAGATGCCAGGAAAGTGCCCATTTTCTTCCAAATCGGACTTTTGGACCCTCGTGGTTATTAAAGGTTTGTGACCTGGGCCAGAGGCTGGCCAATCAGAGGAGACTACATAGTGTGCAGGGGTCATCCAAATGACATGCCCATCCCTACCTTAAACAGAACATTTGTTAGACATAGAGAAACTGAGGCCTAACTTGGTAAGACTGCCCAGTAACTTTATAAATTGGGGCTATGGGCTGTCAATTTCCATATTTATTGTGTCAATAAACCGGTTTGCCCCATGAGGTCAAAAAGCATTGCACATGTTCCCATGGAATACTGTTCCAATATCTTTTCTGACGATGCTGAGGGTGAAGAAACGTCAATGCTGTTGTAGTGCGACAACTAGAATATTTAAAGTTCCAAAATATTTTTTTTCATTCCACCCGGGAATAACATGCGTACCTCAATCACTCTCTTATATGTTTTGCTCTCTGCCTTCATAAAATTTAAATGCAATTTCAGAAAAGTCAAACACAAGCTGAGAAGAAAATACAATTAGACTACAGTTTACTAAGACTGAGAGGTCAGACTAAATTTTACAGCTTTGAGAAAAGGAGAAAGATGGCGACTATGGGAATGGGAACTAAACTGAATTACTGGCAGTAAATACGTATAAAGAGATAATCAGCATCAATCAACATGGAAATCACATTGGCAGAAATGCAGAACGTTGACGTGAATATCAGATAGACACAAGTCTAATCCCATGCTCGTATCAGCCGAAATCTCTCGTAGTGCCACAAAATAATGAGATGACAGTTATTCAGTGGTGCAGTAAAGCCATTTCAGTGACAACAATACCCGTCTATTGTATCTTTAGGGCCTTTGATAGAATATCATGTGTCTATCACGGAGGAGGGAAGAGAATAAAGAGGGGGGCAACATTGATCCAGGACCCCAAGGCTTCATTTTCCCGTGGAGACAACACGGCTAATTAGACTAGCATGTTGCCTGTTCCAGCACAGCTGCAGAGAGAGATTATACAGACAGTGGCTGCCAGCTGTTACTCAGATGCAGTATCAGTGACTAATTGAGACCGGCAAACATCCACAGAGCAAGGCCCTGCTAAATCCCCCGGTTTAATGTGGCCAAAATATATGGGCCATTGATAAGGTTAATTGTCGGGAACGCTGTGGAACGACAGGACATGATTAAAATGTAAATATCTGTTTTTTTTTAAATATAAATAGACTCCGATCTATATCTGTTTGTGTTTTTAAGAGATAAAAAAAACTAAATATTTTCTCAGATTTCTTTTATTTCTGTCAGTCCCTTTTCTTTTTCCTCGTTCTGGTACAGTAGAACCACGGTTTGGCTACAGGTAGTGTAGTGCACGTGTTTTATGATCTATCGCTCGATTTAGAATTGAAGCCATGATCTGGACATATTGTTGTAGTTGTCATTGTCAATGTTTTACCATCCAAAGAGTACACTGTATCAAGTCAGTGCTGACCCCTTCTGTGATCCAAAAGCATGATTTGATAGTTTGTGTGTTCGCACGTATGTTTGTGCACATCTTAGTCTGGGCCTTGTCAGCCAGTGTGTATCCCATCACTGCTAAATGGATTGGCAGGATGATGGAGTACACCACTCAGCTTGTGGTGAGTCTCTTTACTGTAGGATGAATCCCACATACAGTCTGGTGGACCTATATCACAAGCTAGCACGCACGCAGTGGCTCCTCACTCTCAACAGTGCAAACCACCTGCGGTTTTTCTGCCTCTCTCCCCCCCCCCATCATCACACACATCACACATATGAACACCCTTCCTTACCTAGAAAGCATCACGTACAGCGCTGTATATACTGCTGTCAAACGGCAGCCAAAATAATCTCTACTCCAGAAGAATTTAACTCTTCTGATACCTTCTCGCTCAGCATCAGGACTGGAATGTAATGCCTCCTGTGAGAACTAATGTGAGAAACTTCACAGCTTATAATAAGCTTGTCAGCTTATCATATTATGCTTGTGAGCTTATGATATTAGCATTTACATTTTCCTGGGTATAATATGAAGGGAGGGTTTTGCCATTTTGGCCCAGGCCATTGAGGAAAGGTGAAATATGGTGGATCTTACAATGTGACTTTTATTTGATTGTCAGTCTGTTTAGTGGCTAATTTGTTGTGCATAGTCAGATGAATATTGCAACCAAATAGAAAATGGTATGATCATCCTGTCCTCATGTACCTCTAAGGGTCCCACAGAATGAATAAGCCTAACCTACATTTGATTCATGACTTTCAGCATTCATCTTTGAGGCCTTTGTCAAAGCAGGTAAAGTAAACTAGCACATACTTAGCATGAGCTTCATTGTCTTAAGAAAAAGAATAGTATGCGACACTTTGCAATGTAAAGTGTCGCCAAATTACATAAAACGAAGGCCCTATTGAATATTTTAATTGTTCCTGTCAAATGTATAGTATTGTGCTCGTTGAAATGCATATTTACTTAGTCTGGAGATGATTAGAAACAGATATGTTTAACAATGATTAGCTATTGTGTTCACTATAATGTGGCAACATGTTCTTGCTTGTGTTTTTTTTCTTCCAGGAGTCCTTCTTTTCCCACCAAGATTCATAAGACATCTGTAATTAATAATCTCCCCTAAGAGATACAGCACTTGGCAAGTGAGCAATTTTAGGATTGACAAAGATTATTAAACAAAACTAATTATAGTCATTGGTACAGAACAATAATATCCTGCGCACTAAAGTATTAATGCCTGAGATTAAAATAGGCCTATCCATTAAAAGACATGATATTTCATTCTATCTACAGGGAGGAAATTGTACCCATAAGCCTTTGATTTGTTCTGAAATAGGGAGCAGAGATATATGTTAATAGTTAAATGCACATTGCCATAAGATAAGAAGCGGTTGGTCCTCCAGCTTTGAACAAATTTGGTAATATGATGATCAGACTTATTTAACAATAACCTTGATCTTTATTACATGATATCCAAAACTATCTAGTTACTAATTGTCTGCTTGACAGTATTCAGGTATATACGAAATACTACATTTGTAGGTGAATCTTTATATACTGTGATGAATGAGCAATTAAAATAAAATAAAATATATATTTTTAAACAATTGTGTACTCATTACTGGACATGATTAATCCCCCTTTTTGAATGGCAATGCAGTGCCCTTGTTCAATCCAAAAGTAATTTTCTATGACCATTGTGTTTTAAGTACCAATTACTTGCTGAGATAGATTGGATTTAATGAGTAAAATAAATACATAATTGTAATAGTTTAGTGTATAGTTTTTTTATTCTTCATTGTTTGAATGTTCTAGCACATTTAGCCTGATCATTGTTAGGTGCTGACTTTCTAATTTTACATTTACTAACAAATCTAGACATTTCACACTGAAAAATCTTGCCAAATAACTTGTCCTCTAAAGTCATGTTGTTAATTAGTTTGAAAGTTTAAAGACTTTAAAATGGAAAACTGTTTTCAAGTAAGACTTAGAAACTCAGAAAATTGCATCCAATATATTAGATAACTTACATCACTGATCCTTTGAGAAAGGTGACAGGGAATATTTTTGCAAGGTTTTTTTAACAATATAAAAAGCACTTCTTACTCGGAATGCTGAGGGCAACTAACACTGAACAAATTCAAAGCTACCCACTTGTGCTGAGCTTGTAAAATATTCACAAGCAGGGTGTTACTTTTTCCAAGACATGAAATGCTGGTAATAAATATTGATAGAAATAAATCGGGGCATTCATGATTGAGTTATACATGGATCAATGAGGTTACTGAGTGAACCATCAATAACAAAAAGAGACTCAACACACCTCGCCCACTGACAGTCTGTTTCTTCCATCACATTATGAACTATGTACTGTAATCAGACATCTAGGTAAGCTTAGCCTTCAAATAATACAAAACAAACTCATGTCCTGTAAAAAAATATAGGAAAACTTCTGAATAATGATACAGAGAGAAGGCACAGATGCCTACATAAGTAGCAGTGTAACATGTAACATTATTATACTTGAAAACAACTATTCAATTAACAATGTCTTCAGAATTAAAAATATAACATCATTTATTTTACATTTCACAAGAAATGTGTAGAACAGTTTCAACAGTTCAGAGAATAACCTTTTACCTACTTCAAAAGCAGATTTTATGGAAGTGCATAGACAATGAAATTCCATGGCTTGTATGCTTTATCAGCTTGAGCAAATCAAATGGCGTATTCAAATCGAAATGACAGACTAGAATCCCAAAGCTCAGTGACATTTTACAAACCTTTGATTTTTTGGTGACTGTTTTGCTGAGATTTTAACTTCACCCCAGGGGAGTTCTTTTGTCAATGAGTCATACCAGGTAATCGTTAGATGTAGCTTCACCCTCGTGAAACAGCTTGTTATGCTGCCATTTCGGTTTTAACATTTGTCATGTACTGTAGCAGCAGTTCTTATCCAGAGAAATGTACTGTAAGTGCAACAAGCTTATAAAGACAGTCAGTCACAGAGCATTGTTCAGCTACAGTGGTAGCAATAATGCTGAGGGTAAAAGCAATTGATGATTTTCAGTCCATTTAAAGTTGTTTTTCTGAAAGACAAACTTGGACTTTCACGGAAATGTATTGAGTGTCCTCAGTATCTTTCTGTACATTTTATACAAACATATTTTCTTGCTCTTGCTTTTTTGGAAGTGCTTTCGCAGTTGGGAGCCACAATATTTTATGATTTCACTCAAATGAAATCCAGAAACTAGGATTGACTTACTTTAGGGTTTATTAGACATCCTGCACACTCAACTGACCCGGACGGGAAAGTTTCAGGACTTGCAGGGTTAGCTTTGTGCTTGGACTTGCGTGTTAGGATCAGCTAACACCCATAACTTGGTGTACTCTGCCACCGTGACAACTCTTGCCAACTTTTTCAACATACTATCACAGTTAGGCAAGGGGCAAAGACATTTTAGTCGGGATGCAGAGACACTCTTCAGAGATCACAAAACGGGCTGTTTAGTCAGGTGTGGAGCCCTGGGGTGATTAAGCACTCATATGGCAGGCATGGATGTTGGAAGTCAAGCAGAACTAACAATACTTCTGATCTCTGTGGGCCAATTAGCCTTTGGAGTTCTCATGTAAAACCTTTCATAAGGAGACTGTGAATAGAGGCCATTACAGGATAAAAGTCATGGCAGAGGAACCATGTCTCAAGTGAATATCACCCCTCTGTCCAGTCAAGCCTGCCTTTGTGACAGCCAGCAATGTCCTGCCACCATATAGGCCAGAACATAACTCTTGGGACACCAATTACAGTGTCTATAAGATATTGCCATTTATACATTAGTGAATGCAAGTTTTCATTTATAGACTCTGCATGTCAGTTTCTACAAATCTGAACTGAAGCCAGTCTTAAAGCCCACGTGTGGATTTGGTATACAACTAATTATATCCCTCTACAATTAGAGATCTGTACACAGGCTTGTTGATCTAGAAGCAGTTGGTCTATAATGTATGATTGTTTAGATGCATGGACATGGCTCATTTGCTTTTTGTCATATAAATGATATTGTATGTTTCTGATTCAGCAGGTTGTTGGTGTATCGGTCCGTTAATGCTGTCTTTTACCCCAGGGGGACGTTCCTAATCCCAACCTGAAGAGATGAGGGTTTCCATTCAGTTTTCTCACTACCTGACAGTGGGTTTGAGTCCACAGTGACAGTTGTGAGAGTAAACTACGTATTGCAGAATTTTTGAAAACATAAGCTACAACCAAAAGAAAAGAAGAACAATTATTATTTGTGTTCTCTGGATGCACTGAGTTCTAAAAAATGGACATTTGAAATGTGTTATTTCAGTGTGGATTTAACTCAAGTTAACATGAGACAGTGAACAAATGGTCTCAACTCAATGTTCATATTCCCATTCTTAATTTGAATGGGATCACAACATGATTCAAAACGGTACAGGTTTAGTTTGTGTTGAAAACCTGTCTGGTCTAAGCTTTACAGAAAGGAGTACCAACAACTCACCAACAGTGTTTGAGTACGGTTGGCTTACTGTATGTGGGGAAGGATTTCATCTCTAGCATGCCTGGGGTTTGCTGCCTGGGGCTTGTTCCAGACCAAATGTGCATTACTGTCCTCATTCATTTGTGATCCTTCCTATCCTCATAGCATGTCTTAGCCTCAGTGTGAATGATCTATAATAGCAGAAAACCATAATAACGGGTTACCCTCGGTTCTCTTATGTCTCCAATGGTGGTCATCAACTTTGGCAGGTTGTCCAGATGCCTCCATTATACCTGAAATACTGTCAGTGGTCAGTGGAAAAGGATTGATAACACCAGGACAAGTGCTTTTTGCTTGAACACTGCCTTACGTGATATAGCTGGCAAGATAAAGTGCTGCATCAGTCAAATGGGGTGCATTGGGTGGATTTGGCTTCAACCTGGAAATGAAGACAAGCAACCCAGAGACCTATTTCACTTCCTTTGGATGTTGGCTACCGCTCAAGAAAAATGGCCCCACTATTTTTGATAGATCTCGCAAAAATACATTTGGCTCTAAATGAAAATTGCAGTCATTCAACTCAAGTGATATCTGAGGCCTTATGATTTGCAGTGTGGATACACAAGGCCTCTGCAATTCTATCACCCCACAGAAGCTGACATGAATGGATAGGCTCTATTAACTTAGACGGAGGGAGCCCTAGGCTGTAGAGTAACTAGTGCTATTAATCCATATAGTTGCTCCATCAAGGTACTGTACACTGTGATGGAAGAGAATTGTCTGTTGTAGCAGAAACATAAAATTGAATCCTAATATTATTGTTTCAAGTAAGGCAAGACATTTTGTAACAGCACAACAGTAGCATTAAACAAAAGAAATCACTTTGATGGTGATGGTGTACACTGATGTTGATTATTAACAAATAAGGAATTTGCTCCACCATTCATATGGTATCATCTATGTATCAACTTTTCAACCAATACATATTTGTTCCCGTTGTGACCTTTTGTTCTGCTAATAATATAACTCCCACAACTCTTAATCACAAAGCTCATAACAAAAAAAGGCCCTGAGAAATATGCATGTTTCAATGCATCCAAATCACTCATATGTCTCCAGAGGGGAAGCATGACATGGTCTGGCTTTGATCAAGTTGAGCGCCATCAGGTTCATGTTTCCAAGACTCCCACCCTTGAAAGGGACACACTAGTTTTGCACACAGCGTACATTAGCAATTTAGATCGAACGTGAAGAATATAATTCCAGCATTTGCATCTCAAAGGAATAATTTTAAGTCTTCAGTTGCAATGGTTTTTGTTTTACTGTCCCTGCACTACATTTAGGAACGGAAATCGAATTTTAATTTAGTTGCATGCTATTGCTGCATTTGAAAATTAATGTGTTAAGTGTGTGTTTGCGGAGCTAAATGAACACCTAATTTATCTCAAACAAGCCCCACAACTTTGTATGGAATTGATCATTTCTTCAGGGGACATGCATGTCTGATTTGTGGTGATGAATTGGAAACACAGATTAGAACGTATAACTGGGTTGCCTTCTCCTTATGACCCACATATTCCCAGGGATTTACAACACATATTAATGTACGGTACTTGCAAGTTTTCCAGTCAGTGGAAAATGTCCCCCATAAAATATGCTAGCGACCAGAAGTTCTATTGATTGTTCTAAATGTTAATGTCTTTAGAGCTGGGACATCTGATACTTCACCATTAAAGCAACGATAAAGCATGTAATATTGTAATGATATTTACCAACAGCTGCTCGGCTGCAGTTCCCCGGGGAGCTTTGAGAATGGGCTTTATGTTTTTTCGGTGGTTGTCTTTATTGATCCCTCCCCCGCCCCCCCAAAAAATAAAAAGTAAGTGGAAATCCTCCTTAACAAAACTTCCTATGTTGCAAGGGTGAAACAAAGTCAACATTGCCCCCTTCAGAGTGTTATTTTTCAGACAGTGATACAATTATTGTTAAATCACCCTCTGTGTAGCAAAATGATCGTTTTTTCAGCTTGTTCTGCTTAATTGCATTACACCACATTTTATTTGATTAGACTAGATTCAATCCAGAGATGCAGCTAATGAGGCTCACATTTTCACATGCACAATAAACAATCAATTTTAAGAGCTGAAATATGGGGAAATCTCATTTATTTATCATACAGTATGAGCACAATAGAGTAGAGTTGTGAAAAATGACAGCATGCCTCAGGAGCCCTGCCTCTGATAAAGAACTGTGGGTTTTTTGGCCATTTGTTGAAAACATGAAAGACTTGATAACTGCCCAACAAAACTATCTCATCAAGCAGGGGGATATTTGTGTAAGCTGTGGTGCATTATAGTGGAAGCGGTTTCTATGATTGCTTCGTTAAAACCAGTTGCTTTGTGTGTCCTAGAGTAATTAAGCAGTTGGAATTTTACATTACACTAGTGAAAATTAACAAAGAGCACATCTGGGTGTCCCATAGGTTTAGTCATTAAAAAGCCCATTATTTTTCAAATTACTTTTTCAATCTTTCAGCCTCTCTAATCCTGAGGTATTTCCCAATAGACAGTTGCTGTTCCTGTTTTGAATGACTCCTTAAGGAAAGTTAAACATTTAGGGATGGTGTGTCCTGCTCTTTCTGCTCAACATCGTTGAACTCCATTTCACTGCCAGGCATGGTTGGGGAATGGACAGACACTGTATACCTGCCAACTCTTTCAAATTCACCAACACAATGCCAGTGTCCAGGCTATTCAAACCGTTACTTCATTGTAAATGATCAACAAACTATTTCAAGAAAATAGATTGATGTGTCGTATTGCATTTGGCAGGTGTATTGAAACACTTCTAGAATTCCACACTGACCAGATACATTCCAGTATTGGCTGTCAGACCGACGGATGCTTATGTAGGCAACTATATAGTTGTCATTCCTCACTCATTCCTATTAAGACTTTTCCTCATGCTTTTTGTTTCGTTTTCATTTATTTAAATGCACTAGTCCCTAAAAATACCTAGGCCTTCTGTATCTTTCCTGTAACATACTTCAAACTCGCAGAGTCTGTCTGACAAGCCAGCTTTGTTTTAGAGCAACGTGGCCAGGATCAACAAGGTTAAAGTCAGACAGAGAACTTGATGAACTTTCACTTGTTTTGGCCCTCTGGCCTTGAGAGACAGTTTGTATGGACATAATACCTTTTGGTATAGAAACACACTCTGCAGCATCTGGCACTAGGCCTGTAGCCTCCTCACCAGGTTTACTACAGCATGGCTTCAAGCTGAACCATAGACATTCAGCTTTAATGGTTGCCATGTCAACAATGTGTTTCCTTGGGTTCCGGAGGGCACCCACCTGAAACACAATAAGGAGCCTTTGTTCTGTTGATCCTCTGACTATACTTTCACTGCAGCCTTATTGTGTGAGAGCCAGTGCACGGCAGTTAGTTACGACAGTAATGTGCAGCCATCTCCAATGTCAAATCAAAGCAGATGAATCTAAAGTGCACTTGCATTTGTGTTGTCAGTCTTTGCCCACAACCTGCAAGACGTATCACTTATGCCACATGATGCATTAAGACATCAGCTTAGCAACATGTTGTCACTGTGCTTAACTTTTCTGTCGCATAACAGCCAACTGTGACTTTCAGATCTTGTACTTTCATGTGATAGATTGATGTATGTACCAGTGGTAAGACTCCCTTCCTATAAAGAAGCTTTCAACTGGAATATTTCCTCAAATATTTCTCAATGGTCTACTGAGCTCTCTGCCAGTTGAGGAAAACACACCTACATCTAACAAGTCTCTCTATTACGTGAGTCCTATGTTTCCCTACTGTGGGTGAGTGGTTAGTTTGTGAACACTTTCGATCAGGCTTTCCTTGGCAA